>OY992539.1:80499003-81699003 GCA_963921195.1 Pegoplata infirma
GCTTCCATTCAAAATTAAATTTTTATAAAATTTGCTCCAACTGTTATTTGTATGGGAGCCTACTTAGGGAGTGGAGATAGGTCGTAAGTCGTCAATATTAATATACAATACAAAAAATATTGGAATGTCTTTGCAATATCTTTGCTTTCCTTTTTTGAGCTAAAAATTTGAAAGTTCCAAACAAACTGACAATTTTTTTTTTCTATTTTTAGTAGGTTTATTCTAGCTCGAGGTCATTATTTCCTTTACTTATTAAAACTATGATATTCTCATAGAATAATTTTCAAGAAAATTATTTTTCTGTTTGAAATTTATTTGTGCTGGTCATTTTTTGCAAGACTTAATCGACACGTGTTTCGGTATTTGTCACGTGTCGATTAAGTCTTGCAAAAAATGACCAACACAAATAAATTTAAAACAGAAAAATAATTTTCTTGAAAATTATTCTATGAGAATATGATAATTTTAATTAGTAAAGCAAATAATGACCTCGAGCTTGGAAAAACCTACTCAAAATATAATATTTTAAAGGTCGAATAAAACAATTTTTATTTTATAATAAAAATTAATCATAAATTTGTTTTCATTTTTTTTTTGTATTTTGAGTAGGTTTATTCTAGCTCGAGGTCATTATTTCCTTTACTAATTAAAACTAAAATATTCTCATAGAATAATTTTCAAGAAAGTTATTTTTCTATTCAAAATTTATTTCTGCGAAATATTTTTTTTATTTGCTAAATATTTTTGACAATGGAATGTGACAAATTCCGAAACACGTGTCGATTAAGTCTTGCAAAAATAACCAACATAATTTAATTTAAAACAGAAAAATAATTTTCTTGAAAATTATTCTTTAAGAATATCATAGTTGTAATTAATAAAGAAAATAATGACCTAGCTTGAGGTTATTATTTTCTTTACAAATTAAATTAAATCTACTCATAATAATAAATTTAAAAATTCGAATAAAATAATTTTTATTTTTTAATAAAAATATTTTTTTTTAATGAAAATATTTTTTTGTTGATAATTTTTTTTTTTTTTTAATAAAAATAATTTTTTTTTAATAAAAATATTTTTTTTTTGCTTAAAATATTAGTTAATAATATTAAAAAATGCTTTTTTTTGTCTTTAAAAAAAACCTTTTCATTTTAATTCTATGATTTTCCCATTTAGAACCATTTATCCATTTGAAAGGTTAAATCGCACCAAAATTAAGTATGAATAAGTGTGTATTGCCTCATTAACAGCTGTTGAAATAACGAATATTTATTAAATTCTATTTGTTACAACAAGCATTTTTATTTATTTTTTTTTTTTAATAAATGACTGTGTAAATATGGTTGTATTTTTCATATTTTGCAAGTGCAACTAATTGTGTCGTCACTTGCGCAATTTTAAAGAAAATAAATAAATGAAAAAAAAAGAAAAAATAATCAAATATAGTGTTAAAGACGGCATCATTTACAATTTTACATAGATATTTGTAAGTGTCGGATGCGAAAATAAATGAAATGCAGCGAAAAAAGAAAACGAAGAAAATTGCGTCTGCAAATTTTTCTTTTCATTCATTTGCTAACAAAGTTCAAAGTTTTTTTAAATAAATTTTTAAGAATTTAATTAAATACAAATTATTACTTTATTTTCTTGAAAGTTATTTTATGGGAATATCATAGTTTTAATTAGTAGAGGAAATAATAACCTCGAGCTAGAATGAACCAAGATTTTTTTTTACATTTTTTAAATAGTTGCAGTTTTTCTAGTTTTTTTATACCCACCACTCTAGTGATAGTGGGTATATGTATATATAAGTTTTTTATTCCGTTTGTAACACATCGAAATTTTGGTCTAGGACCCCATAAGGTATATGAGGCATTCAATGTCAAATCGGACACTTTAAAATTTTTTTTTTCGATTTTCCCAATTTGTTTACAGTTTTTAGTACCCTTCGAAAACTCCTTTGTGGTAAATTTTCAGATTTTTTTGGTGACCCGTTCAAAACATGTCGAATTTTTAAAAATTGATAGTTGGTTCCTTTACTCAAAATTCTTTTACTCATAACTTCTTCAATAATGGTCGAAATTGCAAATTTTTTTTTTTTAAATTTTGGTTTTTTTACGTATTTAAAAAAAAAAATCCCAAAAAATTCTTAAAAGCGCTCAAGTATGCGATTTTTAAGTTTTAAAATTTAAATCTCATTTTTGAAAATGTTTGTACTCTTCGATTTTTTTTTTTAATTTTTTTGTGTAAAACTTCTCTAGATTCTAAAAATTTTTTGCCCAGGAGGATCGTGGGATAACGATTACACAGTGATACAAAATCGAACTTTCGGAATCGGAATGGGACGAAACCAAAAGCAAATGAAAGCTGACGTTTTCCATAACAAAACCCTCAAGGCATTTTTTTTTTTAGGTCAGAGCTAGATTTTATTTAACACGCATTTAAAGTTGGTGATTTTAAAGCATTTAAAGTTTTTGTGTACCATAGATGTCCTGCTTTAAAGGCCCCTGGTGGTGCCCTTATTGGACATGTAGGGTCCAGTTTCCAAACTTAAGCTTAAAATTATTTCAGCTGTGACTGGTATGAATTTTGCTGCAATCGGTCCAGTTTACTGAATAGCCAAATTATTAAAATAAACCACTGTACACCGTTGCGTATGATTGTTATTTAAAGGCAATTATTAATATAAACCACTGGACACCGTTGCCTATGATTGTTATTTAAAGGCAATTACAATATTAATCATTCGCCACTAATACAGTTTTCAAGCATTTTTTATTATAATTATAATAAAAGTGCACTAACTTCAAATGCGTGTAAAAAAAAAATCTATCTCTGAACTAGAAAAAAGCCTTGAGGGGTTTGTTATGGAATATGTCAACTTTCATTTTCTTTTGGTTTCATCCCATTCCGATTTTGGGTGCTGCACTGTGTTATTACTATTTTTAAATTTTTTGAAAAAATTTTATTGTAATTTTCCAATCTTAAAATCATTTTTACTGCTCCAATAGTGCGTCATAAAGGGGTCACTTACAAGACCGACCCTCATTATTTCTACGTCTAAACATTTCTTTGGAACAAACTCATACTCTATCTCCAATTTCTAAGGGGACAACATTTTTAAAATTTGCTCCAACCGCTCTAACTGCCCTAAAAGTGCCCTTAGAGCAATCAAATGTATGACCGACCCACAGTGCTTTTTTAGTCCAAACATTTTTTCTGAACATACCTATCCTCCATCTTTAACTGTTAAGGCGGTCCCCATACAATTTTTTTATTTTTTGTAAATTTGTTTTATTTAATCAGCTTCTACCGGTCCAATGGTGCGTCCGAGAGGGGTCATTAGAGAGACCGACCACCATTTATTTTTACCCTTCAACATTTTTTTAAAATACACCTACGCCTTATCTCAACTCCCTAAGTAGGCTCCCATACAAAATTACATTTTTATAAAATTTGCTCCAACTGTTATTTGTATGGGAGCCTACTTAGGGAAGCGAGATAGGGCGTAGGTATGTTTTGAAAAAATGTTGTAGGGTAAAAATAAATGGGGGTCGGTCTCACTAATGACCCCTCTCGGACGCACCGTTGGGCCGGTAGAAGCTGATAAAATAAAACAAATTTACAAAAAATAAAAAAAATTGTATGGGGACCACCTTAACAGTTAAAGATAGAGGGTAGGTGTGTTCAGAAAAAATGTTTGGACTGAAAAAATATTGTGGGTCGGTCATACATTTTGTTGTTCTATGGGCACTATTAGGGCAGTTAGAGCGGTTGGAACAAATTTTAAAAAATGTCGTTTTGTGTGGGAGCCCCCTTAGAAATTGGAGATAGGGTATAAGTTTGTTCCAAAGAAATGTTAAGACGTAAAAATTAATGGGGGTCGGTCTTATAAAGGACCCCTCTATGACGCACCATTGGAGCAGTAGAAATGATTTTAAGATTGGAAAATTACAATAAAATTTTTTCAAAAAATTTTAAAAAATAGTAATAATCGTTATCCCACGATCCTTCTGGGCAAAAAATTTGTAGAATTGATAGAAGTTTTACACAAAAAAATTTCAAAAAAATCGAAGAGTACAAACATTTTCAAAAATGAGATTTGAATTTTAAAACTTAAAAATCGCATACGAGAGCGCTTTTAAGAATTTTTTGTTACTTTTTTTTCAAAAAGTACGTATATAAAACAAAAATTTTGGAAAAAAAAATTGAAATTTGGACCATTATTGAAGAAGTTATGAGTAAAGGAACAAACTACCAATTTTTAAAAATTCGATATCTTTTGAACGGGTCACAAAAAAAATCTGAAAATTTACCACGAAGGAGTTTTTGAAGGGTACTAAAAACTGTAAACAAATTGGGAAAATCTAAAATTTTTTTTTTTCAAAGTGTCCGATTTGGCATGGAATGCCCCACATATATTCATGATCCTCGATCGATTTTAAGACGATGTAGCGATGTCCGTCCGTCTGTCCGTCTGTTGAAAACACACTATTTTTTGAAAGACTTTACGGAGGCTCCGGAAGTTTGGCATATATGTTGGACATTTACCTGGCCAGGTTGGTGTTGCAATCCAGCGAAATCGGTCCAGTGGTTCAAAAGTTATGAGCAAAAAAGTAAATTTCGGCAAGGGTTTTTCGCGAATTTACGAGATTAAAAGCACTCTAACTTTCGAAAGACAATTCTGAGGATGCTGAAGCTTGGCATATATATTTGTCGTCCTCTGGTCTATTTCGTACTAAATTTCAGCTAAATCTGTTCAGTCGTTCACAAGTTATTAGCAAAACCGTGAATTTTAGATTGGTTTCAATTTAAATTCACTTGCTGAAAAAACCGAGCTTTAAAAAAACAAGCTTAAAAAATACTAGCAAGCCACAAAAATACTTTACAAAGTATTTTTGTCACTCAAAAATAATTTAACACTAAAAAAAATTACACTCGAAAAAAATTTTACACAAAAAAAAACAGTAATTTTTATTTTTTTTCACAAAAATTAAAAAAAAAAAGTTTTTTACTCAAAATAAAATATTTCTAATTAAAATTGGTAATTTTTTTCACGTTAGAAAATTTACTATCCTTTAAAAAGGCCATTGTGGAGGGTATTCATAGATTCGGCCAAATCGAATTTAACTTTTCTACTTGTTTAATTTATGTAATTAAAAATTTAATTATTTTTTTTCCAATTTTAATTAAATCTTTTAATTAATAGTATCAAGTTTTTAATTAACTAAATATCCATTTATTTTTAATGAACGATATACAAATATTTTTTATTTATATGCGCATTTTTGTGATTGGTCCGGATTTAATTAATTTTTTAATTAAATCTACGAATTTTTTAATTAATTTATTTTTTTTTTCTGTGTAGTTTATATTATTTTTCCCCCATAAATTGTAATTTTGCCTAGATTTTTAAATATTTTTTTTTTTAATTTTTATAAAATGATTCATTTATTCTTAATTAATTTAATAAATTATTTTTTTTTGTTAAAAAAAAAAATATTTTAAAATAAACTATCTACCGATTAAAATAAAAAATAATATAATTTTTATTATTCAAAATTTTATAATTAGAATTTTTTGTTGTTGTTTTTTTTTTTTGTTAAAAAAGAAAAATGTTAAAGCTTTTTATATTTGAATGCCAGTGTTGACGACACATTCATAAATGACAAAAAATTAAAAAAAAAAATTAAAAAAAAAAAAAAAAAAAAAACATAAAGTGCCTGCCAAAAAACTATTTAAAAATATAAAAAAAAAATGCTAAAACTAAATCCGGCTAATAACATAAAATTAAAATAAAAAATTGTTACATAGAACAACAACAAATAAAAACATTAAAAACTAAAAAAACAAACGTCTAAATACCAAATAAATAATGCTTGAACATTTTTCAAAAAATTGAAAAAAATCCATACAATTTAATTTTAAAAACTAATTGCATTTCAAGAAAAAAAATGTGAAAATTATCAGTTAAATGGAACAAATATTTAAAAAACAAAATTAAAAAAACAAAATGACAAAAATAAAACTATAACGTTAATTTTGGATCCTGAACGGCTATGAAATACACTATTTGTGACCTACAGCACTCTGTGGAACAGGGGTTTTTAAGTTTTAGGCTGATATTTGGTTACAGAAATAAAGATGAATAGAGTCACCTCGAGTTAGCGATCCTGTAAGGCTGGGTTTTTTAAAAATTCTGATTCATGAGGGTAAATATGGTTAAAAAAGTGTACCTTGGTCTTTTTTTATAATTTCAGAAATTTTGGTCATCGAAACTTCAAATTTAGAATGCAGGATTCTCCGGCGGAAAAAAACATTCGAAAAAAGTAGTTCTTGAAACATGAAATGTCATTCAGCAAAAAAGAAAAAATTACCTTTTAAAAATTCGGTACAAAGAGTATAAAAAATTGTACTTTGGTACGTTTCCAATCTTCCTCAAAAATATTACGTAAAACATGAAATATTGAATGCAGGATAATCAAGCGAAATAAACATTCTAAAAAAGTACTTTTTAGAAAGGAAAAATGTTTTTTTTTTTGAAAAATCCGATCTAAGGGGATAGGACATAAAGTAAAGTACTTTGGTACTTTTTCAAACTACTGAAAAAATAGCCATATAATTTTTTTAATTAATTTAATTAAAAATTCGGATCTTGCTGCCAAAAAAATATAAAACATGCTGAAAAAGTACCTTTTGAAAATTCGTTACAAGAAGTATAAAAAATTGTACTTTGGTACTTTTTCTATCTCCTGCAAAAATAGTACTAAAAACTTAAAATGTCGAATGTAGGATCATCAAGCGAAATAAAAATTCTGCCAGAAGTACTTTTTAGGAAGAAAAAAAACTTTTTTGTTTGAAAAATTCGTTCTAAGGGGACAAAAAGGCATAAAGTAATGTACTTTGGTACTTTTTCTATCTACCTGCCAAAAAAAAAAATATAAAAAAGTACCTTTTGAAAATTTGGTGCAAAAATTATAAAATATTGTACTTTGGTACTTTTTCTATCTCCGGCAAAAATAGTACTAAAAACTTGAAATGCAGAATAATCAAGCGAAATAAACATTCTGACAAAAGTACTTTTTAGAATCCGATCTAAGGGGATAAAAAAGCATAAAGTAAAGTACTTTGGTACTTTTTTTTCTACTGCAATAATAGCCATAGAATTTTTTTAATTGAAAATTCGGATCTTCATGCCAAAAAAATTTAAAACATTCTGAAAAAAGTACCTTTTAAAAATTCTGTGCAAGAAGTATAAAACATTGTTCTATGGTACTTTTTCTTTCTCCTGTAAAAATAGTACTAAAAACATGTAATGTTGAATGTATGATAATCAAGCGAAATAAACATTCTGACAAAAGTACTTTTTAGAAAGGAAAAATATTTTTTTTTGAAAAATTCCATCTAAGGGGATAAAAAGGCATAAAGTAAAGTACTTTGGTACTTTTTCTATCTACCGAAATAATAGCCATATAATTTTTTGAATTAAAAATTAGGATCTTCCTGCCAAAAAAATAAATAAAACATTCTGAAAAAAGTACATTTTGATTTATAAAATATTGTACTTTGGTACTTTTTCTATCTCCTGGAAAAATAGTACTAAAAACTTTTAATGTCGAATGTAGGATAATCAGGCGAAATAAACATTCTGACAAAAGTACTTTTTAGAAAGGAAAAATACTTTTTTTGGGAAATCCATTCTAAGGGGACAAAAGCATAAAGTAATGCACTTTAATACTTTTTCTATCGACCGAATTAATAGCCATAGATTTTTTATAATTGAAAATTTGGATCTTTCTGCCAAAAAAATATAAAACATTCTGAAAAAAGTACTTTTAGAAAATTTGGTGCAAAAAGTATAAAATATTGTACTTTGGTACTTTTTCTAACTCCTGAAATAATAGTACTTAAAACTTGAAATGTTGAATGTAGAACAATCAAGCGAAATAAACGTTCTGACAAAAGTACTTTAAGAAAGAAAAATACTTTTTTTGGGAAATCCATTCTAAGGGGACAAAAGCATAAAGTAATGCACTTTGGTACTTTTTCTATCTACCGAAAAATAGCCATAGATTTTTTATAATTGAAAATTTGGATCTTCCTGCAAAAAAAAAAAAATATAAAACATTCTGAAAAAAGTACTTTTAGAAAATTTGGTGCAAAAAGTATAAAATATTGTACTTTGGTACTTTTTTCTAGCTCATGAAATAATAGTACTAAAAATTTGAAATGTAGGATAAGCAAGCGAAATAAACATTCTGACAAAAGTACTTTTTAGAAAGGAAAAATATTTTTTCTGAAAAATTCGATCTAAGGGGATAAAAAGGCATAAAGTAATGCACTTTGGTACTTTTTTTTCTACAGCAATAATAGCCATAGAATTTTTATAATTGAAAATTAGGATCTTCCGGCCAAAAAAAAATTAAAAACATTCTGAAAAAAGTACCTTTTGAAAATTCGGTGCAAGAAGTATAAAAAATTGTACTTTGGTACTTTTTCTATCTCCTGCAAAAATAGTACTAACTTTCTTACTTGTTTTAATTAAAAATTAGGATCTTCCTGCCAAAAAAAATTTAAAATATTCTGAAAAAAGTACAATTTGAAAATTCGGTGCAAGAAGTATAAAAAATTGTACTTTGGTACTTTTTCTATCTCCTGCAAAAATAGTACTAAAAACTTGAAATTTCGAATGTAGGATAATCAAGCGAAATATTCTACCAAAAGTACTTTTTAGAAGGGGAAAATACTTTTTTTTTTTGAAAAATCCGATCTAAGGGGATAAAAAGGCATAAATTAAAGTACGTTAGTACTTTTTCTATTTACTGAAATAATAGCCATTGATTTTTTTAAATAAAAATTCTGATCTTCCTGCCAAAAAAATATAAAACATTCTGAAAAAAGTACTTTTTGAATATTTGGTGCAAAAGTATAAAATATTGTACTTTGGTACTTTTTCTAACTCCTGAAATACTAGTACTAAAAACTTTAAATGTAGGATCATCAAGCGAAATAAACATTCTACCAAAAATACTTTTTAGAAGGGAAAAATACTTTTTTTTTTGAAAAATCCGTCTAAGGGTATAAAAAGGCATAAAGTAAAGTACTTTGGTACTTTTTCTATCTACTGAAAAATTAGCCATATAATTTTTTTAATTGAAAATTCGGATCTTCCTGCCAAAAAAAAAATATAAAACATTCTGACAAAAGTACTTTTAGAAAATTTGGTGCAAAAAGTATAAAATACTGTACTTTGGTACTTTTTCTAACTCCTGAAATACTAGTACTAAAAACTTGAAATGTCGAATGTAGGATCATCAAGCGAAATAAACATACTGCCAAAAGTAATTTTTAGAAAGTTTCGGTGCTAAGAGGATAAAAAAGTACTTTGGTACTTTTTTACAGTGTATCACAAAAGTATTTTGCTTATGCAAAATATAATGAAATTTCATAAAAAAACGCTGTAAAAATATTTATTTTTAAAAATAAATATATGTTTTATTGCATATTAAATAAGAGAATATTAAACTTTAATTCTGTATTTTTAAACACTTCATTTTCATTTTTCATCCATGAGATTTTTAAGAAAATATCAAATTGTCACTGATTTTTCAGCTCACAAAAGTATTTTGCTTTTTTAATTTTACTATATAATTTTTTTAATTTAATAAAAAAAAATACAATTTTAATATTTTGAATGGTATTTATTGTTAGCCAGAACTAATTGCAGACGTCTGGGCATTGATTCCACTAAATTCAAAAAGTTTTGAATAGGTATTTTGTACCATTCTAGTACCGATGCTTGTTTTAAAGTAGTTTTTATTGAAATGTTGTGCTACAGAATTTGTTCGTCCAAATGAACCTTAAGATTTTCGAAAGAATTCATGTCGGGACTTTGGGGTGGTGTTGCCAGATGTTTGGTGTTGTATAAAAACCTTTTATTAAAGTCAAAAGCAGTGTGTTTCGGTTCATTATCACATTGGAAGTGATAATGAACCGAAAGTGATAATGGAAGTGATAATGAAAACCCATTTCGCGATAGCCCCATTTATTCAGCACAGGCATGTTAATTTTTCCTCAAAAAGGGAAAATCTCTACTTGACTATCCACGGTTTTATCAATAAACACAAACTGGCCCATTTCAAGGCCGACATAAATTCCTAAACCATCAGAGAACCACCACCATGTTTTACCGTTGATTTTATATTTTTTATATTTAACGATTAATTTGACTTTCGCAAGACCATACGTCCTTCTTTACACCCAAAAATGTTGAATTTGGTTTCGTCACTGCACATTTGAGTTTTCCAAAACTTTATTGGGTCAGATGGACGACGTATGGTCTTGCGGAAGCCAAACAAATCCTTAAATATAAAAAATATTAGATTAACTGTACAACACGAAGGTGGTTCTCTGGTGGTGTAGAGCTGTATGTCGGCCTTGAAATGGGCCAGTTGGAGTTTATTGATGAAACTATGAGTAGTCATGTAGAGATTAATCCTTTTTATGGAAAAATTAACATGCCAGTGCTGAACAAATGGCGCTATTGCGAAGTGGGTTTTACTTTCAACGTGATAATAAGCCAAAACACACAGTTTTTGACGTTAAAAAGTGGTGTTTATACAACACCAAACATCTGGCAACACCACCACTAAGTCCGGACATGAATCCTTTCGAAAATCTTTGGGCTCATGTGAACGAAAAAATCATGTAACACATCATTTCAATAAAAACTACTTTTAAACAAGCATCGGAAATAGAATGGTACAAATACATATTCAAAATTTTTTGAATTTAATGGAATCAATGCCCAGATGTCTGGAATTACTTCTGGCTAACAATAAATACCATTTAAAATATTAAAAATGCATTTTTTTTTTATTAAATTAAAAAAATTATACAGTAAAATTAAAAAAGCAAAATACTTTTGTGAGCTGAAAAATCAGTGACAATTTGATATTTTCTTAAAAATCTCATGGATGAAAAATTAAAATAAAGTGTTTAAAAATACAGAATTAAAGTTTAATATTCTCTTATTTAATATGCAATAAAACATATATTTATTTTTAAAAATTAATATTTTTTTACAGCGTTTTTTTATGAAATTTCATTATATTTTGCATAGGCAAAATACTTGTGTGATACACTGTATATATTTTCAAAAATTATGGTCCTAGAAATTTGGAATGTAGGATAACCATAAATGGGATATACAATTGACTATTTTTTTTTTATCAGAAACTTAATTTTCTATCTATATTATCAACCCCATTTTGTAGGGTATTCAAAAAAAAAAATATATAGAACGAGGATATCCGTCAACAATAATATCAGCAAACCACGGCAATGCAAAAAATCAAAAAAAAAAAAAAAAACATCAGAACCACGAAAACATCATCATTATTATCATCATCACAAGCCACATCGTCATTATTAAGTGGTATGAACATGAAAATAACAACTTTTCCAAAAATGTGTCACCAAAAAAATTAAAAAAAAAAAAATACATAAAATAAAAATGAAAATCACAAAAATGAAAACCATATTTTATGTGTTCATTATTTATAAATTTAAAGTGTTTCTATTAAAGTGCCAGTCAGTCAGTTTGTTGATTTTTGCTTTCGGTATATAAAATACAGCAGCAAATAAAATCAAAAGATATAATAATTTGCTGCTGCTCATATATACAAAAAATATTCACGTCATTGATTTGTGGCAGCTAAAAAAGGCTGGACAAGATTTTTTTTTTTTGAGAAAATTAGGGAAAAAAGTTTTTGAGTGTAAACTTTATTAGTAGCGCAGATAGCTTGTATATTCTGTTAAGTGCGCCATTTAGAATTTATTTTTCTTTCGTGTACAGACTTTTTGTAGTAAAAAATGTAGCTGGACAAGTAGGCTGGACAAGATTTTGTTGTAAAAATAATGGAAAAAAGTTTTTGAGTGTAAACTTTATTAGTAGCGCAGATAGCTTGTATATTCTGTTAAGTGCGCCATCTAGAATTTATTTATCTTTCATGTACACACTTTTTGTAGTAAAAAATGTAGCTGGACTAGTAGGCTGTACAAGATTTTGTTTTGAAAATTATAAAAAAAAAGTTTTTGTAAACTTTGTTAGTTAGCGCAGATAGCTTGTGTATTCTGTTAAGTGCGCCATCTAGAAGTTAATTATCTTTCGTGTACAGACTTTTTGTAGTAAAAAATTTAGTTATTGAAGTTATGGCTGTAGTTTTTATTTGTATTTTAAGTTGTAATATTAATGTTTTACATACATTTTCTGTTAGTCGTTCCTGAGTAATCGTGTATTCATTTGATTGTTTTGAATGACTACTGTAAGCAGCTGTCATTTTGACATTTGAATGAAGTCTATGCATTAAGATTTTTTTTATAAATGAAAATTTAAGGAGTCCAAACGATTCTTTAAATAGAAGAATTATTATTTGACCTAAAAAAGTGTGGATGACCGAAGAGCGCTGATGATAAATGAAAAAGTGAAAACTCTTAAAACAGGTAGGGACTCCGAACTGCCTTAAAAAACAGCAATAAAAAAACAAATGTAATCGAAAAATTTTTTGTCTGACACAAAAAAGTGTAGATGACCAAAGAGCACTGATGCGAGGAGAAAAATTGGTAACTCCTAAAACAGGTGAATCTGACCTTAAAGGAAAAAATTTAATTTTTAGTATTAAAATTCATTTGACACAAAAAAATGTGGCTGACCAAAGAGCACTGATGATAACAGAAAAAGTGGTAACTCTCAAAACAGGTAGGGACTCTGATCTGCCTTAAAAACAGTAATAATAAAAAAATTTACTTTTGGCGTTAAAGTTCATTTGACGCAAAAAATATGTGGCTGACCAAAGAGTGCTGATGATAACAAAAAAAGTGGTAACTCCCAAAACAGGTAGAGACTCTGATCTGCCTTAAAAAAACAGCAATAAAAAAACAAAATATAATTGTGATTGTTAGTGCTGAAATTCGTCGAAAGGCCCAGGCACTTGAGCGCTACTGTAGCGGTGCTGTAGCGTGACGGGCTGTTGCATCGTTTTAAGGCCCAGGCACTTGAGCGCTACTGTAGCGGTGCTGTAGCGTGACGGGCTGTTGCATCGTTTTAAAGTTCGGCAGCTACACCACCGTCACGTATTCGTTTAAGTACCTATTTCCATTTATTTTAATACAAGCTAACGTATCAGCTGACACGTCTCCGAACCGTATTCGCTCAAGTAATTATGACTTTAAAGTTCGGCAGCTACACCACCGTCACGTATTCGTTTAAGTACCTATTTCCATTTATTTTAATACAAGCTAACGTATCAGCTGACACGTCTCCGAACCGTATTCGCTCAAGTAATTATGACTTAACGCAAAAAATATAGATGACCAAAGAGCGCTGATGATAGAAGAAAAAGGGCACTTCTAGAGCACCATTAAAAAAATTAAAATGTAAAATTTAGAATTAAATTTACCACCACCAAGAATATCATGTTACATTTATATTATCTTTTTCATGTAATTGCAATATTTTTAAAGTACAAAGTTTTTTTTTGTAAAATTCAAAAGTTTTTTCATAAATAATTTCATGAACAAATTTTACAAAAAACCAAATAAACCACAAACAAAAAATACTGCATTAAAATATCATTTACGTAAATGAAATTTTATATAATCCCAGACAACAGCCACTCGTATGATATCAACAAATAATGACCAGATATTTTGTAAAAGTATACATACATATAATATCTTTAACCACAATATACAGTGTTTAGCTATCCTCCTGAAGTTTGACACAAAAATATGTCTCATTACAGACCAAATAAACCAATTAACGATAAGTGATAGCGAAAATAGTATCACCTTAAATTAAAATTATGATACCATTTTCGAATTTTAGGCGATTTTGCTATCGTTATTCCTGAAAATTTCGATAGCGAAAACGAAATCACATAGTCATATCGTTATTGCTAAATGCTGGAAAATTTCGATTTTGCTATCGTTATGACTCGAATTAACGATAGCGAAAACGATAAAATATTTTAATGGAAAAACGATATCATAAGGAAAGCTATATCAATAACGAAAAAATTATCGTTTTCGTATAATATGTGATAATTAGGTGATATTGCCTCGATACACTGTGCTTAAATTTGACATTTTTTTTATATTATTTAGACAATTGCTGATTTTTTATCTTCTAAACCAGCGGTTAACAACCTTTTTGGATCGCGTACCCCTAATTTTAAATTTTGTCAGCCGCGTACCCCCTAACGAGTTTTTTGTTTTCGTTAAAAAAAACTTCTCATATAAATATTAGTTAATTTTGAAATTTTTGATCTGCGGGTATTATCATATTTTTTTGAAGGATTTAGGGGAGATCAAAACAATTTTGGTATTTTTTTTGCAAAAATTTTCGCTCCTTGGGGTGGCTCAATGCATCTGAAAACGCGGATTTTGAGCTGATTTTTCTGCAAAGCAAAAACAGCTGAAAATATTGCAAATCTGATTTCACCAGTCGTCTCTACACCAAAAAATTAAACAACGGACCTTTTCTGAATTCGAAAAAAAAAGTTCCAAAAACAAAACACAGAGGGCAGAGATATAATTTTTTTTAATTTTTTTTTAAATTTTTTTTTTAATTTTTTTTTTTTTAAATGTTTTTTTTTAATACAATAAATAATAAATAAAACACCCTCGTATATACAATGAAGAGGCATTTAAAGCTCAAATGGTACTTAAATGTCCACCCTGACACAACCCGTCTCAAAAATGTTTAAAAACACGTTTTTTGAACTTTGACATACATTTTCTCAAAAACCTGACATCATAGAAAAATTTGGGAACCATATTCGCAATCAGCACCGAAATGTTAATCGAAAACAAGTGGTCAGATTCAAAATATAGCAAAAATAAATGCTCTCTAAATTGCACAAAAATACGTTTTTTGTGATCTTTGACCTCAACTTTCTTAAAAACCTGACGTTATGGAAAACTTTGGAAGGCCGATGCGGAACCAGCATTGAAAGGTTAATCTAAAACGAATGTACAAATTACTAAAATTTGGCGTACCACCGCGGACAGTTTCGCGTACCCCCTAGTGGTACGCGTACCATAGGTTGGTAACCGCTGTTCTAAACTCTTGATATACAAAAAAAAAAATATTCGCCGAATTTTTTTTTTCGCAAATTTTTTTTCCGAAATTTTTTTTTCCAATTTTTTTTTCATTTTACCATTAATTTCTGAAAATGAGTAAAATACGATACATTACAGACACAAATTTTTTTTCGCGGACTTTTTTTTCGCTGATTTTTTTTTTGGCAAAAAAAAAAAACAATGCATTTTCTAAATTTATATTTATTTTTGCTAAATAATCTTGACAATGGGATCTGACAAATCCCGAAACACGTGTCGATTAAGTCTTGCAAAAAATGACCAACATAAATAAATTTAAAACAGAAAAATAATTTTTTTGAAAATTATTCTATGAGAATATCATAGTTTTAATTAGTAAAGGACATAATGACCTCGAGCTAGAAAAAAACCTACTAAAAATAAAATATTTTTTAATGTCGAATAAAACATTTTTTTTTTTTTTATAAAAATTAATCAGAATATATTTAAAAATCATAACGGTATCGTTTGGTTTATTGGCGTGACATTTTTCTTAAAATTTTGATTTTCCAAGTGTCTGGGCAAATTTTTATATCGGTTGTAATTCGAAAATTGTATTTGTAATTCAAAAATTCCATTTGTAATTCAAAGATTCTACTTTTAATTTGAAAATTCCATTTGTTATTCTAAAAAGATTAATTGTAATTCGAAAAAAAAATTGTAATTCGAAAAAGATCAATTCTTATTCGAAAAAGATGAATTGAAATTTGAAAAAGCTCACTTGTAATTTGAAATAGCTCATTTGTAATTCGAAAAAGATCAATTGTAATATGAAGATTGCAATTCTAGTTTAAAGATTACAATTGTAATTCGAAAAATATCAATTGTAATCCGAAATATATCAATTGTAATCCGAAATAGATCAATTGTAGTTCGAAAAAGATCAATTGTAATTCGAAAAAGATTAATTGTAATTCGAAAAAGATCAATTGTACATAATTAGAAAAAGATCAATTGTAATTCGAAAAAGATCAATTTTAATGCTCGATAAATAAAAATTCTGTAGTTCGATAAATATCTGAATTTCCATTGATATTTTTCAAATTACAATTAGAATCTTCGAATTACAATTGATCTAATTCGAATTACATTTGATCTTTTTCGAATTACAATCGACCTTTTTATACCCTCCACTCTAGTGATAGAGGGTATATATAAGTTTGTCATTCCGTTTGTAACACCTCGAAATATTGGTCTAAGACCCCATAAAGTATATATATTCATGATCCTCGATTGATTTTACGATGATCTACCGATGCCCGTCCTTTCGTTTGTCCGTCTGTCAGTCTGTTGAATACACGCTAACTTTTGAAAGACTTTAGGGAGGCTACTGAAGTTTGGCATATGTGTTGGGCATATACCTGGTCAGATTGGTATTGCAATCCAGCGAAATCGGTCCAGTGGTTCAAAAGTTATCAACAAACTGAATTTCGCCAACGGTTTTTCGTGAATTTACGAAATAAAAAACACGCTAACTTTCAAAAGGCAATTCTGAGGATGCCGAAGCTTGGAATATATATTTGTTGTTCCCCTAACCTAATCTAACCTCCCATGGCCTGGTTCGTGTTGAATTTTTGCCAAATCGGTCCAGTGGTTCTAAAGTTGTTAGCAAAACCTGAATTTTTAAATAGTTTCACCTTAAATTCACGTGTTGAAAAAACCCGTTAAACATGTTTTAAAAACATTGGTAAGTCTAAAAAATATTTTACAAAGTATTTTTGTCACTCAAATATATTTAACACTAAAAAAAAATACACTTAAAAAAAAAAATTTTACACTAAAAAAAAAAAAAATTTACACTCAAAAAAAAAAAAAAATTTAGTAAATTATTTTGTTTTTCAAAAATTACAAAATAAAATATTTTTCACAAAATAAAATATTTCTAATCTAAAATTTTATTTTTTTCACGTTATAAATAAAATGTGCTATCACTTAAAAAGGGCATTGTGGAGGGTATTCATAGATTCGGTCAAGTCGAATTTAACTTTTCTACTTGTTCGAATTACAACTGATCTATTTTGAATTGATACACATATTTTTTCGCTATTGTGTAATTCCAAAAACGCATAATTTTTCGCTATTTGGTAATCCGGGATTGACTAATATACAGCCTTACCACAGAAAAATAAATTTAAAATCGACTTTCAAAAAATGTATGGAAAATTTGAAATTCGAAATAAAACTTTTGTTAAAAAAATTTTTTGTTTTTTTTTGGTATGGGCTATATTTTTCCAAAGATTTTTTAAGCATTTCATATACAGCTTTGCTTACATGACAAATTCAGTTGCTACAACCGTAAACATTCCATCCAAATTTTGGAGGTTTTCTTAAGCGGCCATTCGGTGGTCACTACCTCAAGTTTGTTGTGGCAACCTCAATATAGTTTTGACAACTGCAATGAGATTATGACACCTGAAACCTAGTTGTAACAAGCGAATGACCGCCTGCGACAATCTCAAATATGAGGTGAGGAATATTTGTTATATGGCTGTAGTTTCATTTAAATGTAGTCTAAACGCTTTATTATATAAATGTCCAATTACATTGTGTAAACCATGCAAAATTAGAAATTACAATTTTTGTTAGAATTATAATCACAATAAATAATATTTATGTGGAGTTTTGTAAAATATCATATACAAAATTTAAACACTTACACTGAAAAAAATATATATCATTTGAATCAGCCAAAATAATTGAGAGTTTAAGTTTTAGGAAAAACTAGCGGATTTAGCAAAAACGGTTTCATAATATATTTTTGACTTAAAAAACGAAACGAAAAAGTATTGTGCCACATGAGCTGATATCTCAAAAACTAAGCGTGATAGTTTAAAATAAATTTATTCTGAAATGTTAAAAATCTTTGTCGAGTCAACAGAAAAATCTGACAGGGAATTTTGTTAAAGTTTAAATTTAAGCATAAAAATCTTTTAGAAATTTTTTAATTTGAGAGATTTATTTATTTTTTGCATTAAAAATACAAAAAATGTTTTATTCGGTCTTTATATATTTACATATATATTTAGAGTTTTATTCTAGTTCAAGACCAACAAAAAAATCTATATATGATATTCTCATAACAGATTATTTATTTATTTATTGCTTTAAAATTTAAGTTATGAGAATATCATAATTAGATTTTTTTGTTGGTCTTGAACTAGAATAAAACTCTAAATATAAATTTGAGAGATTTTCTAACAGGATTTTTATTTTGAGTGTTTTAATAAATTTTTAATAATTATCTGAAAATCAATAGAAAAAACTAATATTATTTTATTATTTATATCTTTTTTTAGGTAAGTTTCATGGTAAATGATTGCTTGAAGAAAGAATTGCGGTATTCAAAGGGTGAGACATTAGTTCTAATTTATAGTTGTATTTGAGAAATCCTGAAATTGGATTTGTAACTACAAAGAAATAAAAAAATTGTCAACACAATTAATTTCATTGTTAATACAATTAAACATTTAATTTAAACAAGGCCTACATTAGAGTTTGTTAATGCAACAACGACTTTTGTTTGTTGTTGCATTAATTATTTTCTTTTTGATTCAATTAAATTTGTATTTGATTCAAATAAATTTTTATTTGATTTAATTAAATTTTTATTTGATTCAGTAATATTAATAATTTTGATCCCATTATCAAGTGTTTTTATTTATATTTTTCATTTAATTACAAACCGTCGCACAGTGGGGTGGATGATACCTAAAATGGCGATTAATACATAGAAGACTTAATTTTAAAATATTATAATTTTTTATTGATGAGTAATCTTAAACACATAAAAACACAGCATTTTCGAAAAAAAAACATTGGAAAAATTTTTTTTTAACCTGTTAGGCGCTTTATTGTTTTTCGGATATAATATCTTATTTCACAATTTTTGCTGTAACTTTGGAACAAAAAGCTTTACATTTATAAATAAAATGGCACATTATAGCGAACTTAATGTGCTTTTAAAAACTTAAAAAAGTAAATATATCGTATGTGTTTTTATTAGTATAATTTTAATTTAAAATTCGATTTTTGTTTTTCACTAAATCTCATTAATGTACAAATTTATCTCAAAAAGTCCCGAAACAGAAGATTAAAATTTTTTTATTAATGGATAATCATAATTTAATAAAACGCATCATTTCAGAAGAAAAATTGGAAAAAATATTTTTACCTGTTAAACTTTTTTTTCTGTTTTTCGGAAAAAGCCTAATTCACAATTTTCGCTGTAACTTTGACATCAAAAGAATAAGTAAATAAATATAAAATAAATAAAATATGTATTCAAATTCTGATTAATTTTTATTAAAAAATAAAAATTGTTTTATTCGACCTTTAAAATATTATGTTTTGAGTGGGTTTATTCTAGCTCGAGGTCATTATTTCCTTTACTAATTAAAACTATGATATTCTCATAGAATAATTTTCAAGAAATTAATTTTTCCGTTTTTAAATTTATTTATGTTGGTAATTTTTTTCAAGACTTAATCGACACGTGTTTCGGGATTTGTCAGATCCCATTGTCAAGATTATTTAGCAACAAAAAAAAAAATATGAGAATATCATAGTTTTAGTTGGTAAATGAAATAATGACCTCGAGCTAGAATAAATCTACTTAAAATAAAATATGTATTCTTTTTAGTATTAATTCAATTTTAATCAAGTTTTTATTTTTCACTTAATTCAATTAATGTGAACATTTATCTCAAAAATTTACAGACGAAAATTTTTAAAGGATCAGAACAGAATAATTTAAGGTCTAGTTGATGAGGTTATGTATGGTGTATCTTCATCAAAATCACTCACGCACTCATCTCTCACAAAACAAAAAACAACAAAATACCAAAAATATGGAAATTGAGAGTATTTTAACACAACAAGTAAGAGTGATGTGCCGAATCTTCTATACCATCCAAAACGTTACAAAACTACAAAAAAATTTGGGGGCATTTTTGATAGGGGCTCGGAGGGGGACGTAGGGGGCACTTTCACCCTTGCGATTAATCATTGCAAATTAATTTTTATTGGTTTTTGCACTTAACCCAGCAAAAATTGGCATTACTAGTAATGGGTTTTGTAATCCGAAACAGATGTTAATAAGTAGTTACTTATTGAATGAAACACTAATTATTTTAACAAGGGCGTGAGACAAAAATAACTAGTGAAGAGTATGGAGATAAATAAGTAGTTACTGCCTCGGATTACAAATAAGGAGTAAAAACCCATTACCAATAAGAAGTAAAATAATTAGTTAATTAAAACTTTTGAAATGTAACTTGTTTTTACTAAAACTTAAAAATTGCGTAATTTTTATTAAGTTTAAGTAATTTTTAAGTTAATTGAATTGTAAAGATTAAAAACTGCAAGTGCAAGAAGATATTATTACTAAGAGGTGCTTTTATAACATATTACTGAGAAGTAGTTACTTTTGGGCTTAAAATAATGTTAATGGTAATGGGTACTCATTATAAATAATGTACTTGGTAATGATTACTTTTCACAACTCATTACCATGTTTTTGCTGGGTAAGTAATACAATTGCATTATTATTACATATTTTTTTATAACCACGCCCCAAAAAGGGGGCGGGCGTGCGTGTGCGTGATTTAAAATAACTCACGCACCCATCTCTTATAAACAGTACACTCATGAGCTGCAGTTACAACTACCATACGGAATATAAGGACAAAATATTATGAAAACAACTTGATTTTTAGTCTTTTTTTTTCAAATAGATTTTTAGCAACTGGAGTTCTTTCACAAAAAAATTGATAAGTCAAAAACCGCAAAAAACCGCAAACGGACATTCAGGGATTTATTAGATGAAATCATATATTTAAAGAACATATAGGCGGATTTTCACTCTTTCACAGACAAAGTTGTTGAAACTCAATATTTATATCAAAAATACCCTATTTTTAGAGCATTTTTATTATTATTTTTTTTTTAATATTTCCAAAACATATATCTAAACCAAAAATTTTTTTTTATATGCTCAAATACCTAAAGTAGACTGATCCATTATGAAGCTCTCAATTTAAGAAGTCTTTATACAAAATATAATTACTTGAAATATTAAAATTTTCACTTTAAATCAATGCGCGCAAAAATAATAAAAATAATTGAACTTTAAACACACACTGCAAATAAAGTATACAACTTAGAACTTTGTTTTTTGCAATTATTGATGTTGAATTTTATCTACTTTAACCTGGTACCAAACACGGTAGTGAAAGTTAATGTTCATCTATTGAATTAATCGCCACTTTGGATGCATTTCACCCCTCTGTGCGTCGTCTCGATGTAGCGAAATCGACCAAGGGTTTTGGTGGGAATCGAACAAACAACCTCTTGTTTTATAGGCTAGCACGCTACCAAAAAATCTATAGGGACCCCCAAAAGCCTGCTTTGTACTTTGTCAATACAACAATTTAGTGTCCGACCGAATATTCGGCTTCGTCTTCGGCCAAAAAAGCACTATTCGTCCAGTATTCGGCTTCGGCCACTTTTTAGGCCGAATATGGCCAAATACCGAATAATTGTATAAAATTTGTACTCACGTGTTGAAAAACATACTAAACACACTTTGAATAACACTGTGGAACAAATTCAGGTTAGCAAAAGTTAGGTCGATTCTGAGAGTGAGGGGTGAAAATAGTGGCTAAATTAGAAGACCCGTATCGCGGCGTTTGTTTATGGTAGTTCGAATTTTTTTTTAATCGACCTTCGAACTTTGCAGTCAAATGCCGATTTTCAGCATACTGTTTATATGGTTTTTTGGCTATAACTCGTCGACTAATTGATATTTTTTCAATCAGTAAAAGCCAAATTATTGCTAGAGACCTGTTTTTAAAAATTTTTGTGGTGCTTATGAAGCAAAATATTTTCAAAAAGCATAATTTTTTTTTTTAACATTTTGCTTCATAAGCACCACAAAAATTTTCTAAATAAATTTTTTCAAAAATTTTATTTGTTGGACAGGTCTCTAGCAATAATTTGGCTTTTACAGATTAAAAAAAATATCGATTAGTCGACGAGTTATAGCCAAAAAAACATATAAACAATATGCTGAAAATCGGCATTTGACTGCAAAGTTCGAAGATCGATTAAAAAAAAATTCGAACTAACATAAACAAACGCCGCGATATGGGTTTTCTAATTATACCCTCCACTTAGTGATAGAGGGTATATATAAGTTTGTCATTCCGTTTGTAACTCATCGAAATATCGGTCTGGGACCCCATAAAGTATATATATTCATGATGCCCGATCGATTTTAAGACATTCTAGCGATGTCCGTCTGTCCGTCTGTCCGTCTGTCTGTGGAAAATGCTCTCGCCGACAAAATATTGCACAGAGATGACTGAAACTTAACATATATGTTGGAAGTTCTCCCGAGAAGTTTGGTATTGCATTTGAGCGATATCGGTTCAGCGGTTCAAAAGTTATGAACGAAAATGTAAGCACACCTCAAAAATTTCAGTACATTCAACATAACCTAAAAATAGAAAATGCTTTAATTCGGCTTCTGGTTGACATATGTGAACATAATTGAACACCAAATGGTATTTAAACAAGTACGAACATATTTTTTGACAAAAAAAGAAAAAAATCGCGGATTTTTTTTTTTACCAAAATTTTTTTTCGCGGAATTTTTTTCAATTTTTTTTTTTTCAAAAGTAATTTCCTTTTAAATAAAGTTGTTTGCAATAATCTTTTTGAAATTGTGGAGGGTATCACTACATTCGGCAAGGCCGAATTTAACTTTTTTACTTGTTTAGCTCTATTTTCAACCCTCACTCTCAGAATCGACCTAACTTTTGCTAATCTGAATTTGTTCCACAGAGTAATATTAGTAAGCCACAAAAACATTTTATTAAGTGTTTTTGCAGCTAAAACAAGATTTTGCACTCCAAAAAAATTTTCGATCGAAAAACAAATTACACTTAAAAAACTTTTTATTTACAAAAATGTCTAAAAAAGTTTGTTGTTTGAAATAAATCGTCCTATACAAAATTTTTATATATTTTTGTATTCTTCCAAGTCGAGTTTTACTTTTTTCTTGTTTTTACTACATATGTAAATATTTTTTTTTGTAATATTCGGCTTCGGCCGAATATTGAAAATATGGCCGAATATTCGGCTTCGGCCAAAAAAAGTGTATTCGGTCGGACACTACAACAATGACTTTTGTAAACATTATTTGATTTAATTACATTTTTATTTGATTCAATTAAATTTTTGTTTGATTTAATTACATTTTTAATTGATTTAATGAAATTTTTATTTGATTTAATTCAATTACATTTTTATTTGATTAAATTAAAATTTTATTTGATTCAATTAAATTTTTCTTTGATTCAATTAAATTTTTGTTGGATTTAATTACATTTTTATTTGACTCAATTAAATTTTTATTTGATTCAATTAAATTTTTCTTTGATTCAATTAAATTTTTATTTGATTTAACTAGTTTTTAATTTGATTTAAAATTTTGAAATTATTTTTTTTTGATAAATTTTAAAATATTGAATTGAAATTAATTTGTTTGCCAATTATGTATTGATAACAACACATTATGTTTAATTTAATGTTTAAAAATGTTTGCCACATATTTTTTAGCCGCGGGCGTAAGAGAGTTAGTAATGACTAGGGATGAGATTTTCATGCACTAAAAAATCGAAAATATGCGCTTAAAATATGCACTAAAAAATTCAAAATGTGCACTAAAAAACCTAAAAATATGCACTAAAAAATAAAATACGTGCAATAAAAATCTTGTTTTTATACGAAAAACTTCTTAAAAAACAAAAAATAAAGCCGGGTTTAAATATCAACATTTTAAACTTTATGTAAAAAGATTTTTTAGAAATTAGGACAATCTAAAAAAAAAAAAATTAAAGAAAAAAAAGAATTTTTTCTTTTTTTTCAAAATAAATTTTTAAAATTTTAAATAGTTTTTGAAACAAATAATTTCAATTTGTGTTTTGCTCATTTTTGCCAAAATATGCAAAAATATGCACTTAAAAGTTGGGAATATGCAAAAAATATGTATTTAAAACCAAAATATGCAAAATATCCATTTTCACCAAAATATGCAATAACAAATCGATGCCATTTTTACTCAAATTTCTTAATTCGCAAAGATAATTGGTCGATATCGATCTTAGACTATCGACAAAAAACATGCATTTGCATGGAAATCTCATCCCTAGTAATGACTTTTCTGACCCAATTTTAATTGAAATATTTACTAGGTTATTGTAATTAATTAGTTTTTGAAAATGTTAACATCTTAATTTTACTTAATTTTTTAACAAATTTACATATTTATGACACTTCTAATTCTGGCCATCATCATTGACAAAATTTGTAAAGCTAAAAGAATCTATTGGTGTTAATTATTTGCAGTTTTTTTTTATTATAAAAAAAAAATTAACTATTAGACTGTGAAAAATTTACTATTAACAGATGCAAAACTAAAAATTATTAGATAAATGCTGCCAAAAATTAAAAAAAAAATACAAAATAAATAAATTGTTTTAAAGTTCATTAAATATATTTGAAAAAAAAAAATTAATAATATTACAAAAAAAATTTAATTAGAAATTTATTTTTCTATTAAAAACCTATTACACTGTCCGTCTGTCTGTTGAAAACACGCTAACTTTTGAAAAAATTCACAGATGCTCTTGAAGTTTATCATATATGTTGGGCAAGACTGGCATTTTTCTGTATGGCCAAAAAAAAATTTCTCCAATTTTCAATGTCCGGGCATTTTTTTATTCTACTAGGACTAAAACGGATGTTGTACAAATTTGAGGTCAATCGGATTAAATTAACCCGTGGCGCCCGGCGGTCAAAATTTTTAAAAAAAAATTTAAATTTTTTTCGACACATCATATTTGTTAATTTTGATGAGTGAGCACGAATATCAAATAAAAATTAAAATCGGTCGAACGGTTTTCGAGATATCGCCATTTGAAAAAATGGCGGTTTTTTCCCACGTTCAAGAAATTTTTTAAAAAACATCACAATTTTTTTCCCCTAGGCCATTTCATAGAGCTTAAGACAATCTTTCAATTAAATCTAATTTGAGCCAAATCCGATGATTGACCTCAAATTTGTACCACATAAGTTTTAGACCTAGAACAATAAAAATGATTTTTTACAAAAAGTATAAAAAAAAGTTTTTTACTCAAAACAAAATATTTATAATCAAAATTGTTGAGTTTTTTCACGTTAGAAAATTTTTGTATCTCTAAAAGGGCATTGTGTAGGGTATTCATGGATTCCGCCAAGTCGAATTTAAATTTTTTACCTGTTTTTTCTATTTTTTTTTGCAAATAATTTTGTTTACATTGTGGAGGGTGTTAATGCCTTCGGCAAGGCTGAACTTAAATTTTTTTACTTTTTTTTGACTCATACCAAACGCCTTTGAAAAAAAAAAATAACTTCTGTGGGCCATACAAAAAACTCGAGCTTAACTTTCAAACTCCTTCGGGGGTTTCGGTCTACTACTGGTATACTTTAATTTTTTTTTGGTGCCACTCAAGATACAAAATCATGTTGCACAGTGTAATTTGTTTAATTTCATGTTGCTGATGTTACATAGTTTCAAATAAATTTTATTTTTAATATTAAAAATTATCATTCATAACACATTGTAGCCATTGTCCCTAATTTTAAAACTTCTATTTAATATTCCACACAATCACTTTTGAGTTGATCCTTTTTTTTTTGTTGGCTTCATTTGGCATTTTTTTGTGGTAGATTATAATACTAAAAATGACAATAAAAAAATCTACCTTTTGTGGAAGGTGAAATAAAAAATATTTAATATTTAAAAACAGTGAAGAGCAATTTATGAGAAACATTTTGGAACTAACAGAAAATTTACAAAAATTAAACACACAAAAACTAATTGGCTAAAAATTTTCAATTAAATCTATTGATCAACAAAAATTAAATGAGTCAATCAATGTTTCGATGAAAATTTTTGTTATTTTCTTTAACTTTCGAATTAGAAATTTTCAACAAACCAGATTTTTTTTCGCTTTAATTTATTTGAATAGATTAATTTAAAAATATACAAAATAATCGGGTTTTACTTTTTTTTTATTGTTGGCAACATATTGGAAAGCAAAAAAGATGTATTTTTTGATAATTTTGTCATAAGCTTACAATTCATTTGTTCAATCAATCATTATTTTGATTGACTATAAATAAAAAATTGATCAAATTTTTGATCAAAATCGGAAAAATGTTTGATGTAGGTATAATTGGAGGATGTAGGTATAATTGGAGGAATTTCAATTAAAAAATTAATTGAATCCGCGTTTTTGTTGATTGAAATTCCTTTAAATTTTTTTCTGTGTACGAAGCATCAGCAATAAAAAGAATTCACGTCAGGTTTTCGAGAAAATTTAGATCAAAGTTCTCAAAAAACGTGTTTTTGTCCATTTTTGAGAGCTTATAACTTCTTAACGGGTTGTGATAGAACGGAAATTTTGAAAATGAAAATGCCCTTTAATCGTGCATATTTAAAAAAATAATTTTTGAGGATGTTTATTCTGGCTCGAGGTCATTATTTTCTTTACTAATTAAAACCATGATATTCTCATAGCATAATTTTCAAGAAAATTATTTTTTGTTTTAAATTTATTTATGTTGGTAATTTTTGCAAGACTTAATCGCCACGTGTTTCGGAATTTGTCAAGATTCCATTGTCAAGATTATTTAGCAAAAATAGAATCGATTTACTACAAAGTAGCAAACGAGTCTAATGACAAATCGTTTGTGCACACACTAAAATATTAATACACTAGCTATACCCGGTCCGCGTTGCTGGCTCTTAGACAAAAACTGTTTTATATTGCATCTTTATTTAAATATAGGGTCGGACAAAATTAAAGCACGGGTTCGGGTCCAGCTAGTAACCTTTGGTTCCACCCTCGGTTAGCACTATCTATAGAGAAATCTCAACAAAATCCGTTCAGCTGTTTTTGCGTGATTTCGAAACAGACAGACATAACGTTAATTATAGTACAGAGGGGCGTGTCATTTAACGCATTTTTTATCAAATCGTGATAGTCTAAAGTTACATGCTGCATCCTCGATTACTACTATCTGTGCTGCAAATTTCATTGACATCAGTTTTTCCGTTTTTGTGTGATTGCGAAAGAGAAGAAAATAACTTTTTATTTGTGAAAAACGGGAGTGTAATATACACCCTTTTGCCGAATCGCGCTCTACATATGACCTACAGTTTCCGCTCGGTAAGTTCTATCAGTAGTGACAGATTCGGCTTATACGTTTTTGCGTGATTTCGAAACAGGCAGATATAACGTTCAGTGTAAAACAGAGGGGCGTGGCAATTTACGCCTCTTTGTTCAATCGAGGACAGTATAGTACAAAGGGCGTTGCAATTTTGATCCCTTTTTCCAATAATGATCTTATATGTCCTACATATGCACTTGGTTAGCATTGTGTGTAGTGAAAAGGTAAAGAGAATCGGTTCAGGTGTTTTTGCGTGATTGCGAAACAGGCAGAAAACGTCCAGTATAGTAAAAATCTTTGGCTTAAATTTCATCAAAATCGGTCCATCCGTTTTTGTTATATATAGATGTCATTATTGGTGCAATGTAAAAATTAGATTTTGCCACGCCCCTCCGCCCACAGACAAAAAATCAAAAATCCGACTTGACAGTGTTACTCTCCAGGCTATTCTGAATATTACCTGAAAATTTCATCAAGATCGGTCCAGCCGTTTTCGAGTCCATACGGAACATACAGACACACATACATACATACACACATCCATTTTTATATATATAGATAGATAGATATTCGCCTCTATTCACAATGAGAATTAGATAGACGAAGAAATTGTACCTTACTAATAAGGCAACGATTGTCAATAACCAACAAAAATATTTAAAACAATTTTACATATGATAGTCCATTGGACTACAACAATATGTTATTTGTGTTGTTGTTGTGAGTAATACTCCATATTAGGGTTATTCATCACATGGCGTGCCAACCATTATGCTCAAATTCTGATTAATTTTTATTAAAAAATAAAAATTGTTTTTTCTAATTCTCATTGTGAATAGAGGCGAATATGTATTAATATTTTAGTTTGTGCACTAACTAATTAATTAATTAAAGTTTTTTAAATTAATTAATTAATTAATTAATTTAAAAAACTTTAATTAATTAATTAGTTAGTGCACAAACTAAAATATTAATACATATTCGCCTCTATTAATTAATTAATTAATTAATTAATTAATTAATCTGAATTAATTAATTAATTAATTAATTAATCTGAATTAATTAATTAATTAATTAATTTAATCAGATTTGCGATACATTCAGCCGTTTTTGCTCTGCAGAAAAATCAGCTTAAAATCCGCGATTTCAGATGCGTCAAACCACCCCAAGGAGCAAAAATTTCACCAAAAAATTACCAGCATTCTTATTAGCTAACATAAATCCTTCAAAAAAATGATGATACCCGCAGATCAAATTTTCAAAATTAACTCTAATAAATATATTCATTAGAATTTATTTTACTAGTTTGTTTAATGTAATAAATATTATTTATTTAATTATGCCACATTTTTAGCAGACCAAACGGTAGTTGTCAATTATCAAATTTTCACACTGGGTCAAATTTAAACGAATTATCTAATATTTTTTCAATGTTATAATGCAACAATTTAGCAAATTAACGTATTAATGACGTCATTATTTGTTGATTATTATTTTAAATTACCCTGTGGATTTAATATAAACAACAAAAATTAAATTTATAAATAATAGACAAAAAAAAATCATTAAAATATGCAAGCACGCAGAGAAGGATTATGATTGCGACAACCATAATGGAGGGGCAACATAGTATGATTGATAAAATTATAATAACATGATTGTAGCGACCATATTATGATCTTCGCTGATCATAGTATGATAAAAACTTGTATTTTTTTAAATGTTAATGATCATAGTATGATTGTCACAATCATATATATGCTCAAATGGATCAACCATACTATGTTGCCCCTCCATTCTGGGTGATTTGGTGTGCTGCAATCATGTTCCAAACATGTTTTTTCTCTGTGTGAGTGTATAAGAACTCAGAACGTTGGTACTATTTTGCTGGTAACTATTTCATTGAAAAAAGTACCGAAGCATAATTCTGTAATGACCATGTCCAGACAGAAATGTCAGTGATACAAAATAAAGTACACTCAAAAAAAAAAAACCTTGTCAAATTACTAGAAAAGGTCTTGTAATACCATTTTTACCAATATTTAACTAATTTTCGATCGAAATTTACATTTTTTTTTTGTAATTTTACAGTTTTTCTTGTAATTTTACAAAAAAAATCTAGTAAATTTACAATTTTATTGGTAAAAATCTTGTAAAATTACAAAAAAGTTCGTAATTTTTACTAGGAATTCTCGTAAAATAGGAGATAGCAAAAAATCTATTAAAATCACAAAACCTCCTTGTAAGTTTTATCGCGTCAAAAAAATTGTAAATTTACAAATACAAATAACAGTTGGAGCAAAATAAAATATTTAATTTTGTATGGGAGCCTACTTAGGGAGTGGAGATAGGACGTAGGTGTACTTTAAAAAAATGTTGTAGGGTAAAAATAAATGGGGGTCGGTCTCACTAATGACCCCTCTCGGACGAACCATTGGACCGGTATAAGCTGATTAAATAAAACAAATTTACAAAAAATAAAAAAATTGTATGGGGACCGCCTTAACAATTAGAGATAGAGATTAGGTGTGTTCAGAGAAAATTTTTGGACTAAAAAAATATTGTGGGTCGGTCAAACATTTTGTTGCTCTAAGGGTATTATTAGGGCAGTTAGAGCGGTTGGAGCAAAATTTTAAAAAATGTCGTTTTGTGTGGGAGCCCCCTTAGAAATTAGAGATAGGGTATTAGTTTGTTTCAAAGAAATGTTAAGACGTAAAAATTAATGTGGGTCGGTCTTATATGACTCACCATTGGAGCAGTAGAAATGATTTTAAGATTGTAAAATTACAATAAAATTTTTTCAAAAAATTTAAAAAAATAGTAATAATCAGGGAAACCAAAAATATGCAGTATCATGTTTTTTCCTGTGCATTTTATTGATAAATGGTTAAGGTATTTATTCGTTTCAGAAGTTTTTAAGAAATCTGGCATCGATTTGTTAGAGCATATTTTTGCATATTTTAGCCTTAAGAGCATATTTTTGCATATTTTAGGTTTAAGAGCATATTTTAGCATAAGAGCATATTTTTAGAGCATATTTTCAATTTTTAGAGCATTTTTCCACTTTTTAGAGCATATTTTTACATTTTTAGAGCATTTTTTTTTAATTTTTAGAGCAATCTTTTCCAATTTTTTTATGACATGTATTTTTGAATTTTTTATCCAACGAGAATGTTTTTTTTTCAACAATTACGGAATTGTGACGATTGATTCCCATTTGGTCAGTTCTTGCTTCATATCGGTATATGAAACTACGTTTCCTTTAGATTCAGCAACTTGGCAGAAAACATTAAGGAAAATATTTTTGTAGAGCATATTTAACCCTCTTAATCGCACATAACGGTATTTGGAGGGTCTATTCTCTAACAAATTGTAAAAAACACAACAAAAAAGGGGACACATTTTTTTTAAGAGCATATTTTTATTGTTTTTGGAGCATATTTTACGTTTTTAAGGGCATTTTTTAAGCGCATAAAACGTGTTTTTTAGAGCATATTTTTGGTTTCCCTGGTAATAATCGTTATCCCACGATCCTCCTGGGCGAAAAATTTGTAGAATCGATAGAAGTTTTACACAAAAAAATTTCAAAAAAATCAAAGAGTACAAACATTTTCAAAAATGAGATTTAAATTTTAAAACTTAAAAATCGCATAATAGAGCGCTTTTAAGAATTTTTTGAGATTTTTTTTTAAAAAGTACGTAAAAAAACAAAAAATTTTAAGAAAAAAAAAAATTGAAATTTGGACCATTATTGAAGAAGTTATAAGTAAAAGAATTTTGAGTAAAGGAGCAAAAAAAATCTTTTGAACGGGTCATCTAAAAAATATGAAAATTTACCACGAAGGAGTTTTCGAAGGGTACTAAAAACTGTAAACAAATTGGGAAATCTAAAAAAAAAATTTCAAAGTGTCCGATTTGACATGGAATGATCAGTGATCGATTTTAAGACATTCTTGCGATGTCCGTCTGTCTGTCTGTGGAAATGGTGATCACGGCGAAAATATTATATGGAGATGACTGAAACTTAACATATTTATTGGAAGTTCTCCCGAGAAGTTTGGCATTACATTTGAGCGATATCGGTTTAGCGGTTTAAAAGTTATGAACAAAAATGTAAGGACACCTCAAAAATTTTAGTACATTCAACATAACCTAAAAATACAAAGTGCTTTAATTCGGCTGCTGGTTGACATATGTGAACATATGAGAACATAATTGAACACCGAATGGTATTTAAACAAGTACGAACATATTTTTTGACAAAAAAAGATTTTTTTTCGCGAAATTTTTTTTTTTTCAAAAAAAATTTTTTTTTCAAATTTTTTTTTTCAAAAGTAATTTCCTTTTAAATAAAGTTTTTTTGCAACATTTTTTTTTAAATTGGGGAAGGAATCAATACATTCGGCAAGGTCGAATTTAACTTTTTCACTTGTTTGAATTTAAATTAATCTTTTTTGAATTAAAATTGGAATTTTCGAATTACAAATGATCTTTTTCGAACTACATCTGTAAATAGTGTAGTATATTTTATACAAGTAAACATATACATGTGTTTACATTAATATTTAGTTAAAAACAAATATTTATTAAATTTTAAATAAATTGTATTATATTTAGTAAATAAAAATGAAAATGTTTATTTCAAAAACATTAAAAAAGAACAAAATTAAAATATCATTTAAATTAGATTTCGTTAATTACGCAGATATTGCAGTTTGTAAAACAAATTTTCTAAATAATGAATAATATCGATTTACTATAAATTTTTGCATTAAAAAAAAATTAATTTGCAAAATTTAAAACAGTTACGAATTAAAGTTACTTAATTACACAGTACAACAATTTAAAATTTGTTTTCAAAATTATGGTGTTCCGACAATTTATTCTAGTAGAGGAGACAAAAAAAAAAAAATATACGGCATTTTGAAGGATCACTTCGTTATTTTATTTTAGAGGCGGTTAAAGTTTCCTAGGCTTGTCCTGTTCTTGCAGCATATCGGTATATACATAAAACTATGTTTTCTTTACATCTGAGGTGTAGGCTATGTTCAGCAACTTTGTAAAACATATTATGGCAAATATTTTTGTTTAACATATTAACCCTCTAACTCCTGCTTATAACGGTATTTTTGGCATTATTCTAACAAATCATAAAAAACACCCAAAAGGGGCGGAGAGCGGGGATGCAATGTTCTACAAAAATGTTGGCCATAAAATTTTGCTGAACACACCCTACACCTCAAATGTTAAGAAAACATTGTTTTTATATACCGAAATGCTGCAAGAACAGACCAAAGCTGGGAAGTCTTAATCGTCTCTTAAATAAAAATCCGATGCGATCTTTCAAAACGCCGTCACACGTTATTTTTTTTTAGCCTCCTCTACCAGAATCAATTGTCGGAACACGGTAATTTTGTAAAAAGTTTAAAATTGTTGTACAGTGTTATTTAAATGGGACATTTAAAAAAAGAAAAGTGTATTTTTTTTTAAAATAACTTTTCCATAGAGATTATTTTATTAAAAAACTATAAAATAAAACTAAAATGACTGTTATTAAACATTTAAAGCAAATAATTAATTAAATCCTCTTTTTTTGTTAAGCAGTGGTATTAATTGTTAAATATTATCATTATTGTTATCGGATTATATTGACACACTTAATTAATAATGTAATTGAAATTATATTTGTTTATTTAGAGTTTTTTCTTTGAATTTGAAAAATTGATTTAAATTACATTATAAAATATATTTTTTTTGTATATTTTAATTAAAAATAATAAAAATTTAAATAAAATTCTCTACACTCAAAATAATTACCCTGTTCAATACTCAGTAAAATGACTGTAATTTTAATCCGACAGTTATTTGACAAAGTTTTCTGGCGAAATACAGATTTTAAGAAAATACTTTGTATTTTATTGTGAACGAAAAACAAAATTTTATCTAAAATTTTACTTTTCACTTTAAAATCTCTATTTTACAGATAATAAACAGAGTTTTTTTTTTTGTTAAAATACAGATTTTAGAAAAATACTTTGTTTTTTTCTCGTAACCAAAATACTAAATTTCGTCTGTAATTTAATTTTAAAATTTATTGCTCTGTAATACAGTTTTCAAATAAAAATCTCTTCAAAAAACTTCCAAATAATTCAATTTCTCTTTAAAAAGCGTCTTAAATTACAATAAAAGCTGGAAATTCTCGAGAATGTCTTTTAAAATTGGAGGTATCTGTAAAAAACTCGTAATTTTCACAAAAATTTACATTTAGGAAGCATTAAAGCGGGCAAATTTACACGATGGCATTTTCCAATTGTCAACACTATTTGCACATTAAGGAAAGAGAAATTGGTCAGAAATAAAATAGTGACCGTTGTGTTAAAGCCATATCAAGCACATTAAAAAAATATACAGGAAAGTCAAGGCATTCTTAAACGATTTCCAATTAATTTTATAAAAGTGGAATGTCGGAATGATCCCGCTCAAATGTGACACTGAAACTGAGAAGTTTATGGAAAAAAAAACGTGAGAACATCTAGCGAGTTTAAAAATAATTTCTATAAAAGTAAAAAATTCGCGTGCGAAACATTTAAGCGGGCGCATTTATATGTTAACATTTGCCTTTATTTTGTGTCAAGTTATTTCGTATCCATGCGTCTTGCACTTTACAGTCGAAGAAAATAAATAAGAATTCGTATAGTTGTCACTTAAAAAGTGAATTTAATCTAGAAATTTAAAAATAACGTTTCGCGTGCGCACCCTTAAAGTGGGAAATACATTTAATCAAGTGAATTTAAATTTTAGTTTTTTCTATAAGTTTATGAAAGTTTTAATTGAAAACATAACTTTCACATTTAAATAGCTCCTGCTCAAATCGTCATTTTTTAATTTATAATAACCTCGGTGAACATATCCCGCTTAAATGCGTCAATAAATATGTGACGATGGCGTTTTCCAATTGCCAACACTACTTGCACATTAAGGAAGAAGAAATTGATCAGGAATCAAATAGCGACCGTTGTGTAAAAGCCATATCAAGCGCATTAAAAAACTATGTAAGAAAGTCAAGGCATTCTTAAACGATTTCCCATTAATTTTATAAAAGTGGAATGTTTTTATAAAAGTCAAATGTGACATTGAAACTGAGCAGTTCATGAAAAAAAAAACCTTGAGAACAGCTAGCGAGTTCAAAAATAATTTCTACAAAGTTAAACATTCGCATGCGAAACATTTAAGCGGGCGCATTTATATGATGCCATTTGCCTTTATTTTGTGTCAAGTTATTACTTATCCATGCGTCTTGCACATTACAGTCGAAGAAAATTAATAAGAATTCTTATAGTTGCCACATGAAATTAAAAAATAACGTTTCGCGTGCGCACCATTAAAGTGGGGAATGCATTTAATCAGGCGAATTTAAGTTTTAGTTTTTCTTTTAAAATTTTATGAAAGTTCTAATTGAAAACACAACTTTCACATTTAAATAGCTCCTGCTCAAATTGTAATTTTTTTATTTACAAAAACCTCGGTGAATATCTCCCGCTTAAATGCATCACTAAATATGTGAGCTTTAATAATTTAAAATGTAAGTAAAACGCAAAGAATAATTTTGATGGCTTGCCAGACTATTAATGTTTTTAAAGCAGAGAAGTTGTGGAGTTCATGCATGCAAAATTAAACACAATTAAAAACGTCATTGGAATGACAATGTTAAAAAATTTTAACAAAAACTTTGTAAATTTTTAGAGTTTTTTTTTATAAACTTCTGGTAACCAACATTTTACATATAAAATTCTGTAAATTTACAGTTTTTTTATCGAAACAATTTTGCAGTTTTTACAAATATATGTAAATTTACAGAGTATTTCTTTGTAAAATTGTCATACCATTTAACTAATATTTTACTAGAAATTATGTAATTTTACAGTTTTTTTTTGTCCAAACCATTTTACAAAGTTGTATAGTATAATTACCAAATTATGTTGCCAGCTGGAAAAGTATGGTGTACTCTGTTGAATTAGCAGAATTTTTGTGTAATACGGTTTTCAAATAAAAATCTCTTCAAAAAACTTCGAAATATTCAACCCCTTTTTTAAAAGCGTCTTAAATTACAATAAAAGCTGGTACTTTTTACGAGGATGTCGTGTTAAATTGGAGGTACTCGTTAAAAACTCGTTATTTTCACAAATATAAAAGAAGTGAATTAAAAATTTGGAAACATTTAAGCGGGCATTCTGAAACGATTTCCCTTTAATTTTATAAAAGTGTTTATTGGAATGGTCCCGCTCAAATGTGGCTCTGAAAATGATAAGTTTATGAAAAAAAAAAAACGTGAGAACATCTAGCGAGTTTATAAATAATTTTTATAATTTAAAGCGGGCGCATTTAAATAATTGCCTTTATTTTGTGTCAAGTTATAGCTTATCCATGCTTCTTGCACATCACAGTCGAAGAAAATGAATAAGAATTCTTATAGTTGTGATTTTTTTTTTGCCGACTAGGTAAAATTGTGTATTAAGTAAAGAAAAATGACCTCGAGCTAATATAAACCTATTCAAAATTTAATATTTTAAAGGTTAAATAAAATAATTTTTATTTTTAATAAAAATTAGAATTTCAATTGCAATATTTTTTTTTTTTTTCAATGAGGAGAGATATTAATTTATTCGGCAAGGCCAAATTTATTGATTTCACTTAATTTTTTGCCCGGTTCTTTTATCATACATCAATTTTATGAATTAAGTGCATTTAACTGTAACTAACTCTCATTTAAAAATGTCAATATTTAATTAAGTCCTTGACCATGATAACATTGACAAGTTTCAATTTCAATTAATATACGGAAATGGCAAACATTTTAAATTTCCACTGAAAGTCTAAAAAAAATGTAAATAAACCTTTACAATGTTATTGTTGCCCCAAAGTCATATTTGATATTTACACAAAATATCATAAAATCATCAAAAAAAAATAATATGCAAGTAAATAAAACGCATAACAACGAATTTACTCGTCAAATCCAATGGTCCGTCCGTCCGTCTGTCAGTTCATCAATAACACATTTTTGCTAAATAATTCTCATTTGTATTAATTTATTCAAAAATTATGCAATGAGTGGGTGTTTTTGTATCTGCATTCGCAGGTATTATTGTGAATTTGGCTACTGTGAATTTAAATATTTTTTTTTTTTTTTGAAAATAGCGCGTGTTTTAAAGCACATACCTGCCTTCTTTTTTTTGTATTTTTTTTGGCAATTAAAACCATTTTGCAAATTCGAAAATCATAGACAAAAAATAAATGTCAACAGCAAAATATTTTTGAGAAAATAATAATAAACAAGCAAATACACACTTGTTGTGGCATTATGTTAAATGCGCGTTTTATTTGTGAAAATTACACTAATCGACAGTGATTTTTAAGTTTTTAAAAGGGAAGCTTTAGAAGAATTTTTCGTGAAATAAGAAGATTAACAGAAGATTAACACATTAACGTTTGTGTTACATTGAAAAAAAAAAACTCTGTCAAAAAATCTGTAAAATTACTTTCAATTTGAATTAGCAAACTTTTAGCAGATTTGTTTGCTGAAATGGATATTTTAATTAAATTCGCTGTCATTCAGTTTTAGAAAACTAAAAAAAAAAATTTCTGCAATTTTACTGATTCTATTTGCTAAAATTTAAAAATATTTTTGTGCAGATTTTTTGCAGATTATTTTGTCATTTTATAGAAATAGTCTGTTGGCATTTTTTTTTACCAAAAAATTTGTAAATTTTTTTTAGCTGATTGGTTTGTTAATTTTACAGAAGTATTTATTTATGCCGTTTTGAAAAATTTTTTATAAGTTTTTTGTTTTTTTTTTTTTTTTCAAAATTTGAACTTTAAAAAAAAACTTTGAAATTTAGAAAAGAAAAACTTAGAAAATTTTCTTAAAATTTTTCATGCAGATTTTTCTGCTGTCTCGACAAATTTCTTTGCTGATAACTAGGGCAAGTACTTTAATGAAAATGCATATTTTTACTCGGCACTTTAATCATACAATAAACTTAATATATATCCGAATCAAGAAATTTGCAATAAAATGGCATCGATTTGTAGTTGCATATTTTTGCATATTTTGGTATAAATGCATATTTTTACATATTTTTATATAAATTGGACTTTTTTCAATTTTCATCAATATTTTATCAAAACTTTCTTAGGAAAATTCAAAACCTATCACCTATTTCTTATGGAAAAATATTTTTATTTGCAGAAAATTTCTTCTGGAAGAAAAATGTTTAGATTTTTAATTTAAAACTTCCTACAGGAAAATTGCATTTTTTTTTGGATTTCGCTTAGAGGCAGAGTGGGGTCTTTTGTCTTTGAGTTCATTTTTATTGACTTCAGAATGGGAAAATTCCGAAAAAAGTGAAAAGAAATATTTTAAAAATTTTTTTTTTTTTTAAAAAAATATTTAATATTAGGACTGGTTCTAAAAAAAAAATTTACTTTAATAATTTTTTTTTTATAAAAATTTTTTGACTCAAAGAAAAAAACTTCTCAAGTAAATTTGTTTAATTAAACAGATTTTTCTCCCAAAATGTGTCAATAAAAAAATATTTTACTTATAAAAATGTTTTTCCACTAAAAAATACCGCTGTAAGAACTGTCGAGGTCCTTAAAGCATTTGACAAAATTTAATTAATATTGATAAACCTTTTTTTTTTTTGTAAAAACAATAATTTTTAAATGCATATTTTTTTAGTTTTAAGTGCATATTTTGGATTTTTAGACGCATATTATAGGCACATATTTTCGATTTTTAGATGCATGAAAGTACTTGCCCTACTGATAACCAAGGTAGGTATTTAGTAAACCCCATCTGCTAAAATCAGAAAATTTTTTATATGGCTCAAAACGGGTGTAGTTTTAGCAGATTTTTCTGTTGATTGGACAGAGAATTTATTTTGAGTGTATTGTTAGGGTGACGATTTTTTTTATTGAAATCACTTTTTTTTCATACACTCAAAATACTCACTCTGTTAAATTACAGAGAACCCTGCTGAGCCAGCAGAAAATATCATAGCTTTCCAACCAGCAAGATTTTTTTGTTATTTTACGAAGAAAACTCTGTAAAATGGTTTGAACAAAAAAAAAAAACTTTAAAATTATATAGTTTCTAGTAAAATATTAGTTAAATGGGATAATAATTTTACAGAGAAATACTCTGTAATTTAACATATATTTGTAAAAACTTTGCAAAATTATTTCGTCCAAAAAACTGTAAATTTGCAGAATTGTCTGTAAAATGTTGGTTTTTCAAAAACTTCTGAAAATTTACAAAGTTTTTTGTTAAATTTATTTGATTTCAAGCTTGAATACATGAAATAATTGGGAACAAAAATAACAACATACATATTTATAATAAAAAAAAAACTTCTTAACCCTAGGATGTTCAGGGAAAAAAAAGTCACAAACGTAACAACTAGGTCTGCGCAGACCTATTGTGATTTGAAGGGGTTTACGTAAGCAGAAATCCTAAAAGTGTGTGTAAATATGTTTGTACGTTCTGCATACACATTCTTAGCACAAAAAACTCAAAAAAAAGTTCAATCGCTTGCCACACCATTCAAATAACTTTTAGGTCTGACTAGACCTTGGCAAGCATGAAAACTATGTCTGCGCAGAACTATATTTTTGTTTGTTTTTGGACCGATATTTGAACCTAGCCAAGTAAGTGAAAACGTACGGGAATTTCATAAAATTTAATGTCAATGTGTTTGTACGGTCCCCTTACACATTTTACTAGCACAAAAGACAAAACTTATTTCAATAACATGCCTTACCATGCATTACCAAATTCATAGGTCTGCACAGACCTAGTTTGTACGTTTATGACTATTTTTTTCTAAACACGAATAAAACCTCATAGAAATATATAAGCAGTCTGATGTTGAGCTAAGTTTGTTCTCAAGACCCGCTTCTAGGAAGTCATAAACGGATTCGTCTCTAAAACGAAAAACAATAGATTTATAGACAGTTTATTACGCAAAAGGTCTGCTCAGACCTGGTTGAACCTCCTAGGGTTAAAGTTGTCATTTCAACGGTGTTTTTAATTTTCTTTAACTTTGCGTGCATAAACTCCAGAACTTCTCTGCTTCAAAAACATTAACAATCTGACAAGCCATAAAAATTATGCTTTGCGCATTACGAATATTTTATATTATTAAAGCTCTCATATTTAGTGACGCATTTAAGCGGTAGATGTTCACCGAGGTTTTTATAAATTAATAAATGACGATTTGAGCAGGGGCTATTTAAATGTGAAAATTGTGTTTTCTATTAGAACTTTCATAAACTTAGAAAAACTAAAATTTAAATGTGCCTGATTAAATGCATTGACCGCTTAATTGGTGCGCACGCGAAACGTTATTTTTTAATTTCTTGTATAAATTCACTTTTTAAGAGGCAACTATAAGAATTCTTATTCATTTTCTTCGACTATAATGTGCAAAAAGCATGGATATTTAATAACTTGAGACATAATAAAGGCAATTGCCATCATTTAAATGCGCCCGCTTAAATGTTTCGCACGCAAATGTTAAACTTTGTAGAAATTATTTATAATATCGCTAGATGTTCTCACGGATATATAATAACTTGCCACAAAATAAAGGCAATTGCCATCATTTAAATACGCCCGCTTAAATGTTTCACACGCAAATGTTTAACTTTGTAGAAATTATTTATAAACTCGCTAGATGTTCTCACGGTTTTTTTTTTCCTCATAAACTTCTCAGTGCCACATTTGAGAGGGGTCATTCTCATGAACACTTTTATAAAATTAAAGGAAAATCGTTTAAGAACGCCCTTATATATTTATTTAATGCACTTGATCTAAATTTTACACAACGGTCACTATTTGATTCCTTATCAACTTCTCCTTCCTTAATGTGCAAGTAGTGTTGACGATAGGGAAATGCCATCGTGTAAATTTGCCCGCTTTAATGCTTCCAAATTGTAAATTTACTTTTTTTACTTTTGTAAAAATTACAAGATTTTTTACGAGTACCACCAATTGTACACGACATCCTCGTACAAATTTACCAGCTTTTATTGTAATTTAAGACGCTTTTTAAAGAGGGGGGTTGAAATATTTGAAAGTTTTTTAAAGAGTTTTTTTATTTGAAAACTGTATTTATTACAGAGCAACAAATAAAATTACAGATGAAATTTAATTTAGTATTTTTGGTAACGAGAAAAAACAAAATATTTTTCTGAAATCTGTAATTTAACAAAAAAACTCTGTTTATTATCTGTAAAATAGAGATTACAAAGTAAAATTACAGATAAAATTTGATTTTTCGGTCACAAAAAAATACAAAGTATTTTCTTAAATTTGTATTTCGGCAGATAACTTTGTCAAATATCTGTCGAATTAAGATTACAGTCATTTCACAGAGTATTTAACAGAGAAATTATTTTGAGTCTTGCAAGATCTGGCCGAAATCGAAATACATGTCGGTAAAAAAACTACCAACATACATACATAAACTTAAAACAGAAAAATTATTTTCTAGAAAATTATTCTATGAGAATATTATGGTTTTAACTGGTAAAGAAAAATTACCTCGAGCTAGAAAAATTTACTCAAAATATAATATTTAAAAGGTCGAATTGAACAATTTTTATTTTTTAATAAAAATTAATTAGAATTTTTATATTAAAACCCTTCTATAGATCTTGAATCCATCTTTAAACTCAATTTAAGCCAAATCCGATCATTTTAGATCTCCGGTCAAAAAAAAAATTCTAAAAATAGCGGAAAATTCAGGATTTTTTTTTTCAAATCTCAAAATTTTTTTTCATAAACTTTTTCATAAAGCTTGAGACAAACTTTTTTTTAAAATTAATTTGTTCCAAATCAGACCATTTAAGCCCATGTCAGCTAGGTGTCGAAAGCTTTCGATCAAAGTTTAGACTTCATGGTGAAAATTTTCTAAACAACCATTTTGTACATAAATAAGTTAACCAGCCTCTCGTATATTTCATCCTTATTTCAAGTGTTTTTCTTTTTTTACATCACTCATCGCAGACGGAATAGAAAAACTTAAGTTCCACAACATATAAATGTTTTTCTTCATCCTTTATGCTCAAATGTATGATTTGTGAGTTTACACAACTAATTTCCTTAACATTTTTCTTCTAAATAAATTTTCCAAATATTAGTTTAACCTTTAAGTTCATAATAGAAAAAAAAAACATGTTGGTATAATTTGTTGTTAAGATTTTGTGTAATTTCAGAACTTTAGAAGAATGGATTAATGAATAAATTTTAAAAACATTACCATTTTTCTATTTTTATTTAAGGTTTTTCCTTAAAGTCACAATTCAATTACTAAAATAATTGATGTAATTATTTAAATAATTGATTTAATTATTTAAATAATTGATTTCATTATTTAAATAATTGATTTAATTATTTAAATAATTGATTTAATTATTTAAATAATTGATTTAATTATATAAATAATTGATTTAATTATTTAAATAATTGATTTAATTATTTAAATAATTGATTTAATTATTTAAATAATTGATTTAATTATTTAAATAATTGATTTAATTATTTAAATAATTGATTTAATTATATAAATAATTGATTTAATTATTTAAATAATTGAGTTAATTATTTAAATAATTGATTTAATTATTTATATAATTGATTTAATTATCAAAAAATAATTAAAGCAGACATATTAATCCTTTACAATTTCCAACGCCTATTTTCTGAGTTAAAATTTAATTGAAAATTTGGAAAGCAGAAAATAAAGCTCTTAAAATTAAATAATCGGGTAGAAAATTTGTTACTTTGACAAGTTTAAATTATTTTATAGTCCTGTTTTCAAGTACATAAACATTAGTAATTTATTTACGGTAGTATTTGTGTAAATATATCTGTATGAACAGTGTCGGTCAAAACACATGGCGTTTCAAATTGAAAAATTTTATATTCCAAATTTTTTTAAAACATAACTACGCCTTATCTCCACTCTCTAAGTAGGCTCCCATAGAAAATTACATTTTTATAAAATTTGCTCCAACTGTTATTTGTATGGGAGCCTACTTATGGAGTGGAGATAGGGCGTAGGTATGTTTTAAAAAAATGAGGTATGGTAAAAATAAATGGGGGTCGGTCTCACTAATGACCCCTCTCGGACGCACCATTGGACCGGTAGAAGCTGATTAAATAAAACAAATTTACAAAAAATAAAAAAAAGTGTATGGGGACCGCCTTAACAGTTAAAGACAGAGGTTAGGTGTGTTCAGAGAAAATGTTTGGACTAAAAAAATATTGTGGGTCGGTTATACATTTTGTTGCTCTAAGGGCACTATTAGGGCAGTTAGAGCGGTTTGAGCAAATTTTAAAAAATTTCGTTTTGTGTGGAGCCCCCTTAGAAATTGGAGATAGGGTATTAGTTTGTTCCAAAGAAATGTTAAGACGCAAAAATTAATGGGGGTTGGTCTTATAAATGACCCCTCTATGACGCACCATTCGAGCAGTAGAAATGATTTTAACATTGGAAAATAACAATAAAATTTTTTCAAAAAATTTAAAAAATAGTCATAATCGTTATCCCACGATCCTCCTGGGCAAAAAATTTGTAGAATCGATAGAAGATTTACACAAAAAAATTTCAAAAAATCGAAGAGTACAAACATTTTCAAAAATGAGATTCAAATTTTAAGCCATTAACATTATTTTAAGCCCAAAAGTAACTACTTTTTAGTAATTTGTTATAAAAGTACTTCTTAGTAATAATATCTCCTTGCACTTGCAGTTTTTAACCTTTACACATCAATAAACTGAAAAAGTGATTAAAAACTTAATAAAAATTACGTATTTTTTAATTTTTAGTAAAAACAAGTTAAATTTTAAATGTTTTAATTAACTAATTATTTAACTTCTTATTGGTAATGGGTTTTTACTCCTTATTTGTAATCCGAGGGAGTAACTACTTATTTATCTCCTTACTCTTCACTAGTTATTTTTGTCTCACGCCCTTGTTAAAATAATTAGTGTTTTATTCAAAAAGTAACTACTTATTAACATCTGTTTCGGATTACAAAACCCATTACTAGTAATGCCATTTTTTGCTGGGTTTTATAGAGCTTGAAAAAGACTTTCATTAAAAACTAACTTGAGGCCAATTTCCGAACATGTTAACCCGTCTCGTGAAATCGGTCAATCGGTTTACAAGATGTCGCCATTTGAAATTTCTCAAAAAATTTCCAATAATGACGTTTTTTCCCTAATTTCAAGACATTTAAAAAAATAAACCTCAAAACTTATTTTTCCTGACCCTTTCATAGAGGTTGAGAAAGACAATATTATTATATTTATTCGACCTTTTTTTATTAAATTCTGTATTAATTAATAGACAAGCTCGAGGCCACAGTTGTTTTTTTTTTGCATCTTCAGGAATCTTAAAGATATAAACAAAAAACACAAATTAAATTGGAAACACTGTAACTTTAAATTATTATACACAAAAATATAACAAACAGAAAGAACAAAAACAAAAAACCAATAAGAAAAAACCCACAATAAGTGTCTTTTCACAATACAGCAGCAAACAGCAGACATCAACATTTTTACATGTATTTTGTTGTTGTTCCTGAAGATGCCATCCGAAGGATGGAGAAATATTAAAAATAATAAAAATTAATATTTAAAAAAAAAAAACTGTGGCCTCGAGCTTGTCTATCAATTAATATAGGATTGAGAACAACTTTCATTTAAAACTAATTTAAGGCCAATCTGATCATGTTAATACGACCTAGCGTTGTCCGTCCGTCCGTCTGTCTGTTTAAAACACGTTAACTTTTGAAGGACTATACGGAGGCTCCTGAAGTTTGGCATATATCTTGGACATTTACCTGGTCAGGTTGGTATTACAATCCACCGAAATCGGTCCATTGGTTCAAAAGTTACGAGCAAAAGGGTGAATTTCGGCAAGGGTTTTTCGCGAATTTACGAGATAAAAAACACGATAACTTTCTAAAGGCAATTCTGAGGAAGCTTGGCATATACATATATTTGCCCTTCCCCTGAGCTAGTTCATATTGAATTTCAGCCAAATCGGTCCAGTGGTTCAAAAGTTATTAGCAAAACCGTAAATTTCAGATTCGCTTCACCTTAAATTCACGTGTTGAAAACCCGTTGAACATGTTTTAAAAACATTGGTAAGTCACAAAATCATTTTCAACGCGTTTTTGTCACTCAAAAATATTTTTACACTAAAACAAAAAAATACACTCGAAAAAAAATCTTACACTCAGAAAAAATTTAGTAAATTATTTTTTAGTTTTTTTGCACAAAATAAAATATTTCTAATCAAAAATTTTATTTTTTTGCACGTTAGAAAATTTACTATCACTTAAAAACGGCATTGTGGAGGGTATTCATAGATTCGGCCAAGTCGAATTTAACTTTTCTACTTGTTTTATTTAAAATTTTGTTTTTTAAGGACATCACCTCATAGCGCTCACATGGGGTAAAATGTATGGCCCTAATGGGGTAAAATGTATGGCCGACCCCCATTATTTTTGCTCCCCAAACATTTTTTCCGAATAAACCTACTCCCTTCACTCCTTAAGGAGGTTTCCATTCAAAATGGCGTTTTTATAAAATTTGCTCCCACCACCCTTACTGCCCCCAGGGTTGCCCCTACATGTGTGAAATGTATGATCGACCTCCAATATTTTTTTCAATACCAACATTTTCTCAGAACATAACTACCCGGTATAAATTTCAGTGCAATCGGTCCATTACCTACTAATTTATTCTATAAAAATATCAGGGTTGTAGTTAGTAAAGGAAAATTACCTCGAGCTTGAATAAACCTGCTCAAAATATAATATTTCAAAAATCGAATAAAACATTTTTTTTTTTAAATAAAAATTATTCAGAATTGCTGAAACAAATTTGTTTTAAACATGTTTTGAGCGACACTGTATGTTGAAACCATTCGTGAACGGACATAAATTAGACACTTTTAACACATTCATACATACTATACTCTACTCCTACATCATATAAACACTAACACATTTGTTTTCAGCACACCCTCTCGGTTTCGTTTTTATGTAAGGATGTAGATTTTCCTCAAAATTCATTTAGAATATTTTTTTTGGTATTTGTTGCTTTTACTCACACTTCTACACACACACGCACACACACGCATATTTCTACTTGACTGATTTGAACAAACATTACAATAAATATATGAACGCAATACATTTACAAATTTACAGTGGAATCGTACGTTAATAACTACAGTTAAGAAAGATAAAAAAATTTAAAATTTTTTTCATTTAAAATTTGAAAATTAGATTTGAATAAGCTTAATTAAAATTCGAATATAACAAATAAAATACAAACAAGTGAGAGTGTTAAATTCGGCTGTGCCCTCCGGAATGTAAAAAAAAAATAAAAACAAATAGGGGCGTTGCTTTGTGGGGGGGGGGTCATGGGGGGTCAGTGGGGAACGTTGAGAGCACCTTCCCATCCCGATAAATACACCAAATGTTTCCTTTATTTAACAAAAATACAAAAAAAAAAAAACATGTAAAAAAGTGTAATTTTACAGAGGTTGGTTTAGTTCTTCAAGGGCGAACTTTTTTCCCCCTGGGCCGATTTTGCCAATTTACGAACTTAACCTGTCTAGGACCATAAGACATATTCATGCCAAATTGTAGGATGGTAGCTGTTTTATTTTGGACTGCATCGTGCCATCTACAGACAGGCGGACGGACGGACATTCACAGAATTTTTTAGAAACCACCATGGATCAATAATATATGTATATGGGGCATTCCATGTCAAATCGGACACTTTGATTTTTTTTTTAGATTTTCCCAATTTCTTAACAGTTTCTAGTACCCTTCGAAAACTAAGTTCGTGGTAAATTTTCAAATATTTTTGATGACCCGTTCAATAGATATCGAATTTTTAAAAATTTGTTCCTTTACTCAAACTTCTTTTACTCATAACTTCTTCAGTAATGGTCTAATTGCAATTTAAAAAAAAAAAATTAAAAAATATTCTTAAAATCGCTTATTTTTGCGATTTTTAAGTTTTAAAATTTAAATCTCATTTTTAAAAATGTTTGTACTCTTCGATTTTTTTGAATTTTTTTTTGTGTAAAACTTCTATTGATTCTACAACTTTTTAGCCCAGGAGGATCGTGGGATAACGATTATTACTATTTTTTTAAATTTTTTTGAAAAAATTTTGTTGTAATTTTTCAATCTTAAAATCATTGTTCCTGCTCCAATGGTGCGTCATAGTGGGTTCATTTCCAAGACCGACCCCCCATTAATTTTTACGTCTAAACATTTCTTCGGAACAAACTTATATCCTATCTGCAATTTCTAAGGGGGCTCCAACACAAAATTAATTTTTTTAAAATTTGCTCCAACTGCCCTAAGAGTGCCCTTAGAGCAATTAAATGTATGACGGACCCGCAATATTTTTTTTGTCCAAACATTTTCTCTGAACACACCTACCCCTTATTTTTAACTATTAAGGCGGTCCCCATACATTTTTTTTATTTTTGTAAATTTGTTGTATTTAATCAGCTTCTACCGGTCAAATGATGCTTCCGAGAGGGGTCATTAGTGAGACCGACGCCTATTTATTTGTACCCTTTAACATTTTTGTAAAACATATCTACGCCCTATCTCCACTCTCTAAGTGGACTTTCATTCAAAAGTACATTTTTATAAAATTTGCTCCAACTGTAATTTGTATGGGAGCCTACTTAGGGAGTGAAGATAGGGTGTAGGTATGCTTCAAAAAAATGTTGTAGGGTAAAAATAAATGGGGGTCGGTCTCACTAATGACCCCTCTCGGACGCACCATTGGAAAGGTAGAAGCTGATAAAATAAAACAAATTTACAAAAAATAAAAAAAATTGTATGGGCACCACCTCAACAGTTAAAAATAGAGGGAAGGTGTGTTCAAAGAAAATGTTTGGACTAAAAAAGTATTGTGGGTCGGTCATACATTTAATTGCTCTAAGGGCACTCTTTCGGCAGTTAGAGCCGTTGGAGCAAATTTTAAAAAAATTTCGTTTTGTGTGGGAGCCCCCTTATAAATTGGAGATAGGGTTTTAGTTTGTTCCGAAGAAATGTTTAGACGTAAAAATTAATGGGGGTCGGTCTTGAAAATGAGCCCTCTATGCAGTAGAAACGATTTTAAGATTGAAAAATTACAATGAAATTTTTTCAAAAAATTACAATAAAATTTTTTCAAAAAATTACAATAAAATTTTTTCAAAAAATTACAATAAAATTTTTTCAAAAAATTTTAAAAAATAGTAATAATCGTTATCCCACGATTCTACTGAGCAAAAATTTGTAGAATCGATAAAAAAATTTCAAAAAAATTGAGGAGTTCAAACATTTTCAAAAATGATATTTAAATTTTAAAACTTAAAAATCGCATACTAAAGCGCTTTTAAGATTTTTTTGATTTTTTTTTAAATAACGTAAAAAACAACAATTTTGAGTAAAGGAACAAACTACCAATTTTTAAAAATTCGATATCTTTTGAACGGGTCATCCAAAATATCTTAAAATTTGCCACGAACGAGTTTTTGAAGGGTACTAAAAACTGTTTAAAAAAATGGGAAAATCTAAAAAAAAAAATTTTAAAGTGTCCGATTTGACATGGAATGCCCTATTTTATGGGGGTCCCCGACCGATATTTCGATGCTTTACAAACGGAATTACAAAGTGAGTATACCCCCATACTGTGGTTGGATGGTATTCGTAATAATCAATTGTTATTCGCAAAATATCAATTGTAATTTCTAAAAGATCAATTGGTCAATCGAAAATGATCAATTGAAATTTAATTAAAATCCAATTAAAAATTAATTAATCTTTTTAAGTTTCGAATTTGATCTACTAAGAATGATAAGGAGTTGAAACTAGTTCGAGGTCAATTATTTTTCCCATTATGAATTAATAAACATAATTTAAATTTTTATTTCGACCATCGTAGTACATTTAATTTTATTTTAATCTGGACGCCATAAAGCTTAAATTAAAGCTTGATAAATTACCTACAAAGCACTTTTTGCAGAAATACTTGTTTTATAATAATTAGGTCTATATAGTAGTCGTACATAGACTTTTGGCGTCCACTGTATGTAAACATTTTACATTCGTTACTACATAATTTTATACTCATACATATGCACACAAAAAAAAAACTTTATAAAATTACTAGGAAAAGTCTCTTAATCCCATTTTACCAATATTTGACAGTTTTCCTTGTTTTTTAACAAATTGAAATTTACATTTTTTTTGTAATTTACAATTTTTTTTTGTAATTTTACAAATTTTCAAGATAATTTTACAAAAAAAAAATCTAGTAAATTCACGAGAATTCCTTGTAATTTTAATTGCGCCAAAAAACTGTAAATTTAAAATTTTATTGGTAAAAAGCTTGTAAATTTACAAAGTTTTTGGTAAAAGTTTGTAAAATTACTAGGAATTCTCGTTGAAAAAAATCTAGTAAAATTACAAAACCTTTTTGTAAATTTTATCGTGTCAAAAAATTTGTAAATTTACAATTTTATTGGAAAAAACCTTGTCAAATTACAAAATTATTGGTAAAATCTTGTTAAATTACTAGGAATTTTTGTCAAATAGGAGGCAAACAAAAAAAAGTTACAAGTTTTTCTTGTAATTTTACAATGTTTTTTTTTTAGTGTACTTACATATGTATGTATGTCTACCATATAATCGATTACTTATATGTTTTTATGTACCTTATTAACTTTAGTAATTTATATATTAGAATTCCATAAGATTAATGTTAATCAATTAGTTTTGAAATATCGAAAGCAATCAAGAATTTTTTTTTTTTTTGTAGTAAGTAATTAAATATTTTCCTTTAATATATTTTCCAAATAATTAATGTTTATAAATTAATAAACTTCAAAACACAAAAATTATTGTTATTATGCAAATAAAATTTTAATTATAACATAATTTAGAATTTTAACTCAACGTATGTAAAATATATGAATGAGTATGATATAATCAGTGATTAAAAAACTGAAATTCATTACACATTTTTAATTTTCACTTCCAGTCAAGTTGTCAATAATTTAAAAAAAATACTGCAACCCACCAGTCCAGTTTACATTTCTAACAAAACAGTCCAGTCACTTTTTTGCTGCTGAACTTTTTTGTGTTGTGCTGATGGTGGTTGATTAAAAAAAAAACAAATACTGACAAACCAGCAACAGTAAAAAAATTAGGCAGCACACAAACAGCACAAACGTTGTTTTGAGAAATTCACTGCAAGTTACAATTCAAAAAGTGGTGAGCTGCTGACAAGCAAATAAATATAAACGAAAATAAACTCGTACATTGTAACGAGAGAACTTCTTGTATGCATAAGAAGAAAAAAGGTTCAATAAATAAAAAAATGCAAGGTTCATTTAAAAAGAAAAAAACTTTTTAATTCAATTAATTTATATCAGTAAAAAATCAATATTTTTTATATTAAATAAATAAATAAATTAATGCGTAGTTGAAAAAATTATAAAAAATAAACTTCAAGTCTAAAATAATAGTACAGTAGGTATTCTAAAGTTCAAATAAAAAAAAAAAATTTGAAATATTTTTAGAGTTACAGAGATGGAAAGTTTTCATTTTTATGCACCGATCATTTCATTTTTATGCACAGACCATTTGGTTGAATTTTTATTGACACTTTGATGCGATAAAAATTTATTTTAAAAATCGAATTTTAAAGGATTTTTGTCGACCTTTTCAATGGCATTGTTGGTTTTTTAAAAAAATATAAATTTGACCTTAAAATTCAAGGTCAAATTATTAAAAAAATGTATCTTATAAAGCGTCTATTTTGATATTATTTTATCTGAGTTTTTACATTTAAAAATAATTGTTTTGTATAAAATAACACTCAAAAAGTACGAATACCGCGTGTATAAAAACAAATAAAAAAATATTTTCGCAATAAGGAACACTCGATCCATTTTTTAAAAATGTTTTTAAATGAAAAAAACGTCAGGCTTTAAAAAAAAAAAATTCAAAATAGACGCTTATAAGATAAAATTTTTTTTTAATAATTTGACCTTGAAATTTAAGTTAAAATGTTTATTTTTTTAAAAAACCACCAATGCCAGTGAAAAGGTCGTCAAAAATACTTTAAAATTCGTTTTTTAAAAATAAATTTTTATCGCATCAAAGTGTCAATAAAAATTCAACCAAATATGATCTTTGCAAAAAAATGAAAACTTCCCATCTCTATAACTCTAAAAATATTTCAAGAAAAAAATTTTTATTTGCACTTATTTATTCTAAAATTTTGGCATAATTATATCTAAATCGGTTTTTGGTGCGACCGTTAACGCGTTTCAGCCCATATTTAACTTTTTGTTTTCATCATATTAGTTTTCGTTAGTTAGTAAAAAACAATTGTGTCTGACACTTATTTTAAAAAATTTTATGAAACTTGGAATTTTGGATCTGTTAATAAAACACTTAACTTCAAACCAAATTTTCAAAAAATTTTCTTAATAAAGTAAAAAAACAATTTGTGGTTTAAAAAAATTTTCAAATAAAAATTTTGGCACTTAAATTTTTTTTTATTTGTTTACTTCAAATATTTTCCAAAAAATTTTGGAACCTAAAATTTTTTTTAAGCATTTTTAATGAAACTTTAAACCGTTAAAACTTACTTAGAACTTAGAAAATTTTAAAACTTTTTTTAAAATAATTTTTAGTTAAATTTAACAAATTTTCAAAACATTAGAAAAATTTCTTAACATTTTTGTTAAAGCATTATCTTTACGTTTGAAACATTATTCTTAATTATATAATACAACATGCCATTACTTGTACAAAGAAATATCTACTTATAAGTGCGTTCATTTAATTTTCAGCAGCCAAATAAAAAAAATTTCATGCTGACGAGTCGAGTTCAATTTTTATTTTCCATGCTGCAAGTCCCGTACAACAAACATAACTTGTGCAGCGCAGTAAACAGACAATTCAGTCGTGTGTGCTGTTTTTTGCTTTTTTAAACTGAAGCTGAACTGTGTGCTGGCAAGTTTGTCAATTTCAAAAAAAAAACTTTTACTGTACTGCTGCTGAAGAAAATTGACAATTTTTAACAGCTCAGTTCTTGACTGCTGTTTTGTTTTGATAATGTTTATGCTGACAAAACAGTACAAATTATGTGTTTTTGCTGAAAATCTAGGCAGTATTTTCAACACTGGATATAATACACTGATTCCCAACATTTGATTCTCGTCCCACTAAGGGGGAAATTTGAGTTTTTCAGTGGGGGGCAACGAAAACTTTTTGCAATTTTTAGTTAAATTGCATAAAAACAAGTGCGAGTGTTTAAGTCGGCTGTGCCGAATCTTTTATATCCTCCGAAATGTAGAAAAAATGGCAGTTTTTCCCTACACTTAAAATAAATTTTTTGTCCAATCAGCAGAAAAATCTGCTGAAAATACACCCATTTTGAGCCATATGAGAAATTTGCTGATTTAAGCAAACACGGTTTGCTGAAAATCTGTCATGATTATCTAGGTAAAATTAGCAGAGAAATCTGCTAAGACATTTTCTAGAAAATTTTTGTATTAAAAATTTTTGTTTTTACAAAATTTTTGTTTTTACAAAATTTTTGTTTTTACAAAATTTCTGTTTTTACAAAATTTTTGTAAACCTTGAAAACTCATGAAAACTTTAATAGTCTTTTTTTAGTTTAAACTTAAAAAACAAAAAAACAAATCTGTAAAATTAGCAATATCACCAACTGACTTTTTTTTAGTTTTGTCAATTACACGGTGCAACAACGAAAATCGGAAAGGGGTAAAGCGAAAAACAAATGAAAGTTTACAAATTCCATAACATGACTCTACACTCAAAATAAATTCTCTGTCCAATCAGCAGAAAAATCTGCTGAAAATACACCCATTTTGAGCCATATGAGAAATCTGCTGATTTTAGCAGACGCGGTTTGCTAAATTTCTGTAGTGGTAACCTGGGTTAAATCAGCAGAAAAATCTGCTGATTTCAGCAGAAAAATCTGCTAATTTCAGCAAAAAAACTGCTGATTTCAGCAGTCAAATCTGCTAATTTCGGAACGAAAAAGAAAAAATAACGGGATGTCGAAAACGGCACACATGAAAGAATAGAAAGCATAACACAACATACACACTTTTAATAAGAAAACAAATAAAAAAAACTACACGCACATTAAACAAATGAAAAAAAAAGTAACAACACATTCCAAGGGTGGTTTTGAATTTTGTATTGTACGGTTTGCGTGCATGAACTGAAGAACTTCTCTTCTTGAAAAGCAGCAACAAACTGGCAAACTAAAAAAAAAAAAAACGGAATGAATTGTGTGTTTGTGTTTTTTTGAACTATATATTATTAAAGCTGACATACATATTAATGATGCATTTAAGCGGGAGCAATTTTATTCGACTACTTTAATTTTCAGATAGTGACATTTGATTTTTATTTTTGCGAGACCGACATTTAAAAAAATACTTAAAAAAAGATAACAAAAAATATCTGTCAAATTAGCAAAATAATCTGCTGAAAATCTGCACAAACACTTTGTGAAACTTAGCAGACAGAATCAGCAAAAGTTCTGCAAAAGTTCTGTTGTTTTCAGAAATTGAATAGCAGAGAATTCTGCTAAAATATCCATTTCAGCAGAAAAGTCTGCTAAAAATTTGTTATTCTAAATTGAAAGTCATTTTACAGATTTTTTGACAGAGGTTTTCTTTTGAGTGTAGGCTTTCTTAAGTTCAGCGCTAGATTTTTTTTACACGCATTTGAAGTTGGTGGACTTTTATTACACTAAAAAAACCTTGTAAAATTACAAGAAAAGTTTGTAACTTTTTTTTTGCTACCTCCTATTTGACAAGAACTTCTTGTTATTTTACAAGCTTTTTACCAATAATTTTGTAATTTTACAAGTTTTTTTACCAGTAAAAATTTAAATTTACTATTTTTTTGACGCGGTAAAACTTACAAGGAGGTTTCGTAACTTTACTAGATTTTTTACTACCTCCTATTTTACGAGAATTCCTAGTAAAAATTACGAGCTTTTTTGTAATTTTACAAGATTTTTACCAATTAGATTGTAAATTTACAACTTTTTTGGCTAAATAAAACATACAAGGAATTCTCGTAAATTTGCTAGATTTTTTTTTTTGCAAAAAAACCTTGGAAATTTGTAAAATTACAAGAAAATTGTAAATTTCGATCGAAAATAATTTTGTTAAAACACAAGGAAAACTGTCAAATATTGGTAAAATGGGATTACGAGACTTTTTATAGTAATTTGACAAGTTTTTTTTTGAGTGTAAGGCATGCCGCAAAAAAGATTGGGAACCATTCATATAATTCATACAGCTGCAGGATAGAAAATACTTTAGCAGCATATTTAATATATTTGTGAGAATTTTTTACAAAAACAAATGAAAATGTTTTAAATCTTATTTCAAATATCTATAAAAACAATTATTTGTACAATGGGAGGTCAATAAGATGTTTTGATAATAGAAATATTTGTATTTTTTGATTATTATGATTCATGCAAAGTTAATAGTATTTATAAGTAAATTGGACTATTAAATTTGGTTGGAAACCAATTATTACACTCAAACTCATAATATTTTACTGTATTAAAAAATAATGTAATATTTAGTGGAGGGTATAAAAAGATTATGAGAATTCCTTTAAAAAGTGTGTCATAAGAAATCATACACACACTTCTAATTTTTCTTGAAAATTCCGTTGATTAGAAAGACATCCAACCTTTTATGTTTAATTCTACGATCTCTTACTTTTGTAAAAAAAACTTGTTTTCAACAGACAGACGAATATACAGTTATATTTGTAACATCGTTAGATCGACTAATAATTGAAATTCGTGAATAATCATTTCTTGCTCCATCTTACTATAAATTCTTATAAAATTATCGAGCACTTTCATGTATTCAAATTTTTTACTTGAAATTTTTAATAGCAAAATGTTTAGTTAAACAGCTTTTATTAAATTTTAGTTAAACATATTTTACTAAATTTTAGCAAAACTGCTTTTACTAAATTTTAGTAAAAAAGCTTTTACTAAATTTTAGTAAAACAGCTCTTACTAAATTTTAGTAAAACAGATTTTACTAAATTTTAGTAAAACAGGTTTTACTAAATTTTAGTAAAACAACTTTTACTAAATTTTAGTAAAACAGCTTTTACTAAATTTTAGTAAAACAGCTTTTACTAAATTTTAGTAAAGCAGCTTTTACTAAATTTTAGTAAAATAGCTTTTACTAAATTTTAGTAAAACAAAATTTACTTAATTTTAGTAAAAGCTGTTTTACTAAAATTTAGTAAAAGCTGTTTTACTAAAATTTAGTAAAAGCTGTTTTACTAAAATTTTAGTAAAACTTGAGTTTAACTATTTTTGTGTTATTTAATTGACTTTTTTGTTATTTCTGAAAATCGTGTTTTTTGAAATGGACGGTTTTGAATACAAGCCCTCGACATTTAGTTATTTTTTTTTTTAATTCTATTTTTAATAAATTATTTACGCTGTTAAATAATTGCATTGATAAAACAGCCAAATTATAAAAAATAAAACGATAAAAGACGCGCCAACTTATGTCATGCTATGCCTCATAAGATCTTTGAAATTTTTAATTGAAAATTTACAACAAAACTATTCTTAATACGATTGCCTTATTGTTTTTTTAAACACCCTCTCAGCAGATGGGGGTATATTGAATTTATCATTACGTATACATAGCACCTTTATCATTGATTAAAATCGATCTAACGATGTTCAACTATGTGCTCTTCTAAGAAAAGTTTTTTCTACATTTGTTGTGACATCTTAACCGTGCTCAAAAATTTCTCAAAAAACATTAAAAAATACGTGTTTTTATTCTCACAAAAAAATTACTTTTGTCGAATTTCGTCGATTGCCGGTAACTTACCAATGCGTTTAAAACTTGTTTAGCAATGGTAAGTCCCCGAAATATTTTACAACGTATTTTTTTCGCTCAAAAATATTTTTACAAAAAAAAAAAAAAAAAAAATTACACTCGAAAAAAATTTTACACTAAAATTTTTTTTTGCTAAAATTAAATACCAACTAGACCTGGAAAACGACAAAGATATATGAGGCATTCCACACAAAATGTCCAGTGAAAAAAAAAACATGTCTACCGTAAATTTCGGACTTAGTTGTATGTATAGCCCTATATGGAACTAAGAAAATTGCGTTAGAGGTTTTCCAATTTTTCAAAAACTTGGCTTAGGAGGCGTGGTAAAATATTGGAAAAATGCTAAAATTTGTGTCGAGTTGCCTTGTTTAAATATTTATCAAATTAAAACGGAATGCAACCCAACCGTAAAAATTTACATTCTTGTACATTTTTGTATGGTCTATCGATTAATTTTTTTTGAAAAATTTTTAGAACCCGTTCTGAAATTTTCCATTTTTAAAAAAGTTAATTTATCAAAAATCCGTCCACTTTTGTTTTTTTAAAATTTTTATTTTTTTTAAAGTTTACATGTTTGTCTATTCACACAAAAAAATTCAGACATGTGTTTCTTTTTTTTTTCGAGAAAATCGCATTTGAATATTATTATTTCATAACAATTTTGTAATTTGCTTGTATTTTCTTGTGTCAACGTAGCGAATGAGTATTAAATATTTGCATTAATATTACTCCTACGCTATCTTGAAACAAGAAAATACAAGCAAATTACTCAATTGTTTTGAAATTCGAATGCGATTTTCTCGACAAAAACGAAAAACACGTGTCTGCATTTTTTTGTATGCATAGACAAGCATCTAAATTAAAAAAAAATTAAAAAAAAAAAAAAAAGTGGCCGGATTTTTAATAAATTGCCTTTTTTGAAAAATGTTAAATTTCAGAACGGATTGTGAAAATTTCCAAAAAAAAAAATTTTAATCGATAGCCTATACAAAACAATATTAACATGTGAATTTTTGAGATTGTGGTTCATTCTGTTTTAATTTGATAAATATTTAAACAAGGCAACTCGACACAAATTTTACCATTTTTCCAATATTTGACCACGTCTTTTTGAAAAATTGAAAAACCAAAAACGAAATTTTCTTAGTTACATATAGGGCTATTCATACAATCTATTTAGAAATTCACTGGACACTTTTTTTTCTCTAGCAGGACATTTGGTGTGGAGTGCCTCATATGCCAAGTTCAAGCAGTCTCTTTAACCCCCCAAAGGCACGGGTTAATTTTGTCCGATTTGGTAAAAAATTTTAACATACAGTTTTTAGACCAAAACGACCATAAGAGATATTTAGAAGAAACTTTATTTGAAAAAAAAAAATTTTTTTTTGGTAAAAAAAAAGTTCCGCCAAAAACTTTTGAGCTAAAATAAAATTGGTAAAGGGAATAAAAAAAATTTCACAAAAAAAAACTTTTGACAAAAAAAAAAAAAATCCGTGAAAAAGTTGTTGGGTATAGTAATGTGTTTGTTAGGGCGGGTCGATTTGTATGGATCGAAAAAAACTGAAAAATCGTATAGCAAAAACAAAATCTACAAGAAATTCTAAGAAACTTTCCCAAAGAAACCATTGGTCTAAAATCAAACCCTATACCGCGCCTAACGACATGAAAATCCGTCCGTCCGTCTGTCTGTCTGTCTGTGTAAAACACGCTAACTTTCAAATGTTAGCGGAAGAATGAAAAATATATACGGCAAGCTGCTGAAGCGTGGCGTAAATATTTGTTATACTTCAGGTCAGATTTATACTAAATTTCAGCGAAATCTGTCCAGTGGTTCATAAGTTATTAGCATAATGGGGAATTTCAGATGGGTTTTAACCCGAACTCCCGTGTTGAAAAAAACGCTAAACACGCTTTGAATAGGAATGGTAAGCAAAAAAAAATATTTTAGAATCTATTTTTGTCACTCAAAAAAACTAAAAAAAAATATTACACTCAAAAAAAAATTACACTCAAAAAAATTTACACTCAAAAATTTTTTTTATTTACAAAAATTAAAAAAAAATATTTACTCAAAATAAATCAAATACTGATGTAAAAAAAATATTCAGTTATCAAAAATTTTTATCGAACACAGCTTTTTTCCTCTCCGATATGCAACTCTCCAATTTCATCCCACAAAAGTATCTATGTGTTTTTTTTTTTTGACTAAATATCATTATGATCCTCAATTACATACTTTTATTTACTAAGAAAAATCCGCTGAACCAGCTTCCCTTTGTAATTAACAAACAAAGGCTTTGGAGGGAATCGAACCCACAACTCCTGCACTTACCTTCAGAGTACCAGGCTACATGTTAATATACTGCAGCCCAATATAAAATGAATAATGAAGTAAAATTATCATGGATTAACGATAAAGCCAGCGATTTATTGCGAAAATTTTTTATTATAATTTTTCGTCTGTGGCATTTTCATTACAAATCAATCTAATTATTTATTTCTCCATTTCAAGGATTATGTCTACTAATATACTTGCCGCCCATAATCTCAAAAATTGTTCAAATTATATCCAGCGGCAATTAGTAAAACATTGCCGCTGGAAATGGTCTTGCAGCATATCGGTATATAAAACTATGTTTTCTTTACATCTGAGTAGAGTTTTTCACGGGAATTCCCGGGACGGGAATTCCCGGGAATTCCCGTAAATTTTCGATCCCGAAATCCCGGGAAATAGAGCGGGAATTCCCGGGAATTTTAGTTTCTTTGAAATTGTTGATTTTTCGACTTCTATTGATTATTTAGTATGTTATTTTTTAGAGATTTTATTAAAATTCTTGATAATTGATGACAGATATAATTACACAGTGATAAAAAATCAAAATTTCCGAATCGGAATGGAAGGAAACTAAAAGCAAATGAAAGTTTACAAAATGTAATTGTTATGTAAAATACATAACAAGGCCATCAAGACGTTTTTTAAATTCAGAGCTAGATTATTTTTTACACGCATTTTAAAGCAAATAAATCTTTTGTGTACTAAACATGTCCTGCATTAGGGGCCCCTGGTCTAAACATAAGCTCGAAATTACGTTAGCTAAAACCGGTATGAATTTCGCTGCAATCGGTCCCGTACCTATTTACTGAATAGCCAAATTAATAAAAATAATCCACTGTTCACCGTTGCGTATGATTGTTATTTAAAGGCAATTACAAAATTAGTCATACGCCTTATGCAATTTTTAAGCAATTATTATTATAATTATAATAAAAGTTTACCAACTTCAAATGCATGTAAAAAAATCTAGCGCTAAACCAAAAAAAAAGTGTCGAGGGTTTTTTTATGCTTTCATTTGCTTTTCGTTTCATCCCATTCCGATTTTGGTTGTTGGGCTGTGTTATCAGAACCTGATACTTTTTTTCAGAAGCTAAGAAGTTTTCTTTCTGAGAACTGCATTATAAAAATTTGCAGTATGATTATTTGTTTCTTTAGAACATATTTACGTCTCTGGACTTGATTCTTTTTAAATCGACAAATTGATATAAAATCTGTGTAAGGAATGAATTTTTTTTTTTAGAAACCAGGATTTTAAATTTTTTAATAATTTTTTGGGGTAAATTTTCTTATAATTTCATTTCTCTGAAACAGTTACATTCAGTTTCAGAAACATAATTGAGAAATTCCTGTGAATCAGTTTCATCGTGTTTTAGAGGCAAAGCGTTGAGAACCAATTATAAAAATGAACTGAGATGAATTAGAATAAATAATGAATTTTTATTATTACAGATAAAGCGATGTGAAATAACATATTCCCTTAAAAATACTTCGACATATTTGGACCGTTTTTTTATAAAAACTGGGTAACAAAAATTGTTCTTTTTTTCTCGAAACTTTTTTTTTCTTCTTTTTTAAAGGTACTAAATAAGATTTTTATGGTGTCAATAAACATTATAAATAGTGTAATCGAATTCATAAGGTTTTTATATATTTTTTTGACAAAAAATTTGGGTTTTTAGTTTTTGCGGGAATTCCCGGGATCCCGGGAAATTTTAAAATGAATCCCGCTTTCCCGGGAAATGAAAAAGTCCGGGAAAAGAAAAACTCTACATCTGAGGTGTATGGTATGTTCAGCAACTTTGTAGAAAATATTATGGCAAATATTTTTGTGAAACATATTAACCCTCTAATTCCCTCTCATAACAGTATTTTTTGGCTCTATTCTAACAAATCGCAAAAAACACCCCGAAAGAGGGGAAGGGTGGGGATGAAATGTTCTACAAAAATGTTGCCAATAAAATTTTACTACCCCAGCAAAACTTAGATTACCAAATAAGGTATAAAATAAGGTATAGGATCTCTTATTTTATACATTGCAGCATTTATGATTTTAACAGGCGATGAGACTCAAAGTAATGCATCCACATTATCACAAAGAATACCAGTAAGGTATAAAATAAGTCATAAATTTATAACGTAGAATACGAGTAAGGTGTAAAATATATGATATTGTATAGGTTACGAGAAATGAAATAATATAGCATACCAGAAGACAATATATAAGGTGTTACGAGTAGTGAAAAAGTAATTTTGTATTAAATTTACTCACGTGATTGTAAGTGAGTGTAAGTAGATAAAATATGCTCGTGAGTGTGTGTCGTTAGAAATTTCCTGTCGTGAGCCCATCTCTAGTTTAAACTTATGCATTTTTTTATAAAATAATTCTTTTTTATGTTATTGTAATGCATTATGCATCCAATTATAAATAATGCATTATTTCAAACTTTCAAATAATACATAATGTAAACAAATATAAGTCATCCATGATTTAATGTTTAGAAATAATAAATATGAAATACATTTTTTCCAATAATCATGCATTACATAGCAAATTATTAGTAATGAATTATTTTTCATTTTAAAATAATACGTTGTGGAACAAATGTTTGGTAAGACATCCTAAAATAATGCTACAAATAAAGTATATACATTACCTGGTAATGTGTTATATAATCACTACCCATTACCAAAGTTTTGCTGGGACATACCTCAGAGCACACCAAAGCCCAAAAATTAACACAAACACCAAAAAAGAGTCAAGTTCTATGTTTTGGTTATGAAAAAAAGGACGGACGGACAAATCTTCATGTCGTTAGGCGCGGTATAGGGTTTGATTTTAGAAACATGGTTTCTTTGGGAAATGTTCTTAGAATTTCTTGTAGATTATGTTTTTGCTATACGATTTTTGACAAAAAAAATTGACCCGCCCTAGTGTTTGTACTTGTTTAAATAATTTTCGGTATCCAATTTTGTTCATACATGTCAATCAGCATACGAATTAAAGCGTTTTGTTTTCGCTCAAATATCGCTCAAATGCAATACGAAAGCAAGTATTTACTTGCTGTTTCTCCGAGAAAATATAAAATTTATAAAAAAAAATTTTATAAAGAAAAATTTATGAAAAAATAAAATTATAAAAAAAAATATTTATGAAAACAAAATTTGATGAAAAAAAATATTGACGAAAAAGAATTCAATGAAAACTAATTATGTTACGTTTTATTTACCAGCTGGTGAAAAACTTTTTTATTCACCAGCAGGTGAATTATTATCCAAGTTACAAATCTCGAGTCGATCTGGGACCAACATTTTAGATAGTTGCAAACATCAGCACAAACTGTACCGCAGAGTGTTTAAGTGTAAAAAATTCGTATAATTCTAAAGAATTTAGTAGGGCATTTTTTTTTCGTCACCGACAAATAATGCACTCTTACTTGTTTCTTTTCACATTTCACTCGTTTGTAGAAAAACACTTCTATGCGGTATGTGTTGAAACGTGCTACACGTCGAAAATAGATATATTAGTGTTTTTTTCTCGATGCACAATTTTTTATTTTTTAGATTTATAGTAAATTAAGTAAAACAATTACAACACCATTTAAAATTTTAATTTTAAACAAGAGCTAAATTTAATCAAATATTTTGTGCCCTCCACTTATTAGTAGTGATAGATAGTAGAGGGCTTGCTATTCTGTTTAAAACATATCCAAATGAACGGTTTTCGAGATATTTTGAAAAACGAAAAAAAAAAAAAAAATATCTTCCGATACATAATTTTTATTAATTTAAGCATGCTGAATACAAATATCAAAAAATTTCTGAAATCTGTCTGTTTTTGAGATATTGCCGTTTGAAATTTGTCCAAAAATTAAAAAAAAAAAAGGGTTTTTTCCAACGTTTAAAAAAAATTTCAAAAAATCTCGAAAGTTTTTTTTCAGTTGCTATTTCATAGAGCTTGAGACCAACTTTCATTCAACCTCAATTAAATTTAGAGTTTTTGGTGAAATTTTTTCTAAAAAAAACAAAACTTTCATCGGAGGGCGCCACGGATTTAAATTATCCGATTTATCCCAAAAATTATTTCTCAAGCTTTCTGATAGGGTGAAGGGAAAGAAATTTTGAGATTTGTTTTAAATATTTTGATCATAGAAAAAAAACGCTGATTTTTTGATAATTTCATATAGAGATATCTGGAAAAATTTTCGGCCGATTTCATGTTTTTTTTTTTTGAAATTCGTGTTCAGTGCATCAAAATTAATAAATATGTCGCAAGACATATTTTTTTTTTAAATTAAATTTAATGTTGTATTTATTTGTATTTGTAATGTCAATAAAATAATTGAGCTCGAGGTCTGTTGTTTTAAATATTTTTTTATTTATTTTTCCGATATTTCAAAATTTATCGAATTTCATCCTCAGGGACATTTGTAAAAATTACACAAACAAAATAAACTTTAAGCTTAATTTGTTTTAACATCGCCGTATGTTAGTGCAATGCTATACGAAGATGTTAAAACAACATTAGCTTAAAGTTTATTTTGTTTGTGTAATTTTTACAAGTGTCCCTGAGGATGAAATTCGATGAATTTCGAAATATCGGAGAAATAAAATAAAAATTATTTAAAACAACAGACCTCGAGCTCAATTATTTCAATTACATTATTTTTTTTTAATTTTTTTAAATTTTCGAAAATCCAAAACTTTGTTACCCGGCGCCTCCGATCGATCAGTATTCGTATATTGTTGCTGTTATTGTAGTTGCTGCCTTATGATTTTTTTTTTATTTTTTAAATTTTTTACCCCTGTTGATATCAATTTTGCAAATTTAATAATTAATTTATATTGTAAATGGTGTTAATACACAAAAAAAGAATTCACTTAATTTTGTAATTCGTTAAACTCAACTTTTATTAGAAGGGTTTCTTTATTTTCTCTTAGAATACACTTTTAAAAATAGCCAGCCGCATTTTGCAATTGACAAGTGAATGTCAGTCAGTCATTTTGTTTTTAACAAAAAACACACACAAAAAAAATTGAAAATCACAAAAGAATTTTGAATTGTTTCTTCTTGTATTGGTAACATATTGTCATTTGTGAGAATTACAGTATACAGACATCGAACATACGTACAAGATATAGACTGTATTTATGTCTACTGCATACATATCGTCATTCAAAATGCAAAACAACGTAACAACCTTTTTTATTTTTTTGGTTACAAAAGAAGTGAAAACAAGTAAAAAAGTTAAATTCGGCCATGCCGAATGTAGTGATACCCTCCACAATTTAAAAAAGATAATTGCAAACAACTTTATTTAAAAGGAAATTACTTTTGAAAAAAAAAAAAAAATTGAAAAAAAATTTCCGCGAAAAAAAATTTTGGTAAAAAAAAAAATCCGCGATTTTTTTCTTTTTTTTGTCAAAAAATATGTTCGTACTTGTTTAAATACCATTTGGTGTTCAATTATGTTCACATATGTCAACCAGAAATCGAATTAAAGCATTTTGTATTTTTAGGTTATGTTGAATGTACTGAAATTTTTGAGGTGTGCTTACATTTTCGTTCATAACTTTTGAACCGCTGAACCGATATCGCTCAAATGCAATACCAAACTTCTCGGGAGAACTTCCAATATATACGTTAAGTTTCAGTCATCTCTGTGCAATATTTTGTCCGCGAGAGCATTTTCCACAGACAGACAGACAGACAGACAGACAGACAGACAGACAGACAGACAGACAGACAGACAGACAGACAGACAGACAGACAGACAGACAGACAGACAGACAGACAGACAGACAGACAGACAGACAGACAGACAGACAGACAGACAGACAGACAGACAGACAGACAGACAGACAGACAGACAGACAGACAGACAGACAGACAGACAGACAGACAGACAGACAGACAGACAGACAGACAGACAGACAGACAGACAGACAGACAGACAGACAGACAGACAGACAGACAGACAGACAGACAGACAGACAGACAGACAGACAGACAGACAGACAGACAGACAGACAGACAGACAGACAGACAGACAGACAGACAGACAGACAGACAGACAGACAGACAGACAGACAGACAGACAGACAGACAGACAGACAGACAGACAGACAGACAGACAGACAGACAGACAGACAGACAGACAGACAGACAGACAGACAGACAGACAGACAGACAGACAGACAGACAGACAGACAGACAGACAGACAGACAGACAGACAGACAGACAGACAGACAGACAGACAGACAGACAGACAGACAGACAGACAGACAGACAGACAGACAGACAGACAGACAGACAGACAGACAGACAGACAGACAGACAGACAGACAGACAGACAGACAGACAGACAGACAGACAGACAGACAGACAGACAGACAGACAGACAGACAGACAGACAGACAGACAGACAGACAGACAGACAGACAGACAGACAGACAGACAGACAGACAGACAGACAGACAGACAGACAGACAGACAGACAGACAGACAGACAGACAGACAGACAGACAGACAGACAGACAGACAGACAGACAGACAGACAGACAGACAGACAGACAGACAGACAGACAGACAGACAGACAGACAGACAGACATACAGACAGACAGACAGACAGACAGACAGACAGACAGACAGACAGACAGACAGACAGACAGACAGACAGACAGACAGACAGACAGACAGACAGACAGACAGACAGACAGACAGACAGACAGACAGACAGACAGACAGACAGACAGACAGACAGACAGACAGACAGACAGACAGACAGACAGACAGACAGACAGACAGACAGACAGACAGACAGACAGACAGACAGACAGACAGACAGACAGACAGACAGACAGACAGACAGACAGACAGACGGACAGACGGACATCGCTAGAATGTCTTAAAATCGATCGGGCATCATGAATATATATACTTTATGGGGTCCCAGACCGATATTTCGATGAGTTACAAACGGAATGACAAACTTATATATACCCTCTATCACTAAGTGGAGGGTATAAAAACGGATTTAATCAAGTCCGTTCTTTTTGATCTGAAATTTTTATGCACATTTTTGGTCAGAAATTTTGATGCACATTTTTTATATTTAAAGTGCATTATAATAAGCCACTCTTGAAAAAAAATCGATTAGATCTGATATAATCGGGTTGGATCTAATTATAATAAATTGTATCAGATCTATTTGATCCGAGATTTTTTCCCAATTTCGGAATCTGGTCAAATACAATTAAGGATTAGATCTAACTAGATCTCGAAAATGGGAACAAAAGGCGTATAAAATAGAATAGTTCTCAACAGATCAGAGAAGATGTAATTTTTCACATTTTGATAATTTTATATGGTAAATATTTTAAAATACAATAATATTATAATTTTCAGTTTTAATTGCAAAACTAATAATTTTTTTTGTGGAGATATGTATTGTTTAATAAAATTCATCATTTTCGATCAATACACCCGATTTTGAAAAAAAAATGTGTTGTTACGTTGTTTTGCATTTTAGCTGACGATATACCGTTTATTGCATTTTGGTCTGGTCTGTTTAAAATTTTTGTATATTTTTATTTTTTTTGCTTAATTTTATATTTATTTGGCAGTATTTGTTTATATTTGCAAACTGGCAAACAAATTTTATAATGAAATATTCTGATGCAACAGCAATTCGGTTGCATCATTGGTGTCATATTGGTATGGTAATGGTCGTGGTCATGGCTTACCATTTCCTGTCATCAATCTGGCAGTATAGTTTTTAGTTTAATTGCAATTGAGTTAATTAAATTTTAATGATATAGAATAGTTGATAAGATATTTTATTTATATATTTTTGTCGTATAGAAAAATTTTTAGGTTCTAAAATATTTTTTCCGTATAAAAAAATTCTTAGATTCTGAAATAATTTTTCGTATTGAAAAATTTTTAAAATTTCAAGATACTTTTCGGTGTAGAAAATTGTTTAGATTCTGAGCTTTTATTCCATATTAAAAAAATCTTAGATTCCAGACATTCAAAATTGGAAAAAAAAAATTGTTTGCCATACAAAAATGTATCGCTATAATGTAGCACTTTTAAAATAAACATGAACATTTTTGATATGAAAATGTTTTTTCTCCTCAGTGTACCAAACATTTTATTTGTTGTTTTATTTAAGTTCTTAGTGTTGGGTTAGACATTTAACAATATTAATAAAATTCAATAAATTTGTTTATTAAAAATATCAAAAAATTCTATAAATAATAAACTCTTTATAAATTGCAAAACTCCTAGGTAACAAAAGCAGAAACCTTAAAAATATATGTTCTTTCAATGGAATTCAATCTAAACTAAGCAAAAAATACTAAAAATAATAAATAATTCATTTTCATAAAAATTCATATAAAATACCAGCATCACTTGTAATTTTCTTTTGAAATAGACAACAAATTCATTAGAAAAATAATAATAAAAATACAAAAATAAATTTTAATACCATTTGTAATTTAGAAACAATTGATGAAAATCGATGAAAGAGTAAAAAAAAAATATATAAATAATTTTCTTAAAATATACAAATGCTTATTTTTAGATTTTATTCATAAATTTAATAAAATAACACTTCCTTATGCACTCAAAAAAAAATTGTACTAAAACAAGTAAAAAAGTTAAATTTGACATTGCCGAATGTACACAGAAAAAAAAAAAAAAAATATTTGAGTAAATTTTTAATACTATTGAGTAAAAAATTACTCAATTTTGCACCAGTAAACGATTTAATAGTATTGAGTAAATTTTTTAATAAAAATTTATTAAATGTTTGAAAAAAAAATTTGAGTAAATTTATAATTTTTTTTTGTTTTTTGAAAGTTTAAAAAAGTTTTAATTTTTTTTTTACAAAAAAAAAAAAAAAAAAAAATTGTTTTTTCAAACTTTACCTAACATATTTATGTCTCAAAAACATAGAAAAATTTTATAAACACGATTACAAACTTTCATATACATATACAAAAAACTATAAACTAAACGAGAATTCAAAAAACTATGAGAGTTTAAAAATGAAGTAAAAAAAGTATTAAATTTTTATTAAATTATTTACTTAGATTGTTTTTGAAATTTTTAAGTAAATTTTTAATTGCGTCAATTAAAAAATTACTCAATTTTTGTTTTTAAATTTAAACAAGTGATTACTCAAATTTGTTTCCTCCATATTTTTTCTGTGTAAGTTAATGCCATTTTTTCGTCTCGCCCCTTTTGTGGGCGTTGTAATAACAAATTACTTTTAATTAAGGATTAAATTGTCTAATTTAAGTGCAAAAATCATTTTTTTTTTTTTTTGCCATTTATAGCGAGGGGGGATGGTGTCCCCCTTATTTGCCGATTTTGATTTACTATTTTTTTTTTTTGGATTTCAAATATATTAGAATATTCTTAAATATATTTGTTTTTTGTTAGTTTCACGCCAACTAACCTAGTTTTTTTTATATATTTTTATACCCTCCACTCTAGTGATAGAGGGTATATATAAGTTTGTCATTCTGTTTGTAACTCATCGAAATATCGATCTGGGACCCCATAAAGTATATATATTCATGATGCCCGATCGATTTTAAGACATTCTAGCGATGTCCGTCTGTCCGTCTGTCCGTCTGTCCGTCTGTCCGTCTGTCCGTCTGTCCGTCTGTCTGTCTGTCTGTCTGTCTGTCTGTCTGTGGAAAATGCTGTCGCGGACAAAATATTGCACAAAGATGACTGAAACTTAACTTATTTATTGGAAGTTCTCCCGAGAAGTTTGGTATTGCATTTGAGCGATATCGGTTCAGCGGTTCAAAAGTTATGAACGAAAATGTAAGCACACCTCAAAAATTTCAGTACATTCAACATAACCTAAAAATACAAAATGCTTTAATTCGGCTACTGGTTGGCATATGTGAACAAATTTGAATACCAAATGGTATTTAAACAAGTACAAACACAAAAAAAAAAAAAATCGCGGATTTTTTTTACCAAAATTTTTTTTTCGCGAAAATTTTTTTTTCAATAATTTTTTTTTTTTTTAAAGTAATTTCCTTTTCAATAAAGTTTTTTGCAATAATCTTTTTGAAATTGTGGAGGGTATCACTACATTCGGCAAGGCCGAATTTAACTTTTTTACTTGTTTTAAATTTTTTTTTGTACTACATAGTTGACACTTTTTAAATATACCCTACATCTTGATAAACGCAGTAATATGGGTTCGTCATAATGTTTACCACTCTTTACTTGACCTAGACCCACTTTTTTGTATTATATTTATAAATACTGTTTTTTTATACGCACCAACCACAGTATGGGGGTATACTCACTTTGTCATTCCGTGTGTAAAATTTCAAAATATCGGTCTATAACCCCATTAAGTATATGGGGCATTCCATGTCAAATCGGACACTTTGATTTTTTTTATTTAGATTTTCCCAATTTGTTAACAAATTTTAGTTCCCTTCGAAAACTCCTTCGTGGTAAATTTTCAGATTTTTTTGATGACCCGTTCAAAAGATATAAAATTTTTAAAAATTGGTAGTTTGTTCCTTTACTCAAACTTCTTTTACTCATAACTTCTTCAATAATGGTCCAAATTGCAATTTTTTTTTTTCAAAATTTCTGTTTTTTACGTACTTAAAAAAAAAACTACAAAAAAAAATTCTTAAAAGTGCTCTAGTGTGCGATTTTTAAGTTTTAAAATTTAAATCTCATTTTTGAAAATGTTTGTACACTTCGATTTTTTTGATTTTTTTTTTTTGTGTAAAACTTCTATCGATTCTACAGGAGGATCGTGGGATAACAATTATTACTATTTTTTAAAATTTTTTGAAAAAAAAAAAATTATTGTAATTTTCCGATCTTAAAATCATTTCTACTGCTCCAATGGTGCGTCATAGCGGGGTCAATTATAAGACCGACCCTCATTAATTTTTACGTCTTAACATTTCTTTGGAACAAACTAATAACCTATCTTCAATTTCTAAGGGTGCTCCCACACAAAACGAAATTTTTAAAAATTTACTCCAACCGCTCTAACTGCCCTAATAGTGCCCTTAGAGCAACAAAATGTATGACAGACCCACAATATTTTTTTAGTTTAAACATTTTCTCTGAACACACCTACCCTCTATCTTTAACTGTTAAGGCGGTCCCCATTCAATTTTTTTTATTTTTTGTAAATTTGTTTTATTTAATCAGCTTCTACCGGTCCAATGGTGCGTCAGAGAGGAGTCATTAGTGAGACCGACCCCCATTTATTTTTACCCTACAACATTTTTTAAAAATATACATACGCCCTATCTCCACTCCCTAAGTAGGCTCCCATACAAATAATAGTGGAGCAAGTTTTATAAAAATGTAATTTTGTATGGGAGCCTACTTAGGGAGTGGAGATAGGGCGTAGGTATATTTAAAAAAAATGTTGTAGGGTAGAAATAAATGGGGGTCGGTCTCACTAACGACCCCTCTCGGACGCACCATTAGACCGGTAGAAGCTGATTAAATAAAACAAATTTACAAAAAATAAAAAAAATTGTATGGGGACCACCTTAACAATTAGAGATAGGGGGTAGGTGTGTGCAGAGAAAATGTTTGGACTAAAAAAAAATTGTGTGTCGGTCATACATTTTGTTGCCCTAAGGGCACTATTAGGGCAGTTAGAGCGGTTTGAGCAAATTTTAAAAAATGTCGTTTTGTGTGGGAGCCCCCTTAGAAATTGGAGATAGGGTATTAGTTTTTTCCAAATAAATGTTAAGACGTAAAAATTAATGGGGGTCGGTCTTATAAATGACCCCTCTATGATGGAGCAGTAGAAATGATTTTAAGATTGTAAAATTACAATAATTTTTTTTCAAAAAATTTTAAAAAATAGTAATAATTGTTATCCCACGATCTTCCTGGGCAAAAAAATTGTATAATCGATAGAAGTTTTACACAAAAAAATTTCAAAAAAATCGAAGAGTACAAACATTTTCAAAAATGAGATTTAAATTTTAAAACTTAAAAATCGCATGCTAGAGCGCTTTTAAGAATTTTTTGGTATTTTTTTTTTAAAATACGTAAAAAAACAAAAATTTTGAAAAAAACATAAATTGAAATTTTGACCATTATTGAAGAAATTATGAGTAAAAGAAGTTTGAGTAAAAGAACAAACTACCAATTTTTAAAAATTTGATTTCTTTTGAACGGGTCATCAAAAAAATCTGAAAATTTACCACGAAGGAGTCTTCGAAGGGTAGATGTTAGATATTCTAGCGATGTTCGTCCATTAACACGATGCAGTTCAAAATAAAAAAAAATAGACTCCCGAAGTTTGGGAGTCTATCTCACTTACGTTCGTAAATGAGCAAAATTGAACCAGAGGGAAAAGTTGCCCCTTAAAAAACTAAACTTTTCTTTGAAACACAAAGTTTTTTCATGATTTGTTGTGTTTTTCTTAAAGAAATGAAATATTTTTATGTTACAAAAACTTCAAGTCGTGCACTTGGATCGGGGGAATTGGAAAATGTCGTTTTTTTGCCTGTACTCTTAAAATAATAAAATTGCATAACTTTTGTGCAAAAAGCACACAAAATTCATATCTGAACAGCCGAATTTAACACTCACACTTGTTTTTATTGTAATTCAGCAACAACAATTGTAATGCAGAAAACCCAGTTCAAATTTTGAAAGGGCCAAAAGGTTAGTTTTTTATCCAGAAATGTCTTGTTTATTATTTGATTATTTCTTTTTATTGCTGTAGGGTGTTCTTATGATCAAGGGTGCCTTTTTAACAATTTTTTTTTAAATTATTTATTTTTCACGTTCAAATGTCGAACTTGTTTACGTTTTTTTTTTTTTGTGTTTTTTTGTTATTGTTTTTTGTTTGTGCTCGTATTTTAGTTTTAAATGTTTAATAATTTCATTTCAACACTTTTATGTCTTATTTACGCAGATCATATATGCAATAGTTGCCAATAAATTTTCAATATAATTAAAATTTAGTAAAATTTAAATAAAAATAGAATGTATGATGTCTTAAATCATGTGCTACACTCTCAGAATTTTTTTTATGAATGAAAAAGAACACACTTTTTAAAGTAAATTTTGGGGCAAAAGTACTTTTTTTTATAGATTTAGACCAAAAAAGATTCAGTACGAAGTTAGCAAATTTATGCCGGTTCCAGAGTTGCCCAAAGTCTCCTTTTGTCTCCGACAAAAATGAAAAAAGTCGTTAAACACGAACTGTAATAAAACTGCATTTACAGCTTTTCATTTTGAGGTCCTATTTTTTTTTAAAAGGACTTCAAAGTTTTAAAGGATGACATTTTGTAAAATATTTGTTTAATACTTGTCCTAGGATGCTACTAGTGATGGCAAATGAAAGAAGAGGATCTCCCCTAATTCTCCTATTTTATTATTTTTACATATCAGAAAAAAGGAGGTAAGTTACGTCCTTTCAAAACTTTATCCTTCAATATCATTCGAAATATTCAACAAAATATTTTGATTAAGTTTTCAAAGAACGTTATTCACATCCTGATATGGCAAAATAAAAAATGGAAAAATTAGGAGAGTGCTTCAAAACCAGCAACGAAGCGCTCTATTTTTGTATATGAAAAGGCTCGTTGGGCTGAGCTTAACGAGTTCTTCCAGCATTTCAATTGGAAACTCTGTTTTCTTGATGACAATGTTAACGCTGCGGCAGAAATGATAGTAAATGTCATAATGCTTGGAATGAAATTATTCATTCCATCGAAGCAAATTTCGACTAAACCAAAACATAAGTGCTGGTTTAATCAGACGTGGCGGAATGCAGTCAGATCCAGAGAGGATGCGTTCAGTAATTGGCGTAATGACAAAAACTCAGTTACAGACACGTTACGTAAACAGGCGAGAAATGAATGTGCCAGAGTACTCAGACGTGAAAAGCTTCTTTACGAACAGCGTCTGCGTGCTAAGGTCCTTGCTGCTCCGCGGGGTAGTAAGACCTTTTGGTCATTTGATAAAAGGGTAATGAATAATACTAGTTCATCCATTCCAACCCTTATAATGAATGACCAAATATTCGCAGACCCGGTTGATAAAGCCAACCTTTTTGCTGACATGTTTGCAAGAAATGCGTACTTGCCGGAAAGCAATCAACCACCGCCCGAGCTCGAAAGGGTATCCTTTACTATGTCGAAGATATTTTTTCGAGCGCGTGCAGTTAAAAAGGTCCTTGAGGATCTCAACATAAACAAGTCCCCGGGGCCGGATGGTATTACGGCTGTGGTCCTGAAACGGTGTGCTTTGTCGTTGTGTCGTCCTTTGACAACATTATTTAGCTACTCGTACCGGGTAGGAGTTTTTCCCTCTTGCTGGAAGGTGGCCAACGTCCAGCCAATTCCAAAAAAGGGAGAGGCTACAAACCCTGAAAACTACCGCCCAATAGCAATTTGCTCTACGCTCTCGAAAGTCATGGAGAGCATGATGAATCACCACCTGGTAAATTATTTGGAGTCTAATTCACTTTTGTGCGATCGACAGTATGGCTTTCGTAGAGGTCGTTCTACGGGAGACCTGTTAGCGTTTCTTTTGGAACGCTGGAGTCGTTCTATTCACCAATTTGGTGAAAGCAAGGTGGTTGCTCTAGATATTTCCAAGGCGTTTGATCGTGTGTGGCACGGTGCACTCGTTTCGAAGCTTATTGCGTTTGGTGTCGGTAGTGATTTCTCTCGATTTATATCGAGCTTTCTTAGAGACCGCTCTATACGTGTTGTTATAGATGGGTTCTCATCGGATGAGACAGAAAATATTTTTTTTCCGAATTCATCTTAAAAGATGACAAACTGTTGAGTATGTTATGTAAAAAATAGTAAAAAAAAAAAATAAAAACGCGATTTTGGTCCACATATGCTGATCAGCATCGCGATTTTTAAGATTAAAATTTTTGTTTTATAATGTACACAAGACATCAAAATTTTGAGCCTTATTTTTCAAAAAAGTCAAACAAGAATTTTGAGAAAAAATTAGCATCAGTGGACCGAAATCGTGATTCTGGAATTTTGTTGACAAATTCATGTTCAGCATGCAAAAATTAGTATGAAAACATGTAATGCATGATGAAATTATTCAAAAAAAAATATTTGAAAAGATAGAGGGTTTTGCATTCAGAAAAATTAATTGTGTAAGAGATAGAGAAAACCAAAAATGCAAATAAAATAGCAAAAAAATGTTTTTGTTCTGAATTTTACACCATAGATGAGGGCCGTTTTACTGAATATTTTGCCATCAAAAAGTAATTTTCGTGAAAATGGAAGATAGAGGGTTTTGAATATAGGCCCGCGATATCAAATTTTTGGATCGGTGGTTTTTAAGTTCAATTGTTATAAAAAATTAACAAAATTTTCCTTTTTACTCCCTATTTACCCGCTTACACTGTTCAACACCAAAAACCTCCCAGTGAAATGTCTAACTTGTCCTTTAGTTCTCCTGATTCTCCTGATTCAAAATCTGCCATCCAAATTTATCTAGCACTTACCGTTTTGAGTATATTCGCTGTTAAAAGGTCTAAAAAACTGTATTTTAGCACTTTTGGAGGTCCACTGTTGCGTATTCTTAAGTTACTTTCACAAAATATGACTTGATTTCGTAAAAAAAGAACCTCCTAATTCCAAAACTGGAATACAATTTTTTCTAGCATGTTCCGTTTTCGAGATATTCGGGTTTTTCAAACGCGAATATTTCAAAAACGATACGCGATAGAAAAATTTGGATGCCAGATTTGGAATCAAGAGGTCTCATTTATACTAAATCTATTCCTATTTTGTGTGCGCAACTTAAGAATACGTTGCAGGGGAGACCCGAAAAGTGCTAAATTAGCGTTTTTATCAATATTCAAACGCGAATATCTTAAAAGTCTTACGTTTGTTTGTGTACGTTTAACGCGTACTTTAATAACCTAATCACCCGATATTCTGTTTAAACGGTTTATTGGCAACAAAAAGAAGCCTATTTCACTCAAATTTGGTTTATGAGTGTTTTTTACAATTACTTAAGATTTGACAAAATATAGATCCAATAGGTCCATGTTTGAACTTGGAACCCATTTTCCGGGTAACTCAGGTATTATATGGTCGGTATTATATGACCGACTATAATTTTTTTACTTGTTTAGCATCGAAACTTTTTAAAAAGTAAAATTGTTAGAATGTGTTGTTTGTAGGATTATCCTACTTTTCATATTTAAGGTTTCTGGAACCATTATTTCAGAAGATGGAAATAGTGCATTTTTAAAATTGGAATTTCCAAAAAGTACTTTTTTAAGAATGTTTTCTTCGCCTGGACTTATAACATTTCTTTTAGGATATAACCATTATTTCAGGATATGAAAAATGCATACAAGTCACTACTTAATTTCCCTTAAATCGGAATCTCTAAAAAGTACTTTTGTTAAGTTTTTTTTTTCAACTTTCTAGGACTATTATTTTGGAAATATAAAAAAGTTACCAAAGCACGCTTTTTTAACTACATAGAATCAGAATTTAAAAGATCACAGCCTTAGTAGATCTATTATCCTGGAGGTGAATTTTTTTTTCAAATTTCAAGTCTCTAATTTCAGTGGTTTGGGATGGGCGATGATGAATCAGTCTGTTATTAAGAGTGGTACTTTTTAAAAAATGGTACTTTTTTTAGAAAATGTTATTTTTTAAGAAAATCGGGGTTTTAAAGTATTTCTACTAAATAACTTTGCTTCGATGGATCCTACATTTTAAAATCAAGTTTTTATGACCATTATTTCAGAAGATCAAAAATCCGCGGATTTTTTTTTTCACCAAAAAATTTGTTCCACGCAATGTTTTTTAGAAGTTTTTTTCAAATAATGTTTTGACGTTGTGGAGGGTCTGAATAATTCGGCAGGGCCAAATTTATCTTCTTCACTTGTTTCTTCTAAATTTTATTATTTCAATTTCTTTTTATTTTAACCAAATATTTTCTTTTTTTTTTATTACAGAGTCTACGCACGGCGTGGACGGCCCTGCATCGTGGCGTTTAACGCTCGATCAGGATCTTATTGACACGCTTAAAGGCAGTTTCCCCAGTTGGTTTCAACAGTCAACTAATAACGCAAATACAACTGCAATTATCAACAGCAATCATCACCACCACCACCTGCATCACAACAACAACAGTGCAGCCGGTCTATTAACCACAAGCCTAGCAGCAACCACTAGCAACGGTAACGGCAACGGCATAACAATAACGACAACACCGTCCACACAAAACGGTGGTATAAATTTATTAAATAATACAATTTGTGTTACGCCAATAACAATAGACACCACTTCGGCATATTTGAATTTACAAAACGGCGGGCAACATAATTTAATTAGCAACAACAACAACAATAATACACTCCATTTGCATCAGTTGAACGGTGCTGCTGCCACTTCCATATTATCTGCGTCATCACCGGCATCTTCTTCCTACTCCTCATCAGTGTTGTCTATAGCAACACCATTGTCCTGTTCGTCAGCATCGCCAGCCTCAAGTGTAACCTCAAATTGTTCGGGTAATTCACATTCAACGATCTCATCCAAAAAGTCAGAAAATTCAGTAACATCAAAAACACCACCACCACCAGTGCCAGCGCCAGCGCCAGCCATAGCAACAGCAACGACTACCCAACCAAGAAAATTGACATTAAATTGTAAAACCTCAATAAAATTAAATAATAATTCAAATAAATATTCTTCATCTTCGTCCTCCTCATCGTCGTCTTCATCATCTTCTTCCTCTTCGTCATCATCATCATCATCCCGTTCGTCGGCCTCGTCAAATTCCTCTTCAAAATCTTCGTCAAATTCTGAATTTTCTCACAAATCTTATGTAAAGACACACAAATCCTTAAATACTATTATTGCTAAATCATTGCCAACAACGCTAACAACACATTCTCCAACAACATTAGCAACAACTATACATCAACAGCACCAGCAGCAGCATATTGCCGCAGTTGGATCAACAACCATAACACGAGTAATTCCAAAATCACCATCACTACATAGTCTGGGTGGTGGTTCATTACTTGCAACATTCTCATCACCGGGTTCGGCAACAACATTTGAAATAATTTCCGATTCATCGTGTAACGGTCTCTTAACATCAGCCCACTTAAGTGGTAAGGGCGCATTTCAGCATACATTTCAAGATATTATATTATTGCAAGAAGCCTACGACGATATGTCAGAAGGTAAGTTTGAAAATTATTGAAGAGATTTACATTCCCACCTCAGTTTTTAAGAATTTTTTTTGTATTGAAAAAGTCTCAGATTCTGAGACATTTTTCGTAAAGTTAGAGTCTCCTATTCTGAGACATTTTTCGTATAGAAAAGTCTCATAGTTTTCGTATAGAAAAAGTCTCAGATCCATTTTTAGTATAGAAAAAGTCTTCGATTCTGAGAAATTTTTTGTATAGAAAAAGTCTTAGATTCTAAGACATTTTTCTTCTAGAAAAAGTCTCAGATTCTGAAACATTTTTAGTATCGAAAAAGTTGCGGATTCTGAGAAATTTTTCATATAGAAAAAGTTTCAGATTCTGAGATATTTTTCACATAGAAAATGTCTCAGATTCTGAGACATTTTTTATATAGAAAAAGTCTCAGACTCTGAGATGTTTTTCGTATAGAAAAAATATCAGATTCTCAAAAATTTTTCGTATGGAAAAGTCTCAAATTCTGAGACATTTTTCGTATAGAAAAACACTCAGATTCTGAGACATTTTTCATATAGAAACAGTCTCATAGAAAAAGACTAACATTCTGAGAAATTTTTCGTATAGAAAAAGTCTCAGATTCTGAGACGTTTTTTGTATGGAACAAGTCTCAGATTCTGAGACATTTGTCATATAGAAAATGTCTCAGATTCTGAGACATTTTTAATATAGGAAAAGTCTCAGATTCTGAGACATTTTTCGTATAGAAAAAGTCTCAGATTTTCAGACATTTTTCGCATTGAAAAAGTCTCAAATTCTGAGACATTTTTGGTTAAAAAGAATCTCAAAAAAAGTCTTATAATCAGGTTCTGAGACATTTTTCGTATGGAACAAGTCTCAGATTCTGAGACATTTGTCATATAGAAAAAGTCTCAGATTCTGGGACATTTTTCATATAGGAAAAGTCTCAAATTATGAGACATTTTTGGTTAAAAAATTTCAGAGTTTTCGTATAAAAAAAGTCTTATAATCAGGTTCTGAGACATTTTTCGTATGGAACAAGTCTCAGATTCTGAGACATTTGTCATATAGAACAAGTCTCAGAATCTGAGATATTTTTCATATAGGAAAAGTCTCAGATTCTGAGACATTTTTCTTATAGAAAAAGTCTTAGGTTCTGAGACATTGTTCATATAAAAGTTTCAGATTCTGAAACATATCTCGTATAGATAAAGTCTTAGATTCTGAGACATTTTTCAAAGTCTCAGATACTGAGAAATTTTTCATATAGAAAAAGTCTCAGCTTCTGAGACATTTTTCATATAGGAAAAGTCTCAGATTCTGAGACATTTTTATATAGAAAAAGTCTCAGGTTCTGAGACATTTTTCATATAGGAAATGTTTCAGATTCTGAGACATTTTTAATATAGAAAATTTTTCAGATTCTGAGACAGTTTTCAAGAAATTTTTCGTATAGAAAAAGTCTCAGATTCTGAGACAGTTTTCATATAGAAAAAGTCTCAGATTCTGAGACAGTTTTCGTATAGAAAAAGTCTCAGATTCTGAGACAGTTTTCGTATAGAAAAAGTCTCAGATTCTGAGACATTTTTCGTATAGAAAAAGTCTCAGATTCTAAGACATTTTTCGTATAGAAAAAGTCTCAGATTCTGAGACATTTTTCGTATAGAAAAAGTCTCAGATTCTGAGACATTTTTCGTATAGAAAAAGTCTCAGATTCTGAGACATTTTTCGTATAGAAAAAGTCTCAGATTCTGAGAAATTTTTTCTATAGAAAAAGTCTCAGATTCTGAGACATTTTTTTCACCTCAAAAAGTCTCAGATTCTGAGACATTTTTCGTATGAAAAGGTCTCAGATTCTGAGACATTTTTCGTATAGAAAAAGTCTCAGGTTCTGAGACATTGTTCATATAGAAAAAGTTTCAGATTCTGAGACATTTTTCATATAGAAAAAGTCTCAGAATCTGAGACATTTTTTTCACCTCAAAAGGTCTCGGATTCTGAGACATTTTTCATATAGAAAAAGTCTCAGATTCTGAGGCATTTTTATATAGAAAAAGTCCCAGGTTCTGAGACATTTTTCATATAGAAAATGTTTCACATTCTGAGACATTTTTCATATAGAAAATTTTTCAGATTCTGAGACAGTTTTCAAGAAATTTTTCGTATAGAATAAGTCTTAGATTCTGAGACAGTTTTCGTATAGAAAAAGTCTCAGATTCTGAGACATTTTTCGTATAGAAAAAGTTTCAGATTCTGAGACATTTTTCGTATATAAAAAGTCTCAGATTCTAAGACATTTTTCGTATAAAAAAAGTCACAGATTCTGAGACATTTTTCGTATCGAAAAAGTCTCAGATTCTCAGACATTTTTCGTATGGAAAATGTCTCAGATTCTGAGACATTTTTCATGTAAAAAAGTCTCAAGATTCTGAAAAATTTTTCGTATAGAAAAATTCTTAAATTCTGAGACGTTTTTCGTATGGAACAAGTCTCAGATTCTGAGACATTTTTCGTATAGAAAAAGTCCCAGATTGTGAAACATTTTTCGTATAGAAAAATGTCAGATTCTGAAAATTTTTTCTTATAGAAAATGACTCAGGTTCTGAGACCTTTTTTGTATAAAAAAATCTCAGATTCAGAGACATTTTTCGTATAGAAAAGTTTCAGATTCTCAAACATTTTTTGTATATAAAAAAATCTCAGATTCTAAGACATTTTTCATATAAAAAAAGTCTCAGATTCTAAGACATTTTTCATAAAGAAAAAGTCGCAGATTCTGAAACAGAGTCTCAGAATCTCAAACATTTTTCGTCTCAGATTCGAAGACATTTTTCGTATAGAAAAATCTCAGATTCTGATACATTTGTCGTATAGTAAAAGTCTCAGATTCAGAGATATTTTTCGTATTGAAAACCTCAAAAAAAAATCTTTTCACAAAAAAAAAAATTTTTTTCATAAAATTTTTTTTACCTATTTTTTTTCAACAAAGTTTTTATACCCTACACCACTCTGTGGTACAGGGTATAATGAGTTTGTGCTGATGTTTGTAACTACCCGATTTATTGGTCCTAGACCTTCAAGTATACCGATCGACTCAGAATTACTTTTTGAGTTGATTTAGCGATGTCCGTCCGTCTGTCCATCTATAGGTAGAGATATCGCTTTCAAATTTAGCATGTAATCAAATTTTGTATGCACGAATCATCATTTGAAATTTCAAAGGAATCGGGTCAGTCCTTCTGGTAGTCCCCACACAAACCACCCTCCAGATATTCACATAATTCCCTCAAAATTCATAAAAATGGAAATATTTGATAAAAAAATTATTTTTAGGTGTTAAACGTGTACTTTAGTAACCTAATCAAATAGGAATATAATTAAACCATTTTTGGACTTAGTCCCCCATATAAAAATTTCTACCGATATTTAGTTAAATCGGTCTATTGACATAAAAATAAACCAATTCCACTAAAATTTGATCTGTATGTGTTTTCTACACTAAATAAAGATCTCCCGAGTAAAAAGGAATTTATATAAATGTATATTATTTTATATGTTTTCATAAAACCATATACAACTATATGAGTCAAAGTATAAAATTATATCTCACTTTGAAATTTTCCAATTTTTTTAAATGATGTCATATAAAATCATATCTAATTATATTGTTCATAATATATTAATATAAATGGTAGATGTAATCATACGTTGCACATAAAACTTAATCCGATTTCATTCAATATTATACGTGACTTTATATCTAATTATGTATAGGACTTTACTAAACAAAAAATCCAGTATCAATTTATGTATAATTATATATAACTCCATACTAAAAAAAAATCAAACAAAAATAATAGATATAATTATATGTGTCTTATACCCTGTTCTCACGAGCATCTAAAAACGGTTTTAAACGACATTTGTTTTAATTAAAAAAAAAGTGTTCACACGTAATTTCACTCGTTTTATTTTGGTTTTTATGTTTTTATTTTGACATTTGCATTATCAGCTGATAAACATGTACACATTTTAACAACAAACGATATTAAAATATTGAAATTATATTCATTAATTATACATATAACTATTTATAATGTTCAAGAATTGTTTAAAGATGAAAATAGCACGATTTTTTTTTGTATTATTTACATTTTAGTAATAAACAATGTTGCCAATATTAATAAAATGCTTTAAAAACGCTGAACATTCAAAAATACTCAATTCAACCCCTGGAATTCCGCTCGTTTTAAATCGTTTTAATTTTAAAACGAGCTAAAAACATTTTTATTTTGACATATTACAACAAAAAAATGTATGGTAAAACGAGTCATAAAAATGGTTTTTAAGCATAAAACGAAAAATGTTGCTAAAAATGTTTTTTAAGTGTAAGTGAGAACAGGGTATTAAACGATAACATATCTGTGTTTGTATGGTACTATATATACGCAAATTTCGTCTAAACTCAATATATATTAATAAATGGTCGCATATGTAATGGAATATATATTTTGATATAATCATGTATAAAAAAAAATATTTTTTTGACCAAACCACTAGCCATATATAATTATATATGCCAGTATTTCAAAATTTATTTTTGTGTGTCAACATATATGGTTATACAAAATTTTGTATTGTATCATATAAGATTACATATAATTTTTGGGAACCCGAGTTCGATTCCCGGCCCAGTCGAGAAAAAAAAAAGTTTTTTTTTATTTTTTTTTAAATAGGAAACACTTTTTTATTGCGTTTAATTTTTTTAGAACTAAAAAATTTTCATTTTTGGAATTTTTGCAATCATTTTTAAAAAATTATTTTTCTTTTATACAGTTATATATAACTACATATATTTGATTTATTATAAAATTATCTATAATTTTTGGGAACCCGAGTTCGATTCCAGAAAAAAAATATATTTTTTTTATTTTTTTTAAATAGAAAACACTTTTTTATTGCATTTATTTTTTTTAGAACTAAAAATTTTTCTTTTTTTGAATTTTTGCAATCATTTTTAAAAAATTATATTGCTTTTATATAGTTATATATAACTGTATTTAATTTATTATAAAATTATCTATCATTTTTAGGAACCCGAGTTCGATTCCAGAAAAAAATATATTTTTTTATTTTTTTTTAAATAGAAAACACTTTTTTATTGCATTTGTTTTTTTAGAACTTAAAAAATTTTACTTTTTGAACTTTTGCAATCATTTTTAAAAATTTATATTGCATTAATATAGTTAATAATAGCTATATTTGGTTTAAATTATCAAATTATCAATGATTTTTGGAAACCGATCTCAAATCTAATTCTGATTTCCTGATTCCATGAAAAATTTCAAACTTATAAGCCAAAGTCTTATTTCACTTTGGAAGCCTATGACTTGGAAATAAGGCATATTGCTACATTAAAATTATTGTTTAAGCTTACCATGGAAGCCCCTAATAGCGCTGATCGTCATTCCAATTTTTTTTTTTTTTCAAATTTTATCAAAAATTTTCTAAGTCTTTTTGAAAATTGTGTACAAGTGAATAACATATTTAATTGGATATAATCATATATTACTATATGTTAGATCAATTTGATATAATTAGATACGATAAATTTATTTAAAACTAAGTCTTTTAAAGTTGTTATTTGCTAACAACGTCCGCTGGTCTAGAGGGTAGAGATTGCGATTACAAAACGGAAGACTTGTGGTTCTAATCCCCGTCCGTTCGAAGTTTTTTTTTTATTTATTTTCAGTTTGACATTATTATATCTAAAAATAAATCTAAAAACAGAAACATTTTTTGGATAAAAAAGTATCCAATAATTTTTTTATAAAATCAAGATATCAGATATTATAAGATAACTTTGGCGCAGCCAAATTTCGGATGAAATTACATTATATAATATCCAATTTAATATAAAATCATGATATTGGATATTTTAAGATAACTTTGGCGCGGCCAATTTCCGGATGAAATTACATCATATCATATCATATTTAATACAAAATCATGATAATAGATAATTTGGGATAACTTTGGCGCGGCCAATTTTCGGATGAAATCACATACAATCAAATATTAAACTGCAACTTCATATATTATAAGATGTTATGAGATAACTTTGGCGCGGCCAATTTTCGGATGAAATTTAGCAAAATCAGATCCAATAAATTATATATAATTTTATAAGATAACATGTTTTACCATACAATTTTTTTTTACTCGGGCTTACAAAAGTCAGATCCAATTGGTCCATGTTTGGACTTGGTACCCATTTTCCGGAAAACACTGGTGTAGGGTATCATATGGTCGGTCTTGACCGACTATAACTTTCTTACTCGTTTTATCAATATTTTTTTTGCCATTTTATTTTTTCAAACAAAGTGTTTTTGCATTAATCTTTTTTACATTGAAGGTTGTCAATATATTTAGCAAAGCCGAATTTAATATATGGGGGTTTTCGTGTCAACTGACACAACTTTTAAAACCTACGTCTTCCGATCGGGATGAAATTTGCACCAAGGTTAGTCCTATTGGATGGTAGTTCAGACACAATTTTTCAACGACATCGTTCAAGGACACTCTGAGTTAGAGGGAGTCGAAATTTTTCATTTGTCAAAAAAGAAAGCATGAGCCAAAAATGAGGGCGGTGGGGTGGGGCCATATAGCCCCTCACCGGGGTCAAAGTTGGGCGTAAAGAGGTAAAAAGCCTCAAAAAGCTCCACAACTGCCCTAGAAACGCCCCTGGAGGGGTGCAATGTGAGACGAACCTCCAATTATTTTCTGCCCCCAACATTTTTCTTGAACATACCTAACCCCTATTTCCAATTCCTAAGGGGGCTCCCATACAAAATGACATTTTTATCGAATTTGCTCCTACCGCTCTAACTGTCCATAGGGTGCCCCTAGAGAAGTAAAATGTATCACCGACCCCCAATATTTCTTCAACTCCAACATTTTCTCAGAGTATACCTACCCTTTATTTTTAAATCTTAAGGGGGTCCCCATACATTTTTTTTTTGTTTTTTTTATTAGTTTTTAAAAATAAATGTTTGGGATCCCCCTTAGGGAGTCGAGATAGGGTGTTATTATGTTCGGACAAAATGTTGGTAACTAAAAATTAATGGGGGTTGGTCGTAATTTTTACCTCTCTAAGAGGCTCGGTAGGGGCGGTAGGAGCTGGTTTAATAAAACAAATTTATGAAAAAAAAATGTATGGGGACCACCTTAAGGGTTAAAGATACATTGTAGGTATGTTTGCAAAAAATTTTGGAATTAATAAAATAATGAAGGTCGGTTATACATTTGGCTCCACTAGGGGCACTTTAGGGTAAGTTAGAATGGTAGGAACAAATTTTACTAAAAATGTTTTGTATGGGAGCCCCCTTAGGAATTAGAAATAGCTTTCTGTTTTGAACCTATAAAAATTAGAGGGTATCGCGAATGAAAATCGAAAACTGGTTAGCTTTCCCACGACTAATAGTGCAAATTTAAGAACCGTGTTTTGTGTTCCAAAGTTAAAAAAAAAAAAAATTTCATAGATATCCCACTCGCATCCCACTAAGCGACCCCATAGCTCTTAAAGGAAATGACCTAAGCTTTTTTTGAGTAAAAAAAAAGGGCCCAATTTGAGGAAAAAGTCAAAAAAGTTTTGCATATATGCAAATTTGCATATATGCAAAATTTGCATTTATGCATATATGCAAATTTTTTTAAATTTAAAAAAAAAGTCAAAAATTTTTATTTTTTATAAATATTTTTCAAAAGACTGAAGAAATAGCTATCTATACTATTTGGGACACATTTTGCTAAAAACAATAGGTAAGAAGTTACATGGATGATAATAAACACCTTTTTGGCCAAAATGTCAAATTTCGACCCCCTCTAACTCAGAGAGTCCTTGACCGATGTCGGTGAAAAATTGTGTCTGAACTACTATCCGATAGGACTAACCTTGGTGAAAATTTCATCCCGATCGGAAGACATCGGTTTCAAAAGTTGTGTCAGTTGAAACGAAAACCCCCATATATGTTTACTTTTTTTAAAAATCTTTATTTTCTGACTTATTTAGGTGAACAACGTTTAAATGCATCATATCTGGGAGGTAGCAGTGATGATGGCACAAATTCCGATTTTTATGATGCCAGACAATCGCCACCAAAAGCAATTGTTGATTCCAGTCCGTTGCAGCCACAAATGGATAAAAATAAAGAATGTAAGTTGTAGTTTATTATTTAGTATAATTTTTTTAAAATATAAAGTAGGCGTAGGTAAAATTTAGAATAATACAATTTTAGAATTTTTTTATAAAATTAGTGTTAAACGAAAGGTTTTTTGCATTATTATAAAGTTTGGTCAAGATTTAATTTAAGAAAAAATATTTTAATTTTAATTGCTTATTTTTGTTGATAGACCAAAGTTGTGAAACTTTTATATTGTTCAAAACAAAAGTTTTAGTCAAGCCATTACTGCCAAAATATTGTAAAACCCATAATTTTCGATTTTGGTTTTTAAATGAAATTTAATTATTTGTGAGATTTTATAGAAATTCCTTAAAATTCTATAACTGTAAAAAAATCTGTTGAAAAATTACAGCAAATGTAATTTTGAGATAACATTTTTTAACATTTTTCATTATTTGTAAATTTTATATATCACTTACAATATTTTGCCAGTAATCGCTCGATATATATGGGGCATTCCATGTCAAATCGGACACTTTGAATTTTTTTTTTTAGATTTTCCCAATTTGTTTACATTTTTTAGTACCCTTTGAAAACTCCTTCGTGGTAAATTTTCAGATTTTTTTGGTGACCCGTTCAAAAGATATCGAATTTTTAAAAATTGGTAGTTTGTTCCTTTACTCAAACTTCTTTTACTCATAACTTCTTCAATAATGGTCCAAATTTCAATTTTTTTTTTTTTTTACGTACTTTAAAAAAAATCCCAAAAAATTCTTAAAAGCGCTCAAGTATGCGATTTTTAAGTTTTAAAATTTAAATCTCATTTTTGAAAATGTTTGTACTCTTCGATTTTTTTTTAATTTTTTTGTGTAAAACTTCTATCGATTCTACAAATTTTTTGCCCAGGAGGATAGTGGGATAACGACTATTACTATTTTTTAAAATTTTTTAAAAAAATTTTATTGTTATTTTCCAATCTTAAAATCATTTTTACTGCTCGAATAGTGCATCATAGAGTGGTTCTTTATAAGACCGACCCCCATTAATTTGTTCGTCTTAACATTTCTTTGGAACAAACTAATACCCTATCTCCAATTTCTAAGGGGGCTCCCACACAAAACGACATTTTTTTAAAATTTGCTACAACCGCTGTAACTGCCCTAATAGTGCCCTTAAAGCAACAAAATGTTTGACCGACCCACAATATACAACATTTTTTTAAAATATACCTACGCCCTATCTCCACTCCCTAAGTAGGCTCCCATACAAAATTACATTTTTATAAAATTTGCTCCAACTGTTATTTGTAAGGGAGCCTACTTAGGGAGTGGAGATAGGGCGTAGGTATGTTTTAAAAAAACTGTTGTAGGATAAAAATAAATGGGGGTCGGTCTCACTAATGACCCCTCTCGGACGCACCATTGGACCGGTAGAAGCTGATTAAATAAAACAAATTTACAAAAAATAAAAAAAATTGTACTGCCTTAACAGTTAAAGATAGAGAGTAGGTGTGTTTACAGAAAATGTTTGGACTAAAAAAATATTGTGGGTCGGTCATACATTTTGTTGCTCTAAGGGCACTATTAGGGCAGTTAGAGCGGTTGGAGCAAATTTTAAAAAATGTCGTTTTGTGTGGGAGCCCCATTAGAAATTGGAGATGCGGTATTAGTTTGTTCCAAAGAAATGTTAAGACGAAAAAATTAATGGGGGTCGGTCTTATAAAGGACCCCTCTATGACGCACCATTCGAGCAGTAGAAATGATTTTTAGATTGGAAGATTACCATAAAATTTTTTCAAAAAATTTTAAAAAATAGTAATAATCGTTATCCCACGATCCTCCTTAGCACAAAATTTGTAGAATCGATAGAAGTTTTACACAAAAAAATTTCAAAAAAATCGAAGAGTAGAAACATTTTCAAAAATGAGATTTAAAATTTTAAAACTTAAAAATCGCATACTAGAGCGCTTTTAAGAATTTTTTAAAATTAAAAAAAAAAAAATTGAAATTTGGACCATTATTGAAAAGGTTATGAGTAAAAAAAGTTTGAGTAAAGGAACAAACTACCAATTTTTAAAAATTTGATATCTTTTGAACGGGTCATCAAAAAAATCTGAAAATTTACCACGAAGGAGTTTTCGAAGGGTACTAAAAACTGTAAACAAATTGGGAAAATCTAAAAAAAAAAAATTTCAAAGTGTCCGATTTGACATGGAATGCCCCATATGCACTCTCTCTTCATTAACAACCAATACATACGACTTCAAAGTTCCTTCCTTCCGTTTACTTATACTTCCTTTGTATTGCTGTAATTGTCCATTCAAGCGGAAAACTAAATACCTACATACTTTTAAACAATAACTTTTTCTGTTGTCCTTTATCCTTTTATCTCTAAATTGCAATTATACGAAAAAAAAACATTTTTTTTGTTAGAAAATAAACCTGCATTACTTATCAAAACAAAATCAACAAAAAATAATCAAAAAACAAAAAAAAACTTTTCCACAAAAACCTCTTGTATCGTTGTAAACCACAGAATCAAGATACAGAAAAATGTTGATATTATGGTAGAGTACAGGGGCGTGCTTACAAGATTCTAAGAAACTTGTTCGTGAAAAAAAGTTTTCTCAAGTTCTTAAACACTTTTCCGTAAATATAAAATCAAGATTTTAAGTCATTTTTGCATAAAAAAAAAATTTAAAAAAATTTTTAGGATTTTTCAGATTTTGAAATTTTCTTTTCGTATAGAAAAATACATTTCAGGTATTCCCGGTACCGGTTTCAAACACTCTAGTTATAGTGTCATCATCAGCAGCATTTTTAATGTTGGTTTGTTTTGTTAATATTCCGATTTTTCCAAGTTTTATTTAATTTTGTTTGAGTCCTATATTAATTACTCTGTGCCAGTCGCAAAAATTAACAAGTTGGGCACCCTGCTGGTAAAGCTAATTTAGGTACGCTGAATTCAATGGTGCTAGCCGTTTTTCGATGTTAACGCTAGTATTCGCAATATTCGCGATTTAAATTTAAAAAGCTAAAGAAAAACAAAATTAAAATTTTTATGATTTTAAATATAAATTTAATAAATGCATTGTTTTTTTCGCGAAAAAAAAAATGTTTCGCGAAAAAAAAAAGTTTTCGAAAATTGTGTGTCTGCAATGTATCGTATTATACACATTTTCATAAATTAACAGCAAAATAAAAAAAATGGAAAAAAAAATTCGCGAAAAAAATATCGCAAAAAAAAAAATTTCGCGAATAAATTTTTTTGTTGTAAATTCAATAGAGTTTAAATCATAAAAATTCAGGAATTGACAAAATTATATAAAAAATAGTGTTTTTTATTTCAAAATAATAAAAAAAAATTATTCGCGAATATCGCAAATAAATATGCTTACTTTGAAAAAATTTATATTACAATGGGATTTAGTGTACACGAACTAGCATTACCAGATGGCTGTCGTTAATTCAAATCAAACTAAAAATATTTGTATTGAACCAATTTTTTCACGAAACAAAAGATTTTTCGCGAACAAAAAATGTTTTTAGCGAAAAAAAATCACGGTATTATGGTTTGTTATGTTAGTTTAACAGACTTGAATGGTTTTAAATTTAAAAATTATCGCAAAAGTTTAAAAATATCGGTTTTATTGTACTTAAGCATCCCCGAGTAAAAATAAACATATATAACAATATATAACTTGATACAAACATAATAAATCATATATGATTATACATCCCGTGAGGTATTTCCTAATTTTTTTAAATGCAGTCATATGTTGTAATATATAATTTAATCATAATTCGGATTAAAAGGCATACGGTTGATATAAATATATGAAATAATATTAGGGCCAATACAAAATTTGTTTTTCTGTATAATTTAATATAAAATTTTATATAGCTTATTCTGTTCCATATATAAATGTTTCCAATTAACAAAAAATGTTCTAAGTTTTTTAAGCAAAGTACATATAAGAATCTTTTAAAATGTTCCTAAACATTTCCTTGTTAGGGTAATGTATATCACCTATCTGGTTCGAAGCGTACCCAAACATTTTTTTTGTTTTAGAAAACTATATGTTTGGTGAATGTATCGTTGACCTGTGGTGTAACTCAACCAAAACACACCAAGATTTTTTATGTTTTTTTGCAATTAGATCTAATTGGATCCAATGAAATATGGCAATGTCTGGTCAAAACTCGGATGAAATCGAATCATATTTTATACAAGTTGATCTTTTTTAATGCAAAAACATCCACCATTATTCGGATTAAATTGCGTATAAATATATATTGTGTCATATATCATTATATATTGCATCATATAAAAATTTTTACTCGGGTCATAATTTTAAATCGCGAATACGATCGCTAACTTCGAAAAACTTCTAGCACCATTGAATTCAGCGTAATCGATTTAACTTTACCAGTAGGGTGCCCAGCTTTTTTAAAAAAAAGTGTCAAATTCGAGCACAGTGTTATTTCTGAGAAAAATAATAATTTTTGTCTACAATGAAAAAATCGAAAAAAAATTAATTAACAACACAGGCTAAGGGGAGATGTTAACAGCTTTCGAAAGAAGCCACCCTTTCTTCGTCAGCACTCTTCGATGTGACTGTAAGTGTGTAAGATTTAAATCAGTTATTTAAATGAACATTTAGGGAGAAAGGCAGTCGAGAATCATATTAAATTTCTTATAATCTGAAAATTTAAACTTGTTTATTTACCATAAAAATATTGACAGATCTGAAAGCAAGAGTGTTTGCAATAAAATTAAAAAATAACTTTAAAATCATGTTGGATCTTGAATGGCGCCCAATGTGGGGCCCTTTTTGTACTACGGCTTCAACCTATAGCAATGGAGGTAAGATTCCAAAAAATGTGTATATTATCTTCATGATAAAAATGTAACAAAAGATGTTCAAATGAAATACAAAACTTGAAACCAAAAAGTTTCCAAGACTCCAAAAAATTTTGGTAGGACTCTTTTAATAACTCGTGTCGACAGGTCTGAAAGCAAGATTGTCTACACCAAAATAAAAAAAAAAAATCATGTCGGGCTTTAAATGGCGCCCAACGTGGGCCCCCATTAATATCACTGTTTTAACCCATTTTAATGGGAATCTGTTTCCAAAAAAAAATATATGATTTCTTCATTTTACTTTTTTATCAATGGTCGTTACAGGAATGCTACAAACAATGTCCAAATCGAAAAAGGAATTTAAGAATTTTTCAAAAAATGCGCAAGAATCTGACACTATGTAAGTAGGATTCATTTAATAACTCGTAGAATTTTGACAGATCTGAAGGCACGATTGTCTGCAACAAAATTAAAAAAATATATATATTCATGTTGGTTCTCAAATGGCGCCCAACGTGGGGCCATACTTATATCAATGCTCCAATATATTTCAATGGGGATCTGATTCAAAAAAATATATGATTTATGCAGCTTACTTTGTAAATGTTATAGGAATGCCACAGCCAATGTCCAAATCTAATATGGAATTTAAGAATTTTTCAAAGAATGCTCATGAATCAGAAATAATGTAAGCAGGACTTATTTTATAACTCGTAGAATTTTGACAGTTTTGAAATCACGATTGTCTGCAGCAAAATTAAAAAAATACGAAAATATTCATGTTGTTTCAAAAATGGCGCCCAACATAGGGCTTCAATTTATAACAATGGAGATCAGATTCCAAAAAATTTATAATGGTCGTTAGATGTCCAAATCAATTACAGAATTCTTCCAAAAAACTTCTAAGAATCCGAAAAAATGTAAGTAAAGATTTTTTAACATCTCGTAGAATATTGGAAAGCCTAAAATCACGATTGTGTGCCACAAAGTTAAAAAGAAAATAAATAAAAAATCATGTTGGGCCTTAAATGGCGCCCAATGTGGTCTCCCATTAATATAACGGCTTTAACCCATTTCAATGAGGATCTGATTCCAAAAAAATCTATGATTTATTCATCTTACTTTCATTTATCGTTATGATAGGAATGCGTCAAAAGCAATGATGGGTACCAATACCTTTTCGATACCAATACCCCTTAATACCAATTCAAATTGAAAACCAATACCAATTAAAAACCAATACCTTTATTTGTGCGATACCAATACCGATAAAAAACCAATACTGATTCCCCACTACCAATACCAATTAAAAACCAATACTTTTATTCTTCAAAACCAATACCAATAAAAAACCAATACCAATTAATTTTTTCTACTTTCGTATCGGTTTTGTTTCGGTTTTTTGTATTCTTATTTTCGTTTGTTTTAATTGTGACGTCAAACATTTTCTTTCCATCACATTATTAGGTTTTACCTGACTAACGAATTGCAAAAGATGTTACATCGATCAGTAATCGTTTGCATGAAATGTCACATAACAAAAAGGAGTTAGCTACTTGAATTTTAAAAGCCATAAAAACATAAAAGAAATATTTTTTGTCACGGTTTTTATGACCCCTAATAAAAGTAGATCTTAAAAAATTTAGACCTTTTCTGTGATAAAATTTTTTCTTTTGCAAACATTGTTAATATTTGATATATGTACATTGAATGTCACTGCACTCTTCTTTGCGTTGTAAAAAAAATACTAATGTCCTTTTTTGGAAATTCCAAAATTTTATGTCACAACACCAGAATCCAGAAAAAAATTTTATTGTTTTATTAGAGGCACAGTCATATTATATAAGAATTTAAGAACGCATAATGTGCAGTTTACACTTGCTATTTTTGAGAGTTTAAGGGCTACGTGTTTAAAAAATACTTTTTTCTGTATCCATTACGTTTTTTATTATGTTACTGGTGTTTTGTTAAACAACTTGTTTAAGGTCGTTAAGGTCGTGTGAACCCCATATAAGAAAAAAATTGACCCGTGTAATCGCAATTGGCAAAAGATCTAAAATCGAAAAAGGGGCCCTATATGATAACCCATTTCGATCACCTTTTTCAAAAAAATATTGATGTATGAAAAGGATGAAGTTCAGGTATATTTTGTTACAAATGTTAAGTCTCATCTTTCTGCAATTAAAAAATATCTCCCCTTGACCACCGGAATTTATATGTGCATTAAATGCAATGTGCATCAGCACAGAAATTGTTTCAAGCAAAAACGAAAAATTAGCATTTTTTTAGTTTAGGCTTTTAATTTTTTTTTGTGAGGATGTTTATTCTGGCTCGAGGTCATTATTTTCTTTACTAATTAAAACCATGATATTCTCATAGTATAATTTTCAAGAAAATTATTTTTTGTTTTAAATTTATTTATGTTGGTCATTTTTGCAAGACTTAATCGACACGTGTTTCGGAATTTGTCAAGATTCCATTGTCAAGATTATTTAGCAAAAATAGAAACGATATACTACAAAGTAGCAAACGAGTCTAATGACAAATCGTTTTTGCACAAACTAAAACATTAATACATATTCGACTCTATCCACAATGTGAATTAGAAAGACGAAGAAATTGTACTATGCTAGTAAGTAACAATTGTCAATAACCAACAAAAATATTTAAAACATTTTACATACGATAGTCCATTGGACTACAACAATATGTTTTTTGTTGCTGTGAATGAAATTATACCATTATTAGGCTTTTAATTTTTTTATTAATTAATATTAATTTTTTTTATACCCTCCACTTAGTGATAGAGGGTATATATAAGTTTGTCATTCCGTTTGTAACTCATCGAAATATCGATCTGGGACCCCATGAAGTATATATATTCATGATGCCCGATCGATTTTAAGATATTCTAGCGATGTCCGTCTGTCCGTCTGTCTGTCTGTGGAAAATGCTGTCACGGACAAAATATTGCACAGAGGTGACTGAAACTTAGCATATTTTATTTTTATTTTTATTTTTTGACAAAAAAAAGAAAAAAATCGCGGAATTTTTTTCGCGAAATTTTTTAGATTCAAAATAAGGATCCAATGGGGTCTACCCATGTGTAGAGGCCTAGCGATACTATAGAGATCCAAAGAAAATGTGCTCCGTTTTGCTCTATCTTGCTTAGTTTTCGAGATATCGCCATTTTAAATTTAAAAAAAAATGTCTCAAAAGTTCGAAAAAAGAACACTAAAACAGTGATCGGCACCCATTGCACGCTGGAGCCGAACACAATCGGCAATTCACATGTATACAACACGAATGTCAACAAAAAATCAACAAAGAGCATAAAAAAAACAAATATTTTATTCAGTAGCAAGCTGACTTTCTTCAAAGCAGGTTGATGTCGCTTTGTTGAAGAAATACACCAACACATGCATATTTTTATTAAAACACTAATACTTTCATATGCCTCTTTGTGCCGACCACTGCACTAAAAGAACTTTATTTTGTTTCTAACCTAGTTCGGTACGTTACACGGTTGGGAAATGTGGCACAATAGTGCCATTTTTGGCACTATTGAATGGTCAGTGGCACCATAAAAAACAGTTTTGGCCCTTTTTCATCTTCTTAAATTTAAAAAAATATTTTTACTAAAATTTAATTATTACAAAAAGGACAAAAAGTATTAGTTGTTTCCCTTTTAAGATTATTACCATTTAATGCAACAATGTAAGTTTTCGTTTTTTAAATTTATGATTTTAAAAGAATTTTAATAAAAATGTTTATTTAATCCCTGCTGGAAATTGATTGGTCTTACAGGAACAATTGATCAGTAAAACCTATCCTATGACTGGTTCAACGCGAACTGGTTATACGACCAGTACAAACGTGTCAATTGATCTTATCGACCAGTTATAGAGTTAAAAGAATCAGAGGTATCACGGGTGAAAATGTATTATTTTAAGCAATTAAAAACTACGAATATCTCGAGATTCTATAGGTGGCCATATACTTGCAGTATTGTTGTACAACTTGTTGAAAAGATCGCATTTTCATCCAACAAATTGTACAGCATACAGTAGAGTGTATGCCCCCCTTATAAGCAAAGATCTCGAGATAATCGTAGTTTTTTATTTAACTTTAACCAAATTTTCACCCATGGTACCTCTTATTCCTTTTACTCTCTGATTGCTGCTGTCAAAAGTACAAAAACCTTAAAAGTATTTAAAAAAAAATTGTTGGCCCTTTTAACCCTATTTTGGCCCTTTTTTGCCATCAACTTGGCACTAATTGAAAGTTTTCAAATACCAACACTGGTACGTTATCGTAAAGTTTCTGTTCTTCAACTCGCAGGCATAACGTTCGGAATTCTGTTTGCGAACACCTTCACAACCACTAAAAAACTTTTTAGTGAATGTGTTCTTGGAACGGTACGTTTCGATAACGTACGGTCGCTCCATAGTTCCGTACAGAACACTAACGTAACGTAGGTTAGAGTTTTTTTTCAAACCCTGCTTATATAGTACTTAATTTAAATGAAAATCACTCTATAATCACGTGATTTAAATAAAAATCGCTCACGCCTGAATCACGTGGTTTTCTGAGTCACGCAAATTACGGGACCACAGACCATATGTGATTCAAGTACATAAACAAAAGACAAGTTTCTCTTCATTTGTTTCATCTATAACATCTGTAAATTTTATTAAAAATGAAGTGTCCACCCTGAAATAGTTTCCTTGTAGATCCGATTTCAAAAACTTTCAAGGCACTTATTTATTACCTAAATATAGGCTTATATTCTGAATTTCAAAAAAATCGGTTAGCATTTACGACCTGTAGAGACTTTTGGCCAAAAAACCTACCATCTCGCCCCAGTGTGCACTGTGGGGCGGACAGAAGGACGACTTACGTTAAATTAATTAATATTAACGACAAAACCTTTTGCATACAAATACCAAAACCGATATAAGATAAATACCAATACCTATTAAAAACCGATACCGATTCGAGGCTAAAACCAATACCAATACCCAATACCTAAATAATTCAAAACCAATACCGAAACCTATACCAATTCAACAAAAAAAGAAAACCAATACCTATACCAATACTAATATAATTTTAAAAACCAATACCAATACCAATACTTTTATCGAATTGGTACCCATCCTTGGTCAAAAGACGTTCAAATCTAATATTCAATTTAAGATTAAAAAAAAACACTCAAGAATCAGAAACAGTGTAAGTAGAACTTATTAAATAACTTAATTTTGACAGTTTTGAAAGCACGATTGTCTGCAGAAAAATTAAAAAATACAAAAAATATTCATGTTGTTTCAAAAATGGCGCCCAACATGGGAATTTAATCTATAACAATGTAGATCAGTTTCCAAAAAATGTATAATTGTCATTTTATATCCAAATCAATTACAGAATTATTTCAAAAAACTTCTAAGAATCTAAAAAAATGTAAGTAAGGATGTTTTAACAACTCGTAGAATATTGGAAACCCTAAAATCACGATTGTGTGCAACAAAATTAAAAAGAAAATGAATGAAAAATCATGTTGGGTCTTAAATGGCGCTCAATGTGGGCTCCCATTTATATCGCGGCTTTAACCCATTTCAATAGGAATCAGAATAAAAAAAATATATGATTTCTTTATCTTACTTTCATATTGATGGTCGTTATAAAAAAAACGCGACAAAAGATTTCCAAATCGAATGTAGAATTTAAGAGTTTTTCAAAAAATTCCCAAGAATCACAAACAGTATGAGTAGGAATCAATTAATAACTCGTATAATTTTTACAGGTTTGAAAGCACGATTGCCTGCAACAAAATTAAAAAATAAAATGAAATTCATGTTGGTCCTTAAATGGCGCCCAACATGGGGCCTTAACCTATAACAATGGAGATCAAACTAAAAAAAATCATCAGAATGGGACAAAAGATGTCCAAATCATTTAAAGAATTCTTGCATGAAAAATCTAAAAAACAGGTACAGGTTTGAAAAACTCGTAAAATTTTGACAGATCTGAAAGCACGATTGGAACAAAATTAAAAAAAAAATATATATTCATGTTGGTTCTCAAATGGCGCCCAACATGGGGCCTTAACCTATAACAATGGAGATCAAATTCAAAAAAAATTATAATGGTATTAATGATATGATCAGAATAGGACAAAAGATGTCCAAATCATATAAAGAATTTTTGCATGAAAAATATAAAAAACATTTACAGGTTTTAAAGCTCGATTGTCTGCAACGAAATTAAAAAATACGAAAATATTCATATTGGTATAAAAATAGCGCCCAACAGGGGCTTTAATCTAAACCAATAGAAATCAGATTCCAAAAAAATGTATAATGGTCGTTATGATCAGAATGGGGCAAAAGATGTCCTTATCAATTACAGAGTTATTCCAAAAAACTTCTAAGAATCTGAAAAAAATGTATGTAAGGATTTTTTAACAACTCGTAGAACATTGGCAGGTCTGAAAGCACAATTGTCTGCAACATAATTAAAAAGAAAATTATTAAAAAATCAACATGCCCTTAAATAACGCCCAACGTGGGCTCCCATTAGTATCATGTCTTCAATATACTTCAACAGTGATCTGATTCCAAAAATATATATGTTTTCGTCATCTTAATTTCATTTGTCGTTATGATAAGAATGCGAAAAATAATGTTCAAATGAAATATGCAATTTAAGAATTTTTCAAAAAATACTTAAGAATCAGAAACAGTGTAAGTAGAACTTATTTAATGACTAGTGTAATTTTGACAGGTCTCAAAGCACGATTGACTGCAGCAAAAGTAAAAAATACAATAATATTCATGTTGGTCCTAAAATGGCGCCCATCGTGGGGCTTCAACCTTTAACAATGGAGATTCCAAAATATGTATAATGTCGTTATGATCACAATGGGACAAAAGATGTCCAAATCAATTACAAGAATTCTTCCAAAAATCTTCTAAGACTCAAAAAAAATTTAAGTAAGGATATTTTAACCACTCGTAGAAAATTGACAGCCCTAAAATCACGATTGTGTGCCACAAAGTTAAATAGAAAATAAAGAAAAAATCATGTTGGGCCTTAAATGGCCCCCAATGTAGGCTCCCAAACAAAATATATGATTTATTAATCTTACTTTCATTTATCGTTATGATAGGAATGCGACATAATATGTTCAAATCAAATATGCAATTTATAAATTTTTTAAAAAAATGCCCAAGAATCAGAATTAATGAAAGTAGAACTTATTTATTTTATTAATAACTTGTAGAATTTTGACAGCGGTAACAGCACGATTGCCTGCAGCAAAATTAAAAAAATAAAATAATATTCATGTTGGTCCTAAAAAGGCGCCCAACGTGGGGATACATTTATATTTAATTCATTTTAATGGGGATATGATAAAAAAATATATATGAAAACTTAATCTTACTTTTATGTCAATTAATGTCACAAAATATTGCTGAATCGATTACGGAATTAGAGGATTTATTTAAATAAAACAAGTAAGAAAGTTATAGTCGGTCAAGACCGACCATATGATACCTTACACCAGTGTTTTCCGGAAAATGGGTCCCAAGTCCAAACTTGGACCGATTGGATCTGTCTTTTGTTACATCTTTATTTAGTGTACAAAACACACTCAGTTAAAATTTTAGTGGAATTTGTTTATTTTTTTGTCAATAGATCGATTTAACTGAATACGGTCGAAATTTTTATGTGGGGGACTAAGTCCAAAAATGGTCCAATTATATTCCGATTTGATTAGGTTACTAAAGTACACGTTTAACACTTAAAAATAAAATTTTTATCAAATATTTCCATTTTCATGAATTTTGAGGGAATTATGTGAATATCGGGAGGGTGGTTTGTATGGGGACTACCAGAAGGACTGACCCGATTTCTTTGAAATTTGGAATGAAGATTCGTGCATACAAAATTTGATTACCTGCTAAATTTTAAAGCGATTTCTGTTATAATACGGTTATAAGAGTCATTTAAGCCGAATCCAAAGGGGACGTTTGTATGAACCGACTTTCTCCAATTTTAATAGGCTTCGTCCTTGGCCCAAAAAATGCTTAAGTTTCAAATTTCAAGTCAATTGATTGACAATTGCGACCTGTATCGTGCTTAAACCGATAGATGGACAGACGGACGGACGGACATAGCTAAATCGACTCAAAAAGTCATTCTGAGTCGGTCGGTATACTTGAAGGTAGGTCTAGGACCAATATTTTGGGTAGTTACAAACATCAGCACAAACTCATTATACCCTGTACCACAGAGTGGTGTAGGGTATAAAAATGTCTCTTAAGCTAAAATTTGTGAATAGGACTCATTTTTTAAAGATAAAATAAATAACAAAAAAATGGCGCCCAACGTAGGGTCTATTTATATGAAGGCTACAATTAATATCAATGTTGGTCTGATTCCAAAAAAAAACTCTTGAGTGGTTTTTCCTAAAGAAAACTACTTAGATTCGAGTCGGTTCCCTAGAAAAAAGTCATAAATTCTGAGTCATCTTTTTATTTATGAAAATGATTCAAATAATTTTTCCCTAAAAAAATTCAGATTCTGAATAATGTCTACTATAAAAAAAGAGCCAAATTCTGAATAATTCTTAAAGAAGAATTTTTAGATTTTGAGTTACTTTTTTCTAAAAAAACGTCAAACCTCAGATTCAAAGTTACTTTTTTCCTAAAGAAAGATCCTCAAATTCTGATTCACATTTACATTTAAAAAAATACTCAAATCATAAGTTAATTTTGAGAAAAAGTCGCAGATTATTATTTTGCGTAAAAAAAAAATAGACATTAAATGGCGCCCAGCGTGGGGCCCATTTCTTTCAAAGGTTAAAATATATTTTAAAAGGAATCTGATTCCATTTTTCTATTAGAAAATTCCCCAAATCTGAGTCAGTTCCGGCTCACGGTGCCCTGGATAGGATTTAAATAAAATGTTGGTGTTACTCCAATTTTTAAGTGGATTATGTTTTTAGAAGATAAAAGAAAGAAAATGAGCCAAAAAAGAAAAAAAAGTACTAGGCGCTTTTTTTTTGGCGGGCAAAAAGATGAATTTCAAAAAACAAAAAAGAATTTATTCTTTCAAATGCATTAAAATTTGTATATGCGGATGTAAATTCATCACATATTTACTTATCAGTGAGATTTAGATATATATGTAACATATTTTTTCAGATATGAGACTTAAAAGAATAATTTCACTATTAATTGAAACTAAATGAAATATGTCCTTGTAAATTATTTATAAATGTAAGTTCTTAAAAGTTTTCAGTGTACTACTCAGACCGACAGCAGAACACAAAGTTGCCTCAGTTTAGAACTTAGTGAGTCACATAATTTTAAAAGAATAAATACTTTTTTGTTAAAAATGGTTTTTCAAAACTAAGAAAAATCAGAAAACGATAGTAAAAATCATTAAAAATGTGCTTGCAATGCCTAAGGAAGAGCAAAATAAAGTAAATAGTTTAAAATGAGATACAGAAAGTGGTTTGGACTATTTGTTTATTGCGAAACTTATGGATGGACTTAATATCCTTTTTAAATTTTGTTTCTTTCGCCAAAAATCCTTTGTAAATTTTGTTTGTATTGTTGGGGTAACTTCCCCCCTTCAAAATCTAGAAACAGGATCAATATTAAATGTGAAGTAACTGATAGAGTTAAAATTTTCATTAAATTAAAGAAGAAATTTGATTTAGTCTCACTAGATAGTGAAATTATTCTTTTAAGTCTCATATCTGAAAAAATATGTCACATATATATTTAAATCTCACTGAGAAGTGAATATGTGATGAATTCACATCTGTTTAAAAATTTTTTAATGCATTTGAAAGAATAAATTCTTTTTTGTTTTTTTGAAATTCATCTTTTTGCCCGCCAAAAAAAAAGCGCCTAGTACTTTTTTTTCTTTTTTGGCTCATTTTCTTTCTTTTATCTTCTAAAAACATAATCCACTTAAAAATTGGAGTAACACCAAAATTTTATTTAAATCCTCTCCAGGGCACCGTGGGCTGGTCCTTTCTTACCATTTTTCACTGTTCTTTCCATTAGTTTAAAGTACCTACCAAATATTATTGTTGTTAAGTATTCGTTTTTTTTTTTTTGTAAATTCAAATACTTTAAATGAAAAAGTTTTATTCTCATTCATTATTTACAAGTGTGTTTTCGTCTCTTGTTTAACTTTATTCATATTATAACATGGATTATACTTCCGCCCAAAATTTTGTATGCTGTTCTCTATGGTTTTTTGCTGTTAAATAACAAAATAACATCAGCAAAAAACACAAAACTATTTTTTATTTTTAAAAAGAAAACTTTTTCCTAACCGTAACCACAAATCCGGAATATTTCATTTAAACCTAAAATTGTCTATACAACCAGTAGATTAAGTTATTTTTTGATGTTTAGGTAGAAAAAAGAAATATTTTTTGAAATAATAAGGATACAATTACTTTTGTAAAAAGTTGATCTATTGGTTAGTTAGTTAATAAATATTGAAGTTATCTAAATTATCATTGATTGTAATTTAAATTGTTCGTAGAATATCAGAATTTATCTAATAAAATGTTAAATTATTAGGTTATTGTAAAGGATGTTAAGAAAACTTGTAGGAAAGTTTAGATAAAAATGTTATTTTAGATTCACTTTTCATAAAATTGAATGTTTTTAAATACTTAATCAATTGTTAGGAATTATTAGAAAAGTTCGTATTGACTTACTGGGACCTTTATATATACGGGCCCCACGTTGGGCGCCATTTAAAATCCAGCAAGATTTTATTGATGTGTTTTAAATTTGTTCTAGACAATCATTCTACCTACCATCCATCCGTCAATATTTCACATTATTAAGTACCTATATTTTGATACCCTCCACTTAGTGATAGAGGGTATATATAAGTTTGTCATTCCGTTTGTAACTCATGTAAATATCGGTCTGGGACCCCATAAAGTATATATGGGGCATTCCATGTGAAATCGGACACTTTGAAAAACTTTTTTTTTTTAGATTTTCCCAATTTGTGTACAGTTTTTAGTACCCTTCGAAAACTCCTTCGTGGTAAATTTTCAGATTTTTTTGATGACCCGTTCAAAAGATATAAAATTTTTAAAAATTGGTAGTTTGTTCCTTTACTCAAACTTCTTTTTATCATAACTTCTTCAATAATGGTCCAAATTTCAAATTTTTTTTTCAAAATTTTTGTTTTTTTACGTACTTTCTAAAAAAAAATCCAAAAAAATTCTTAAAAGCGCTTTAGTATGCGATTTTTAAGTTTTAAAATTTAAATCTCATTTTTGAAAATGTTTGTACTCTTCGATTTTTTTTAAATTTTTTTGTGTAAAACTTCTATCAATTCTACAAATTTTTTGCCCAGGAAGATCGTGGGATAACGATTATTACTATTTTTTAAAATTTTTTGAAAAAATTTTATTGTAATTTTCCAATCTTAAAATCATTTCTACTGCTCCAATGGTGCGTCATAGAGGGGTCCTTCATAAGACCGACCTCCATTAATTTTTACGTCTTAACATTTCTTTGGAACAAACTAATACCCTATCTCCAATTTCTAAGGGGGCTCCCACACAAAACGACATTTTTTAAAATTTGTTCCAACCGCTCTAACAGCCCTAATAGTTCCCTTAGAGCAACAAAATGTATGACCAACCCACAATAGTTTTTTAGTCCAAACATTTTCTCTGAACACACCTACCCTCTATCTTTAACTGTTAAGGCGGTCCCCATACATTTTTTTTTTATTTTTTGTAAATTTGTTTTATTTAATCAGCTTCTACCGGTCCAATGGTGCGTCCGAGAGGGGTCATTAGTGAGACCGACCCCCATTTATTTTTACCCTACAACATTTTTTCAAAACATACCTACGCCCTATCTCCACTCCCTTAGTAGGCTCCCATACAAAATTACATTTTTATAAAATTTGCTCCAACTGTTATTTGTATGGGAGCCTACTTAGGGAGTGGAGATAGGGCCTAGGTATGTTTTGAAAAAATGTTGTTGGGTAAAAATAAATGGGGGTCGGTCTCACTAATGACCCCTCTCAGACACACCATTGGACCGGTAGAAGCTGATTAAATAAAACAAGTTTACAAAAAATAAAAAAAATTGTATGGGGACCGCCTTAACAGTTAAAGATAGAGGGTAGCTGTGTTCAGAGAAAATGTTTGGACTAAAAAAATATTGTGGGTCGTTCATACATTTTGTTGCTCTAAGGGCATTATTAGGGCTGTTAGAGCGGTTGGAACAAATTTTAAAAAATGTCGTTTTGTGTGGGAGCCCCCTTAGAAATTGGAGATAGGGTATTAGTTTGTTCCAAAGAAATGTTAAGACGCAAAAATTAATGGGGGTCGGTCTTATGAAGGACCCCTCTATGACGCACCATTGGAGCAGTAGAAATGATTTTAAGATTGGAAAATTACAATAAAATTTTTTCAAAAAATTTTAAAAAATAGTAATAATCGTTATCCCACGATCTTCCTGGGCAAAAAATTTGTAGAATTGATAGCAGTTTTACACAAAAAAATTTCAAAAAAATCGAAGAGTACAAACATTTTCAAAAATGAGATTTAAATTTTGAAACTTAAAAATTGCATACTAGAGCGCTTTTAAGATTTTTTTGGGATTTTTTTTTAAAAAGTACGTAAAAAAACAAAAATTTTGAAAAAAAAAAAAATTTGAAATTTAGACCATTATTGAAGAAGTTATGATTAAAAGATGTTTGAGTAAAGGAACAAACTACCAATTTTTAAAAATTCGATATCTTTTGAACGGGTCATCAAAAAAATCTGAAAATTTAATACGAAGGAGCTTTCGAAGGGTACTAAAAACTGTAAACAAATTGGGAAAATCTAAAAAAAAAGTTTTTCAAAGTGTCCGATTTCACATGGAATGCCCCATATATAGTATTATTGATCAGTGATCGAATCTAAAACATTCTAGCTAAGTCCGTCTGTCCGTCAGTCTGTGGAAATGGTGATCACGGACGAAATATTGCACATAGATGACTGAAAATTAACAAATTTATTAGAAGTTCTCCTGAGAAGTTTGGTATTGCATTTGAGCGATATCGGTTCAGCGGTTCAAAAGTTATGAACGAAAATGTAAGGACACCTTAAAAATTTCACTACATTAAACATAACCTAAAAATACAAAATGCTTTTATTCGCCTGCTGGTTGACTTATGTGAACATAATTAAACAGCAAATGGTATTAAAACAAGTACGAACATTTTTAATTTTTTTTTTTTCAAAAGTAATTTCCTTTCAAATTAGGGTTTTTACAATATTCTTTTAGAAATTATGGAGGGTATCACTACATTCGGCAAGGCCGAATTTAATTTTTTTAATTTTTATTTTTTTCCGGATAATTTAGCTTTTCTGTCAATATTTCACATGTTAATAAAAATGTCCTACTTTACACTTTCCTGATTCTGAGACATATTTTGGAAAAATTTTAAAGTTTTGTATTCGATTTGGACACCTTTTGCTGCATTCCTGTCATTACGACCAATAATATAAAAGTTTGATAAAGATTTAATTGATTTTCGTTGGAATCAGTTTTCTATTGTAAGAGATATGATCCGTCATATAGATTTGGCCCCATGTTGGGCGCCATTTAAAGCCAAACATGATTTTTTTATTTACTTATTAATTCTCTTGCAGGCAACTGTGCTTCTGAATATGCCAAAATTCCACCCGTTTAAATGAGTCCTCAACAATGTTCAGATTCTACGCCATTTTTCGTTTAGAAAATTCTTAGCTTTAGTTTTCGATTTAGACATTTTTTGGCACTTTTCTAACGACCATTTTCTATTTTTTAATAAAATCCCTATAGAAATTGCTTGGAGCCATGATATAAATGGGGCCCAAGTTGGGCGCCATTTAAGACTCAACATGATTTGTTATTTAACCTTTAATTTTTTTCCTGACAATTTAGCTTTTAGTTCTGTCAGTATTTCACACGTTAATAAAAGAGTCCTACGTAACACTTTTTTGATTCTGAGACATATTTTTGAAAAATTCTGAAATTCTGTATTCGATTTGGATACCTTTTGCCGTATACCTGACACAGCGACCATGGATTTAAAATTTAAAAAAGATTTTCTATATATTTTTTTTATTCACAGGCTAAATTCATAGCTTTGGAGCCATAATATAAATGGGGCCCAAGTTGGGCGCCATTTAACACTCAGCATGATTTTTATATTTAACAACTTTTCTGACACTGAAACATATTTTTGAAAAATGTTGAAATTCTGTATTCAATTTGGACACTTTTTGTTACATCCCTGTCACATCGACCATGTATTTAAAACTTCTTTCTTTGATTCACAGACTAATTGTAATTTATCATAATTACCCTGCAAAACCAACTTCTGCCATCTTTAAATAATAGTTTTTGCTATTGCAAACGGAAATGTTTATCACATTTTTTTTGTTATTTCAACAAATGAAAAAATCAACAACCACCGTACGATTTTCATGTTAAATTAAAATCATTTTGACCAAAATATAATCTTGTGATAGTGAACGGATGTTAAAATAAACACAAGGTATACACAAAAACAATCAAAATACACACATGCATACACATTTTCGCATACATTTTCAATATAAAAACACCTACAGGATTACAAATTAACAAACAAATAAACATTAATGCACACTAGGGTGGTTTTTTATTTTATTTTTTTTGGAATTTCGAGGAGCGCGCAGCGGATTTTTGTTTCACTTGATGTTAAAATAATTGTGTAAAAATTTGAGCTAAATCGGATAAAATTAACCCGAGGCGCAAGGAGGTCAAAGTTTCGAGAAAAAGCCAAAATGGCCAAATTTTGAAAAAACTTTAAAAAATGTAAATTTTGTAGAAATAAAAAAAATAAAATATTTTTTATTTAACTTTCTTGCAATAATACTCAGAAAAAATTATCTTTACTTTTTATGACGGCAGTAACACTTTCAAACATGAAATACAAAAATTACCATGCATTTTGGGGGGTACCTGATATGAGTGTTTTCGATTTTTTGTAAATTTTATTAAACAAAAAAATTAAATCTTACTATTCTATAGCAATGGATTATTAAATACATCCTAAGGCTTAAATATTTAAAAAATTGGGGATATCCATCGACTCATTTTTTTTTTGGAGTCATTTGACTCCTTGAAATCCGCAAAACTCAAATGACTCCAAAAAAAAATTGAGTCGATGGATATCCCCAATTTTTTAAATATTTAAGCCTTAGGATGTATTTAATAATCCATTGCTATAAAATAGTAAGATTTAATTTTTTTGTTTAATAAAAAAAATCGAAAACACTCATTTCAGGTACCCCCCAAAATGCATGGTAATTTTTGTATTTCATGTTTGAAAGTGATACCGCCGTCATAAAAAGTAAAGATAATTTTTTCTGAGTATTATTGCAAGAAAGTTAAATAAAAAATATTTTGTTTTTTTTATTTCAACAAAATTTACATTTTTTTAAGTTTTTTCAAAATTTGGCCATTTTGGCTTTTTCTCGAAACTTTGACCTTCTTGCGCCTCGGGTTAATTTTATCCGATTTAGCTCAAATTTTTACACAATTATTTTAACATCAAATGTCACAAAAATCCGCTGCGCGCTCCTCGAAATTCCAAAAAAAATAAAATAAAAAACCACCCTAATGCACACACATAAACATAAATACTCAAAACATTGACACAAACCAAACATACAAAAACAAATACAGGCAAAAATACGTATAAACATATTGATAATGGACATACAGGGTTACCATATAATATTATAGATTTTTTTTACAAATCATATTTTAAAAAATTTACTGTTGAAAAATTTCTCAGAATTTTAAAATTTTTCTTTACGAAAAATGTTTTGGTATCTTAGAGTTATACGTAAAATATCTCTGAACTTTTCTATATGAAAAATCTTTCGGAAGGCAAAGATTTTATGTTTTTTTTTGAAATCAGACCTCCTTTGAAATAAATTAGAGCCATCACCAGCCCCAGCTTGTGCGCCATTTAAGGTTAAACATATTTTTATGTCTTTTTCTCAATACTCAATTTCTGTATTCGATTTAAAATATTTTACCACATTCCTGTTATATCGACCATTGATGTAAAAATTATATAAAGATTTTATTTATAATGAAAAAGAGTTTATTTATTCCGATTCGAGGACTTTTCATGTTCTCCAACATGAATTAAAATAACAAGTACTTATGTTAACTCTACTTTTTTAATTAGGATATTCTCCCATTAAACACTCACAGAGTTTCTTGCTTTCAAAAAATTTGGCAATTTTCAGGAGTGAATTGACGATCGAATCAGGAATTTTTCAATTTTCCCATCATCAGAATACTTTAGAAAATTATTTTATATTTGTTTTTGAATAATATCTCTATTGAAATTGGTTAAAGCCGTCATTTAAATGTGGTACCAAGTTGTGCGCCATTAATGACCTAACATGGTTTTACTAAATTTGGTTATGATGTTGAAAATTGCTTCCAGGCCTGAGAGAGTGAGAATTTTTCTTCACGACAAATGTTTCGGTATCTCAGAGTTTTTTTATATGCAAAATATTTGAGAAATTTTCTATATAAATTATCCCCTAAAATGTAAAGATTTTTTGTATACATTTGTTTGGTATCATATCTCCATTAAAGTCAGTTGGAGCCATCATATAAAAGGTGCCCCACGTTGGGAGCCATTTAAGGTTCAATGTTTCAATGGTTTTATGTATTTTTCTTAAACAAGTATTCCACTAGTGATATAATTAGACCTACTTACAAGATTTTTAATTCTCAAAGCAATTTTGATCACAAAAATTCTCAATTTCTGTATTCGATTTGAACATATTTTACCACATTCCTTTCAAAATTATCATTGACATAAAAGTAAGATAAAAATTTCATATTTTATTTATTAAGAAATTGGTTGGTGTGATCACATTAATGTGGCCCTGTATTGGGCGCCATTTGCTGCCAAATATGTTTTTTATTTATTCTATTAATAAAATTTTTTTTGGGGCATCCATGCCCCCAATTGTATTAATTAAGTGAAAAAACTTAATTTATCTCTTTGTCAACATTTATTTTGGGGGAAAGGTGTCCCTACGTTTTCCGCCGTACCTCGTACCTGTTTTTTATTTATTCTATCCATGCCCGCAATTGTATTAATTAAGTGAAAAAATTTAATTTATCTCTTTGTCAACATTTATTTAGGGGAAAAGGTGTCCCTACGTTTTCCGCCGTACCTCACCCCTCCTTGGGATTTTTTTTTAAACCTTTTCTACATTGTTGAAGATTCGAATTAGTTTAAAATGTGGTGATTATAGTATATTCATTATCCTTGATCTATTTTAAGACGATCTAGTGATGTCCGTCCGTCTGTCCGTTTATATGTTGAAAACATAGCTTTTGAAAGACTACGGAGGCTGAAGCTTGGAATATATTTTTGTCATTCCTGGTCTGGTCCGTATTGAATTTCAGCCAAATCGGTTCAGTGGTTAAAGAGTTATTTACAAAACCGTGAATTTCAGATTGGTTTCACTTTAAATTCACATGTTGAAAAAAAAGAGCTTTAAAAAAAACAACCTTTAAAAAAATTGGTAAGCTACAAAATTACGTTACATTTTTTTTGTCACTCAAAAATATTTTTAAACTAAAAAAAAGTGACACTCGAAAAAATTTTACACTCAAAATTTTTTTTTGTAAATTTTTTTTTTCTCAAAAATTACTAAAAAAAAATTTTTTTTCTCGAATTAAAATATTTCTAATCAAAACTGTTAATTCTTTTCACTTTAGAAATTTTATTACCACTTCAAAAGGTCATTGTGGAGGGTATTCATGGATTTGGCCAAGTCGAATTTAACTTTTCTACCTGTTTTTATACCCGACACCACTCTGTCGTGCAGGGTATAATGAGTTTGTGCTGTTGTTTGCAACTACCCAAAATATTGGTCCTAGACCTACATTCAAGTATACCGATCGACTCAGAATTTCTTTTTGAGTCGATTTAGCGATGTCCGTCTGTCCATCTATTGGTTTAAGCACGATTCAGGTCGCAATTTTTAAATCAATTGACTTTAAATTTCAAATTTAAGCATCGTTTGGCCACAAGGACGAAGCCTATTGAAATTGGAAAAAATCGATCCATGTTAAGACCTAGCCCCTATACAAACGCCGCCTTTGGATTATGCTTAAATCACTCTAATACCTGTGTTTTAATATATATGGGGGTTTTCGTGTCAACTGCCACAACTTTTGAAACCGATGTCTTCCGATCGGGATGAAATTTGCACCAAGGTTAGTCCTATTGGATAGTAGTTCAGACACAATTTTTCAACGAGATCGGTCAATAACTCTCTGAGTTAGAGGGGGTCGAAATTTGACATTTTGGCCAAAGAGGTGTTGATTCTCATCCATGTAACTTCTTACCTATTGTTTTTAGCAAAATGTGTCCCAAAGAGTTTAGATAGCTATTTCTTCAGTCTTTCGGAAAAAAATTATATAAAAAAATAAAAGACAATTTTTTGATTTTTTTTCTTAAAAATCCAAAACTTTTTTGACTTTTTCCTCAAATTGGGCCCTTTTTTTTTTTTTTTTTGGTTCAAAAGAAAGCTTAGGTGATTTCCTTTAAGAGCTATGGGGTCGCTTAGTGGGATGCGAGTGGGATATCTATGAAATTTTTTTTTTAACTTTGGAACCCAAAAAACGGTTCTTCAATTTGCACTATTAGGCGTGGGATTGCTAACCAGTTTTCGATTTCGATCCGCGATACCCTCTAATTTTTATAGGTTCATAAAAAAGAAAGCACGAGCCAAAAGATGAGGGCGGTAGGGTGGGGCCATATGGCCCCTCATCGGGGTCAAAGTTGGGCGTAAAGAGGTTAAAATCCTCAAATAGCCCCACAACTGCCCTAGAACTGCCGATGGAGGGGTGCAATGTGAGATCGACCTGCATTAATTTTCTGCCCCCAATATTTTTCTTGAAGACCACCTTCCCGATATTCACATAATTCCCTCAAAATTCATAAAAATGGAAATATTTGATACAAATTTTATTTTTAGGTATTAAACGTGTACTTTAGTAACCTAATCAAATCGGAATATAATTGGACCATTTTTGGACTTAGTCCCCCATATAAATATTTCGACCGATTTTTAGTTAAATTGGTCTATTGACAAAAAAAATAAACCAATTCCACTAAAATTTGATCTGTGTGTGTTTTCTACACTAAATCAAGATCTAACAAAAGATAGATCCAATCAGTACATGTTTGGACTTGGGACCCATTTTCTGAAAAACACTGGTGTAGGGTATCATATGGTCGGTCTTGACCGACTATAACTTTCTTACTTGTTTTAATTACATCTTTGTTGAAGCCGTCATATATTCGTGGCCCCACATTGGGCGCCATTTACATCGGAACATTAATTTTTGCCTGAGAATCTAAGAATCTTGCGTTTTTTTAATTGCCATATGTTCCAGAATCTTAAATCTGTAAACTTTTCTTTATAAACGATAACTCAGAATCCGAGATTTTTTTAAAGGAAATTATTCTCAGAATCGGAGCATTTTTATACCCTCCAACCACAGTACAGGGGTATACTAACTTTGTCATTCCGTGTGTAACGCATCGAAATATCGGTCAAGGACCCAATAACGTATACATATTATTGATCAGCGATCGATTCTAAGACATTCTAGCGATGTCCGTCTGACCGTCTGTTCGACACGATACAGTCCAAAATAAATGACCTAGACTTCTTAAATTTGGCACGAATATGTGTAATGGTCATAGGCTTTGAAATTCGGAGACGGGCAAAATCGAACCACGGGGGAAAAAGTTTTCCCTTTAAGAACTTAACCAACCTCTGAAAAAACGTATTTTTTTATGGATTTTTTGTACTTTTGCTTAGCAAACGAAATATTTTTTATGTCAGAAGAAGTTCAAAGTCCTGTAGTTGAATCCAGGAAGGAAACCCCCCCCCCCAAAAAAAAGGACGCCCCTGTTTTTTTTAAGAGAGTATACAAGATTCGGCACAGCCGAATTTAACACGCTAACTTGTTTTAATTTATTTTTATACCCTCCACTTAGTGATAGAGGGTATATATAAGTTGTTCATTCCGTTTGAAACTCATCGAAATATCGGTCTGGGATCCCATAAGGTATATATATTCATGATCCCCGATCGATTTTAAGACATTCTAGCGATGTCCGTCTGCCTGTCTGTGGTGGTGATCACGGCCAAAATATTACACGGGGGTGACTGAAGCTTAACATAGTTATTGGAAGTTCTCCCGAGAAGTTTGGTGTTGCATTTGAGCGATATCGGTTCAGCGGTTCAAAAGTTATGAACGAAAATGTAAGGACACCTAAAAAATTTTAGTACATTCAACATAACCTAAAAATACAAAATGCTTTAATTCAGCTGCTGGTTGACTTATGTGAACATAATTGAACACTAAATGGTATTTTTACAAGAACAAAGATATTTTTTCACAAAAAAAAAAAAAATCGCGGATTTTTTTTTTTACCAAAAAAAAATCTTTTTCGCGGAAATTTTTTTTCAAAAAAATTTTTTTTTTCAAAAGTAATTTCTTTTAAAAAAAGTTTTTTTGCAATAATCTTTTTGAAATTGTGGAGGGTATCACTACATTCGGCAAGGCCGAATTTAACTTTTTTACTTGTTTTTTATTTTAATATTGATCCAAACTTTTTCTATAGAAAAAATTTTTAATATCTGATACTTCTTATATAGATTTATTGTACGGTATTGAAATCAGATCTTCATTTAAATAATTTGGAGCTAGCGTATAATTGGAGCCCCACGTTGGGAGCCATTAAAAATCCAACATGATTTTAAGTTTTATTTTGTGTTTATTTTGTTTCACACCGTCTTCCTGTCAGTATTATACACGTCACTTATTAGTCTTACTTACACATTTTTGGATTCAAAGAATTAAAAAAAAAAAATATATATATTTTTGTATTCGACTTCGTCAGATTTTGCAAAACTCTTGTCATAAGGACCATTAATGCAAAAGTTAGATTAAGATCTCGTATATATTTTTTTTGGAATAAGATATCCGGTCAAATAGGTATGAGCCGTTTTATAAATGTAGCCCCGAGTTGGGCGCCATTTAAGGTTAAACATCATTTATGTTAAAAAAGGTTGGAGTCGTCACATTATTACAGGGTATAATGAGTTTGTGCTGATCTTTGTAACTACCCGAAATATTGGTTCTAGACCCACTTTTAAGTATAGCGATCGACTCAGAATAACTTTATGAGTCGATTTAGCGATGTCCATCAGTCCGTATATACGATACAGGTCGCAACTTTAAATCAATTGACTTGAAATTTGAAACTTAAGCATCTCTTGGCCCAAGGACGAAGCCAATTGAAATTAGAAAAAAACCGGTCCATATTTAGACCTAGCCCTTATACGAAGGTCCTCTTAAGTTTTGGCTCAAATGACTCTAATAACCGTATTATAATAGGTATCTTTTTGAAATTTGGCAGGTAAACTTTTGTCTTCATAAATCACCTTTGCGAATTTTAAAGGAATCGGACCAGTTCTTCTTGTATCCCCATACAAAACACCTTCCCGATTTTCACATAAATCACTCTAATTTCATGAAAATAGAAAATATTTAACTAAAATTTTGTTTGTATATGTTAAATGCGTACTTTAATACCCCTATCAATCTGATTATAATCGGACCATTTTTAGACTTATGCCCCATGTAAAAATTTCGCCCGATATTCAGTAAAAGCGGTTTATTGACAAAAAATAGAAACCTATTTCACTCAAATTTGATTTGTGAGTGTTTTTTTACACTTATTAAAGATTTGACAAAATATAGATCTAACCGATCCATGTTTGAACTTAGGACCCATTTTCCGGAAAGTCTGGTGTAGGGTATTATTTGGTCGGTCTTGACCGAATATAATTTTCTTACATGTTTTAATTACAACTTTGTGTATGTAGATGAAGCCGTCATTTATGCATGGCCCCACGTTGGGAGCCATTTAAATCGGATCACAAATTTGTTGGTAGAATTGAGAATATAAGAATTTTGAGTTTTTTTAATTAACATATGTTCCAGAATCTTAAATCTGGGAATTTTTTTTTATAAACAATAACTTAGAATCCGAGCTTTATTTTTTTTCTTTTTTTAAATATAGTCGCTGAATCTAAAAACTTTTCCCTGTCAATTTATTATATATAAATTTTAAAAATTTTTCCCATTTATGAAACACCCTGTATACTTAAAAATTAAATTGTACAATTCAAACCAAATGCCGGCTATTGTGTTTATATTATTATATCAACGTAATCGATTACGTGATGTACATGGCGCACATTTTCATTCAATACGATTATTACGTCTTTGTTCGTATAATAAAAACAAATGGCCGGACTTTAGCATCGTACAACACACCAACCTCAACACAATCCACTAATATTCATCCTAAATAGTACAAGTTTATTATGGTTTGGTGTATAACACAGCCTCCGCTTCCGCCCTTTTAATGATTGTATTGCTCTATATGCAAATTTATGCATATAACAACAGGATAAAATGGTAGGCTAGTTGTAGTAGTAGTGGTAAGTTTATAGGATTATAGTGTTATGATTGTATAATTTTATATGATTTCAAAAACAAATTGTTAAAAAGGTTTTACAAAGCCTAAAAAAAAGAAGAAAACAATACTACTAAAACAACTGAAACTAATATGTATACATACTTAAGTGGCACTAAAGTCATTAAGAAATTATTAGAGTTTTTTTTATTAGCACTTTATTGCATAATATTTGGGGCAGTAAACAGGATATACGAAAGTGGAACGGCTCAAATTCCTGGAATGATGCATCTGAAAACTGGTGATGACTCTTTTTTCGACTGTTTTTTTTTTTTTTTCAATTCCTTTATTTATAAAATTTTTTATTACAATAGTAAAAAAAAGTTAAATAAAACGTTCAGTTTGAACTTAGGGCGCCAACGAACTCTTTCCATCTTTTTCGATCATTAGCTAATGATTTAACTTGGTTCCTTGTCATTCCGATATCTTCATAATCATTTTTTATGTTTCTTATCCACGTTAAGCGTGGTCGACCAGGACCTCGTTGACCTTGCGGGTTCCACTCCATCACTGCGCGTGATATTTCATGTGGAGGCTTTCTTAGTGTATGCCCAATCCACTTCCATTTACGTTTTTTTAGTTCATTCTCGATCGAGTTGAGGTTTGCCAATTCAAGAAGCTGTTCGTTTGTGACCCAGTACGGCCAGACAATTTGTAGGATTTGGCGTAGACAGCGGTTTGTAAATGATTGTAGCTTTCTCAAGCTTTCCTGAGTTAATCTCCAGGTAGTACAGCCATAGAGAAGTACACTTGTAACACTACTGTTGAAAATACGAAGTTTTGTTTTTCTAGTGATATTGCTTGATCTCCAAATTTTGTAAAGCGATTGGAAGGCTGATCGAGCTTTATTGATCCGGTCATTTATATCTTTATCCGACCCACCGTCTACAGTTAATGTACTACCAAGGTAGCAAAATGAATCTACTTCGTTTATTACGACTCCATTAAGATGAATGGGAAGATTGTTTGCTGCTACAACACGCATGAGCTTTGTTTTCTTTATGTTTATCTTCAGACCTACTTTTTCGGCGTTCTTAGCCAAATGAAATAATTTAGCCTGCATGTCGCTGTGTCGATGTGCAAGTAGGCAGATGTCATCACCATAATCAATGTCGTTCAGACGTTCTAATAAGTTCCATTGGATACCAAATGGAGAATCCGTGTTTGTCTGTTCCATAACACAATCGAGAAGTATGAGAAAAAGCGTTGGAGACAGGACACAACCTTGTCTTACGCCAGATTCAATCGAGAAAGGTTGGCTTTCCTTTCCATTGAAGCGAACAGCGCATACGTCAGCGGTATATAGCTCACGTATTAGGTTTACAATTTTTTCTGGAAACCCTCTACAGTTGAGTGAGGCCCAGAGAGCTTCTCTTGACACAGTGTCAAACGCACGTTCGAAGTCCACGAAAAGTAGATACAGAGGGCTGTTGAAATCAACGGATTGTTCTATTAGAATTCTTAGGGTCGTCACATGGTCTGCACACGAACGATTTGATCTGAAGCCTGCTTGTTCTTTGCGTAAGATTGTCTCAACATAGGGTGTGATGCGTTGGAGAATTATAAGGGCAAGTACTTTGTTGATGGTGTTGAGGAGTGTAATACCTCGCCAATTTTTACAGAGGCTAATGTCACCTTTCTTGGGTATTGTTACTATGGTCCCTTTCTTCCATTCATTGGGTATGTTGTTGGTTTCCCAAATATGACGTAACATTGGTGTAAGCTCATCGGCTAATGGTTCTGCAGCGTACTTAAAAAGCTCAGCAGGTAAATTATCTGGTCCAGGTGACTTGTTGTTTTTTAGCTGTCGCAAAGTGTTTTTAACTTCTTCGAGAGTAGGAGGCGAGGTTGAGATGGTTCTACTTGGATTACGCCTGCGTGATACCCATGGGCAGGAACTTTCATCGAAGTTGCTTGTGTTATTTGATGAAGAGCTGAAGGAATCGCGCCATCTACGTAATTGATCTTCGGTTGACGTTAGTTCGCTTCCGTCGAGATCTTTAATAACCGTGGTTTTCCTGGTATTGCAGCCTCGGAGTTGGTTGATTGCTTGATAGACTCCACGCATATTTCCAGTATTGCTGGCTTTTTCAGCATCTTGCGCGATGCTGGTTAAATATAATTTATGGTCTGTACGTACCATACGTTTAACGGTTTTGGCCGATTGTAGGTATTCGGCTCGAGTGGAAGTTTTCGAGGTATCAGACTTTGCGTTTAGATAGGACCTCCTCAAACGTTTGCGGTTGCAGATTTCATTCCATGTATTTTCGCTAATCCACGGTTTACGAATATTTGGCTTAGGCCCCAGCACTGACTTTGCACTATGGTTGCAAGCTGTTGTAATGTAAGTCCATGAATGGACATTGGAACCAGAGTTGTGGAGTTGTTGTTGAAGGGTGTTTTTATAGCGAACGGCCGTTTCGGGATCTTTTAGGCGCTGGAGGTTGAATTTATCTGCGGAAAGCTCTTTTTTTATAGATGCTGGCCGGAGTCTAAAAGCTCCAAGAAGTAGTACGTGGTCGCTGTCAACATCGGCGGATCTTCTTCCCTTCACATCAAGTAAACAGCCAAGGTACTGCTTGTTTATTATAATATGATCTATTTGGGTTCGTGTTATACCATCTAGTGATTCCCATGTGTATTTGTGGATGTTTTTGTGTGGGAATTTCGTGCCACCTATAAATAGGCGATGACTTGCGCAAAGATCGACCAATCTTTCACCATTGTTGATTCTAGCATTACCAAGACCGTGATTGCCCATGATGGATTGTATGTTAGAGTTATCATTTTCAACCTTTGCGTTTAGATCGCCGATTATAATTTTGATATCGCCTTTAGGGATGTTGCTGAGTACCGTATTAAGTTGGCGGTAAAACGAGTCTTTAGTATCATCATCAGCAAGCTCGGTTGGAGCATAACACTGAATTACAGACATTTTTCGGAACTTAGTGTTGAATCTCGCTGTTATGATTCTCTCCGATATGGGTTTATATTCCAGCAAGGTCTTTTTTGCCTTGTTTGACATTACTATGCCAACACCGTTGACCTTATGATGTTCATTGCCGGAGTATATAAAGAAATGCCCTGTTTGTAGGCGTTGTTCACCACTATTGAGCCATCTTGCCTCACTTATACCCAGTATGTCGATGTTATAGGATGACATTTCATTGCAGACTGTGCTTAAGAGAAATAAGTTGGCGAACTCCATTTAAATAGGTTGCGACCGTCATATTCATGGGGCCCCACTTGGGCGCCTTTTAAAAAACTAGTAATGCCTTTTGTTTCAGCTAAGCTTAAGTTAAATGTGGAGTATATCATCATTTAATAAGGTTATGACCATAATATAAATGGGCCCTAGGTTGGGCGCCATCTAAATCCCTTAATTTTCTATTTATTTTGTTCAAGACTGCGACTTTATTAAATAATTCCTTCGACAACTTTTCAGATTCATAAATTTGTTTTCCTTAAAAAAATTTTCAATCTTTCCCCTTTAGTGCCCCAAACATAAGTATTTGCTTTTATTTCGTTGCATATTAAAATTAAATAATAAAACTTCAGTTCATAAAAATTCATTGGCAGTCTCTTAACAATAATTTATGATCTGAATATGACATTCGATTAATATGTCTCTTTGGTCTGTCTGTTGGTCTCTTATCAATAAAAATAACTATGCAAATTATTATGCCATTTAACTCGATTATTGTAAGTGGTTTTTATGTTTTTCCAATAAATATTTTTTTTGTTTAAATTTTATTTTGCCATTAACACCACATTAAAAAGACATCATTACAACTGCTTATATGTCCTTACTACTGCTTTCAGTACTTACTGCAACTATAAAAGTCTGAATGTATTTTAGAATGTGTATGAGAACATAAATGTTAATGTGTTAGTAAATGCGTAAGTGTGACAGTGTATGGGTATGTATGCTGTAAAGGCAGTGTAACATATAAGACGTTATTTTTCAACTGTCTCGATTTTTTTTTTCACACCACAGTCTTTCTCAGAATCTGCGCAGAGAAAACATCTTAATTGTGCCAGCTGAATTTTGAGCTAACTGCATAGTTTAATAACAACAACCGAAATTTTCAGTTGCGATAACCAAAATTTGTTTTCAAAATTTAACTTCTGTTGGTTCAAATAAATTTCAGCAATCGCAACCGAAAATTTTGGTTGTTGTAATAAAACCATGCAGTTGGCTCTAAATTCGGCTGGCACAATTAAACTGTTTTCTCTGTGTGCGACTTTTTTGATAGGAGAAATGTCTCAAGACCTAAGACTTTTTTCTATATGGAAAATATCACACCTGAGAAAGAAAAATGTCTCAGAATCTGAAAACTTTCCTTTGGAAAAAATGTTTCAGAAGTTGAGAACTTTTTGTATAAGAAACATTTTCTATAAAAGAAATTTTTTTTTTCCAAAAAAAAAAACTAAAGAAAATAGTATTGATATCGATAGCAGAAAATTTTTAACACAAATGTCTATAGTTATCGATTTATAGATAAATGGAAATTTTCTATAGAAAACAGTAGATAACAGTAAACTTTCAATAGAGTTTGAAATTAAAAAATTTTCTATAAGAAATTCTATAGATGTTAATATATCGATAACAAAAAATTCTATAGTTATCGATATATCGATAACCGACAATTATTTAAAATTCTATATTTTTGAAATATCGATAACAGAAAATTTTCTATAAAAATTCCCTTTTAAAATTTTTCTGTTATCGGTAACTATAGTAACTATATCGATAACTAAAGAATTTTCTTTAAATAATTTTCTGTTATCGACACATCGATAAGTATAGAATTTTTTAAAGCAAATTTTCTGATATCGATACATTGATAACTAGAAACTTTTATAAAGAAAATTTTCTATTATCGATACATCGATAACTACATCATTTTCTATACAAAACTTTGTGTTATCGATATATCGATAATTATTGAATCAACAATAGTATATTCTGTAGAAAATTCTCTGGTTATCGAAATATCGATAACTCTAGTTATCGAAAAATAACAGAACACTTTTTATGAAAAATTCTTTAGTTATCGATATACCGATAGCAAAAAACTTTCTATAGAAAATTCTATAGTTATCGATATAACGATAACAGAAAATTCTATTGTTATCAAAATATCGATAACAGAACACTCTATAGTTATCGATATATCGATTACAGAAAATTCTATAGTTATCAATAAATCGATAACAGAAAATTTTCTATAGAAAATTCTTAGTTATCGATATATCGATAACATAAAGTTTTCTATAAAAAATCTATAGTTATCGATAAATTGATAACAGAAATTCTATAGTTATCGATATATCGATAACAGAAAATTTTCTATAAAAAATTTTCTAATTATCAATATATCGATAACAGAAAATTAGCTTTAAAAAATTATATACTTATCGATGTATCGATAACAGGAAATTATCTATAGAAAATTCTTTAGTTATCGATATATCGATAACAAAAAATTTTCTATAAAAAATCTATAGTTATCGATTACAGAAAGTTAAAAAAAAAAATCTTTAGTTATCGATATATTAATTACGGAAAATCGTCTGAAGAAAATTTAATCGATTTATCGATTACAGAAAATTTTCTAAAGAAAATTTTAACGATTACAGAAAAATTTGTATAGAAATTTCTTAGTTATTGATGTATCGATAACAGGTTTTATAGTTATCGATAAAAGATTTTATAAAGTTATCGATGTATCGATAACTGACTTTAAAGTTATCGATACATGGATAGCAAAAAAATTTTTATGGAAAATTCTATAGTTATCAATATATCTATAACAGAAAATTTTCGATAGAAAATTCTATAGCTATGAATATAACGATAACCGATAAATGTCTATAAAAAATTTTATAGTTATCGATATATCGATAACAGAAAATTTTCTATAAAAATTCTATAGTTATCGATACATCGATAATAGAAAATTTTCTATAAAAATTCTATATTTATCGATATATCGAAAATTTTCAATAGAAAATTCTAGTTATCAATGTATCGATAACAGAAATTTGCTTTAGAAAATTCTATACTTATCGGTATATCGGTAACAGAATTTTCTATAGACAATTTTTAGTTATCGATAGCAAACAATTTTCTATAAAAAAATTATAGTTATCGATTACAGAAAGTTTTTAATAGAAAATTCTGTAGTTATCAATATATCGATTACAGAAAATTTTCTAAAGAAAATTTTATGGATTTATCGATTAATGAAAATTTTATCAATTACAGAAAATTTTTTATAGAAACTTCTTAGTTATTGATGTATCGATAACAGATTTTATAATTATCGATGTATCAATAACAAATTTTATAGTTATCGATGTATCGATAACAGATTTTTTAGTTATCGATATAAGAAATTTTTCTAAAGAAAATTTTATCGATTACAGAAAATTTTCTAAAGAAAATTTTATCGATTACAGAAAAATTTGTATTGAAATTTCTTAGTTATCGATGTATCGATAACAGATTTTATAATTATCGATGTATGGATAACAAATTTTATAGTTATCGATGTATCGATAACAGATTTTTTAGTTATCGATATATGGATAACAAAATCGATATTTTGAAAACAACAAATTTTCTTTCTTTTTTAGAATTCTTTGGAAAAATTCTTTAGTTATCGATATATCTATAACAGACAATTTTTTATATAAAATCTTATAGTTATCGATATATCGATACAAGAACATTTTCTGCAGTTATCAATATTAGAAAATTTTCTATTAAAAATTCTATAGTTATCGATATGTCGATAACAGAAAACTTTCTACAGAAAATTTCATAAATGTTTTTTTAGAAAATTCTATAGTTATCGATATATCGATGACAGAAAATTTTTTATTAAAAATTCTATAGTTATCGATAAGAAGAAAATTTCGATAGAAAATTCTATATTTATCGATATATCGAAAACAGAACTCTCTGTAGATAATTCCATAGTTATCGATGGATCGATAACAGAGACTTTTTTGTTGAAATTTTATAGTTATCGATGAATCGCTAACAGAAAATTTTCTATAGAAAATTCTGTAGTTGTCGATGTATCGATAACAAAAGTTTTCAGTAGAAAATTCAATAGTTATCGATAACAGACAATTTTCAATATAAAACTCTGTAGGTATCGATAACAGAAAATTTTCTATATAAAATTCTATAGGTGTCGATATATCGATAACAGAAAATTTTCTTTAAAAACGATAACAGAAAATTTTCTAAAGATATTTCTTTAGTTATCGATATTGCGATAACAGAAACATCATAACATATAGCATATAGAAAAGTCTATAGTTATCGATTTAAACAAAAAAATTTCTTTAGAAAATTCTAGTTATTGATTTATCTTTAACAGAAAATTTTCTATAGAATATTCTTAAGGCACCGATTTATCCATTAACAGAAAGTGTTCTATAGAAAATTCAATTCTATAGTAATCGGTATATCAATCAAAGAAAATTTTTTAAAGTAAATTCTATAGTTATCGATATATCAGAAAAATTTGAATTGAAATTCTATGGTTATCGATAAATCAAAAACAAAAAATTTTTTATAAAAACTTCTATAGTTATCGATATATCGATAGCAGAATTTTATATTAACAATTCTATAATTGTCGATATATCGATAACAGAAAGTTTTCTTAAGAAAGTTCTATAGTTATCAATAGGGTTCGGACTTTTATGCAGTTAAAATCGCGTTTTATGCGCATAAAACATTCACCAAAAATAGAAAAATATGCGCTAAAAATGTAAAAAATATGCACTTAAACATTTTTTTAAAAACATTAATTAATGATAAAAAATAAAATTAACAAAAAAAAAACAAAAAAGAACATAAAAATCGTAAAAATTAAGTCTTATAAACCAAAATAAGGTACAATAAACACAAAAGTTCAAGTTCAAATAAAATAAAACGCAAAATTATAAAAGTAAAAAAAAAAAATTTTTTTTGAGTAAATTTGTAATACTATTGAGTAAAAAACTACTCAATTTTGCACCAGTAAACGATTTAAAGGTATTTAGTAAACTTTTAATAAAAATTTATTAAATGTATACCAAAAATTTTTAATTGAAACAATTAAAACTTTACTCAAAAATTTTCGTTTTTTTTATAAAGTTTTTATTTGTGTCAAGTAAAAATTTACTCAAAATTTATATATATTTTTTTTTTAATCTTTTACCAAAAACATTTAAGACATTGGAAAATTTCATGAAGATGATTTCAAACTTTGATTTACATAAACAAAAAACTATAAACTAAATGAGAATTGAAAAAAAAACTAAGAGAAAAAAATAATATTAAAATTTTTTTTTAAAAACTTTTAAGTAAATTTTTAATTGTGTCAGTTAAAAAAATACGCAATTTTTTTTTTGAAATTTAAACAAGTGATTGCTCAATATTTTTTCCCATATTTTCTTCTGTCTACTTTAACGCATACATTATAAAATAAAAAATATATACAGCAATGTAAAAATATCATAAAATAAAAAAAAAACACTTTTTTTCAAAATATGCGACAAAAATATGTAATATCAGCAGTATATGCAAAAATATGCATTAAAAGCAAAATATGCAAAAATATGCACTAACAAATCAATGCCATTTTACTGCAAATTTCTTGATTCGCAAAGATATTTAGTTTTTGTTACTCTCAGACTGACGACAACAAATATGCATTTGCATAAGAATCCGAACCCTAGTTATCAATATATATATTTCGACATGTTTGAAAAAATTTTGTATAGAAAAAGACAATAGTTTTCTATAGACAAGTATTTTTTATAGATAAAAGTTTCCTATAGGATTTTTTTTTTTGTAAAAATTTTTTACAAAAAAAAAATTCCATGACCTAATTTTCTTTGAAAATGCTTAAAAGTTGTTTGATTTTTAATAATTTCTTGTTTACAACTTGAATGTTGACGATCGTGGCATATAAGTTTTTAGCGCCGAAAAATCCATAAAATATTATCAATTAAAATGATGTAAGAGTGTATGGAATTCTAAACAGTTACAATCACAATTGATCATAATTTTTATTTAAAATAATTGCACATTATAAAAAAAATCAATAACAAAATCTTTTGAGTCTCGAAAAGTGGAGCAACGTTTGATCAAAAAAAAATTCAGTTCGGTACGTTCAAGTTTGACTATTTCACAAAAAACGAGTTTGTAGTGTTTTTTCATTTGCATTAACAAACAATTGAATTGAAGGGCTTATTGCAAGAACTTGATAAGCAACATTTTATTTTTTTGTGTTTTTCGCCTTCTCCTGATGTTCCATTGAAAGATTTTTTTCAGAAGTTTTGTTTAATCCCTTCGTACAAGTAGCTTGAGTATGAAAGTTCTTCAAAAGATATATTTTTATCATTATTTCAATATTTTTAAGGCAAAAACCAACATAAAATGAAATGTTTCTTATCGAGTTTTTACAATAAGCCCTTCAATTGTATTGATAAAGAAAAATAATAGATTTTTTTTCAACAACACAATTTGTTAATACAATTAAATTGTTTGTTAATACAAAAACTTTTTTATTTGAGAATAAAAAAAACAATACAATAGTGTTCTCTTAACTATGTGTGTAACTGTACTTGTAAATCTATAAATTTGTTTGTATTGATGTGGTTGTCGTGTCGGTGTGTGGTTTTTCTTGGAGGTGTTTCATGTTAATTTTCACATTTAACATAAACAACCTAAGCAAAAAATATTAATTATTTTCTCTCTCTCTTTGAATACATTCATCTAATATAAATTGTATTAGCCATTTAAATAAAAATCAAATTGATTTTGTTAGGTAGATAAGGCTGACACATGTTATTATTTAGGCCGGTCGACAGTAATGTCAGACATCGTCTATAGTCAGTCATAGAGGCACCAACAACATTTTAGCATCATCGTAATGGGGCTACAAAATATATACCGTTTTAGTGTTTGTTTGCATTTGATGGAAATGATTTTGGCATTTTTATTACTTTTGACAGCATCACAAAATACGCACACACACATTTTTGTGTGTATTTAGACAGTTATTGTTTAGATGTAAACAAAATTGGAATTGATTTATTTTTTGTTTTTCGTAAAAAAAATTTATTTTTTAATGGCGGACAATATTTTTTTTAAGAAACAATTCGTTAAAAATTTTTATAAAAAAAATTAGATTCTGGAATATTTTAGTTTAGAAAAAAATATGACATTTTTTTTTTATAAAAAATTTTAGAATTCTAACACATTTTGTATTCAAAACAGAGTGGTTTTGTATACAAAATAGAAAAAATAGAAAAAATAAAAAATTTACAAAAATTTTTCTATCGAAGAATTATCAAAACTTTTTTGGGACATCTTAAAGACACACAGTGCACTATGGACGAGGATTTCCATTTTTTTGGAAAATATATCGATAAGATATATCGATAACTATAGAATTTTTTATAGAAATTTTCTGTTACCGATATTTCGATAACTATAGAATTTTCTATAGAAATTTTCTGTTATCGATATATCGATAAATATAGAATTTTCTATAGAAAATTTTCTGTTATCGATATATCGATAAAAATAGAATTTTCTATAGAAAATTTTCTGTTATCGATATATCGATAACTATAGAATTTTCTATAGAAAATTTTCTGTTATCGATATATCGATAACTATAGAATTTTCTATAGAAAATTTTCTGTTATCGATATATCGATAACTATAGAATTTTCTATAGAAAATTTTCTGTTATCGATATATCGATAACTATAGAATTTTCTATAGAAAATTTTCTGTTATCGATAACTATAGAACTTTCTATAGAAAATTTTCTGTTATCGATAACTATAGAATTTTCTATAGAAAATTTTCTGTTATCGACATATCGATAACTATAGAATTTTCTATAGAAAATTTTCTGTTATCGATATATCAATAACTAGAATTTTCTATAGAAAATATTCTGTTATCGATATATCGATAACTATAGAATTTTCTATAGAAAATTTTCTGTTATCGATATATCGATAACTATAGAATTTTCTATAGAAAATTTTCTGTTATCGATATATCGATAGAAAGTTTTCTGTTATCGATATATCGATAACTATAGAATTTTCTGTAGAAAATTTTTTGTTATCGATATATCGATAACTATAGAATATTATCGATATATCGATATATCGATAACTAGAAAATTTTCTGTTATCGATAGCTATAGAATTTCCTACAGAAAATTTTCTATAATCGATATATCGATAACTATAGAATTTTCTATAGAAAATTTTCTGTTATCGATATATCGATAACTATAGAATTTTCTATAGAAAATTTTCTGTTATCGATATATCGATAACTATAGAATTTTCTATAGAAAATTTTCTGTTATCGATATATCGATAACTATAGAATTTTCTATAGAAAATTTTCTGTTAACGATAACTATAGAATTTTCTATAGAAAATTTTCTATTATCGATATATCGAGAACTATAGAATTTTCTATAGAAAATTTTCTGTTATCGATATATCGATAACTATAGAATTTTCTATAGAAAATTTTCTGTTATCGATATATTTATAACTATAAAATTTTCTATAGTAAATTTTCTGTTATCGATATATCGATAACTATAGAATTTTCTATAGAAAATTTACTGTTATCGATCTAACGATAACTATAGAATTTTCTATAGAAAATTTTCTGTAATCGATTTATAGAAAGTTTTTCTGTTATCGATATATCGATAACTATAGAATTTTCTATAGAAAATTTTCTGTTATCGATATATCGATAAATATAGAATTTTCTATAGAAAATTTTCTGTTATCGATATATCGATTACTATAGAATTTTCTATAGAAAATTTTCTGTTATCGATATATCGATAACTATAATTTTCTATAGAAAATTTTCTTTTATCGATACATCGATAATTATAGAATATTCTATAGAATATTTTCTGATATCGATAACTATAGAATTTTCTATTGAAATTTCCTGTTATTGATATATCGATAACTATAGAATTTTCTATAGAAAAGTTTCTGTTACCGATATATTGATAACTATAGAATTTTCTATAGAAAATTTTCTGTTATCGATATTCTATAGAATTTTCTATAGAAAATTTTCTGTTATCGATATATCGATACTTACTTAACTTCCTATAAAAAATTTTCTGTAACCGATTAATTGATTAATGAATAATTGAATAATTGATTAATTAATTAATTAATTGATTAATTGATTGATTAATTGATTAATTGATTAATTGATTAATGGATTAATTGATTAATTGAGTAATTGATTGATTAATTGATTTATTATTTGATTTATTAATTTATTAATTAATTGGTTAATTGATTAATTGATTGATTAATTGATTAAATTATTGATGAATTGATTAATCAATTAATTTGTTAATTGATTTATTGATTAACTAATTATTTGATTAATTGGTTAATCTGGAAATTTTTCTGTAAGAAAAATATTTAAAAATCTAAAATTTCTAAGAATTTTTTTTGTAGAAAAAAAAAATAATTATCCTGTAGTAAAACTGTATCAGAATTTGAATTTTTTTATAAAAAAACATTCCAGAATCATCGAATTTTTATTAAATAAACATTTCTCAAAATCTGAAATTCTAAGAAATTCTTCCTTTAGGTAATTACAAAGATTTTGATACATTTTTTAAAAAACCGTTCCGAAAGCAAAATGGCGGACTATAATAAGATTCTTTTAAAAAAATTTTTGTTCTGATAGAACAATTTTTGGATTCTGGTGCAGAATTTTAAAATATTTTTTTTTGTATAAAAAGTTCTCTCTCAGACAATTTTTCTATAGAAAATTTTCGTAATATTAAATATGGATTTTTTTATACTCCAAATAAATTAAAGACTCCGCATCTTATACATTTTTCCTTCTACATCCTCTCATTACAGGATATTAAAAAAATAGTAGTACATAATTTCAGGCGCTTAAGCAATTACGCCTACATTTAACACGACATATTTTACACACTTACACTTACTATCTTACACACACACACTTTTACTACTTCTGCTAAAAAAAACATTACACAGTCGTTATTTACATTACAGCGTGTTTAACTATATGGAAATATAAACATATTTTATTTGGTGTTTTTACTAAGAATTTCTTCTGTTTATCTTAAGAAAAACAAAGAGAACAAAAAAACTGAAACCACGGAAAATTTCAGAAAATTTTTCATATTTCTTGTTGGTTTAAGTTTTTTTTTGTTTCTTTTTTTTAATAGCGTCATTGAGTGTAAAATGAGCTGTCGCCTCTTGTCATCGTTATTGTCACGCTTTGATGTTTTAATTTCGTTAAAAAAAATATGATAAACACACATTTACAAACATTCGCACACACCACCCCACACGTAACTAGTGGCAGACTGATAAATGAGAGGACAACAAAATTATAATAAATTTGAGGTTAAAAATTAAGATTAAAGTTTATGTTTTTGACTAATTTGAATTAAGAAAATCTGTTTTTTTTTTCTTTTTTGAAGTGATATAAAAGCGGTTTTTTGGCATTAGATTTAAATAAGAGGGAGTGGTTAGTTAACAATTTTTTTATATTTTCCAATTATTAAGGTTGTTTGTCACGGTAACACTGAATCAATTGGTTTTAGATGTGTTTTGTAAAAAAAGAGTGCATACTCTTAGGCTTAAAAGAAACACTGATATCTCGTATGATTTTCGACATTTTTAGATATATTTCGAAAAAAATTTGAAATGCCATTTTTAAGTGATAGTAAATTTACTAACGTGAAAAAATTTAACAATTTTGATTAGAAATATTTTATTATGAATAAAAAACTTTTTTTTTTTATTTTTTCTTTTGTTTTGTCATTTATTAAAAAAAAAAAAAAAAATTTTTGAGTGTAAAATTTTTTTTGAGTGTATTTTTTCTTCTGTTTTAGTGTAAACATATTTTTGAGTGGTAAAAATACGTTGTAAAATATTTTTGTGTGTGTTGTACAGAGTACTCCGACATAGTGTCGAGGCCTTTATTTTGAATAAAAATCTTTTTTGTCATATTTGTAAAAAAAAAAATACTATTTTTTTTTTAGTGTAAAATTGAGTGTATTTTTCTTTTGTTTTAGTGTAAATATATTTTTGAGTGGTATAAATACGTTGTAAAATATTTTTGTGACTTAATAATGCTTTTTCAACTTGTTTAACGTTTTTTTCAACACGTGAGTTTAAGGTGAAACCAATCTGAAATTCACGGTTTTGCTAATAACTTTTAAACCACTAGACCGATTTTGCTGAAATTCAATACTAACCAGGCCAGGAGAAACATAAATATATATGCCAAACGTCAGCATCCTCAGATTTGCCTTTCGAAAGTTAGCGTGTTTTTTATATCGTAAATTCACGAAAACCCCTTGCAGAAATTCAGTATTTTGCTCATAACTTTTGAACAACTGGACCGATTTTGCTGGATTGCAGTACCAACCTGACCAGGTAAATGCCCAATATATATGCTTAACTTCAGGAGCCTCTGCAAAGTCTTTCAAAAGTTAGCGTGTTTTCATCATGCAGACAGACGGACGGACGAACATCGTCTTAAAATCGATCGAGGATCATGAATATATGGAGCATTCCATGTGAAATCGGACACTTTGAAAAATTTTTTTTTTAGATTTTCCCAATTTGTTTACGGTTTTTAGTACCCTTCGAAAACTTCTTCGTGGAAAATTTTCATATTTTTTTGATGACCCGTTCAAAAGATATCGAATTTTTAAAAATTGGTAGTTTGTTCCTTTACTCAAACTTGTTTTAATCATAACTTCTTCAATAATGGTCCAAATTTCAATTTTTTTTTTTTCAAAATTTTATTTTTTTAAGTACATTCTAAAAAAAATCCCAAAAAATTCTTAAAAGCGCTCTAGTATGCGATTTTTAAGTTTTAAAATTAAAATCTCATTTTTGAAAATGTTTGTACTCTTCGATTTTTTTGAAATTTTTTTGTGTAAAACTACTATCAATTCTACAAATTTTTTGCCCAGGAAGATCGTGGGATAACGATTTTTACTATTTTTTTAAATACCCTCTCTCCAATTTCTAAGGGGGCTCCCACACAAAACGACATTTTTTTTAATTTTCTCCAACCGCTCTAACTGCCCTAATAGTGCCCTTAGAGCAACAAAATGTATGACCGACCCACAATATTTTTTTATTCCAAACATTTTCTCTTAACACCCCTACCCTCTATCTTTAACTATTAAGGCGGTTTCCATACAATTTTTTTTATTTTTTGTAAATTTGTTTTATTTAATCAGCTTCTACCGGTCCAATGATGCGTCCGAGAGGGGTCATTACTGAGACCGACCCCCATTTATTTTTACCCTACAACATTTTTTTAAAACATACCTACGCCCTATCTCCACTCCCTAAGTAGGCTCCCATACAAAATTACATTTTTATAAAATTTGCTCCAACTGTTATTTGTATGGGAGCCTACTTAGGGAGTGGAGATTGGGCGTAGGTATGTTTTGAAAAAATGTTGTAGGGTAAAAATAAATGCGGGTCGGTCTCACTAATGACCCCTCTCGGACGCACCATTGGACCGGTAGAAGCTGATTAAATAAAACAAATTTACAAAAAATTAAAAAAAAAATTGTATGGGGACCGCCTTAACAGTTAAAGATAGAGGGTAGGTGTGTTCAGAGAAAATGTTTGGACTAAAAAAATATTGTGGGTCGGTCATACATTTTGTTGCTCTAAGGACACTATTAGGGCAGTTAGAGCAGTTGGAACAAATTTTAAAAAATGTCGTTTTGTGTGGGAGCCCCCTTAGAAATTGGAGATAGGGTATTAGTTTGTTTCAAAGAAATGTTAAGACGTAAAAATTAATGGGGGTCGGTGTTATAAAGGACCACTCTATGACGCACCATTGGAGCAGTAGAAATGATTTTAAGATTGGAAAATTACCCGAGTAAAAATTTTTATATGATGCAATATATAATGATATATGACACAATATATATTTATACGCAATTTAATCCGAATAATGGTGGATGTTTTTGCATTAAAAAAGATCAACTTGTATAAAATATGATTCGATTTCATCCGAGTTTTGACCAGACATTGCCATATTTCATTGGATCCAATTAGATCTAATTGCAAAAAAACATAAAAAATCTTGGTGTGTTTTGGTTTGGGTGAGTTACACCACAGGTCAACGATACATTCACCAAACATATAGTTTTCTTAAACAAAAAAAATGTTTGGGTACGCTTCGAACCAGATAGGTGATATACATTACCCTAACAAGGAAATGTTTAGGAACATTTTAAAAGATTCTTATATGTACTTTGCTTAAAAAACTTAGAACATTTTTTGTTAATTGGAAACATTTATATATGGAACAGAATAAGCTATATATAATTTTATATTAAATTATACAGAAAAACAAATTTTGTATTGGCCCTAATATTATTTCATATATTTATATCAATCGTATGCCTTTTAATCCGAATTATGATTAAATTATATATTACAACATATGACTGCATTTAAAAAATTAGGAAATACCTCACGGGATGTATAATCATATATGATTTATTATGTTTGTATCAAGTTATATATTGTTATATATGTTTATTTTTACTCGGGTACAATAAAATTTTTTCAAAAAATTTAAAAAAATAGTAATAATCGTTATCCCACGATCTTCCTGGACAAAAAATTTGTAGAATTGATAGAAGTTTTACACAAAAAATTTCAAAAAAATCGAAGAGTACAAACATTTTCAAAAATGAGATTTAAATTTTAAAACTTAAAAATCGCATACTTTTTTGGGATTTTTTTTAGAAAGCACGTAAAAAAACAAAAATTTTGAAAAAAAAAAAATTGAAATTTGGACCATTATTGAAGAAGTTATGATTAATATCTTTTGAACGGGTCATCAAAAAAATCTGAAAATTTACCACGAAGGAGTTTTCGAAGGGTACTAAAAATTGTAAACAAATTGGGAAAATCTAAAAAAAAAAAGTTTTTCAAAGTGTCCGATTTCACATGGAATGCCCCATATATACTTTATGGGGTCCTAGACCAATATTTCGAGATGTTACAAACGAAATGACAAGTTTATATTTACCCCCTATCGCTAGAGTGGAGGGTATAAAAACTTAAAAATTTCTCGGGTTAAATTTTAGGATAACATTTTTACTTAATGCCTAAAATCATGCTACAAAAAATCTTACTTTTTCATAAAAGGCATAAAATAACGACTCAGAAGAAAGGTATCCTCATAGCTTACACTCGGATTGTTCCGTAATTTTTATTTGATATAGAGGACCGAAATCTTAGATTTAACTGTTTTGTTTTTTTATGCGCTGTCTACGCGACTCAATTTTTTGGAAAATAAATCTACAGAAAAATTTAATTTTATTCCCTTAAGCGTATAATTTTTTTTTTTTAAATTTCCAACAATCATACGCCACCATAGCAGTTTAAATAAGTATCACAAAAGTCTTTCTAATGCTGTTGTAATGCATATAATATGAGCTTTCTTTGTAAAGGTGCTAATGAAATTTATATCCTAAAAATCATAAAGAAAATATTATGTGTGTAATACCACTTAAAACTTCCTTCTGTTTTAAATAATTAACTTAAATTAAATTATTTTGTTCTTCAAGTTGTATTAACAACATACACTCATAACCAGGGAAACCAAAAATATGCAATTTCCGGTTTTTTCTTATTCATTTTAGGTCAATTTAAGAAATCTGGCATCGATTTGTTAGAGCATATTTTTGCATATTTAGACCTGAAAAGCATATTTTTGCATATTTGAGTATTAAGAGCATATTTTAGAATAAAAGCATATTTTAAGTGCATATTTGGAGTTTTTTAAGCATATTTAACTAAAAATTGCATATTGTATGAGGAAAATAAAGGAAAAAAATCCCGAGATGCTTCTGAAGTGAGTTTAAAAATTTGCTTTTTTTTACAATTTTTTTTTTTTTCAAATGCTTTTTGTTAGAAAACTGTTTTGAAATGCTTATCTGTGAAAAAAAGTTGCAAAATAGCAGTTTGTACTATTTATTTCTTAAATAAAACTTAAAGTCCCTGTACTATCATCGTTTTTAGGTTAAATATTAAAATGTCTACTTTTAAGAGCATATTTTTGATATTCTAAGAGCATATTTTCCGTTTTATGCTGCATATTTTAAACGCATAAAACCATGTTTTTAAATTATATTTTTGATTTCCCTGCTTATAACACACTGCAGTATTTACACAGTAAAACAAATATTTGTATAAAAATATGTATGGCATTCCATACCAGTGGGCGATTGTAAAGTTTTTAAATTATAATTTCTATTTGAAAATGTTTATTCTACTTGATTTTATGAAAAAAAAATTGTGGAACACTTCTATCGATTCCACTTTGGTTCCAAATGCAGTTTTTTTGGCATAAATTTAAAAAATGAAGCAACCCAGCAAAAACTTGGTAATGGGTACCCCTTCCTGCCTCGCTTACGTGGTAATGGCTTTGAATACTACTAATTACCATTAGCATTACATTACGCCAAAAAAGGCAAAATGTGGTTACCTCCAATGACATCACCGTGTTAAAGTAATTAACATTGAAATTGGGAGGAAACTAGTTACGCATATTTTTGCTAACCCCTTTAGTTAATTACTTGGTAAGCGAAGTTTTTGCTGGGAAGGTCACTTGGATGATTTTTATATCTTAGCGCAATCAAAAATAGATTGCAAAAAAAAAAAAAAAAAATTTTAGAATTTTTTTTTTTTTTTGAAAAAAATATATTTTTCTTTATTGATCAGCTTTACGGAAGGTAAACAAAATTATAAAAAAAAAAAATAATTTGAAAACGTGTCACGCAAAAAACAGCAAATTTGACCGAAATTTGAGCTAAACTAAAATGGAAATTTTGGGAGTTTGCCAAAAAATGCTGGCAAAATGTAAATTTTAATATTAAATACACAATTGGGGTTTTCACAGTGACGATTAAATTGGCCTTTTTTAGTTGGGTATTTGGCAAATTTGCCATTTCACTAAACGTCAAGTATTTGCCACCATTTTTTCTTTACATATCGTGAGCGCACTTTTCGTTAATAATTTGCACAAAATAACTTTAATTAACTTTTTACATTAATAAACACAAAAAATGTGTATGTTTCTTTTTGTATAAATGTTTTTGTTGCCGCGTTCGAAATTTCAGCATAAACAATCACAGCTGTTGTAATTTTTATGTTTTTTTTTTTTATTTGCACACTGGCATTTTGTTTTTAGACAAGGTTTGAGTTGGGCATTTTAAGAAAAATATGCCACATTCAAATTGGCATTTTTTTGACGTTTGGCACATTTGCCAAATACCAAACTAAAAAAGGCAAATTTAATCGTTACTGTGAAAACCCTAAATATTAAAAACACTTTCACGTTTAAAGACTCATGCAAGTTCGTGCCCAAACACAACTTTTTGTCCACGAAAGATATAGGCTATATTGGCTCCAAAATCCTCGTAATCAAAACACACAAGAATAACGCCAAGGATGCATTAACTGTAAAATAGGAATTTTTAACAAGAACTAGTATCCTTAGGTTTCAATTTGATCCTTTAGCCTCTTTAAAATTAAATTTTTTTCCATTTGCATTTTTTATAATTGTAATATTGATTTCACTCCGGTTTTATTATACGACTTAAAACTTTCAACTTTGAAAGCCTAGCAAACTGACAGTATTGGCACCAATTTTTTTTCGTTAAGGTGGTATGATGTACACTTGTTTTCATCAATTTTTCGTCTTGATAAAGAATAGTTGAAAAAGTGCGACTATATTCCAATAGGTTTTGTAATGAGTAAAAAACAAACACTATAAAAACAAAAAAGTTATTTCAAGTCAAATTTCAAGTTTCTGAAAGCAGAGAAAAAGCAGCAAAACTTTAAAAAAGACGAAAGTTTTCGTCTTTTTATTATTTTTCAACTGGCAGTTTTTTCTTTTTCCAAAACAAATAAACAAAATTAAAAAAAAAAAAAAAAAACCAAAACAAAACAAACAGAAAAAATATATTTGAAAATTACAAAAAATATCGAAAATTGTGTTTATTTTTAATAAAAATGTGCAAAAAATTTGAGAATAAATTAATAGCAAAATAAATCTATTTAAATATCATAATTTCAGTGTGTTTTATTGCATATATTTGGCAAAAATTTACATTTTTGTTAATATGTTATTTTTTTGTTCGAACAATGGGACAATTTTGTAAATTTTTTGGAACCAAATTTTTATACTTAATTTTTTTCTATGTATACAACGCGGTTTGCACGGATTATTATGAAAAATATGCTTTAATTTATGCTTTGAAGCTTTCTTGTGTCTTTTACAAATAAATAAAATTTTTTCATAGAATTTTTAAATTTGTTTAATTTATTTTACAAATAATGATATTTGGCCCATTGTGTAATTAATAAAATGGAAATAAAAAACGTCAACTTCGATAATTCCATGTAGTTTTTATTCTTTTACTCATATATATCTGTTTTGCTCACACAGCTCTTGCAAGAAAAGACAAAAAATTGAGGAAAAAAAGTATACATCATAATACCTTTATACTTTCTGGATAGCTTTTAGAGTTGCCATTGTGGAAATGTATAAGCTTTTGGAAATTTGTTTTTTTTTTTTCAATTTCTGCCAAAAAAATTGATTTGGAACCATAGTGGATTCTACAAATTTTTCTTTTTTTATATTTTTTGAAAAATTTGTATTGCAGTTTTCCAATCGTTTAAGTCTACTGCTCCAATGGCAGGTTCTAGAGGGGTCAATTTCAAGACCGACCCCCATTAATTATACAATCCATTCTAGTGATAGAGGGTATATATTAGTTTGTCATTCTGTTTGTAACACCTCGAAATATTGGTCTAGGACCCCATAATAAAGTATATATATTCATGATCCTCGATTGATTTGAAGACGATCTAGCGATGTCCGGCCGTCCGTCCGTCCATCTAACGTGAAAAATAACATTTTTGATTAAAAATATTTTATTTTGTGTAAAAAAACTTTTTTTTTTAAGTAATTTTTATAAAAAAAAAATATTTACTAATTTTTTTTTGAGTGTAAAATTTTTTCGAGTATTTTTTTTAGTGTAAAAATATTTTTGGGTGACAAAAATACATTGTAAAATATTTTTGTGAATTACCAATGTTTTTCAAACTTGTTTATCGGGTTTTCAACACGTGAATTGAAGGTGAAACTAATCTGCAGTTCACGGTTTTGCTAATAACTTTTGAACCACTACAGCGATTTGGCTGAAATTCAATACGAACCAGGCCAGGGGAACGACAAATATACATATATGCCAAGCCTTAGCATCCTTAGATGCTAAGGCTTGGCATCTTGGCTAACTAAGGGAAGATGCCTTTCAAAAGTTAGCGTGTTTTTATACCCTCCACTTAGTGATAGAGGGTATATGAGGCATTCCACACCAAATGTCCAGCGAAAAAAAACACGTGTACCATAAATTTCTGAATAGTTTGTATGGATAGCCCTATATGGAACTTAGAAAATTGCGTTTTCGGTTTTTCAATTTTTCAAAAACTGGGCTTAGGAGGCGTGGTCAAATATTGGAAAAATGGTCAAATTTGTGGCGAGTTGCCTTGATTAAATATTTATCACATTAAAACGGAATGCACCACAATCTTAAAAATTTACATTCTTATATAGTTTCGTATGGGCTATCGAATAAATATTTTTTCCTTGAAAAATTTTCAGAACCCGTTCTGAAATTTTCCATTTTTTAAAAAAGTCAATTTATCAAAAATCCGGCCACTTTTTTTTCCTTTTTTTTTATTTTTTTTTAAAGTTTAGATGTTTGTCCATCCACACAAAAAAAATCAGAAATGTATTTTTCGTTTTTTTTTCGAGAAAATCGCATTTGAATTTTAAATTTCATAACAATTTTGTAATTTCTTGTATTTTCTTGTTTTAACGTAGCGAATGAGTAATATTAATTGCATGAATATTACTCATTCGACACGTTAAAACAAGAAAATACAAGCAAATTACAAAATTGTTATGAAATTTAAAATTCAAATGCGATTTTCTCGAAAAAAAAAACGAAAAATACATTTCTGACTTTTTTTGTGTGGATGGACAAACATCTAAACTTAAAAAAAAAAAAGAAAAAAAGAAAAAAAGAAAAAAAAAGTGGCCGGATTTTTTATAAATTGACTTTTTTAACAAATGGAAAATTTCAGAACGGGTTCTGAAAATTTTCTAAAGAAAAAAATTTTTATTCGATAGCCCATACAAAACTATATAAAAATGTAAATTTTTAAGATTGTGGTGCATTCCGTTTTAATGTGATAAATATTTAATCAAGGCAACTCGCCTCAAATTTAACCTTTTCCAATATTCGACCATGCCTTCTAAGCCCAGTTTTTGAAAATTAGAAAAACCAAAAATGAAATTTTCTTAGTTCCATATAGGGCTATCCAAACAACCTATTCAGAAATTTACGGGACATATGTTTTTCTGTAGCGGGACATTTGGTGTGGAATGCCTCATATATAAGTTTGTCATTCCGTTTGTAACTCATCGAAATATCGGTCTGGGACCCCATAAAGTATATATATTCATGATGCCCGATCGATTTTAAGACATTCTAGCGATGTCCGTCTGTCCGTCTGTCTGTGGAAAATGCTCTCGCAGACAAAATATTGCACAGAGATGACTGAAACTTAACATATATATTGGAAGTTCTCCCGAGAAGTTTGGTATTGCATTTGAGCGATATCGGCTCAGCGGTTCAAAAGTTATGAACGAAAATGTAAGCACACCTAAAAAATTTCAGTACATTCAACATAACCTAAAAATACAAAATGCTTTAATTCGGCTTCTGGGACATATGTTAACATAATTGAACACCAAATGGTATTTAAACAAGTACGAACATATTTTTTTGACAAAAAAAGAAAAAAAATCGCGGATTTTTTTTTACCAAAATTTTTTTTGCGGAAATTTTTTTTAATTTTTTTTTTTTTTTTCAAAAGTAATTTCCTTTTAAATAAAGTTGTTTGCAATAATCTTTTTGAAATTGTGGAGGGTATCACTACATTCGGCAAGGCCGAGTTTAACTTTTTTACTTGTTTATCTTGTAAATTCACGAAAAACCTTTCCGAAATTCAGTATTTTGCTCATAACTTTTAAACCACTGGACCGATTTTGCTGGATTGTGATACCAACCTGACCAGGTAAATGTCCAACATATATGTCAAACTTCAGAAGCCTCCGTAAAGTCTTTCGAAAGTTAGCGTGTTTTCAACAGATAGACAGACGGACGGACGAATGGACGGACATCCCTAGATCGTCTTAAAATCAATCGAGCATCATGAATATACTATATATGCTTTATGGGGTTCTAGACCAATATTTCGAGGTGTTACAAACGGAATGACATACTTATATATACCCTCTATCACTTGAGTGGAGGCTATAAAAAAATAGGAATTTGGACTATTTTTGAAGATCCGAATTATTGAAAATTCGAATCTTTTGAATGGGTCATCAAAAAAATCTGAAAATTTACCACGGAGAAGTTTTGTAAGGGTTATAAAACCTATAAAAAATTGGGAAAATCTAAAAAAAAGCAAGTGTCCGATTTGCCATGCAATGCCCCATATATATGCCCGACAGTGCTTAAGAGCGAATATGTTTATTTACAAACACAAGTATGTGTATTTGTACATTTTGTGGTTAATGTCATAACAAAAGAGATATAAACAAACACATTATCAAATTCTTATAACCTGGTTATGAATTACTCGTACTTTGTGTGTGTGAGTTTATAGTTTTTGTCTGTCCGGTTTTACTTGTGTATGTACTTAAACACACACACACACTCTCTCAGATAACCAGATTGCATACAAAACTTAACTTGGTAACCTGCAGTTAAGCTGTCAGTGCTTTTGGCGTTTGTGTTAGCCAACTACAAATAAATTATTTTGATAAAATTTATATTTTTTTATGTTCTGTTGTATACTTGTATAAGTGGGAACAGTGGAACAAAGTTAATTTCTTTTAAAAGTAGCTAAAAATGCTATATGAGCAAATCCATGGGAAATTTAACTGACGGATCACCGATTTGGTTTATTTTTGGTTATTTGATAGACCTTCGTAAATGATTAAAAACTATATATTTTTTTATTTTTTTTGGATCAATACTTTGGGCGTTTAAGAAAGCGTTTTTTTGACGATATTGACTTTTAGACACTTTTTTTTAATTTTTTTTGCTCGGAAACGTAAGTCGACGAAAAAACAATATTGTTTACAAAATTATAAATATTTAAAATTAAGAAACAAAAAATTTTTTTAAAAAAAATTCAACCAAAAATTTTGAAAACCATGTCCTTTTTTCCTGGGAAGGACACCATGGATTTCCAAAAACAACATTTTGTATTAAAATTAAGAATGTCCTTTTAACGCAATTTAAATTTTAGAGAGGCGTTTTTTCGTATTTTTGAGCAATCAATTTTCAAACTAGGTTAGAGAGCTAAATATTTGATTTTTTCAAATTGTTGGCAAAAAACAAATAGTTGGCTTTAGACAGTTTTTTTTTTTGTGTTTTTTTACTCGGAAACCGTAAGTTGTACGAAAAGACTTTGTGTGACAGTATTGCTGATAAAATTATGGAGATTTAAAATTAAAAAAATCAAAAATAATACAACCAACAATTTTTTAAACCAACATTGGAATGTCCTTTTCCCTGTCAAGGACACCATGGTTTCCAAGCAAAAAAATTTTAAAAAGTGTCTCTAAGTCAATATTTGTTGTGTTTTTCAATTATTTGTACTTATTAAGTACATTATCTAATATTACCCCAAAAGTGTGCTTTAAAAATGCTAAAAAATTCAAATAATGTATGTTTTAAACAAAAGAGCTTTTACTTCCCGCATGACTTGATGGGGATATTTATTGTGCGCCCTTAAAGTATGCTTTGAAAATATTACAAAAGCTCTGTATAAAATACATTCCACAACAGGGAGTGTCAAATGCTTGCTAATCCGTAAAAAAAATAATATTTATTAAGTCCACATATTGTATGGTAAATACTAATCCAAATGATTGCAAAACACAGCTATTATCAAAAAAGCGCTATAAGTCAATATTTAAAAAAAGCGCTATTTTAAACGCCTATATATTCCAAAGAATTGATCCAAAAAAAAATAAAAAAATATAGTTTTTAATCATTTACAAAGGTCTATCAAATAACCCAAAAGTAACAAAATCGGTGATCCGTCAGTCAAATTTCCCACGAATTTGCTCGTATAATAAACCGCGTTCAGTGGTTTATTTTGGAATTTTATATCCTCCAACCGCAATATGGAGGTATACTCACCTTGTCATTCCGTTTGTAACGCATCGAAATATATCGGTCGGGGACCCCAAAAAGTATATATATTATTGATCCATGATCGATTCTAAGACATTCTGTGAATGTCCGTCTGTCCGTCCGTCCGTCTGTCTGTAGATAACACAATGCAGTCCAAAATAAAACAACTAGACTTCTGAAGTTTGGCACAAATATGTCTCATGTTCATAGGCAGGCTAAGTTCGTAAATGGGCTCAATTGGGCCAGGGGGAAAAAAGTTCCCCCTTGAAGACTGAACCAACCTATGAAAAAATTAAATTTTTAAATTTTTTTTGTATTTTTGTTTAATAAATGAAACGTTTGGTATATTCATCGCGATGGGAAGGTGCTCTAAAAGTCCCCCACTGACCCCCATCACCACCCTCCCCCCATCACCACCCTCCCCCCATCACCACCCTCCCCCCATCACCACCCTCCCCCCATCACCACCCTCCCCCCATCACCACCCTCCCCCCATAAAAACGACCCTGAATTTTTTTTTTTATTTTTTTTTACAATTTGGAGGGTATAAAAGATTCGGCACAGCTGAATTTAACACTCTCTTTTGTTTTTTTTATAATTTAGGAATTACTGGACCGATTGCAGTGAAAGTCACAGTGGTAATAGCTAACATAATTTCGGGATAAAGTCTGGACGTTGGACCCTACATGTCCAATAAGTGAAACATTTTTAAACGCTTCTTATTATGTTGTTTATTACACAGTTCAACAACCAAAATCGGAATGGGATGAAACCAAAAGCAAATAAATGATGACATATTCCACAACAAGACCCTCGGGGCTTTTTCTAGTTCAGCTAGATTTTTTTTACACACAGTTGAAGTTGTTGAACTTTTATTATATTTATATTAATAACTGCTTGAAAACTGTATAAGTGGCGTATGCTTAATTTATAATTGCTTTAAATAAAAATTATATGCAGTACACTAAAAAAAATAACGGGATAACCGATTGGATCTATCTTTTGTAAGATCTTTATTAAGTGTAGAAAACACACACAGATCAAATTTTAGTAGAATTCGTTTATTTTTTTGCCATAGACCAATTTAACTGAATATCGGTCGAAATTTTTATATGAGGGGACTAAGTCCAAAAATCAAATTTTAATCAAATATTTTCATATTTATAAATTTTTAAGAAATTATGTGAATATCGGGAGGGTGGTTTGTATGGGGACCACAAGAAAGACTGACCCGATTCCTTTGAAATTTGGAATGATGGTGTGTGCATACAATATTTAATTACATGTTAAATTTTAAAACGATATCTATTAAAATACGGTTATTAGAGGCATTTAAGCGAAATTCAAAGGGGGCGTTTGTATGGGGGCTAGGTCTTAACATGGACCGATTTGTTTCAAAAGGCTTCGTCCTTGGGCCAAAAGAAGCTTAAGTTTCAAATTCCAAGTCAATTGATTGAAAATTGCGACCTGTATCGTGCTTAAACCGATAGACGGACAGACGGACGGACGGACAGACGGACGGACGGACATCGCTAAATCGACTCAAAAAGTAATTCTGAGTCGATCGGTATACTTGAAGGTAGGTCTAGGACCAATATTTCGGGTAGTTACAAACATCAGCACAAACTCATTATTCCCTGTACCACAGAGTGGTGTAGGGTATAAAAATATACGTGTGTCGGCTTTATCACATCGGAATTTAATTTTAGTGCAGCATATCGTTTTAAAAAACTATGTTTTCTTTACATCTGTGGTGTAGGGTATACTCAGAAACTTTGTAGAAAATATTATGGCGAATATTTTTGTGAAACACATTAACACTCTAACTCCCTCTCACAATCACAACGGTGTTTTTTCTCTATTCTAACAAATCGTAAAAAACACCACGAAAAAGGGGAAGGGCGGGGATGAAAAGTTCTACAAAAATTTTGGTCATAAAAATTTACTATATACAGTGACGAGCAAAAGTGTAACAGGGTTCACATTGCTTAGATAATCTGCTCTATATTTTACACTACACAAGATAAAGTATTGAAGTTTTTTGATAATTTTATTAGTTAATTGATCAGAATTTATAAACATTATCGAAATATGCTGTAAAATTTTTTATAAAAAAAATATAGTAAAAATTCCATAAAAAGGCAAGTGTTACATTATTGCACTCTTGATTTTTCTACATAAATCTTTAGGACAACTTTTATATTTCGCGCATATAGACCCGGATTTTGCAATTTTTTTATAAAACTTAATAAATAACATAAAAATAATTCATTTGTTGAAAAGAAATTTTGGGTAAACATGATTTTTAACTCAAAAGTCCGTCCTTTTTACGTTTTTTGGGGAACCACGCATATTTATCAAGCTAAGAATTTGCAGAAATTATTTTTTTTGGATGGTGTTTATATCAGGCGATAATAGAGACCATTTATAAAAAATTTCGTAAATGGATTGTTGCTTTTGCAATTAGTAAAAAAAAAGTTATTGTGTACTGGGGTTGGGTTTCTGGAGGAATTTCAAATATTTTTGCCGAAATTCGACATTTTTCGGCTGAATAAAGGCCAATTTTGCCTCAAGAAGTGTTTTCTTAATTGAGCCGTAAATAAATCAACAAGTTATATCACCATTTGATCATAAATTTTGTTAAGAATGGGTTTATGCCATTTAAAACCACTATCACATTTCGTGGTTTTGGACATTATCCTCGGGGTAGTGCCATAGTGTCAAATTATCGAATCAGAACGCAATCTTTGGAGTTAATTTTTTCAGGAAGAACAAAAATAAATAATGTTTAATAAATAAAAGTCTTTTGCTGCTCTTATCATTGGACGAAATTCACTAATTCAATTTAGGTACCCCAAACAATAATTTTAAATAGGGATTTAATAATAACTACATTCTTTATAATAATATTGTCAATCTACTTGTGATTTTAATTGACGATATATTTAAGACCGAATATAGAAAAAACATCATCGGCCAGAATTGGCTCGTATTCATCCGAAAAATGTTGAATATCTTCAAAAATATTTGAAATTCCGTCAAAAACCCAAATTGAGTACCCAATAAAAAAATTGTATTAATTGCAAAATAAACAAACCACTTATGAATTTGATTATAAATGGGCTCTACTATCGCCGGATATAAACGCCATTCCAAAAAAATAATATCTGTATATTCTAAGCTTGAGTAATACGTGTGGCTCTCCTAAAATCGTTAAAAGGACGGACTTTTGAGTTAAAAAAAATGTTTAGCCAAAATTTCTTTTCAACAAATGAATTATTTTTATGTTATTTATTAAGTTTTATAAAAAAATTGCAAAATCCGGGTCTATATGCGCGAAATATAAAAGTTGTCCTAAAGATTTATGTAGAAAAATCATGAGTGCAATAATGTAACACTTGCCTTTTTATGGAATTTTTACTATATTTTTTTTATAAAAAATTTTACAGCATATTTCGATCATGTTTATAAATTCTGATCAATTAACTAATAAAATTATCAAAAAACTTCAATACTTTATCTTGTGTAGTTTAAAATATAGAGCAGATTATCTAAGCAATGTGAACCCTGTTACACTTTTGCTCGTCACTGTATGTCAGAACACACCAAAGCCCAAAGCCTAACACAAACACCAATAACCAGTCAAATTCAAGGTTGACCATTAAGTGTTAATTTTGTTTGAATTTTTTTTTTTTTTTTTTAAAAAACTACGGATTTTTTCCCCCTTTTTCTAATTTTTTTACTAAAAATCCCACTGTGGAATATTTGAAATATATAACCACAATACCCCATTTACCACCACTATATGATTTAAAACTTAGATATTTTAAAATATCAACAACAATTGTTGTTTCCTTCGTATTGTATAATTTGTGGTCATTTTTAATTCATAAATAAAATCTAGGTGTGGGTGTGGGTAAATATGCTTATATACTTACAATTAGTTACATACATTTTATTTTTATATAAAAAGTGATTTCAGATTTATATACAAAATACCTTTTTAGGGTAAATATTAAAACATTGGATTATTTTATAAATTTAAGTGTAAAGGAATAACAAATTTTATTGTTTATATCAAATTTACGTAAATATATATTCAAAAAAGAAATAAAATGCAATTAAATATTTATTTGTTTATTTAAGGGGCTTTTAAGTATTACATTTAATTTGATTTGAATTTTATTTGAATTTTCGAATTTAATTTGATTTTTTTTCTCTCTTCTTCATTTCTTTTCATATGACTGTTTGTGATGATTTCTTTTCCTTTATGTGGCTGCCTGTTGTTTTTATATATATATATTTCTCACTTTTTTCTTGGGGTTTTTTTTGGCGTACTAAAACCAATATCCTGCAGCGTTAAAAGTCAAATTAATGGTTAGAAGACCCCATTCACAGCTTGTTGAACAAGGAATTATACCACGTAAGTATTTATTTTTATGTTTTTTATGTATTTTTTTTGTATTTTTTTTGTATTTTTTCTGCAGATTTAAGATTTGTTTTTTTTTTTCTGGGCAAAAAATGATAATAAAATTTGTAGAATTTATGTAAATAAAATAATTTACATTTAATTGTTATAAAATTAAAATCTAAGTAAATAAAATTTAAATTTGAAGATTGTGTTAGGTATGCTAAATTAATTATTTATTTTTAATCCCAAAAGTATGCTTTACATTTTTGGTAATTAAATTTCTTTATGTTATGAAGCAGTAAACAAACAACATAAACATTTTTAAATAAGATAAATTGAAATAAATTTTATAGCATGACATTCATATATTCAAAACTTGGTCCGTTTTTAAAACTAAAGCAAAAAATTATTTTTATAAAAAAGTATTCTATTAAAACATTTGAAAATATTTTTCTTTTTAAAATTAAAAAAAAAAAAAAAATATGTTTTTTCTAAAATAATCCTATACTGAAAGTTACTAGTTTTTTAGTTTGACAAGAATAATAAATAAACTATTATTCTTGTCATGGAACTATTGTTATTACTTTGTATTATTTTCTATAAACACGCCATTAAAAGTGGGCAGGCCGAAAAAATAGCATTTCCTAATCATCTTGGTCCAAATGTAGGTCAATGAACTTCATATGGCATAAAAATATTTTATTTGTAGAACAAATATAGAAAAAAAAACATGTAAACAATTTTGTTTTTCTGGAAGGGCTTTAGTTCTTTAAGGGAGAACATTTCCCCCTCGTCCGATTTTGGCTCCGACCATAAGACATAATCGTGCCTATTTTGGACTATATTTTGGACTGTATCGTGCCCTCCACAGACGGACGGACATCGCTTGAGTGTCTTAGAATCGATCACTGATCAATAATATATTTTATGGGGTCCTAGACCGATATTTCGATACTGTTGTTGGAGGATAAAAAATAATTGTTCGATTAATTAACATAAATTAATCGATTCGATAATTGACATAAATTAATCGATTCGAAAATCGTCATTTATAAATTAATCGATTCGAAAATCGTCATTTATAAATTAATCGAACAAGAGTTTGGTTTTGGTTTGATCGATTAATTGAATTATTTGTAGTCGGTTGACAACTCTACACTAAGAAAAAAAAATATTAAAATCAAACAGAAACAACTTTAAATTAAATATAAAACAGTGACGAAATAGAACAAAGTTTGTTTTTATTTAATTTAAATATATTTCTAGTTGTTTTTAACATGACACGATTAGTAGACAACATGTTAAAATTAAGATGTAACAACATTGTTTTAAAATTGGCCATGCTAAATTTAAATATGCAACAAATTTTAATTTAAAGTTGATCAATATTAATTTTAATATGCGAAATTTTTTTCTTTTGCAGCTTTTTAAATACCTAAAAACCATGAAACTTAAAATAAAACAATACACATTTTTGTTTTAATTTTTTTTTTAATTATTTTTACAATATTTTTTAATAACACATCAAAAAAATTAACACTACTCTAATTGTACATCTAAGGTAGAATTACATCCAAGGCTTTGGCTTTAAATATTGCTTGTTTGCTTTATTTTTTGCTATACATAAAAAAATCAAAGCCAAAGCCTTGGATGTACTTCTACCCTAATTGTAGCACTACATCTAATTACAACAAATGTAATTAAATACCAAAAATGAAAAATAAACATACTTAAATTAATACTATATACCATATATAAAAAACTAAAGTTAGAAGTTTTCATTTTCTGCCAGTTACATACATAGATACATCCCCTCCTCATCTTCTTTGTCTTTTTCACTTGTTTTTTTTTTACTTTTTTTCAGTTTTATTTTTGTTTTAATTGTTAATAATATTCTTTTTCACTTTAGTTTTTTAATTTTTAATTTTACTTTAGTTAATTTAATTAATTTCACTTAAAACTCGTCACATTTAGAGATGTGAAAAATGTGCGTCTTTTTTTTAATGAAAAAATATTTTAACATTGTATCTACTTAAAATAAAATTGCCCAACTTTACTATATTTCTTGAAAAAAAAACTTTAAATGTCAAAAAACAAAATTGTCCAACTTTAAAATAACCACGAAAAATATTGTTTTTAATACAAATATTTGAATAAGATTTTTTTAAATTTTTAACGACTTTTAATGACAGCATATTAAATTTAAAGTGATCAATTTTAAATTAAAATTGTATGCAATTTTAAAACAAACATATTTTGTTTAAATCAATCAAAAACAATATTAAAATTTAAATTTTTCCAAAAATATGTAGCATACTTAAAATAAACATGAAAATATTTGATTTAAATATGTTTTTTTCCCTCAGTGTAGTGCATACAAACATTTTCAAAAAGGAGGCCTATTCACAGTTATGACTGGTTACGACTAATTTTATTATTTTCAAACTTTAATACTTAAAAATCGTATACTAGTGTAATGTACCATTAGAAATAACCTACTTAGGCTGGATTACTCAATGCTCCGTTATAAAATAACTCTCCGTTAAATTTAACTTTTTCATACAAATTTTTACATAAGGCTCCGTTAAATCGGCAGTTAGCAGCTAACTTTTCATTGAGTAATCTGCCCTTAATGATATATTATAATCTCTTAATTTAATAAATGACTTTTCCCACTAACCAATATCAGAACTCAAACACATACCCTACAATGCTATTTTTATAGGAAATAGTTGTGAGGTAATGTTTTACATATGTAATTCACATTGAGTCTGTAAAATCATACACATATAATGTCAAGGTTTGGTCACGCAAAGAGGGAAATAGTTTCGACGTTGATGTCTTAGGTACACTGCGGCCTAAAAGCCGAAATGTACCTCGAGAGTCCGACCCTATTCCAGTTCACCGTAGCGACACGTGCCGAAGATGTATAAGTAGTAACGAATAGTTTTGTTGTAGTTAGAACCCGATCCGACTTAAACCGACTCACCTGATATTGTTTCTCTCGTGAGTCACTAAGATTTATACTAATCGTATTTATAATCCGACTCACCTGATATTGTTTCTCTCGTGAGTTACTTAGATTTATGCTAATCGTATTTAGAATCCGACTCACCTGATATTGTTTCTTCTCGTGAGTTACTATTCGTAGTTAAAACCCGATCCGACTTAGAGCGATTTAACCCGACTCACATGATATTGTTTCTCTCGTGAGTTACTTAGATTTATACTAATCGAATTTAAAATCCGACTCACCTGATATTGTTTCTTCTCGTGAATTACCATTTGCAGTTAGAACCCGATCCGACTTAACACGATTTAATCCGACGCACCTGATATTGTTTCTCTCGTGAGTTACTTAGATTTATACTAATCGTATTTAGAATCCGACTCACCTGATGTTTCTTCTCGTGAGTTACCATTTGTAGTTAGAACCCGATCCGACTTAACCCGATTCACCTGATATTGTTTCTCTCGTGAGTTACTTAGATTTATACTAATCGTATTTAGAATCCGACTCACCTGATATTGTTTCTCCTCGTGAGTTACCATTCGTAGTTAGAACCCGATCCGACTTAACCCGACTCACCTGATATTGTTTCTTTTCGTGAGTTACCATTCGTAGTTAGAACCCGATCCGACTTAAACCGATTCACCTGATATTGTTTCTCTCGTGAGTCACTAAGATTTATACTAATCGTATATAGAATCCGACTAAGCTGATATTGTTTCTTCTCGTGAGTTACCATTCGTAGTTAGAACCCGATCCGACTTAACCCGACTCACCTGATATTGTTTCTCTAGTAAGTTACTTAGATTTATACTAACCGTATTTAGAACCCTACTCACCTGATACTGTTTAACCCGACTCACCTGATATTGTTTCTCTCATGAGTCCCTTAGATTTATACTAAACGATGTTAAAATCCTATTAGACCCGACTCCCCTGATATTGTTTCTCCTCGGGAGTCAGCCGCCCTTGTAAATACACCGACGGATTTCACGAAACCGACTACTTACTAACCCTAGATTGAACTGACGGTAGACATATTGAAGCTGTGTACGATAACAATTATTTCAAAGGAGGCAGACCTTTGACGACTCTGGACAGAACGAGTCATACTTCAGCATAGTAAAATAAACTGCATCACACTAGAACACTTAAAAGAATTTTTTGAAATTTAATAAAAAAACTTAAAAAAAAAAAAAACTTAAATTAAAAAAAAATTGATTTGCAATAATGTTTGAAGAAATTTTTGTAAAAGAACAAGCTCCAATTTTTTGAAATTTGTTATCTTTTGAACGTTTCATCAGAAAATCTAAAAAAATTACCACCAAAAATTACCAAAGTGTCCGATTTGAAATAAAATGCCCCATACAATTTGTGTTTGTCTTTAAACGGAATCCTAAAAATATGCTTTAATAATTTAAAATCTTTGTTATACCCTTCGTAATAGATAAGTGTCTTACCGATAAATCGCGATTTTATTCGATTTATCGCCAATTTTTGGAAACTTGCGGAAACTTGTGAAAAATTTCGTAACATTTATTTTTGGTGTAGAATCGAATGGTGTTTTAGCCGCTGAAATGTACGGAAAAGAATTGGAATTAAAAAAAAAAAAAATAATAACCCTATTTTTTTATTGATTCAAAAAAGTTCTAAAAATCTAAATTTAAAAGTTTACTAAAAAGACGAATAAATATATATTGCGTTATATCCCAGCAAAAAAAGTGCGGAGTACTTCTATTTGGAGTGCTTTAAAACTATAACAAATGTAATGAAATACAACAAAAATAACAAAAAACACACAAACAGTTTTTTCTACTCCATAAAAAGTTGTTATTCAGCACTTAACTCATTACCTTCCGCGACACTCCCATACAAAAGTAAGAAGATATTCAGTAGATAAGAAGTACTCCAAGCTTTCAAACAACTTCCAACTACTTCCACGGAGTAGTTCTTATCTACTGAATATCTACTTACATTTGTATGGAGGTGTCGCGATAGGTAATGAGTTAAGTGCTGAATATCTATGTATTCTGGAGTAGAAAAAACTGTTTGTGTGTTTTTGTCTTGTGTTTTTTGTTATTTTTGTTGTATTTCATTACATTTGTTATAGTTTTAAAGCACTCCACTGAGAAGTGGTAATGACTTTTTTTGCAGGGATATCATTTATATGGGAACACAAAACAAAATTATTCGGGAAATGTATTTTAAAAATTTCCATATTTTTTTTTTTAAATTGTCCAAATATGTTTTAAATTGTTCAAATGTATTTGGGGCATTCCATGCCAAATCACTCACTTTAAGGCCCGACCCCCTTCGATTAATTTTATTTTTGGATATGTTTTAGTACGTATTAAATGCAACTTGCAGCCAAATTTTCAGCCTTTTATACCAAGGTGGTGTTGAGTAATCAATTTTTCAAAATGGCGATTTTTTCCAAAAAATGAAAAAATTTACATTTTCAATCAATTTTGACCAGTAAAAAATATAGATATTTTAAAAAAAGTTGGACAACGTTTTGTTGGTATTTAAATGTAGTTTTAGAAAAAAAATGTGAAAAAATTATTCGAAGTAATTATCACTTATTTTTTGACGTTTAAAAATTAAAATCGACTTTTTGAAAAAGTCCGAAACCTTCGATTTTTTTGTAAAAAACTTAAAGAATTCTACTCTAAATTATGCAACTTTTAAGCCATAACTCGAGATGTGATCACAATTCTTTCTATTTTTTTTTTAATTTTTAAAATTGCACCTTTTATGTTTTGGCTCTGATTTATTTTATATGGAGCTCCAAAAAAAAAAAAAAAAATGGTAGATACTGAACCTAACTTACCCTAAATATATTCATTTGGAGGTAAATATACGTCTCACAAAAATTTGGGACGATCGGACATGTGTAAGGCGCTTAGCATGGTCCTTGAAGTTTAAAAAACGGATTACAAGGAAAAATATGATTTTTTTTCTGTTTTCGCAATTTCTTTGGTATTTTAAGTTAAGTTTTAATTCAAGTGATTACAGATTTATGATGTGGAGTAAAATGCCTTTCTAATAAGGTACTAAAAACTAAAATCGGTTGAAAATCAGCCAAGTTATTACAACTTCCCCAGGCATCTAGCGTGTGCCATACAACTTGATTAAAAAATACGAGGCCCTTTTTTTAAATTTATTTAAATTTTCTACTGTAATAACATTTTTTCATTATTCATGTTTCAGTGTAATATTTTTTTGACTTTTCCAAATTTTAAAACAAAAAAAATATTTTTTTTTTTAAAATAGAGATTTCAAAAGGGTGTGGAAAATGCAGGCATTTTTAGCACTAATTTAAAAAATGTTAGCAAAACACAATATGAAAAATACTTGTCATCTAATAACATTTGAACTTGAAGAATAAAAAAATGTTATTACAGTAGAAAATTTCAATGAATTTCAAAAATCGGATTGTATTGATTAATCAAGTTGTCTGCCACACGTTAGATGCCTGGGGAAGTTGTAATAACTTGGCTGATTTTCAACCGATTTCGGTTTTTATGACCTTAATAGAGAGACATTTTACTCTACATTTCAATTCTGTAACCATTTGAATTCAAAATTAACTTAAAATACCAAAAAAATTAAGAAAACAGAAAAAAATGCATATTTTCCCTTGTAATCCGATTTTCAAACTTCAAAGCCGATGCGGCACGCCTTACCCATGTCCGATCATCCTAAAATTTTCTGAGACGTATTTTTACGCCCAAGTTAATATATCTAGGGGAAGTTACGGTCAATATTTACCAAATTATTTTTTTTGGAGCACCATATAAAATAAACCAGAGTCAAAAAAAAAAAGTGCAATTTTCAAAATTTGAATAAAAATAGAACGAATTACGATCACATCTCGAATTATGACTTAAAAGTTGCGTAATTTAGAGTAGAATTTTTTGACATTTAAAAAAAAAAATCGAAGGTTTCGGACTTTTTCAAAAAGTCGATTTTAATTTTTATACGATAAAAAACAAGTGATAGTTACTTCGAATAATTTTTCATATTTTTTTTCTAAAACTACATTTAACTACCAACAAAATGTTGTCCATCTTTTTTTAATATATCTATATTTTTTACTGGTCAAAATTGATTGAAAATTTAAATTTTTTAATTTTTTGGAAAAAATCGCCATTTTGAAAAATTGATTACTCAACACCACCTTGGTATAAAAGGCTGAAAATTTGGCTGGAAGTTGCATTTAATACGTACTAAAACATATCCAAAAATAAAATTAATCGAAGGGGGTCGGGCCTATAAGTGAGTGATTTGGCATGGAATGCCCCATTTAAAAATTGTCCAAATGTATTTTTTTTTCTTCAAAATTACCCAAACGTATTTCAAAATTGTTTAAATGTATTTCTATACTTACTTTAAAATTATCACATTAAAATTTAAAATTTTCCAACTGTATTTTAAAATTGTCTAAAAGAAGACAAATTTCGCATCCACCACCTTATTGTCAATAAATTTTGAGAAGGGTTTTTCTTAACGCTAATCCTATAATTTAAAGAAAAAAATGTCCTTGTTGAAAGTTCTGTTGTCGTTCTTAGCCACAATATCTAAAAAAAAATATTGATAAATTTTTAAAAATTTAAATAACAAAAAAAGAAAAAAAAAACGAAATACTATCGCAAAGGCTTAAAGAAAATACGCAGTTTCTAAACCATGCATCATTTGAGTAATGAAACCTGCATAAATTTTAAAAACAATTTTGACACAAATCACTTTCTGAAATGTTGAAGTAAAAAATATGATTCTGTTATATACAGGGCAATTCCAAAAATTCCAAGACCCGATCTAACAAGGGAAGTATCTCAACCCTTATGAACCGATTTGCCTGAAACTTAAAATATATATAAAAGAGACGATTTTAAGGTTGGGGTGTCTCGGCTTATCGGCCATATCAGTGTTTCAAAATTTTGTTCTCCCCTTATGAAACAATGTGGACTTCTGGGAAAATTTCGATAACTCCCGAACTAACAGGAATATCCTCTAGTGCAAAAATACGTGTCGACTTAAATATAATAAAGATTATTTCATATTCATCTGGACTTCGTAGGTCTATGCCTTCATATAAATACCCCTCTTGTTGAGTTGTTGAGTTGAGTTGAGGGTGGGTTGTACAAGCCTAAAAATGGGTAAATCTTTAGGCAAGTCCATGGCGCTCAGACTTAAAATAGTCCATTGTACCGTACCCAGAAAAGAAAGATTAAGTAAGGGTGATAAAAGGTTGAGAAGAAAAAGGAAGAAAAGTGCTTGCTCAGAATTTCTCAGTTGCTTTCACAAACTTGAGAAAATCAGACAAGGGAAGTCCATGGACCGTGTCCATAGACAGAATATCAGAACCCAATATCCGCAGTCTAGCCCTTGAGAACGCTGGACAACAACATACATAATGTTCAGTTGTGTCATCATCCTCAAGACAAGCCACGCATAATGGGTCTGATAAGACACCTAATCTCGTCATATGACGAGCACAGGCATTGTGTCCCGTAATTAAGCCAGTAAGTCTGCGACAGTCTATTCTACTGAGACTGAGTAGATAGTTAGCCACTTTCTTGTCTGGCTTAATTACAAAACGTTTGGTATTCTTGCATGCCAACTCATTTGACCATCTTTCCATGAAAGTTGCTTTCATATGAGAGTTGATCCAACGCATCAGCCATGTCAAGCCAATACCAATTTGAGGTTCCGGATTGTAAGGAATTGTATCAGAGCCAAGATTTGCCAAAGAGTCAGCAATCTCGTTTCCCCGTATTCCCCTATGACCCGGAACCCACAGAAGACTGACGCTATTCCCACATGAGACCTCATTGAGTCTGCGTCTACATTCCTGGACAATTTTGGATGAAGTGACTGGAGATTCAAGTGCAATGAGTGCAGCCTGGCTGTCACTGCAAATACTGATTCTCCTATTACTCCATCTGTTCCCAATTATCCAGGTCGCTACGTCCAAAATAGCAAATATTTCAGTCTGAAATACTGTAGCCATTTTTCCCATAGCAATATAGCATTTGGTCGCATCGTCCAAATACCAGCCAGACCCAGAGCCATTTAAGGTACTGGATCCATCCGTGTAGAAAGTATCCGTGTAATTTTCCAGTAGGTCTGCTGGGTTTCCCCAGTCTTCCCTACTCGGAAATATTACAGTAAACTTCCTACCAAACTCGATGCAAGAGGTTATATTGTCCAAAGGCATAGAAAACATCGGACAAAGTTCCGATAGCCTATTGAACAGACGACCATGTCCCGCATTGTACTCCCCATGCCATGTTCCGCTTTTGCGGAGCCGGCACAAAGATTTCATGGCTTCTCCTTGAATATGTAAGTCCAAGGGAAGCATATCTAACATAGCGTCCAGAGCTGCGCCTGGGGTGGTGCTCATGGCACCAGTAATTCCCAAGGCAGCCGCTCTTTGCAGTCCGTTTAGCTTGGATCGAATAGTTTTCACCATCGTTCTCGGCCACCAGACTACCGCCGCATACGTCACAATAGGTCTAATTACAGCTATGTACATCCAATGTACATTAGCGGGTCTTAGACCCCATGTCTTCCCAAAAGCACGCCGACACTGCCAGAAAATCCGAAGTGCCCGTGAAACTTTTTGTTCAACATGTTTTGTCCACATTAGTTTACTATCTAGGGTAACCCCTAAATACTTAACTTCTGTGGACAGTTGAAGAGTTATGCCCTTCAACGTAGGAAGCCGAAGACCCTTATGTTTGGTTCTTCGCGTGAACAACACGAGTGTTGTCTTATTTGGATTGACAGACAATCCATGTCGATTGCACCAGTTGTCCATCAAGTCAATAACGGTCTGCATTTTCTTGCATACCAAGTTAAGTGACTTTCCGGATACTAATGCGCACACATCGTCAGCGTATGCCTGTATGTGTACACTAGACCACCCAAAAAATGTATGGGATTTGCAAAAGTATTTTTTTGTTCGCTCCACCGGCAGTTTCTGATAGATTGGCCATAAAAAATAATATCTGTGCAAGAACTGGATCTCTCGGTTGCATACAGGCCAGTCGATTTGAACTTTTGTCCCCAAAAGTGACCTAAAAGCACTACAAAGCTTTTAAGAGCCATAACTCTTAAAATATGCGTTTTTCCAAAAAATACTATATAAGTTTTATTTTGCAGAATAAGAAAGCAAACATTTCCTTCATACAAATTTTTAGCCTAAGTCTAAGACAACGTGGTGTTTTTGGCGGTTAAAATTCAAATTTATGTGAAGACTTCATTTAAATCGACCCTCGTTAAAATTTGGACGGAGACTCAAATAGTAGGTATCCATTATTTTGTAGAGTAAGATATGTAGTTTTCATAAACCAATTACATTTGGAATTTATATGGGTAATTTCATTACAGAAGAGCCCAAAGCTAACTTTGAAGTTTCGATTATCCAAATGCTGTATACAAATTTGTAAAATTACCTTATTTTAAACGACCCTCGTTAAAATTTTAATGGATTACAATCGGTTTCTATGATTTTGAAGAGTTAGATGTGTACTTTTCGGAAAATATTTGGGGAATTCCAGGCCAAATCACTCACTTTTAGACCCGACCCCCTTCGATTAATTTTTTTTTGATATATTTTAGTACGTATTAAATGCAACTTTCACTCAAATTTTCAGACTTTTATACCAAGTTGGTGTTGAGTAATCAATTTTTTAAAATGGCGTTTTTTTCAAAAAAAATAAAAAATTGAAATTTTCCATTTATTTTGACCAGTAAAAAATATAGATATCTTACAATAAGTTGGACTACGTTTTGTTGGTATTTAAATGTAGTTTTAGAAAAAAAAAATATTAAAAAATTATTCGAATTAATTATCACTTATTTTTTAACGTATAAAATTAAAATCGAATTTTTGAAAAATTCCGAAACCTTCGATTTTTTTTTTAAAAGTCAAAAAATTCTACTCTAAATTACACAATTTTGAATCCATAATTCGAGATGTGAGCACAATTAGTTCTATTTTTTTCAAATTTTGAAAATTGCATTTTTTTTTAGACTCTGGTATATATTACATGGTGCTCCAAAATAATTAAATTGGAAGACATTAACCATAACTTACCCTAGATACATTCATTTGTTAGTAAAAATATGTCTCATAAAAATTTAGGTTTATTGGACATGAGTAAGGCGTCCCGCATCGGCCTTGAATTTTAAAAGACGGATTACAAGGAAAAATATGATTGTTTCTGTTTTTTTTTTATTTTAAGTTAAAAATATGATTGTTTCTGTTTTTTTTTTTTTTCTTTTAAGTTAAATATGAATTCAAGTGGTTAAAGAATTTTGATTTGGAGTAAAATGCTTCTCTAATAAGGTACTAAAAACTACAATCGGTTGAAAATCAGCCAAGTTATTAAAACTTCCCCAGGCATCTAACGTGTGGCAGATTACTTGAATACAATCCAACTCATGAAATTCATTGAAAATTTCTACTCTTATAACATTTTTTTATTCTTCAAATGTAATAAGATGCCAAGTATTTTTCATATAGTATTTTGCTAACATGTTTTCAATTAATACTAAAAATGCATGTACTTTTCAACACTTGTTTGAAATCTGCATTTTTAACTCTTCAAAATCATGGAAACCGATTGTAATCCATTAAAATTTTAACGAGGGTCGTTTAAAATAAGGTAATTTTACAAATTTGTATACAGCATTTGGATAATCGAAACTTCAAAGTCAGCTTTGGGCTCTTCTGTAATGAAATTACCCATATAAATTCCAAATGTAATTGGTTTATGAAAACTACATATCTTACTCTACAAAATAATGGATACCGACTATTTGAGTCTCCGTCCAAATTTTAACGAGGGTCGTTTTAAATGAAGTCTTCACATAAATTTTTATTTTAACCACCAAAAACACCACGATGTCTTAGACTTAGGCTAAAAATTTGTATGAAGGAAATGTTTGCTTTCTTATTCTGCAAAATAAAACTTATATAGTATTTTTTGGAAAAACGCATATTTTAAGAGTTATGGCTCTTAAAAGCTTTGTAGTGCTTTTAGGTCACTTTTGGGGTCAAAAGTTCAAATCGACTGGCCTGTATGCAACCGAGAGATCCAGTTCTTACACAGATATTATTTTTTATGGCCAATCTATCAGAAACTGCCGGTGGAGCGAAGAAAAATATACTTTTGCAAATTTGGGGGGTCTAGTGTACACCTAGAGCTTGTATTTCAACCAAGAGTGAGTTTACCACAAAACACCACAGCAAAGGAGAGAGAACACCCCCTTGGGGGCAACCTCTACTAACCTCAACCGTTACTTTTGTGCCCCACTCATCTTCAGCCGTCAACAATCTCCGAGAGAGCATAAAATGAATCCACTTGACTAGAACTGGATCCACGCCATGCAATTCAGCCGAAGTTTTCATAGAGTCGAAAGTAGCATTATCAAAAGCGCCCTCAATATCAACAAAAACACCCAGAGTATAGTCTTGTTTGTCAATGCCCTTCTCAATATTGACCACAAGATCGTGAAGTGCCGACTCACAAGATCTACCACTCTGATACGCGTGTTGCTGACTATTTAGGGGGCATTCGATTAATGCTACTGACCTAATGAATTTCTCAACCATTCGCTCAAGACTTTTCAGTAGAAAGGATGATAAACTGATTGGTCTAAAACTTTTTGCCAAGGTGTAGTCCTCCTTCCCAGGTTTGGGAATAAAAACAACCTTGACATCGCACCAAGATGATGGAACATACCCATAAGCCAGGCTGGCTCTGAAGATATTTTTAAGTACCTAGGGTATCTCCACCACTCTTCAACATCATAGGATATATACCATCTGGTCCAGGGGATTTATAGTTATCAAAGGAAGATAAGGCGTACCTGATCGATTCCTCAGAAACTACCCTAGATGCTATATACCAGTCCCTACATGTAGTATTACCAACAGGACTCTCAATAATATCTGTATTTATCGTTGTCACTTTGCATCCTGGAAAGTGAGTAGATAACAGAATATCATTGACCTCCTGTTGGTTGTTTGTGTAGGTACCATCTGGCCTTCTGAGGGAATCAAGCTTCGCTGAACTATCTTTTTGAAAGATTTTACAGAGTCTTGCCGTATCCCTCGTACCATTTACCTCCTCACAGAAAGTCCTATAAGACTCAAGTTTGGCTTCCCTCACTTTTTTCTTATATTCCTTTTGCATGAGGTGGTAATTGTTCCAGTCAGCATCCTTTCGAGATTTTAAGGCTCTATTCAGAAGCTTTCTTGAACTTTTCCTCAGCTTACCAAGTTCCACGTTCCACCAAGGGACTGAGTTACCTGGTCTGCTTTTCCTTAACGGACAAACAGTCTCATAGCAGTCAGTCAAAGTTTTACCCAATTTCTCAGACTCCACTTCAACCGACCCTATACAACTAGGTATTGGGATGGGACGTAATCTTTGATGAAGTAGTTCCTCAAATCTTTTCCAATCCGCTTTTCGAGGGTTTCGGCCCTGTGGGATTGTAGGTTTATCAATCCCAAGCCTAAACTCGATGTAGCGGTGGTCCGACAAGGATACCACATCAAGAACACGCCAATCCCTTATCATTGTACTCGCCTTACTGTTAGATAAGGTAAGATCAATGACCTGTTGCCTTCGTTGAGTGACAAACGTTGGAGAATTCCCAACATTTTGAATCACCAGATTTGAAGACAAGATGAAGTCCAACAATTTGTTACCTCTAGAGTTGCACTTTGTGCTACCCCAGATGATGTGCTGAGAATTGGCATCGCATCCAATAATCAACCCCAAGTTGTTGGCCTCCGCGTATCGTATGACTCTAATTAACTCCTCAGAAGGCGGGGGATAAATAGAATCATAGGGCAGATAGGCAGATACAACAATAGTCTCTACCACTTTACCCTCTATACGAAATCGCACACTAATTGCAACGACGTCTTGGCAACAAAATTGCCTCAACACCGAGCTCTCGATTGTCCTAGGGACAACCATACAGGCCCGTGGCCGCAGTGATCTTGTGTCATACAAGATTGATCCCCATCTAATCATACTTAAACCACAAACTCGTCCTTTGACTGCCCATGGTTCTTGTATTAAGATTATTTGTGGATCTGTATGCAACTTAGCATAACTACTGCATAGAAGAGCAGAAGCCGCTTTGCTGTGTTGCAAGTTTATTTGGGTGAAAGAAATGTCGATCTACCCCTCTTAAATTACACATTTTCATGAAAAAAGTATTTAACAAAGCCAAACTATTACTAAGTTATGCCGCCATTGGATAGGCATTAAAAAAACCTTTCTTCTCATATGTAAACATCATATAGTTTCTTAAAAAGAAATGGCTGAAAAATCCAAAAAACGATTTTTTCGCCATTTTTTGACCCATGTTTTGAACTCCTAAATCCCCGATATGGCCGATAAGCCGAGACACCCCAACCTTAGAATTGTCTCTTTTATATATATTTTACGTTTCATGCAAATCGGTTCATAAGGGTTGAGATACTTCCCTTGTAAGTCTTTTTTTAGAAGTGGTGTCTTCAGATTTAATTGAGCACAACTAAACATCGAAAATGGTACTCGAACGCGACCTTATACACTTGATTGCAATGGTTCTGCTGGTAAAATATCCGGTCTCCAAAATTTTCCATCACATCAGGTTTTTGAAAAAATTGAGGTCGAAGTTTAAACGAATCGCCGCTTTGGGCATTTTTTGAAACTCATAGCAAAAGAACCCAAATTGATGGCGACTTAAAAAAAAGTCGAGGATAAAGCTTATGCATTACTCTTTAAGATGCATTTGATAATTCGCATCATATTCATTAGTTTGTTCAATCAATTTTTGAAATCGTTTAAACGGTTTTCAAGATATCGCTTTTTGAAATTAGCAAAAAATTGCTGATTTTTATACCCTTTACTAGTGATAGAGGGTATATATAAGTTTGTCATTCCGTTTGTAACTCATAGAAATATCGGTCTAGGACCCCATAAAGTATTATATTATTGATCAGTGATCGATTTCAAGACATTCTTGCGATGTCCGTCTGTCTGTCTGTCTGTGGAAATGGTGATCACGACAAAAATATTACACGGAAACGACTGAAACTTAACATATTTATTGGAAGTTTTCCTGAGCAGTTTGGTATTGCATTTGAGCGATATCGGTTCAGCGGTTCAAAAGTTATGAACGAAAATGTAAGGACACCTCAAAAATGTTGGTACATTCAACATAACCTAAAAATACAAAATGCTTTAATTCGGCTGCTGGTTGACATATGTGAACATTATTGAACACCGAAAAGTACTTAAACAAGTATGAACATTTTTTTTTGACAAAAAAAAGAAAAAAATCGCGGATTTTTTTTCCAACATTTTTTTCAATTTTTTTTTTAAGTTTTGTATTGTGGAGGTTATCAATACATTCGGCACCGCTGAATTTAACTTTTTTACTTGTTTTTTCTACGTTTACGAAATCTCAAAATGTTTTTCCCTTACACCTATGATAGAGCTTGAGTCATTCTTTCATTTAAACTTAATTTAAGCCAAAATCGGACCATTTCAAGCCGTGGCTCCCTTCGATCGAAAGAAAAGATTTAATAAATAAAAATTATCTTTTGATACATTATTATACCATTTAAACTTAATTTAAGACAAATCCAATCATTTTAACCCATAGCGCCCCTCGATCAAAGTTTAGACTTTTGGTGAAAATTTTCAAAAAACCAAAACTTTGATCAAAGGGCGGCACAGGTTAAAATTATCGGATTTGGCTAAAATTAATTTTAATTTATGTGCCAAATTTTCAGTAAAGTCCAAAGGCATATTTTTATGCCCTTATTCAAATCGATTCTCAGTATACATTTCTTATAAATTAGATGCCAACAAATGTATAACTTTAAATGGTTTAAATTATGTAAAATAGCTGAAATACAACGAAAAAGAAAAATATTCATGTATAAAATTTATGCGAAAACGCGATTAAAGTGAAAAAATTTGAATAATAAAAGAATGTCTTGTAAAACGTTTAGATGGCAACTAGAAATTTGATAATTGATTTCCAATTGAAAAGTGATTAAAAACTGAAACGAAAAACATTTTCAATTTTTTCTAAACAAAAAAATATTTCAGAATCTTATAATTTTTGTATAAGTTAAATGTCTTAGAATCTCTAACTCTTTTGTTGCAAAAATGTTTGAGAAACTGAAAAAATGTCTCTAAGGGCTAGTAACTTATCTTTTTACAAATGTAAAATTTACATAAAAATAATCAATGATTAGTGTTAATCAACGATTAGTTTTTGATAAGTTACCATCCCTAAATAAAATTATTTTTTATAAAGAACCTAATATTTCAAATACAGAAAAAATTGTTTCAAATTTAGAAATTTTTAAAAAATTTTGAATTTTTTAGTTTTAAAATAATTTTTTTCTGATGCTATTGACTTTTAAGAAAATAAAAAAAAAATATAAAAAATGGTGTCTACTTTTAGGAGATTTTTTTTAAATAATTTATAAATAAGACAATAGAAAACTAGTAGTTATGAATTTATTTTGAGGCCTAAAACTCTGCAACAGCATATTTGAAACAGTAGTATTTAGTTCAAAAAAGTTTAAAAATTTCAAGTTAAAAAAAGAATTCCTTCCAGTTTGTGTCAGTCTAAACAGCTTATTTAAAAAGTAAGACGAAAAACTCTAAAGTATTAATATGTTAAAAAAAAGAGAAGAAAAAACCTCTACTAAACCAAATGATAATATACATAATATAACAAATGACAGAAAAAAGGAAATGAAAGTAATCTGCATGAAAATTGGGTTCAAGCACGTTTATTTATACAAAAAAAAAAATAAAATATATAAAAAGTTGTAGAATATTGATGTGATATTTTTTTGGGGGTGATGCAGAGTTTGAAATCGAAAAACAATATGCAAGACAACAAAAAAAAATTATACATTAGGGTGAGGCAAATTTTCTTTTTTTCGAATTTCAAAATCGCCAGGTTCGAAAAAGTTTCCTTTTAGGGTCAATATTAACACAAAACAAGTTGAAAAGTTAAATTCAACTAGACCAAATCTATGAATAGCCCCCACAATGCCCTTTTAAAGATAGACAAATTTTCTAACCAACTTTTTTTAGTTATTTAAAAAATTACGACATTATTTTTTGGAGTGTAAAAATTTTTTTGAATGTACAAATTTTTTTGAGTGTAAAATATTTTTTTTTTGTTTTTTTTTTTTGTAAAAATATTTTTGAGTGACAAAAATGATAATTGAAACATGTTTAACGGTTTTTTAATATGAGAATTTAAGGTTAAACCAATCTGAAATTCACAGTTTTGCTAATAACTTTTGAACCACTTAACCGATTTTGCTGAAATTCAATACCAATCAGAACCGAAGAATGAGAAATATATGTGCAAAGCTTCAGCAGCCTTAGAAAAGTCTTTCAAAAGTTAGCGTGTTTTCAACCGAGGCACAGTGCCACATTTGGCCAATCTAGGACGACAAAAATCCAATTTTATTTATATTGACTTGAAATTCGGTATAAATGTTCGTTTTGACTTCGAAAATAACATTATGAAAAATGTGGGAGGCCGGTTAAGGGCCACGCCCACTTTTTTTAAAATTTGTAATTTTGGTTATAATTTCTTTAAATTTGGCAAATATACTCTCAATGACTGTAGAAATAATATCACAATAAAAGGGGGCGGTCAGACAACTGCCGCGCCCACTTTTTTAAAATATGTTTAAAAAATATGTAAAAACAAGGTTTACATATCGCCCACTGTAGTCGGCGTCGCAGACGGTCGCAAAAGTTAGCCGTTGAAATAAGTACTATGGATATTGGTCAATATATCTGAAAAAGTCTGGCGACCAATACGGACCAAACACAAAAGTTCTATTCCATCAAAAAAATAAATATATAATTTTCTTTTCAAAAATTTGTATTTTGTTAAAAATTTAATAAAAAATAGAAAAATTTGTTTTAAAAAAAAGAAAAGATATGACTTAAAGAACTTAAATATCCTTTAAAATTACCAAAAAGAGTGGATAAATATCTCTTTTTGTTCAAAAGTTACAACAGTTTAAACTCGACTTAATTTATGCAAAATAATGTACACTAGGGTGTCCCACAAAAAAAAAAGTTGTCCGGGCTCAAGCATAATTTGAAAGCTTATAGGGTAAAGTATTTTTGAGATTTTTTCAGATTTTTCGGAAAAGGTTTCAAGGTCGCGCAAATCGATTTTTTGCTGAAAATCGGCTTTGCCGACCGTTTTTTTAACTTTCTTTATAAAATCGGCAATAACCACGAGTTTCTTCACTCCTGAGGAAATATTTTTAAAGAAAAATTTCCAAACTTTATTTTTGTGTGCATAAACTATAAGTTTTGGCAACTCTTTTGCTCATTTGGGTATCCTCCTACATTAGATTTTTTCGTAAATTTTCCATAAATTTTGAAAATAACGCTTTGTTACTTTCAAAATTTTTATGAAAGTCAAAAAAAGTAATAATGCAGTTTGAAAGATAAATTAATTCTTTATAATTTAGCAACAATAATTTTTGAATTCGCTCGTACCGTTCCAAAGTAATACCATTTTAAAGCTTTCAACCCATTGTATAAAACTAATAATAAAATAAAATATTGAATTTAAAAAAGATATTGTCTTCCACTATTTAATATCTTAGGGTAAAAACTTGTAAATAGGCTATATATGATGGGTTTAAAAGCTGAATACCGGGACTATGAGATGCAGCTTTCAGAAATAACAAACAAGTGTGTTAAATTCGGTTGTGCAGAATATTTTATGCCCCGCAATATGTAAAAAAAAAATAAAAATATATTTATAAAAATGTTTTTTGACAAGGCGGTCTTGGTGGTCCCAGTGAGGGGAGAATTTTCCCCTCGCGATAAATATTACCAATACATTCATTGTGCTGTTTCCAAATTTTCATCATTATTTGAATAAATCCGCGCCCACAAAATGGGGCGGGCCGAAAATAAGCATTTTCTTATTTCCTAGGCGCAGGTACATGACTTTATATATCTTCTTTTACAAAAACGTTTTATTTTTTTAACAAAAATACAAAATATAATGTAAAAAAATACGTTATTTGTTGATTCTTCAAGGGGCAACTTTTTCCCCCTTGACCGATTTTTCCTATTTGTGAAGATAACCTTCCTATGACCATAAGACATATTCGTGCCTAACATCAGGAGTCTATCTCTTTTATTTTTGACTCTATCGTGTCTTATACAGCCGGACATTTTGACCTACTATCCTAAAGTACCACCAAACGGGACTTATTAGGGAGTTGCTAAAAGCAGTTTTGTGTTCAGCATAAAAAAATCTTAAGGATCCAACTTCTCACATTTCTGTAACTGACCAAAACTCGAATTTTTCAGGTCTTTAAAGGAAGTTTATTATTTTACTATTAGTTTTGTACAATAGATAGAAATCTTTAAAATGGTATTACTCTGGAACGGTAAGAGCAAATTCAAAAATTATTTTTTCAAAATTATTTAGAATTATTTGACCTTTCAAACTGCATGGTTACTTTTTTTGACTTTCATAGATATTTTAAAAGTTACAAAACGTTACTTTCAAAATTTGTGGAAAATTTACGAAAAAACCTTGTGTAGGGTACCCAAATGAGCAAAGCATAGCCAAAACGTTTAATTTATGCACACAAAAATAAAGCTTGGACATTTTTCTTTAAAAATGTTAACTCAATAGTAAAGAATATCGTGTTTATTGGCGAACTAATAAAGAAAGTTAAAAAAACGGTCGTCAAAGCCGATTTTAAGCACAAAATCGATTTGCGCGACCTTAAAAACTTTTCCGAAAAATCTGAAAAAATCTCAAAAATACTTTACCCTATAAACTTTCAAATTATGCTTGAGCACCCAAGAAAATCGAATAAAGGTTTTTTTTTGAGACGCCCTAATGTAACGCCCTAATTTAACATTTTTCTGAGTCATTTGCTTATAGAAAAATTTTATGACTAAACCATTTTCCCAATAGAAAAATTCTGAGGTTCTGAGGCAATTTGGTCATAGAAAAGCTTTAGGAATTAATGAAATTCTTTCTACGGAAAAATTTATTAGATTCCGAAAAACTTTCATATTGAAAATTCTCAGATACTCAGGCGATTTTGCAACAAAAAATAAATTTAATATAAAAAAATTCTCTCTTATATACATTTTTCACATAGAAAACTTTTTTGGTTAAACCTAAAAAAACCTTAAACCTTAAACCTTCACCAAAATGATCGGATTCTGAAAAATTTTTTTAAACAAGGTACCTGAGATTAGAAAAAAATTACGACTTTAATGCTTTTAGCATTTTTTTAAGGAAATTTCGTAGATTCTAAAACATTTTTCCTATAGAAAAGTATCGTTCCTAAGACATTTTAGTTCGATTAAGTTTTTGAAACATTTTCTGAGGCATTTTTCATATAGAAATAGACTCTGATACATTTTTCCTATTGATAAAAAGTGAGATTCTAAAATAGTTTGTCTGAAAGTCTAACTCTAAGATTCTAAGACATTTATCAAATCGAAAAAATCTCAGAATCTGAGAGATTTTCTCAGATTTTGAAACGTTTTCCTATAATGAATCTGAGAATTTTTTTCTATAAAAAAAACCTCGGATTCTGAGAAATTTTCCAAATAAAATAAATTTTAAATTCTGAGACATTCTCAATCCAAGATTTAATCTCAAATTCCAAGATTCCGAAACAATTTTATATAAACCAATTTTAAGATTCTTGGACATATTTCCTAGCAAAAATTCTCGATTTTTTTTTTCACTTTCCTTTTCTTTATTATTTCAAAATTTTCCAATAGAAAAATTCAACCAATTTCAAGATTCTTGAAAACTTTTCCTATAGAAAAATTCTTAAATTTTTCCCATACAAAAATTTTAATATTCCGAAACCTTTTAATCATAGAAAATTTTTAAGATTCCGAGACATTTTTTTTCTGTAAAAAAAAACTTTGATATTCTTAGCCATTTTTCATAGAAAAACAAGTAAGAAAGTTTTAGTCGGTCAAGACCGACCATATGATACCCTACACCAGTGTTTTACGGAAAATGGGTCCCTAGTCCAAACATGGACCGATTGTATCTGTCTTTTGTTAGATCTTTATTTAGTATAGAAAACACACTCAGATCAAATTTTAGTGGAATTGTTTTATTTTTTTTGTCAATAGACAAATATAACTGAATATCGGTCGAAATTTTTATATGATGGACTAAGTCTAAAAATTGTCTAATTATATTCCGATTTGATTAGGTTACTAAAGTACACGTTTAACACCTAAAAATATTTTTTTTTCAAATATTTCCATTTTTATGAATGTTGAGGGAATTATGTAAATATCGGGAAGGTGGTTTGTATGGGGACTACCAGAAGGACTAACCCGATTCCTTTGAAATTTGGAATGATGGTTTGTGCATACAAAATTTGATTACCTGTTAAATTTCAAAGTGATATCTATTAAAATACAGTTATTAGAGTCATTTAAGCCTAATCCAAAGGGGCCGTTTGTATGGGGCTAGGTCTTCTTCTTCGTCCTTGGGCCAAAAGATACTTAAGTTTCAAATTTCAAGTCAATTGATTGAAAATTGCAACCTGTATCGTGCTTAAACCTATAGATAGACAGACGGACGGACGGAGGGACATCGCTAAATCGACTCAAAAAGTAATTCTGAATCGATCGGTATACTTGAAGGTAGGTCGAGGACCAATATTTTGGGTAGTTACAAACATCAGAACAAACTCATTACCCACTCTGTGAAACAGGGTTTAAAAACGTTGTTTTCCTGCGGTGGTTTTAGTTCTTAAAGGGGGAAATTTTTGCTCCTTGTTCGAATTTTCCCAATTTTACACTTATCCAGACGTACTCGTGTGTCATACTCCGTATCCTCTACAGATGAACAGACGGATATCGCTAGATATATCTCAGAATTTTTCACTGATCAAAAATATGTATATAATTTACGGCGTCCTCGACCGATGTTTTGATGTGTAACACATGAAATGACCAAGTGAGCACACTCCTGTGCTCAAATTGTGAAAAAATTAATATAAATTTAAAAAAAAACAAGTATGAAAGTTATAGTCGGTCATGACCGACCATATGATACCCTACACTAGCGTTTTCCGGAAAATGGGTCCCAAGGCCAAACATGGACCGATTGGATCTGTCTTTTGTTAGATCTTTATTTAGTGTAGAAAACACACACAGATCAAATTTAAGTGGAATTGGTTTATTTGTTTGTCAATAGACCGATTTAACTGAAATTTTTATATGGGGGACTAAGTCCACAAATGGTCCAATTATATTCCGATTTGATTAGGTTACTAAAGTACACGTTTGAGACCTAAAAATAAATTTTTTATCAAATATTTCCATTTTTATGAATTTTGAGAGAATTATGTAAATATCGGGAAGGTGGTTTGTATGGGGACTACCAGAAGGACTTACCCGATTCCTTTGAAATTTAGAATATTGATTTGTGCATACAAAATTTGACTACCTGCTAAATGTCAAAGCGATATCTATTATAATACGGTTATTAGAGTCATTTAAGCCGAATCCAAAGGTGGCGTTTGTATGGTGGCTAGGTCTTAACATGGACCGATTTTCTCCAATTTCAATAGGCTTCGTCCTTGGGCCAAAAGATGCTTAAGTTTCAAATTTCAAGTCAATTGATTGAAAATCATGCTTAAACCGATAGATGGACAGACGGACGGACGGACAGACGGACAGACGGACATCGCTAAATCGACTCAAAAAGTAATTCTGAGTCGGTCGGTATACTTGAAGGTATGTCTAGGACCAATATTTCGGGTAGTTACAAACATCAGCACAAACTCAATATACCCTGTACCACAGAGTGGTGTAGGGTATAAATATCAGATTATTTCCTTTCCTTTTTCCGATTTTCCCTCTCCTTTTCCTTCGTTCTTTCATTCTTTCTTTCCTTTCCTTTCATTTTTTATTTTCGTTTCTTTTTTCCTTCCGAATTCGGTTTGGGGGGTGGGGAGGGGGTAATTTTACTTCCTTGTGGATCCGCGCCTAGTCCTACAGGTCCAATATTTTTCTATGTTAATATTGACACTTTTTCGACCCCAACGATTTTGAAATTGGAAAAAATTAAAATTTGCTCCACCTTAATATACATATATTAAAGTTGACAAAATTATTGCTAAAAGCACATTGTATTTTTTTTAAGCATACTTTTGGGCTTAAATTATTTTTAAAGTTTTCTGTTTTTTATAGTATACGTTTTGGCTTTTATAGGAATATTATCAATGAAGAACAGTGTAATTGGGAAAGATAAATATTCTCAACATTTTTTTCCAATAGAAAAATTGTCTGATTCTGAGACATTTTTCATGTAGAAAAATTCTCATATTTCGCAACATATTTTGTTTAGAAAAATTCTCAGATTATACACAATTTCTAATTCTGAAACATATTACCTTACAAACAATTTTCCAACTCTGCGAAATTGTTTCTGTAGAAAAATTCTCAGATACCGATGTCCGTCTGTCTGTTAAAATGACGATCACGCAAATATTTTACACATATACTGTATATAAATTGTTGTTGCTTCGAGAAGTTTGGTATTGAATTTGAGCTATATCGGTTTAGGGGTTCAAAAGTTAAACTTTGTGAAACTTTTCTTGTAGAAAAATTCTTAGATACCGATGTCCGTCTGTCTGTTAAAATGACGATCACGCAAATATTTTACACATATACTGTATTAAATTGTTGTTGCTTCGAGAAGTTTGGTATTGAATTTGAGCTATATCGGTTTAGGGGTTCAAAAGTTATGAACGGAAGTGTAAGGACACCTCGAAAATTCCACATAACCTAAAAATACAAAATACGTTAATGTGGATGCAGGTGGACAGATATGAACGGACATTTTTTTATGGCAAAACCCTCCCTGCCATCGTAGAGCACATTCATGGATTTGACCAAGTAAAATTTCAGTTTTGTACTTGTGCATCGTCAAAAATGTAAAATCGCTAATAACGTTTTAACCCACCGTTTACAGCATACTTTTAGACTTTTTTTGTTATTTAATACAAAAGTTAAACACAAATAAAGATAAATTTTAATTTAAGATTTTTTTTTTTAAGACTTTAAATAAATTCTAATTTATTTTATTTGTTTTTCTTTGTTGCCTTTCCTTTACAGCACTTAAAACTTCACCCGCTATCCACGAACAATGTAAACAATTGGAACGTGCCAAAACCAGTGACTTACTAAAAGCCAAAATCCAGCAACGACCAAATCGTGAGGACTTAGAAAGACGTCATATACTAGAAGAAGATGAATGTCATATTGATCCTAGTTTGGCGGAAAAACAGCGTATGCTTAAGAAAGCCCGCTTAGCCGACCAACTAAATTCTCAAATACAACATCGTCCCGGACCATTAGAATTAATAAAAAAGAATATTTTACATACAGAAAAACCTATAGAGAAAATTGTCAAAGAGGGATTGGTAACATTTAAAGCTACCAGTGAAGGTTTACTGACCAGACCACAACATCCAAATAGTTATATAACCTATGAGGATGATTCTCAGTCATCAGAAAGTGATACACGACAAACACCACCCAGATTAGAAGGGCAGGATAATGGTGGACAACAGCAGCTACAGGTTTTAACAAATGTTGGCAGTGGAGTAGTGTCAACTTCTTCTGCTGCTTCGCCCTGCACAGATGTTTTACAAGCTGCTGCCGCTTCGGCTGGCATTGTTACCGTAGCCTTAACTATACCCACTAGTGCGGGTCATGTTATGGTTACTTCTTCACCTTCGGTGGTGGGAAATAAATTATGTACTGTTAAGCCAAGTTATATACCACCTCCACCACCACCACCTTTACCTACTTGTAATATAGCCGCCTCTATTAAGGTAAAACAAGAAACTTCCAACTTATATGAAGAACTTTGTCAATCGGTAACGGGATCAGGAGCTGCACATTACTTACCTTTGGTACAGTCACCGGGTTCCTTTAATTCTTCAGTTTCCACATTAAGTCCTTTATCATCAATAGCTTCTCCACCCTTATCAATAACACCCAGACCAATAATACAATCACCAGCATTACAAATAGCTAAATCTGATGCTCCCGGTAAAGATAAAAATCGTAAAAAATCTAAAACTAAACCGGTATCTAAGGCTAGAACTATAAAATTCCATGAATATAAAGGACCACCTAGTGCGGCACACAAAATGAGCACTTCTACTACTGAATCATCATCATGTTCCACCACCGAGGAGACTTCTTATCAATTAATGTTGGAACAACAAAATTGTTTATTAAAATTTTTAGAGACATTAAATAAAAATCAGTCAATAATGCCGGCTACTAGTAGTGCTACCACAACTACACCCACCTCAAGTGTGGTGAGTACGGGAGGAAAAACGGGAAGTACAGCTATAAATACGGTAACCACGGTTAATTCAAACTTGGGTAACAATTTATCATTGGCTTCCCCCAATGCAATAGGATTAGCACAACAGCAACAACAACAAATGGATCATGCAATGATAACTATTCCAAATATGACTCCACGACCACCACCCTTGCCCTCACCAGCTTTATCGGTTACTTCTTCTATACCCCCTAGTCCCGCAACTAGTTATGCGGAGTCTACTACTTCTTCCGTAGCCGATAATTGTAGATTGGAAAAAATGAAAGTTTCAGATTTAAAAATGCATTTGAAAAAACGTAATTTACCGGTTAGTGGTCCGAAACCTCAACTAATAGAACGTCTAAGACCTTATCTTCCACTGGAATCATTAGATAGTAATACAACAAATATGATTACTTCAGCAACCATAAACAATAATAATAATGATTTAACCAATCACTGTGTAGAAGCTATGGATCATTCGGAAATTAATTCTCCCAGACCTCCGGTATCGCAAACACCAGGGGAACGACCTACAACACAATTGGAAGCAGCTGAAAAAATGGATGTTGTACAACAGGTAGACTCTCCTAGACCCTTACAAACTTCCCAACAGCCACAGCCACAGACGGCTACCATAATATTAACTAATGAGGAGTTACTAAGAGAACAACAACGTAAAATCGATGAATTGCAAAGACAATTACAAAGATCCCAACAAGAGCTACTGGAAATAAGACAGAAACAACATCAACAACCGGCTGCTACTACCCCACAGCACACACATCAAGTACAAGTACAGTTACCGTTGCAGCAACAGCAACATCATCAAATCTTAAAGTCAGCCACATTTCCACAACAAACTTTGCAAGTCAATTCGATGCCCACACAACAAATAACTTTGATAACAACTGCAGCAAGCGGTATGGGAAATAAAAATAATAATACACCACAAACTTTAACCATAATGCAGCAACAGCCCTCGCAATTAAAAGATACATTAATACCAGCCAAGGTTACATTAAAAACTGGCACGGCCAATAATGTAAAATCTATAGTAATGCCGGTGCCCATAGTGACGAATAAAAAAATACAGGCCAATACGACCACGACTCCCGTAATGACACAAAAAATGCAGGTTAAACAACAATTAGAAGCTAAAATACAAAAACAGAAACAAGCGGCGGCAGCAGCAGCGGCAGCTCAACAGCAGGCTCAGGCTCAACAGCAGGCACAAGCTCAACAACAGGCTCAGGCCCTGGCCCAACAACAGGCACAAGCACAACAACAAGCTCAGGCTCAGCAACAGGCCCAAGCACAACAACAACAAGCTCAGGCACAGGCCCAAGCTCAGGCCCAAGTTTTAGCTCAAATACAAGCCCAATCTATAGCTCAAGCTCAAGCACAAGCCCAGCTAAGATTATTAACACAAAAGACACAAACTGTACTCATTCCAACTGGCCCAACTATAACCACCGCCACCACCTCCTCACATACCACACAAAAACCCCTAGAAAAATTCACCACACACAAGCTAAACAAAGCCACCACCATTAAGGCCACATGTGGTGGACAACCAACAACAGCCACCATTGTAACCACCACCAATCAATTGCCATTAACCAAGACACACAATAATTTGGGTTTGGTATGGAATGAGGGAAATCAGACAATATTTTTGGTCGGACTAAATGATCAACATATGACCGCACACACCATAGGTAATATAAGTTTGGCCAATGCTACGCCGGCAACAAAGAAATTATTAAATGGCCATCAGAGAACCAACTCATTGCCGTCAATAGTGTTTCCCATTACAACCACTCAACAACAAGGAAATAATTGTCAAACACAACAAACAAAAACATTAATGCAACAGCAGCAAATACATAAATTGCAATTACATCCACATCCTCATGGACAGCAACAGCAGCACCAGCAGCCACAAATTATACAATTGGATATAAAACCACAATTGCAACTACAACAACAACATCAGCAGCAACAACAAGCACCTCCTCCTCCACCACCTCCCCCACAATATGAAGAAGCTACCAAACAATTGAAGGCCAAACAAATGGCTATAAATATACAAAATGGTGCTATAAATCAAATTAACCATATAAACCAAAATGGTCCTTCGAACCGTATAGAAACTTCTAATCAAATCAATTCAACCGTACACTTGCTTAATCCTTTGATTAAAATTAAAGAAGAACCCAATGCAGGATCGCCATTACCTTTACCCATAGAACAGAAACCTTTAAAATGTTCTATTAAGTCAGAAAAACTAAATGATGTTTTAGATATATTAATTAAACAAGGTGACTTACCAGAATCAGCCTTAGAAAATATAACTCCGGTTACCACACCATTAACACCCACTGGATCCAATGTCTTAATGAATGACATGACCGGAAATTTAATATATCCCCAACTAAACGAAACAAAACCTTTAATAAAACAAGAACAATTAACAGAAAATAAAATGGAAAATGAATTGGAAAATGAATTGGAAAATGATTTAGGCAATGAATTAGGAAATGAATTGGATAATGAGTTAGAAAATGATTTGAGAAATGATTTAGATACTGAGTTAGAAAATGATTTGTTAAAAGATTTACAAGATCAGCAACAGCAGCCACAATCATCACAAAATCTTTTAAATTCTTTAAATTCTATGGATTGTTCGGAAAATTCTCTACAATCTAGCACCAATTCCATTAATTCCAATAATAGCAATTTAAATCCTTTATATAACTACTATCAAACAACAAAACCAGAAAATTCCCATCATAATAATCAAAATTTTATAGAAAATATAGAAATGGCTTCTCCCTTACAGCCCGAATGTCATATTGATAAAGAAAGTGTAGCCCAAACATTAGACATTTTTCTAGATAGACATCATCATCATCAGCAGCAGCAGCACCAGCAGCAACAACATCAATCAATTCCAAATTCAACACAACAACAACAATCTTCGCCCACCCACCATGATATGTTGAGTAAACAACCCTGTTTAACCACCAACTCACCACGTCTTAATAATTCTTCTCTACATTCTTCCAATTCCAATGAAGATGCCAAACTAAATCATTTTGATGAATTTGAATTGTTAGAATTGATGTCACAACAATTAGAAATGGATATACAAGAAGATGCTACAAATTTTGCTATAACTCACCATAATAATAGCAATCTTAATCACAATAATAATAATAAAATTCATAATAATTTACAGCATTCCAATGATAAATATCAACAAATAAATGATTTAGCATTACAATCTTCTTTAAATGATATATTAAATAATCAAACTCACCACAGCAATTCAAACTCACCACAACATACGGGTTCCTCTTCTTCATCAAATCACCACAACATATTAGATGATTTTGATACCGATTCTTTTGTGCATCAGTTTACTCAACACAATCACCATCATCATCAGCAGCAGCAACGTCAGGAGCAACAACAATATCATTCTCCCTCCCATCACCCTTTAAACAACAACAGTAATAACAATAATAATAATAATAATTCTTCATCAACCCCTATGGATGTTTGTGATGATTTTGATAATCCTTTAAATGATTTTAATTTTTCTTCTCTATCACCGGATTCAAATATCAATACACCACCACATCCTTTTGGTTTAAACTCCTCCAACTGTTCAACAACAACAACTTCATCGTCATTATCATCATTGGCAGCTCAAGCAGCCATAAACGGAAATACATCGTCTCATAATTCTTGTGGTTTACCTACATCTTGTGCTTTAGCCTCATCGGCTGCTGCATCATCATCATCAGCATCATCAAATATGCCCACATCGTCTCTTAACTTCCATAACCCAGAACAAATGTCCATTTGTAATTCAAATAGCATGGGGGGATGTGGTAGTGATGCTGGTGTTGTTGCTGGCAGTGGTGATAATTCCAATGCTAATGATACATTTGGTTCAGCCTCAACAGATATATTTGATTTATTTAATATCGATGATTATAAAATGTCTTGGGGTGAAGGTGACTTTGCTGTTTAAAATGTAAAATTAAAGAAATAAGAATCTAAAAAGGTATTTAAAGAAAGTTTCGTTTTATTTTTTGATAAATTTAAATTTTATAGATTTAAATTATTTGAATTTAACATATTTGTATGATAAAGAGCTAAAAATAGCAATGTGCAACACGAAATAGTATCTTGAACGAGACAAAAAAAAAACTAATTAAGGTTGACTTTCTGTATACCAAAGCCTCTGAGAAAATGTCTCTATCCTGGATACATCACTTGTGACTGGGGCTCTTCCTTAGGAACACATTGGAGTGACACTTTTTCTTCAAATTTAGATTTTCCAGAGTGTCCGGGCAAATCTTTATACTACTAAACCTAAAAGTTTTGTGGTACAAGTTTGAGGCGATTAAAGTTTTGGATTTTTGAAAATTAACAAGTAAGAGTGTTAAATTCGGCTGTGCCGAATTTTGAATACCCTGCAACTCGTTAAAAAATGAAAAAAAAAAAAATGGCAGGGGCGTTTTTTTAAGAGGGCCACCGAATTCGGGGGGACTCCTTTTCCCCCCTAGTAATGTTTACACATTATATTTTTATGACATTTGCGCTTACAAAATAAATTTTTATTGTTATTTTTATTTATTTTCTATAACCACGCACCCAAAAGGGGGGCGGACTGAAAAAAATCGAGTTTCCTAATCCCAAGGGGCTCTATGAATATAATATGGCATAAAAATGTTACATTTGTTGAGCAAAAATTAAAAAAAAAAAATCGTAAAAAAATCGTATTTTTCAGGGGTTGTTTTAGTTCTTTAAGGGGGACCTTTTTTCCCCTGGTCTGATTTTGCCCATCTTCAAACTTAACCTTACCAGTAAGATAAGAGATATTCTTGCCAGACTTCATGGCTCTTTTGGTTTGGACTGCATCGTGGTTTCTACAGACGCACGGACGGACATCGCTGCACTCAAAAAAATACGTTAGTCGATTTACTAATTTTTTTTCGCTAACGCTAGTTAGCTAACTTTTAGCAAATTTTTAGTTAAGATTAGCATGTTAGCAAAAAATTCTTGTAAACTTCATTTAGCACATTAGCAATTTTAAACAAACTTTGAACTAATTTCTTTTGCTAAATTTGAAATTGAGTTGACTACATTTTTACAATATTTTTTGCTAATATTAGCAAAATAAATGGTAAATTTTTTTTTATTTTCAGAAAACTTAAAATGGCGCTATCTCGGAAACTAAGCTAGATAGAGCAAAATGGAGGCCATTTTTGGTTCTTAAAATCTCCATAGTATCGCCGGTCCTCTTCGGCGTACGGACATAGCGCCCAAGGTCTTATCGCCCAAAACCGTAAATGACATATTGCCCACGCTGCGACATATAGCCCAAAATGATAGGTCTAAAAATGTTATTTCTCCCAAAACAAAATTGTCAAAAAATCCAAAATATTTTTTTTGGGCGAAATGTCGAAATTACGACTTCTATGATTTGTTTTATTGTAATAAAGGTTTTCTGCGTAGCCGGCCTTCGGCCGGGCTTAGGGATTACATACTCCATGCATTAAACCCACCCTCTCTGCAAACCAAAGCTATTTTGGTTATCAGGCCTTTTTGAGGCATAACAAATTTGGTAGCGTAAAGGACTGCTACCCTAGAAAACTTAACTTTGCGGAGAGGGTGGGTTTAATGCATGGATTTTGTAATCCCTAAGCCCGGCCGAAGGCCGGCTACGCATAAAAACTTTAAAATATTGTGTTAAAAAAAAAAACAATTTTATGATTATTTTTTTGGGTGCTATGACATTTTATAAATATAACATTTTGATATTTGGGTAATATGACATTTTTGATAATTTATATAAATTTAAAGAAAATTGTTAAAATACCCAAAAATAATGGGCATATCGTCCAAAAAATTTTGCAACAACAACTAACACACATTTTTTTTGGGTGGAATGACTTTTTTAAATTGGGCGATATGCACTTGGGCGCTATGTCCGTACGCCGTCCTCTTCACATGTGTGGACCCTAATGGGCCCTAACTTTGGATCCAAAAAAGTTAGCATTCCCGAAAATTTTAAAATGCTCATATCGCGGTAAATATTGCCGACACAACAAAAAGTCTAAAAGCGTTTTTGTAGCTCTCAACACGTAGAACAAGACCGCAAAATAGTCAAAAGCTCTCCGAGTAATATTTTTGAAGTTATCAAGTTTTTTAATTCTCAAGACCCCAGTGGTCCCCTATAATCACGTATCTCAAAAACTAAGCAAGGTAGAGCGAAACGGACACAAATTTCGGATCAAAAACTATGACGATTTTTAAGGAACCCAACTAGGTCTAGGCCCATCGGGGTCTGGACCTATCGGGTCCGAACCCAATGGGGTCCTCAGATGTGTATAAACTATGTTCAAAAAAAAAAAAATATTTAGTTAACTAATTATTGGCAAAACATTTTTGCTAACTTTAGCAAAAAAATTGTGGGTTCAAAATCAGCAAATTTTCTTGTAGGTTTACAAGCTTTTTTTGCTAACATTACAGTTTTTTTTTTTTTGAGTGTATATGGGGCAATCCAGGCCAAGTCACTCACTTTTAGACCCGACCCCTTTCGATTTATTTTTGGATATGTTTTAGTACTTATTACATGCAATTTGGACACAAAGTTTCAGGCTTTTATTCCAAGATGGTGTTGAGTAATCAATTTTTCAAAATGGCGATTTTTTCAAAACCCGGTGAAAAATGAGCATATATCGATACATATATGTGAATAAATGGATGCATATATGTGGATATATGAGCAAATATGGTCATATATGAAATTGTATGCAGTCATATATGAAGTTTTTCCTTTTACAAGGAAAAATATGATTTTTTTTCTATTTTCGCAATTTTTTTGGTACCCACAAAATACCTCACACACAGGGATGTTATATGAGGTTTTCAATTTTGTACCAACTTAAAAAAAAAAAATTGTACTTTTTGGACCCTCACGGTACCATTTTTTTTTATTTATAAAAAATTAACTAAAAAACGAGAGTGTTCAACTCGGTAATGCCGAATCTTTTGTATCCTCAAAAAAAAAAAAAAAAAAACATTTTGTCAGGGTCGTTTTATGCAGAAAAATGTATCTTTGTCCGATTCTTTATTTATAGGAAAACTTTACATAATTCTAGAATTTTTCGACGGGAAAAATGTGATAGAGTGTATGAACATGAAAAATGTATCTGAATGTGTAAATACGACAAATGTGTCAAGATCTGGAACTTCTGCTAAAGATAAAATGTCTCAGAATCTGTATTAATACTATCTTACTTTTTCTGTATGAAAAGTTCAGTTTTTATATATAGATAAATGACTTAGACTTCTGTGAAAAATTCTGGGGTTTTTCTTTGAAAAAAGTGAGTAAGAATTTTATCAACCCAACAGAAATTTGAACTGGCAGCAGCTTATGGAAAGGAATCCCGAGTCAAGGAGCGCATCCAAACCAGCTGAATTCATGCATAATTCCCCAAGGCGATGTCACAAAAAAAAAAAAAATCTTAACAAAAATTTCAAAATTGTTTCCCTTACTTTTACTGCATCCTAAAGAGAGCTTTTAAGATGCGCTTTGGTATGTTGTAAAAAGCTATGCTGCCAAAATCTCGAGTTATTTTTGCTATAAAGTGCTAAATTCTTAAACTTTTTCTATAAAAACAAGCTTTGATCCGGACTTTTTTTAAAAAAAAAGTTTTACAATTAACTTGTTTATAGAAATTTCATTTGAAAACTATTTTAAACTGTTTTAAAATAAGAGTTAAAAACTAAAAAAAGTTTCATTTATGGCGGAAATCGGTTTAGCATTAAAAGATAGAGTACTTTACCAATATATGGAGGAGTTAAAAAAATTGAAAATTTTTAATTTGTACCAAATGAGTCGCGGTAGTACCATGGTACTTTTGGAAGTCAAAATGTACCAAAAAAAGTACAATTGTACCAACTTTAACATCCCTGCTCACACACACACAATATCACACAGTTTTCATTGTGACTTTTCAAAAATTCAAAAAATATCCTAAAAGTATTTTTAATGAATTTGTGTAAAATTGTGTCAGGAATTTCAAAAATTAAAAAAAATTAATTTTAACTTTATGTGTTAATAACTAAATGTTTTTATTTCATTTTGTTTTAATTACTAGTAGTCGTTGTATTTTTATATAAAAAAATTACTAAACAAATATTTTTGACAGAAAGTATTATATTTACTATGATAAATTTCATAAAAATAATGAAAAATATCAAAAATTTTATGAAAAATTTATGAAAAATATTTTTCTAAAAAAACTTTTAAAGCTTTTATAGTTGTATAAAAACTTTCATAAAATCCATGAAAAAGTTTTTATATTTTATGACAGATTTCATAAAAGAAAATTTTTTTCCATTAAATCAATGAATAGTTTTATAGCATATGATTTAACTCATAAAATTAATTTTTATCATTAAAAGTATGAACACAAATCATTACCTGTTGAGCAAGTTTTCACATTATTCTATGAATTAATGATAATTCTATGAACTTTTCAGGCGCTGGTTTCTATGAATTCTGTTCCCTTGATTCTATGACGGGCATTATTGGCTGACTTTATATGTTTTTTTTTTTTTCAGAGAATCAATGTACGTTTTTATAACCGTAATGGAACAATGCGTCGTGGGTTCGATTACCACTAAAACTTTTAACCGATTTACGCTACATTTTGGCGTAAAAATATCTTAAAAATTGTTTTAGAAAAATTTTTAAAGTTTCAAAATAAATTCGAAAAACTGTTCAAGTCCCGGAAACAAAAATTTTTCGAAATTTGTTTTGCGTTTAAAAAAATCTTTAAAATACTTTTCGAAAAAAAGTGTAAAATCCGAAAAAAAATTTGTGCAATTATTTTTTTGGCGTTTTCGAGTAAAAAAAAAAAAATATTAAAAATGCTTAATAAAAATTTATATTTTGAAATGTTTCTAAAAGTTCCGAAAAAAAACTGTGATGTTATAAAAATTAATACATTTTAATTTTTATTTTATCGCTTTCAAAGGAATTACAGTTCCATATAAATAAAGTGTTTTGTCGAGAATTTTTTTGTACGGTTGGCAGTTCCTGCCTGGGTAAGTTTTCAAAACCATTCGGAGGTTTTGGTTGTTAAAGTTGCTTTTGGCTTCATTAAAGACATAAATTCGTGTTGCACAGTGTAATCAGTTGAATTCACACATCAAATAAAAGAGTTTATTTTACAGTAAGAGTAGAATGTCTGAATGAATTGATGATATCAAGAATTGATGAACCTCTATGACCATTTGTTATTAAAATTTGCACATTATTTTATTGTATTTGTTAATTTTATATGATTAATTTGTTAATATCATTATTTTTTAAGTTGTTTTATTATATAAAAATAATATTTTTTAATTTATGCCCAATTGTTTTAATCTGTGTTTGTTTTTATAATAACCCTGCAAACAATAGAGCGATATATCGCCGAAAAGATATTGCGGCGATACGAAAATTTATCATTTCAATAAAAAATCAAAGTAGTATTTTTATTATATCGCCGTTTTCTCATACGAACGATATTTTGGCGATAAAGAAAAAAAAAATATTGAAAATTTTTATTTCTTTGTCAGTTCAAAATAAAATAATTTATCAAGCACAACAAGAAATCTTTGAAAGAATATAAATTTGGCCAAAAAACACAAATGTGCGTTCAAAGATAAAATAAAAAATTCAGCGAATGTTGCGGATATATTTTTCGGATGAATGAAAATGTTTTTAGTCCTGTTAACATGACCAAAATATGAATGAAAAAAATAATGTCTATTTTCAGCTTCAGGGAATTGATATAGCTGTATCGCCGGTTTATCATTTTGGTGATATTCCGGCGATACATGCAAATCTATTATTTTTCGTTTATACGATTATCTGGCGATATTGCCCTTTTATCGCCAAGACGAATCGTTTTCGTATCGCCGGGATGTATTGCCGTCGGGTAACAGTTTCTCCCGAAAGGTGTATCGCCGGCGATACGAATTCGATAATTGCCGCAATAACATTTATCGTATCGGCAATACAACCGGCGAATCGATGTCGTATCGTTTTGTTTGCAGGGAAAAAAGTAATAGTCGCATAAACGCACAGAAATCTACAGTGAGCGTCAAAAGAAAGTGTACGGGTCTAAAGTTGATGAAATTCGTTATCGACAAATTTGACAATAAAAACCCTTAAAACTATCAATCGACTATTATTTAAAAAATGCTATATATGAAATTTTCCAAGCTTTAATTTCAGCTTGATAGCCTCTAGATTGAGATAATATTAAATGAGATATGAGGGTCGAGCTGGAAAATTAAATTATTTGTAGACATTGTTTAGAAAATTTTTAAAAAATATTTCTAAGTTGATTTTTTTTTTCAAGTTCAAACATTAAAAATTTAAAAAATAGTACAGTTGATAAAATTCAGTTATCAACAAATTTTTCCAACGACCCAAACATAAATCAAAATTTCTTAAATGCAATAAAAAAATATGCAATTTTTTGAACTCCAATTCTTTTGACCACCAATTTTTTGTAAACAAGGAAAATATTTTATTGTTTATTAATAAGTACACCCATGTGTATAGAAAAGAGATATAAAAATAATTAAAAATTTTCTTTGTTTACAAAAAATTGGTGGTCAAAAGAATTGTATGTCAAAAAAATGCATATTTTTTTATTACATTTAAAAATTTCTTATTTTTGTTTGGGTCGTTGGAAAAATGAGTTGATAACTGAATTTTATCAACTGTACTATTTTTTAAATTTTTAATGTTTGAACTTGAAAAAAATCAATTTAGAAATATTTTTTAAAAATTATCTAAAAAACGTCAAAAAGGTCAAAAAAATTCACATTTTTTTACTACATTTAAATTTTGTGTTATGATTATTTTTGTTTGGGTCGTTGAAAAAAAGAATTGATAACTGAATTTAAACTATTGTACTATTTTTTTAAATTTTTAATGTTTGAACTTGAAAAAAATCAACTTGGAAATATTTTTTAAAAATTTTCTAAAAAAACATCTACAAATAATTTAATTTTCCAGCGCGACCCTCGTATCTCATTTAATATTTACTCAATCTGGACGCTTTCAAGCTTAAATTAAAGCTTAAAAAATTTGCTATTTAGCATTTTTTTTTAAATAATAGCCGATTGGTTTGTCGTTAACGAATTACATCTACTTTGAACCTGTACACTTTCTTTTGATGCTCACTGTATGATATATAAAAAAATTGGGAGTTTTTTTTTTAATTACTTAGTTGATAATTATTTTTTTACTGTTTATTTTTTAAAATTTTAAAACAACGAATTATTTTATTTTTTTATTAAATTTAGTGTGCTAAAAAGAATAAATAATTTTAACAAAAAATGTCGTCTATTTAATTGTTTAGTTTTTGCTTAACAATGCAAATTTCCAAAAGAAAATCTTTTAAAATAATAAAAATTATTTAATTCATTAATACTCACTTGGGTGGAGATAATTTAATTTTTTCGAATTTCAAAATCGTCGAGGTCAGAATATTTGCCTTTTAGGGTCAATATTAACACAACAAAATATTGTACCTATAGGAAGGGTGACCATTTTTTTCTGAGCTAAAATCAGTACGCCCAAGTTTTTATGTTTTTATACCCTCCAACCACAGTATGGGGGTATACTCACTTTGTCATTCCGTGTGTAACGCATCGAAATATCGGTCTAGGACCCCATAAAGTATATATATTATTGATCAGTGATCCATTCTAAGACATTCTAGCGATGTCCGTCTGTCCGTCCGTCCGTCCGTCTGTGGAAGACACGATACAGTCCAAAGTAAAAGCGCTAGACTCCTGAAATTTGGCACGAAGATGTCTCATGGTATTGGGCTGGTTAAGTTCGAACATGGGCAAAATCGGTTCAGGGGGAAAAAAGTTCCCCTCTTAAGAACTAAAAAAAAACTCTAAAAAAAGCCATTTTTTAAAGGTTTTTTTGTACTTTTGCTTAGCAAACGAAACATTGTTATGTCAAAAGAAGTTCATAGTCTTGCAGTTGGATCCAGAGAGGTTGTGTCCAACCAACTTTACCCCCCCCCCCAAAAAAAAAAAAGACGCCCCTGTTTTTTTTTTACGTGTTGGAGGGTATAAAAGATTCGGCACAGCCGAATTTAACACTCTCACTTGTTTTTTTCTAGAAATAACTATCTAAATTTTTTTTCTATGAGTAAACACTGATGTTTTTTAACACTCAAAAAATGTCGGTTAAACTAACTTTACCCCAAGTATTTTGAGTAAAAACAACTGTAAAAAACAACTGTTAAAAAACAACTGCAAAAAACAATTGTTTTCGTTATTTTGCAGAAAATTTAGTTGACTTTAAACGACTTCATTTGAATGTTTTGATCGTTTCAGTGCAGAAAATATAACAAAATTTCACATACTTTGAGAATAAGAAAATCCCTCAGATTTTGAAGACTTTTTCCGTAAGTTTTGACAACTTTTCCTGTAAGAAAACTTCACAGCTAATAAGCACGTGTTTTTTTTTTTTTTTGAAGGCCCTGATTTTCTGAGGTACTGTTGACATTACCTCATCTAACATCTCAGAATCATTTGGATTCATGCAATTTACATCATCTTTCTAAAAACATGAAAAATCCATCGACCCATTGAACTTTTCGTTATAGAAAACCTCAAAGATTCTGTGCGCATTTTCATATAAATTTAGGAAGATCAAAACAACCTCATGCTCAGATTCATTTGCGTTTTTATAAATTGTCTCATTTTCAGACTTAAGTTATAAAAAAGAACTCTGAAGACTTATATTATAAAAATTCAAGTTTTTGTACAGAATTTTCGAATAAAATTTTTTTTATGTTGAAATGTTCAAAAATCAGTACAATCAGTACATATTTAAAAAAATCAGTACAAATCAGTACAATGTTTTTTGATCAGTACACGCGATAAAAAAATCAGTACATGTACTGATCAAATCAGTACAAATGGGCAGCCTACCTATAGGGCAATGTCTTTGGGTTCCTTTTTTGACTTAAAAATCGAAAAGTTCCGAAGAAAGTGGAAAAAATTAGATATTTTTTAGCTTAAACGTTTAGTAGAATAATGACCTTCCCGGACGCTTGGAAAAAAGTTAGAAAAACGCCACTCTGAAGATCAATATCTCCCCCTAGAATATTGTTGAGTATAAAGAAATTTGTGAAAAGAAACTGTGGCTCGAGTTTCCTTTTCTACCCATTATTAAAAATATAATAAGAAACCTAAATTGTTTTCAAATTTGCAAATTTGACACCATTTTGTCATGCCATTAAAAATTTAAAGGTGACAATAAAAAGCTTTTATTAAGTTTAACTTTACATAAAAAGCTTTTTAAATACCATGACACTAAACGCTGCTTTGCTTCATATAGTAAGTTTTCATTATCATTTTGTAACTGTCATTCATTAATTTTTTTTTTAAATAAAATATTAAACAAATTTGCCATAAAAAAAATTTAAATAAATTTATATACATAGTTTGTTTAATAATTACCTTTCTACAATATATATAAAATCCCTACACATTGTTTTGATGCATTTAACAAAATTTTTATAAAAATAAAAAAAAAAAAATCAATAAATAAAAATTATAAATTCTTTCCACAACTACATAAACAATAAAATATTAAAAAAAAATGAAAAATTGCAAAAAACCACACTTTTATAAAATAAATTCATAAAATATAAATTTGAAATGAAAAGTTTATATTTTAACCATAAAAAAAAATTATAATAAAAATATTTTTTTTTTTTTGTTTTCTAACCCATAATAATAAAAAACAAACTAAAATAAATATGTTTCTAATTAAGAGCATTCCAAAAAACAAATAATAAAAAAATAAAAATAACTACACAAAAAGTCAATAAAATGTATGAAAATTAAATTGAAATTAATATTTTAAGAGGGTGCATGCGTAAAAGAAAATGTGAAAAAATTAAAATAATTTTAGATGAAATATTTATTTAAAATTTTTTTTTGTTAAAAAAACAAACAATTAAATTAATTTGAAACTGCAAACATTAAGAAGACATAAATAAATGTTTATTTAACCATAAACTAACTAATCTTAAACAAAATATTTTCTTTTAGAATACATTAAATCTACTAAATATGAAGAAAAAAAATTATCTAAATACATGATTAATGATAAACACATTCATTTTAAATTTTAAGGTTTATTTTAATTTAAAATTGCTTATATAAATATTTTCAATTCTTTTAAAATAATATGAATTTTAATTGAAATGACATTTAAGAGAAACAACAATATTTTGTTATGACAACTAAATAACTAAGGCGTTTTTTAATATATTTTTTTTTTAAAGCGTCAAAAGAAAGTGTACAGTAAGGGTGGGATAGTGTTGTGTAAGATTTTATGCAGCAGTATTTGGAAACGCTAGAACCCCTCATTTTGTGAGGTTCGTATAAAAAGTATATCAGCCAAAAAATGGGGGAGGTCGGATAGGATCTAGGGGTCGCTCATCGGGGTCAAAGTTGGGCGTAAATGGAAAAAAATCCACAAAACGGCCCACAACTCCCCTGGTTTTGCTCCTAGAGGGGTCAAATGTAAGACCGGCCCCCATTATTTTCCCCCCAAACACTTTTGTCAAATATACCTAAGCCCTATCTCCACTCCTTAACGGGGCTCCCATACAAAGGTTGAATGTTAATAAATATTTGCTCCTACCTCTCTAGCTGTCCTAGAAGTGACGACCCTAGAGGAATCAAATGTATGACCGACCCCCAATATTTTTTCATCCCCAACATTTTCTTAGAACATACCTACCCACGATCTTTAACCCTTAGTGTGGGCCACATACATTTATTTTTTATTTTTTCTTAATATGGTTTATTAAATCAGCTCCTACCGGTCCAACGGTGCTTCCTAGAGGGGCCATTAGCAAGACCAACCCCCATTTATTTTTAGCCCCCAACATTTTATCTGAACATATTAACTTCCTATCTCCAATTCCTAAGGGGTCTCCCACACAAAATGACATTTTTATAAAATTTGCTCCACCGCTCTAACTGGCGCAGGGATGACCCCAGAGAATTTCAATGTATGACTGACCCCCAATATTTTTTCAGCCCCAACATTTTCCCCAAACAAACCTACCCTCTATTTTTAAGCCTTAAGGGGGTCCCCACACATTTTTTTTTTATTTTTATTATAAAATCAGATCTTATACTGACCATCAATATTTTTTTAGCCCCAAAATTTTCTACAAACAAACCTACCCTTTATTTTTAAGCCTTAAGGGGGTCCCCACATATTTTTTTATTTTTTATAATTTTTATTTATAAAATCAGCTCTTACCGCTCCCATGTGCCTCTTAGGAACGGGAAATGCAGACTGACCCCCAATAATTTTTGCCCCTTACTTTTTGTCCCAACATACCTACGCCGTATTTCCACTTTGTTAGGGTAATTTTTTTCCTCTCCATTACTGCACAACACGTTGTTATAGTCCTCTATTAATTGTACGCCTCTTTCGGCAGCGTCGTTGAAAACATGTAATTAAGTAATATTTTCAGCGCTTGCAAATAGTCCTCACTATTTTCCCAAGTGTTTAGACCGGAACCAATTAAATTTGTTGTTAATCCGAAGCGTGCAAACAATTTTGGTGTCTAAGCTGTGACGTAGTGGCTTAAATCAATCTTTATATTATGAGTTCTGGATTTACTTGTTTCGATTCCATGTTAATTATTTTCATACCTTCGAATCCAACAACGTGTACTGGATGACCACTTTCGCCGCTATCCCCCGAGTCATAATCTTCCCCGATATCATCGTCTTATTTTTCTTCGCTGCCTTCGTCGGACGATTCGTCCATCTTTTCGTCAGATAACTCTTTGTGGGTAATTGCGTAAAAATTAGAACACGTCTGCTTATAAAAAATTATAAAACAACACTAATAAAATCTTTCTCCTTACATTTGCCATTTTTCGTTTTATTTCACAAGAGATATTCGGATCAAATAGTGCAACAGCTTCACCACTGAGATACCAAAAATGTCACAGAATCTCTTCTCCAATCGTTGAGACATCTTATTTATTGAAGCATAATTATTATTCAAATTATTATTTGGAGGTTCTATTGCTTTAGTTTCGCTAAACCAAAATTTCACGTAAATTATTTTTGGTCAAACCTAAAACAATTTTAGGCAATATATGCCTTTTGCCATCCATCGATCATGACTGATGGGTCCTGGTGGGCTAAAATGAGGAATATTTTCATTTAACATCTCTAGTGTCACCCCTGCGCCAGTTTGAGTAGTAGGAGCAAATTTTATAAAAATATCATTTTGTGTGGGAGACCCCTTAGGAATTGGAGATAGGGATTTAGTATGTTCAGATGAAATGTTGGGGGCTAAATATAAATGGGGGTCGGCCTTGCTAATGACCCCTCTAGAAGGCACCATTGGACCGGTAGGAGCTGATGTAATAAAATAAATTAAGAAAAAAAAAAAAAAAAAATGTATGGGGACCACCCTAAGGGTTGAAGGTAGAGGGTAGGTATGTTCTAAGAAAATGTTGGGGTTGAAAAAATATTGGGGGTCGTTCATACATTTGATTCCTCTAGGGTCACTTCTGGGACAGCTAAAGAGGTAGGAGCAAATATTTTTAAAAATTGAACCTTTGTATGGGAGCCCCCTTAGGAAGTAGAGATAGGGCTTAGGTATGTTTGGGAAAAGTGTTTGGGGGGATAAAGTAATGGGGGTCGGTCTCACATTTGACCCCTCTTGGGGCGAAACCAGTAGAGCTGTGTTGCTTTTTGTGGATTTTTTCCCCTTTATGCCCAACTTTGACCCCGATGAGCGACCCCTAGATCCTATCTGACCTGCCCCATTTTTTGGGCTCATGCATTTTTTTTTACGAACCTCACAAAATAGGGGGTTCTAGCGTGTCGAATTCGAAAACTCGTGCACTATCCCACCCCTAGTGTACAGGTCTACTACTTTTTGGAAAATCCGATCTAAGTGATCAAAAAGGGTTACAAATTGTACTTTGGTACTTTTTTTTATCTCTTGAAATAATAAGAAATTTTAAATGCAGGATCCTCCAGCAGATAAAAACATTCTCAACAAATTACTTTTTGGAAATTCTGAATTCAACGGGGATAATAGGGTAAAAAATTGTACTTTGGCACTTTGTTTATTTCCTGAAATAATGGTCCTAGAAACTATAAATTTGGAATATGGGATCATTCAGGTAAAAAAAAAACATTCTGACAAAGGTACTTTTTACAAAATTTTGATTTTTTTTTTGTTAATTTCTAATATTGTTGTATATTTTAAAAAATATGTATCGTTAATTAAAAAAAAAAATATTAATAAAAATATTTCCTTAAAGGAAAGAAAACGCCTTTATTTTAGTGAAGATTTGACAAAAATTAAAAAAAAAAATATATAAATATTGTGTTAAAAACTTAAAATTAAATATATATTTAGATAATATTTTTTTCTAAGTTTTTATTTTGTTTTGTTTTCGTTATAAAAAAATATTAATATAAAAACTGAAATTCCGTTTAAAAATAAATATAAATGCTAATAATAAAAACTTAATAAAAATTAAATGCATCAATGAAACAAACAATAATATTAATAAAAAATGTACTTAATTCTATTAAATATAAAAATTTTAAATTTAAGAAAAAAAAAAAAAAAAAATAATAAAAATGCTTAGCATTCTTAAAGAAAAATTAAACATAAATATAAAATTTAAAATAAATATATATTTTTATATAAGCTTAAAAAAAACTAATGTTAAATTAAAAAAAAAAAGAAAAATTAAAAAAAAAACACATATTATTTTTAATTACAACTAAATTAATCATGTTTAACATTTATGCATTACAAAAAAAAAAAAAAAAAGATTCATTCAATTTCTTAAAAACAGAAAAATATTCCTCATTAAAAAAAAACATATTTATAAAATAAAAACAATTTCTCATAAAGAATAAAAAAAACAACAAAAAAAAAAAACAACAAGAAATAACTATCTATATATTTACTATTCAATTTAAATATTTTACTCATATTTCCGTTTTTTTTTTAATTTTAATTTTCCAACTCGTTATTAAACATTAAAAAGTTAAAAAATATAAAAAAAAAATAAAACTTACTCACCATTATAAATAATAATAATCAATATTTGATAATTTCCATTATTAATAATTTTAAATTTGTTTGTCTTCTTTTTCATTATGTTAAAATTTCTTTAAAAAAAATATGTTTTTAAGTTTTTTTTATTGTTTTTGTTTTAAATAAATATTAATAAAATAAAAAAAGAAAATATTATTATGTACTACAACAATAACTACTACCATTATAATTATTATCCATAAAATTTTATTATTACAATATTATTAAAAATTGTATTTTATAAATCAATTTAATTATTCTTCTTTTTTTTTAACATAACAAAGTGATAAAAATTATAATAAAAATATCATATTAATTTTTCCAAGAAAAACTGTAATGTGTTTTTATTAAAAAAAAAAAAAGTCTAGTAAGGCAGGTTTATTCTTTGAATACCATTTAAGGTTTTCACTTTGAACAAATTCGAAGGCTACGCACAAAGAAAAAACGTGATTTTGATGACTATAATATAAGCGTGCCGTAATATTGGAAATGTTGGAAACGTTGAGGCGGTATTCGCTCATTTTTTTCTATTTGACTTGAAAATAACTCATGAGCCGTTTTGCGCCCCTACGACCAAAATGCTAAAAATATTAAAAAAATTAATAAAAGTGCTAAAATAGCACTTAGCACTTTTTTCCAAAACTTTAGTGCTAAGTCCAAAAAAAAAAAAGTGCTAGATCTACCACTAAAATGGCATCACTGATTTTCAAGCCTAACATGAGGTGTGTTTAACGAAAAAAATTAAAGCATACATTATGGCGCACAAACAAAAATCTATATATGACTGATTCATCAACGCCCATCCCAAACCGCTGGAGCTAGAGACTTGAAATTTGGACTGTAGGTTCACCTCCCGGAATATATGTAGATCCACTGGACTTTTGCCAATGTTGATTATAAGGGGGTAAAAAGGGCAAAAAACTGTACTTTTGGTACTTTTTATATCTCCTGAAATAATGGTCATAGAGACTTGAAATTTGGACTGTATGTTCACATCGTGGAATATGTATCCATTAAGGCTGGATTTTGACAGGGTTGATTCTAAGGGGGTAAAAAGGGTAAAAAAACTGTACTTTTGGTACTTCTTATATCTCCTGAAATAATGGTCATAGAGACTTGAAATTTGGACTGTATGTTCACATCCTGGAATATAGATCCAGTAAGGCTGGATTTTTACCAATGTTGATTCTAAGGGGGTAAAAAGGGTAAAAATCTGTTCTTTTGGTACTTTTTATATTTCCTTAAATAATGGTACTAGAAACTTGGAATTTGCATTCTAGGTTCACCGCCCGGAAAAGAGATTCACTAAGGCTGGGTTTTGGCCAATGTTGATTCTACGGGGTAAAATGGGTAAAAAAATGTACTTTTGGTACTTTTTTTATTTACTGAAACAATAAACTTGAAATTTGGAATGTAGGATCCTTTGCTAAAAAAACAATATGTAGAAGGAACTTTTTGAAAATTTGGATTCTAAGGGGGATACAATTGGTGAAAAGTGTACTTTTGGTATTATTTTTTATTTCTTAAAATTATGGTCATAGAAATTTAAAATTTGGAATGTAGGATCCTTCGGTGAAAAAAAAAATTCTGGAAAAAGTACTTTTTGGAAAATGCCTTTCTAAGGGGGAACCTTTTATAAAAAGTCCCTTTTAACAAAGTACCTTTTAACAAATTACCTTTTATAAAAAGTACCTTTTATAAAAAGTACCTTTTATAAAAAGTACCTTTTATAAAAAGTACCTTTTATAAAAAGTACCTTTAATAAAAAGTACCTTTTATAAAAAGTACCTTTTATAAAAAGTACCTTTTATAAAAAGTACCTTTAATAAAAAGTACCTTTTATAAAAAGTACCTTTTATAAAAAGCACCTTTTATAAAAAGTACATTTTATAAAAAGTACCTTTTATAAAAAGTACCTTTTATAAAAAGTACCTTTTATAAAAATTACCTTTTATAAAAATTACCTTTTATAAAAAGTACCTTTTATAAAAAGTACCTTTTATAAAAAGTACCTTTTATAAAAAGTACCTTTTATAAAAAGTACCTTTTATAAAAAGTACCTTATATAAAAAGTACCTTTTATAAAAAGTACCTTTTATAAAAAGTACCTTTTATAAAAAGTACCTTTTATAAAAAGTACCTTTTATAAAAAGTACCTTTTATAAAAAGTACCTTTTATAAAAAGTACCTTTTATAAAAAGTACCTTTTATAAAAAGTACCTTTTATAAAAAGTACCTTTTATAAAAAGTACCTTTTATAAAAAGTACCTTTTATAAAAAGTACCTTTTATAAAAAGTACCTTTTATAAAAAGTACCTTTTATAAAAAGTACCTTTTATAAAAAGTACCTTTTATAAAAAGTACCTTTTATAAAAAGTACCTTTTATAAAAAGTACCTTTTATAAAAATAACCTTTTGCAAAAAGTACCTTTTATAAAAATTTTCTTTTAATAAATGTACCTTTAATAAAAAGTACCTTTTATAAAAATTACCTTTTGTAAAAATTACTTTTTGTAAAAAAAAAAAAACATTCTAGGAAAAGTACTTTTTGAAAATTCCTTTTCTTAAGGGGTAAAAATATTACTTATGGTACTTTTTATATATCCTGAAATAATGATAGAATCTTGATATTTGGAATGTAGGATCCTTAAGTGGAAACAAATTCTGGAAAATTCCTTTTCTTAGGGGGTGGAAGGGGTAAAAATTTAAACTTTAAGTACGTTCTTATTTCCTGAAATAATGGCCCTAGAATCTTGAAATTTGTAATGGAGCATCATTCGGTAGAAAAACATTCTGAAAACAATACATTTTGGAAATTCCGCTTTTTAGTAGGGTAAAATGGCTAAAAAAGTGTACTTCCGGCAATATTGAAATTTTCTGACGTAATGATTCTAGAAACTTAAAATTTTGGATGTAAAATCCTTCGGTGACAACCAAAATTTTGGCAAAAGTACTTTTTGGAAATTCCGTTTCTTAACGGAGTTGAAATGTATAATTTTTAATATATGCTGAAATAATATTCCTCGATAATTGCAATTTGAAATGTAGGATCCTTCGGTGAAGAAAAATCATACTGGAAAAAGTACTTTTTGGAAATTCCGTTTCTAACGGTGGTAATAAAGTGTAATTTTGGTACTAATTTTTTTTTGTTCCTATAATAATGGTATAAGAAACTTGAATTTTGGAATGTGGGGTCCTTCTGTGAAAAAAAAACAATTGCTATGCTACAGTATTTTTAAAAGATTCCGTTTCTAGAGGTGTAGAAAAGTGTTTTTTTTACTTTTTATAGTTCTTGAAATAATGATCATAGGCAGTGAAAATTTGAATGCTGTATTCTTTAGTGAAAAATATTTTGGAAAAGTACTTTTTGGAAATTCTGTTTCTAAGAGTCGTAAAGGGCATAAAAAAGTGTAAATTTGGTACTTCTTATATTTCTGAAATAACGGTTCAGAAAAAAATAGTTAACTATCTAACTATTAAAGCCTAGAAACTCAAAATTTGACGAGCAGTATCGTCCAGCCGAAATAACACCCAAGAGATGGACAGGATAAAAAGGGGTACCTAAATTGGAACAAGTGGTGTAAAATGGTATTTTCATCTATAAGATAAATACAATAGCACTTTTTATTTCTGTAACGCATATTATATTGAGAGGAATAAAACTTGCATGGAGATTGAATTGGAAATGAAATAGAGTAGAACGGGGAACAAAATGGAATAGAGCAGGGCACAAGATGGAATGATACCTTTTACTAAAATTTTTCGTATTAAACTTTTTAACTCTCTATATGCTTTTACCAAATTTTTTTTTTTTATCCAATTTTTTTTTCACTGAAATATTTGTTCACTCAAGATCCAAAATTCCGATATAAGGGCTCGAAAATTGTCAAAATCTTTTTCACCGGAACGAACATGACAACGTACCACCAAAATTATTCAAATTTTATTATTTAAGTTATACAATGAAATATTATTTTATGAAAGACTTAAACGTCTACAATTAAATAAAACAAAGACTACATATGATTAATTTTTTTAAATCGGTAGGGTAATCCTGATCCTTCTATTACCCTGTATTTAACATAACCGGTAACGAAGTTCCGGCGGGCAAGCTAGTATTACATAAAATAACGCAGTTTTCTAAAATAGCTTTGAATTAAGCGTCTCTTGATTTGAAAAAAATTTTGAATTTTTTCAAAAAAAAAAAAAAATCTTAGATTCAGAGAAATGTCTTTTAGGAAAAATGTCTAAGAATCTGAGACTTTTTCATTAAGAAAAATATCTAAGAATTAGAGACTTTTTCTATAAGAAATTCTTAAAATCTGAAATTTTTTCTAAAAAAAAAATATCTTCAAATAAGTGATTTTTTTAAAGCAAAAAGATTTCTACAGAAAGACTTTTTTAGAATCTTTAAAATTTCTTTAAGAAATACTACATACATTTTCATTTGATTTTTTAATTTTTAATGTGTGTTAAAATAAAATGTTGGTTCCTTTTCACCAGTCTTTAACTAATGAACCCAAATTAAGTGTTCTCAAACTTTATAAATTTTAAAATCAAAAACATTTCTTTTGTATTTTTAAATTATTTCACGATAAAAACTTTGAAAATTTCTAATATCACTTATATAAAACAAAAAGTTTTAGCATTCTTATTGCGATTAAATGTTACAATCACATGGTTAGATACAACCGCCCAATCAATTAAAACCACCCCACTATATACTATAAATAGATATTTATTTACTTAGGAGTTGTTTAAGTTTGAGATTGTTTTATATATAGTTAAGTGTAAACTTGTGGGTAAAGTAGTATTAGTGGAATTAGATAAAAGCGTATTGAGATGGCAATTGGGATAAGTCTTATTTGTGAAATTAGTTGGAAATATTATTAAAGATTACTAATAAGTTTTTGAAAACATTAACGTCCAAATTCATTAAAATTTTAAATACCAGAAACGTTTGCTTTAAAAATATGTCCCAGAATCTGACACTGTTTCCATAGGAAAAATGTCTCAGAATCTGAGACTATTTTTATAGGAAAAATGTCTCAGAAACTATGACTTTAAAAAAAAATCCGAGACGTTTGCTTTGAAAAACACTTTTGGAATCTGAAATTTTATCTATTGGAAAAATGTCTCAGAATCTGAGACTACTTTTATAGGAAAAATGTCTCAGAAACTATGACTTTTTCTATAGAAAAGTGTCTCAAAATCTGAGACTTTTTCTGTTGAAAAAATGTCTCAAAATCTGCGACATTTTTAATAGGTATCTGAGACTAATTCTATGTGACAACATAGAAGGTGCTAATGCTTGGCACATAACTTACAGGTGTCCCCTTGAATTTCAGTAAAATCGGTCCAGTGGTTCAAAAGCTATTAGCAAACCCGTAAATTCCGGATTGGATTCACTTTTAAATTCAAGTGTTGAAAATCCGTTAAACAAGTTTTAAAATATGTATTGGTAAATCACAAAATATTTTACGGCGTATTTTTGTCACTCAAAAATATTTTTACACTGAAAAAAATACACTCGTTAAAAATTTTACACTCAAAAAATAGTCATTTTTTTTCAAAAATTACTTAAAAAACAATTTTTATTATACCCTCCACTCTAGTGATACAGGGTATATATAAGTTTGTCATTCCGTATGTAACACATTGAAATATTGGTTTAGGACCCCATAAAGTATATATGGGGCATTCCATGTCAAATCGGACACTTTGAAAAAAAAAAAAATTTTAGATTTTCCCAATTCGTTAACAGTTTTTAGTACCCTTCGAAAACTACTTCGTGGTAAATTTTCATATTTTTTTGATGACCCGTTCAAAAGATATCGAATTTTTAAAAATTGGTACTTTGCTCCTTAACTCAAAGTTCTTTTTCTCATAACTTCTTCAATAATGGTTCAAATTTAAATTTTTTTTTTTCAAAATTTTTGTTTTTTTGCGTACTTTATGAAACAAATCTACTGCTCCAATGGTGCGTCATAGAGGGGTCATTTATAAGACCGACCCCCATTAATTTTTACGTCTTAACATTTCTTTGGAACAAACTAATACCCTATCTCCAATTTCTAAGGGGGCTCCCACACAAAACTACATTGTTTTAAAATTTGCTCCATCCGCCCTAACTGCCCTAATAGTGCCCTTAGAGCAACAAAATGTATGACCGACCTACAATATTTTTTTAGTACAAACATTTTTTCGGAACATTCCTACCCTCTATCTCTAATTGCTAAGCCGGTCCCCATACAATTTTTTTTATTTTTTGTAAATTTGTTTTATTTAATCAGCTTCTACCGGTCCAATGGTGCGTCCGAGAGGGGTCATTAGTGAGACCGACCCCCATTTATTTTTACCCTCCAACATTTTTGTAAAACATACCTACGCCCTATCTCTACTCCCTAAGTAGGCTCCAATACAAATAACAGTTGGAGCAAATTTTATAAAAATGTAATTTTGTATGGAAGCCTACTTAGGGAGTGGAGATAGGGCTGTGGTATGTTTTACAAAAATGTTTGAGGGTAAAAATAAATGGGGGTCGGTCTCACTAATGACCCCTCTCGGACGCACCATTGGACCGGTAGAAGCTGATTAAATAAAACAAATTTACAAAAAATAAAAAAAATTGTATGGGGACCGCCTTAGCAATTAGAGATAGAGGGTAGGAATGTTCCGAAAAAATGTTTGGACTAAAAAAATATTGTTTGGACTAAAAAAATATTGTACATGTAGGGGGTCTCAATAATGACCCCTTTCGGACGCACCATTGGACCGGTAGAAGCTGATTAAATAAAACAAATTTACAAAAAATAAAAAAAAATTGTATGGGGACCGCCTTAACAATTAGAGATAGAGGTTAGGTTTGTTCAGAGAAAATGTTTGTACTAAAAAAATATTGTGGGTTGGTTATACATTTTGTTGCTCTAAGGGCACTATTAGGGCAGTTAGAGCGGTTTTAGCAAATTTTAAAAAATGTCGTTTTGTGTGGGAGCCCCCTTAGAAATTAAGGATAAGGTATTAGTTTGTTCCAAAGAAATGTTAAGACGTAAAAATTAATGGGGGTTGGTCTTATAAATGACCCCTCTATAACGCACCATTAGATCAGTAGAAATGATTTTAAGATTGAAAAATTACAATAAATTTTTTTCAAAAAATAGTAATAATCGTTATTCCACGATCCTCCTGGGCAAAAAATTTGTAGAATCGATAGAAGTTTTACACAAAAAAATTTCAAAAAAATCGAAGAGTACAAACGTTTTCAAAAATGAGATTTAAATTTAAAAACTTTAAAATCACATACTAGAGCGCATTTAAGAATTTTTTGGGATTTATTTTTTTAAAAAGTACGCAAAAGAAACAAAATTTAAAAAAAAAAAAAATTAAATTTGGACCATTATTGAAGAAGTTATGAGTAAAAGAAGTTTGAGTAAAGGTACAAACTACCAATTTTTAAAAATTCGATATCTTTTGAACGGGTCATCAAAAAAATCTGAAAAATTACCACGAATTAGTTTTCGAAGGGTACTAAAAACTGTAAATAAATTGGGAAAATCTAAAATTTTTTTTCAAAGTGTCCGATTTCACATGGAATGCCCGATATATTCATGATCCTTGATCGATTTTAAGTCGATTTAGCGATGTCAGTCTGTCCGTCCGTCTGTCAGTCTGTTGAAATCATGTTTTTGGCAATAATCCGGAACCGATTAAAGCGCTTGGGGTACCAAAAGTTGCTTAATTCTCCTAGGCAGAAACTGATGTATTTTTTTTAAATCGGTTCAGTATTTTAAAAGTTATGAGTGAAACTGTAAAGGTACCTCTAAAATTATGGTGAATTTTACACAAAAAAATGCTATAACTTGACACCTGTTGAATGAGTTACGCCCCATTGTGCCGAATCGCACAATGGGGTGTGGCACCAGATATATAACCCAAAATTTTAAAATGTTTTTTCTTGGCTAATGGCAGACATATTCAAATAAAATTTTAAATAGGTATATATTTTATTATTCTCAACGTTTTTCTGGTTTTTTTTGGTACCAATTATGGCCAAATCGGTTGAGGGGTTAAGAAGCTATGAGCAATATTGTGGAGGTTTCAATATAAACCTCCACAATATGGCGTGGTAGCGCATTTTGTAGTTGTTTTGGTTTTTTTGCTTGTTAGTTGTTGTTTGTATCAATAGAAGTTAAATCTAAATAAAAAACTTAAAACTTAACAAATCATAAAGAAAAAATACGTACATACATATAAAATATTTTTTTTTTTTTTGTTTTTTTAATATTTACATTGCACTATGGTTCCAATCATCACTTTTCTTGGCCAAAATTAACAAAATGGAAAAATTTCTGGTTTGAAATACGTTTTGCGTTAAAAATTGTTATAATTTTTTTGTTTTCCATGTATAATATTATAAAAAAATTTTTGTAATTAAATTAAAAAAAATAATTGAAAAAAATTTTAAAAAATAAGTTTTTTTATTCTTTATCAACTTTAGTCTGTTGTATTATAACAAAATATGTTTTCTGTTGCTTGTAAGTGTTAACGATTTTCTATAAAATCAATTTTGTGAAAATTTAATTTTGGCCAAGGTGGTCTGTGAAACTATTTAAAGATTCGGCACAGCCGAATATAGCTTTCTTACTTGTTGAAAATAAAATATTTCTAGTCAAAATTGTTAAATTTTTCACGTATGAAAATTTAATATCACTTAATAAGTGCATTTATGAATTCGGCCAAGTCGAATTTAACTTTTTTTGCTTGTTTTAACTTGTAAATGTAATGTATTCACAAATATGAGGCATTCCACACCAAATGTTCCGCTACAGAAAAACATGTGTCCCGTAAATTTCTGAATAGGTTGTTTGGATAGCCCTATATGTAACTAAGAAAATTGCGTTTTTGGTTTTTAAAATTTTCGAAAACTGGGCTTAGGAGGCGTGGTCAAATATTGGAAAAATGGTAAAATTTGTGGCGAGTTGCCTTGATTAAATATTTATCACATTAATACGGAATGCACCACAATGTCAAAAACTTACGTTCTTATATAGTTTTGTATGGGCTATCGATTAAAATTTTTTGTTTTGGAAAATTTTCAGAACCCGTTCTGAAATTTTCCATTTTTTAAAAAAGTAAATTTATCAAAAATCCGGCCACTTTTTTTTTCTTTTTTATTTATTTTTTTAAAAGTTTAGATGTTTGTCCATCCACACAAAAAAAAATCAAAAACACGTTCATCTTTTTTTTCGAGAAAATCGCATTTGAACTTTAAATTTCATAACAATTTTGTTATTTGCTTGTATTTCTTTGTTTTAAAGTTGCGAATGAGTAATATTAATTGCATAAATATTCGTCATACGCTCTGTTGACACAAGAAAATACAAGCAAATTACAAAATTGTTATGAAATTTAAAATTCAAATGCGATTTTCTCGAAAAAAAAACGAAAAATACATTTCTGATATTTTTTGTGTGGATGGACAAACATCTAAACTTTAAAAAAAAATTTAAAAAAAAGAAAAAAAAGTGGCCGGATTTTTGATAAATTGACTTTTTTAAAAAATGGAAAATTTCAGAACGGGTTCTGAAAATTTTTCTTGGAAAAAAATTTTATTCGATAGCCCATACGAAACTGTATAAGAATGTTAATTTTTAAGATTGTGGTGCATTTCGTTTTAATGTGATAAATGTTTAGTCAAGGCAACTCGCCACAAATTTGACCATTTTTCCAATATTTGACCACGTCTCCTAAGCCCAGTTTTTGGAAAATTGAAAAACCGAAAACGCAATTTTCTAAGTTCCATATAGGGCTATCCATACAAGCTATTCAGAAGTTTATGGTACACGTGTTTTTTTTCGCTGGACATTTGGTGTGGAATGCCTCATATGTATGTATGTACCATTGCGTATGAGTGACATTTAATAATTATCAAAATTGTACCATGGCGTATGAGTGATATTTAATAAGAATCGCAATATCAATCATTCGTACATTGTCCATTAAAAAAGCTTTGTTCTTCAAAAATTACCTCTGATTTAAAAAAATAATAACTGAATAATTCTTTTTTAAGAATTACAATTTTTCATGAAATGAAGTTAAAAATAAAAAAATTACCCACATTTCATTTTATAAGGATTTATTGTAAAACAAAAACTATTTTTGGTCCACAATTGTGTAAGGAATTATATTTCGTTATTGTATTGTATTTATCCTCCTTAAATTCTGAAAGATATGCTTATTAAGCTTCACAACAAAAAACAAGTAAGAATGTTAAATTCGGCTGTGCCGAATCTGTTATACCCTCCAACATGCAAATAAATAAAAAAAAAAAAAAATTCAGGGGCGTCTTCTTTTTTTTTTGGGGGGGGGGGGGGTCGGTAGTGGTAATTAGGGGGTACAATTCCTCACGAATAAGTGTTAAAAAAAATAATTCTTATGCTTTTTGCACTAAAGAAATACAAATTTATCATTATATAAAAAAAAAAATTATTCCACGCCCATAAAAGGGGGGCGGACCGTAAAACGATATTTTATAATTCTGTGGGTCCAAATTCAGGACCTTGAACTTCTTGTAGCATAAAAATGTTGGATTTGTTAAACAAAAATACAAAAAATCATGTAAAAATATTATATTTTTCAGAGGTTGGTTTAGTTCTTTAAGGGGGAAATTTTTTCCCCCTGGTCCGATTTTGCCCATCTCCGAACTTAACCAGCCTATATATATTAGACATATATGTGCCAAATTTCAGGAGTCTGTCACTGTTATTTTGGACTGTATCGTGTCTTCCACAGACGGACGGACGGACAGACGGACAGACGGACGGACGGACGGACGGACAGACGGACATCGCTAGAATGTCTTAGAATCGATCACTGATCAATAATATATATACTTTATGGGGTCCTAGTCCGATATTTCGATGCGTTACACACGGAATGACAAAGTGAGTATACCCCCATACTGTAGTTGGAGGGTATAAAAAACTATTTTTGGACTTGATGCTTATATTCTGCTGTTAGTAAGAATTAAAAAATGAGGCACTCCACACCAAATGTCCAGCGATAAAAAACATGTGTACCATGAATTTCTGAATAGGTTTTATTGATAGCCCTATATGGAACTACGAAAACTACGTTTTTGGTTTTTAAATTTTTGAAAACCTAGGCTTAGGAGAGGTGGCTAAATAATAACAAGTAGAAACGTTAGATTCGAATCTATTAATACCCTCCGCAATGCCCTTTTTAAGTGATAGTAAATTTTCTAACTTTAAAAAAATAACATTTTTGATTAGAAATATTTTATTTTGTGTAAAAAAACTTTTTTTTTAATAATTTTTGAAAAAAAAAAAAAAAAAAATTACAAAATTTTTTTTGAGTGCAAATTTTTTTGAGTGTAAAATTTTTTTCGAGTGTATTTTTTTAGCGTAAAAATATTTTTGAGTGAAAAAAATACGTTTTAAAATATTTTTGTGACTTACCAATATTTTAAAACATGTTTAACGGGTTTTCAACACGTGAATTTAAGGTGAAACTAATCTGACATCCACTCTTTGGCTCATAACTTTTGAACCACTGCACTATAGGAAATTTTACCCCTTTTTTGGCCAAAATTATTTACAGCCAAACGGCTGGACCGATTTGAATGATTTTTTGGATTTGACTTTTGGAAGACCCTTAAGAGGCAGGGAGTGACTCATAAAGTTTTTCATACACTCAAAAAAAAACTTTAGTAAATTTACCTAAAAAATTTACTAACAATTAGTTCAAAACAGGGTTTCCGGGGTTATAAGTTTTCGCATCTAAGATTTTTTAGATCTTTTATAGATTATCTGGTTTTCTAAACTGTTTTTTACTATTTTTTTGAGTGTACACTAACTTTCGAATATAACAGTAGAAATTTATTTTAACAATTTTAAGAAGTGTCAAAGCTACTTTTTAATAAGGATTTTATTAAAAAATTTGATTTTTGAGTTCCGAATCGTTAACTACATTTCAAAATGCCACTACGAGCAGCTGCAGATGAAGCAAAAGCTAGGAGCTCAACTTCCCTATTTAGATCTTTAGAGATTTCTGCTGTAATTCGTTCTTTTGTTCTCGCATATTTTGACAAAAAAAGTTAATTGCGGTCGCCCACGATTCGATTTAGTGGGGGCAGGCTGCGTTTTACATTTTCTTATCCAAGTATTGCCTTTAAGCCAAACAGCATGCTGTTTTTCAAAAACTTCCACTCCTACAACTTTTTCAAGCCTTTTCATATTTATACTTGAACAAAATATTCTTGATTGCTCCTTTATATATTTTTTAAAGTTTTCGAGACGATCACTTTCATCTATGTATGAAAAGAAATGTGCACAAATAGCGGCTCTTTCGTCATATTCGTTGTGTTTCTGTCGCCAAATATTGAATAAATGGGAATTTTGCGCGCAGTAGTCACCTGGAAAAATGCGTTTTTAAAAAAAGTTTGCAAATATCCGACCTTGAAATTTGATAAATTTGGAAGGTAATTGATTGTCCTAGAGAACTTATATGGTTTTGTAGCTAACATATGCTATCATTTTTTTGTAAATCTAAATAAAATTGCAATTCATAATTCCATAAGTTCAAGTTAAGGTCACTTCAATTTTTCCAATTTAATCGATCTACTAGATAAGTTCACTAACATTTCACTATATGTCATTAAAGTACTCACCTTCGACATTATTTTCCATTTTTTGGTTTTTAAAAATTATTAATTTTTATTATGAAAACTTTTATTAGAAAATCACAAAATTTACTGCACTAAATCGTTATTTGATAACTAATTTAGAAATTGCAAGAAAAACAGCTGATAAAGTTACAGTAAATGAATTCTGTCAAAAAATTTAAAAAGAGATGTTTATTTTGTTGTATTTTTTTTTATATTAAAGCTAAAAAAAATGAGCTTTGCAAAAATTTTAATTTTGACTTTTGGCCAAAAAATGGGTAAAATTTCCTATAGTGCACTGGACGGATTTGGCTGAAATTAGTACGAACCGGGCCAGGGGAACGACTAATATATATGCCAAGCTTCAGCATCCACAGAATTGTCTTTCGAAAGTTAGCGTGTTTTTTATCTCATAAATTCACGAAAAACCCTTGCCGAAATTCAGTATTTTGCTCATAACTTTTGAACCACTGGACCGATTTCGCTGGATTGCAATGCCAACCTGACCAGGTAAATGCCGAACATATATGCTAAACTTTAGGAGCCTCCGTAAAGTCTTTTAAAAGTTACCGCGTTTTTAACAGACATACAGACGGACAGACGGACGGACATCGCTAGATCGTCTTAAAATCGATCGAGGATCATGAATATATGTACTTTATGGGATCCTCCACCAATATTTCGAGGTGTTGCAAACGGAATGACAAACTAATATATACCCTCTATCACTAAAGTGGAGGGTATAAAAAGGTATCTCATGGAAAAAATAATTTTTAAGAATTTAAATTCTTTATGAAATGAGATTTAAAAAAATCAACCCACTTCGGTTTTATAGGGATTTATTGTACAACAAAAACTATTTTTGGTCCACAATTGTATAAGGAATTATATTTCGTTATTGTATTTATCCTCCTTAAATTCTGAAAAATATTCACAAAAAAAAACTGTTTTTAGTAAGAATTAAAATATGTATGCAGCAATACTAGCTCATATTACACTGTGCAACAAAAAAATTTCCAATGCCAAATAAAAATAAATCATCAAATAAACAAAATCACTAAAATATTTGAAGTTTTTTATACCCTCCACTCTAGTGATAGAGGGTATATATAAGTTTGTCATTCCGTTTGTAACACCTCGAAATATTGGTCTAGGACCCCATAAAGTATATATATTCATGATCCTCGATCGATTTAAAGACGATCTAGCGATGTCCGTCCGTCCGTCTGTCCGTCTGCCTGTCTGTTGAAAACACGCTAACTTTTGAAAGACTTTACGGAGGCTCCTGATGGTGTACATTTACCTGGTCAGGTTGGTATTGCAATCCAGCGAAATCGGTCTAGTGGTTCAAAAGTTATGAGCAAAAGACTGAATATCGGCAAGGGTTTTTCGTGAATTTACAAGATAAAAAACACTATAACTTTCGAAAGGCGAATCTGAAGATGCTGAAGCTGGGCTTTTATATTTGTCGTTCCTCTAGCTTAGTTTGTATTCAGCCAAATCGGTCCAGTTGTTCAAAAGTTATTAGCAAAGCCGTGAATTTCCGATTAGCTTCACCTTAAATTCACGTGTTGAAAACCCGTTAAACCTGTGTTAAAAACATTGGTAAGTCACAAAAATATTTTGCAACGTATTTTTGTCACTCAAAAATATTTTAATACCAAAACAAAAAAAAAAAAAAAAAGTAAACTCGAAAAAAATTTACACTCAAAAAAAATTTTACACTCAAAAAAAAAATTAGTAATTTTTTTTTTTTTTTTCAAAAATTGCTAAAAAAAAAGTTTTTTTACACAAAATAAAATATTTTTTCATGTTAGAAAATTTACTATCACTTTAAAATGCCATTGTGGAGGGTATTCATAGATTCGGCCAAGTCGAATTTAACTTTTCTACTTGTTTTTTATTAATAGCGCCTGAAAACGTCAAAAAAACTGACTTAAAAATTTGTGGCACAGTGTTACTTATTGGGTGTGTGTTGTTTAATGTTTTGCTTTGTTTTGCTTACGCATGTCTTCATTTTACTGTTGTTTTTTTTGTTGTTATCAACAGATTGTTGTTTTTATGTATATTTTTTGTTGTTTTTTACTACGTCAGACTACAATTGAGCTGTATGTATTTCAATATCAATTTTACTTGTGGTAATTGTAATGGTAGTTGTAAGTATGTGAGTGAGTAAGTGAGTGGGTCGTTGATTTGGAGGTTATTGTATCTATTTAAATATAAATGAAACACCCATTTAAGTCTGGCCTTTTTTTAGAAATTAAAAAAAGGAAAAAGTTGAAATATTATACTGATCCAACACTCACAAGAATTAGGGTGGTTCCTTAATTTTATGTAAAAATTTCATAAATATTGAAAAATATGTTTTCTTTTAATGGAAAAATTTCATAAACGAATAAAATACGATTACAAGGAAAAATAAAAAATTTCCCGGGATTTCCTGTCAGAGTTTTCCCGAGAATTCCCGGGAACCCAAACACTAATCCTAACCTAAAATTTTTGTTTTTATACCCTCCAACTACAGTATGGGGGTATACTCACTTTGTCATTCCGTGTGTAACGCATCGAAATATCGGTCGGGGACCCCATAAAGTATATATATTATTGATCAGTGATCGATTCTAAGACATTCTAGCGATGTCCGTCCGTCCGTCCGTCCGTCCGTCCGTCTGTCTGTCTGTCCGTCCGTCCGTCCATCTGTAGTTAACACGATGCAGTCCAAAATAAAAGAGCTAGATCCCTCAAGTTTGGCATAAATATGTCTTATGATCCTAGGCAGGTTAAGTTCGGAAATGGGCCAAATCGGACTAGGGGGAAAAAAGTTCCCCCTTGAAGAACTAAACCAACCTCTTAAAAATGCTATTTTTTTTTGCGTTTTTTTGTATTTTTGTGAACCAAATGAGACATTTTTATGTTCGTAGAAGTTTAAGGTCCTGCGCTTGGACCCAGGAGACTAAAAAATATCGCTTTTTTTTGCCCCGCCCCTCTTTTAAGGGCGTGGATAAAAAAATAATTTAAATAATTATAAAACTATAGTACTTAAGTGCACAAAGCAGACAAAAATGAACTTGTAAACATATACTGTGAGGGCCAAGGAGTCACCCCAGCTAACCGACCCCTCCCCCAACCTTGCCCCCCCCCTTAAAACAACGCCCCTGTCAAAATTTTTTTTTTTATTTTTTTACATGTTGGAGGGTATAATAGATTCGGCACAGCCGAATTTAACACTCTCACTTGTTTTTTTTAGTGTAGATTTTTTTTGTTTACATATTTGGACCGATTTAATTTTTTTTAGTTTAACTTTTGGATTTGAAGCAGTACTAAAAAAAATTTATAATGGTATGGCTTTAATGAACGCGAATTTTGCAAAATTTCAAAAGTAAAAAAATCGTAATTTTTTATTACTCTAGTGATTTTCATGATTCTCGATCGATTTTAAGTCGATCTAGCGATGTTTGTCCGTCCGTCTGTCTGTCCGTCTGTAGAAAACACGCTAACTTTTGAAAGACTTTACAGAGGCTACTGAAGTTTGGCATATATGTTGCTCATTTACCTGGTCAGGTTGGTATTGAAATCCAGCCTAATCGGTCCAGTGGTTCAAAAGTTATGAGCAAAAGAGTAAATTTCGGCAAGGGTTTTTCGCTAATTTACGAAATAAAAAACACGCTAACTTTCGAAAGACAATAATGAGACTGTTGAAGCTTAACATATATCTTGGCCGTTCCCTAGGTCTGTTTGGTATTGAATTTCAGCTCAATCGGTCCAGTGGTTCAAAAGCTATTAGCAAAACCCTGAATTTCAGATTGGTTTCGTTTTAAATGCCACGTGTTATACAAGTTTTAAAAGCATTGGTGGTAACTAAACCGTGCTTTTCAAACTTGTTTAGTTTTAAAGCAATGCTTTTTAAACTCGTCTAGTTTTAAAAGCATTGGTAACTTAAAAATAACACTCGAAAAAAAATTTACACTCAAAAAAAAGTTTTACACTCAAAAAAAATTTTACACTTAAAAAAAAAATTAGTTTTTCTTTAATAAAATGACAATATTTTGTGTTAGTGCATTCACTCAGAAATATTTTTACAGTAAAAAAACATTACACTCGAAAAAAGTTTTACACTAAAAAAAAAAAATTTTTTTTTTTTTTTTAAATGACAAAAAAAGAGTTTTTTTCACGTTAAAAAATGTACTATCCTTAAAGAAAAGGCATTGTGGAGGGTATTCATTGATTCGGCAAAGTCGAATTTAACTTTTCTACTTGTTATACCCTCCACTCTAGTGATAGAGGGTATATATAAGTTTGTTATTCCGTTTGTAACACCTCAAAATATTGGTCTAGGACCCCATAAAGTATATATATTCATGATCCTCGATCGATTTTAAGACGATCTAGCGATGTCCGTCCGTCCGTCCGTCTGTCCGTCTGTCTGTTGAAAACACGCCAACTTTTGAAAGACTTTACGGAGGCATATATGTTGGGCATTTACCTGGTCAGGTTGGTATTGCAATCCAGGGAAATCGGTCCAGTGGTTCAAATCTTATGAGTAAAAGACTGAATTTCGGCAAGGGTTTTTCGTGAATTTATGAGTTAAAAAGCACTATAACTTTCGAAAGGCAATTCTGAGGATGCTGAAGCTTGGCATATATATTTTTCGTTCCTCCAGCCTAGCTAGTATTGAATTTCAGCCAAATCGGTTATGTGGTTCAAAAGTTATTAGCAAAACCGTGAATTTCAGATTAGCTTCACCTTAAATTCACGTGTTGAAAACCCGATAAACCTGTTTTAATAACATTGGTTAGTCACAAAAATATTTTACAACGTATTTTTGTCACTCAAAAAAAAAAAACACTCGAAAAAAATTTTACACTCAAAAAAAAATTTGTAATTTTTTTTTTTTTTAAATTATTAAAAAAAACATTTTTTACACAAAATAAAATATTTCTAATCAAAACTGTAATTTTTTTCACGTTAGAAAATTTACTATCATTTAAAATCGGCATTGTGGAGGGTATTCATAGATTTGGCAATGTCGAATTTAACTTTTCTACTTGTTTTGTTTATTGTTTTTGTCAAATTCAGAGTCAGAGCCCCCTGAAACATATAAAACACTTTTTTTATTAAAAAAAAACAGCGAAAAAAAAAAATCGGCCGGGTGTTTCTTTTACACGATCCTCTGTGCCAGGGTCCGAACTTCAAGAGCCCGATACGACCTTAAGAACCTTTTCGAAATTTTTTATAAAATTTTAAAACAACTTTTTCATGAATCCTAATAAACTGTGGGGGCATTTTGTGCAGATATCCAGTTTCTTTTTTTTTTAAACCACCCTAGTATGTATGGTAATGCCAGTAAATGTAATATGAGAATCCTTGATAATAATGTATACTAAAAGAAAGAGCAACAAGTTGTACTACAAGACATTTTTTGTAATATACAAAATACATACAAACATACATATATTTTTATATGTTTTAATATGACGCTAGCAAACGTCGATGTCGTTTGTGGGGGTATGTGTGGTTTTGAATTTCAATATAAAAATGGTCATTAAAATAAAAATTGTTCTATATAAAGAAATCACAAACTTTTGTTTGCAGAATGTTCATGTTCTTGGTGTTGTTTTTTTAATATAACAATTTTCTTCTTAACATTTCCTTTGGTTTTGTATTTTTAGTAGTTTAACTTTTTTGATACCCTACAATTAAGTTGTTTAAACAGATTTTTGATATTAGATTGTGTTAAAAGGGTAAGGGAGGCACTTTTTTTTAATAATTTGCAGATCTGCTTATATGTTTTTGCGAATTTCTGCAGATGTTTTTGCTAGTTTTACAAAAATAATAAATTAATAAAAAAAAAAAATACTCTGTTTATTGTAGCTCAAAGTAATTTTTCTTTACTAATTTACAAACCATAATATTCTCATATTATTTTCAATTGTATTTCGAAATGTATTTTAAAATTGTCCAAATGTAGTTTAGAATTGTCCATTGGACAATGTCCAATTATGTTTTAAAATTTTCCAAATGTATTTTAAAATACTCTGTGTTTAATTCTATGTAGAATACTTTAAAATACATTTGCAAAATTTGGACAATTTTAAAATATATTTATAAAAAAAAAAAAATACAATTGGGATATTTTAAACTACATTTGGACAATTTTAAAATACATTTGGACAATTTTAAAATTACTTTTGGACAATTTCAAAATATATTTGGACAATTTTAAAATACAGTTGGACAATTTTAAAATACATTTGGACAGTTTTAAAATTAATTTGGACAATTTTAAAATTCATTTGGACAATTTTTAAATATATTTGTATAATTTTAAAATATATTTGGACATTTTTAAAATTCATTTAGACAATTTTAAAATACATTTGGACATTTTTAAAATACATTTGGAAAGTTTTAAAATACAATTGAAAATGGTGTAGAATTGCCAGGGTTGTCACTTAATTGTAGAATGCTTTTTTAAAGGACAAAATCGGCTTCAGTTGTACAGAAAAAAATACTGAACCGATTTTGATGATTTTTTTTGATTTGTAGATTACACTGTTGAACAAATTCATAGAAATTCGCACTCCCATGAATCAGAATACACGAATTAAATAGATTTTGACCTCCTGATTCCAAATCTGCTTCGAAATTTTTTTATCACGTAAGGTTTTTAAGATATTCGCGTTTTAATATTGAAAAAATTTGCTAATTTAGCACTTTTTGGGTCTCCCCTGTAACGTATTCTTAAGTTGCTCCAACAAAATATCACTAGATTTAGTATAAATATAACCTCTTGATTCCAAAGCTGTCATGCAAATTTTTCTAACGCATGCCGTTTTTGAAATATTAGCGTTGAAAAACTCGAACTCCACTGTCACACACACTCAGAAAATTATGTAAGTTAGTACATGTTAGTTGTTTGTATATTTTACAGTAGTTAGTTGTTTTCAACTACAAAGTCAGTTGTTTTTGTATGAAAAATATCAAACAACTATTTCTGTTAGTTATTTCAAGTCGTTTTTTTAACAACTAACAAAAAAGTACTGTGATGTAGTAACAGTTATTTAAAGTAGTTAATTTTATTTTTTTATCTCTGAAAAATTTTCAAAGTTTTTTTCCAAAAAATAAAAACAAATTTTGCTTTTTTTTCACAACTTTTTAAAAAAAATTGGAAAAAATTTGGTCTTCCATTTTTTTTTTTAAAATTTGGTCTTAAATTTTTTTTCCGAAAAATTTTTTGAAAAAAAAATTATATATTGATTATTATATTTTTACCACATTTTAGTTGTTTTGACTACAAATGTAAGTAGTTTTTACTACATAATTTAGTTGTTTTTTGTCAGTTAAAATAACTAACATTGTTAGTTGATTTAACTGAAAAAGTAGTTGACCTCAAAAAAACTTACAAAGTAGTTATTTTAACTGACATTTTCAGTTGATTTTACTAACATAATTTTTTGAGTGCACTTATTTTCTTTATGAATCACACTAAAATTTTCAAACGCGAATATCTCCAAAACGGAACTCCTAGAACAATTTGGATTGCAGTTTTGGAATCAGGAGGTCCATTTGATTTAGTCCTATTTTGTGGAAACCTCTTAGAAATACGTAACAGTGGACCCCAAAAAGTGCTAAAATATTGATTTTTTGAATTGAGTGCTAGAAAAATTTGGATGGCAGAATTGGAATCAGGAGACCAAAATCTATAAGGACCAGTTAGACATTTCACTGGGGGTTTTTGGTGTCGAACAGTATTATTAAATTCTCTAGAACTTACGGTCACCATTTTTTTTAATTTCTTGGCTGTTTTTCTTTTAAAACCCCCTTAAAGAAAGTAAGTAAAGAAAGAAGTTTTATTTGTGGTATTTACAATTTCTTGTTTTTTCTACAGAAAACACGAAGTTTTTAGCTCGGAATTTAAAAGTTCAATTTTTGATAAACAAAAACATTGCAAATGCAAAATGTGGATTTGTATTTTTTTCCAGAAATAATTTTTTTTTTATAAGTAATTTTTTCATATCTCTATCGTTTTCGAGATAAGCTAAAATGTTAACTTTTTGACGTTTGACCGCGATTTGCAATTTTTTTTTTTAATACACAAGAATTCCTGTTTTATTGCGCCAAAAAACTTTTAAATTTACAATTTTATTGGTAAAAATCTTGTAAAATTACAAAAAAGTTTTACTAGAAATTCTCGTAAAATAGGAGGAAACAAAAAATCTAGTGAAGTCACGACAACTCCTTATAAGTTTTATCGCGTCAAAAAAGTTGTGAGTTAGAAAATTTATTGGTATAAACCTTGTAAAATTACAAAATTATTGGAACTTTAAACAATGATCTTTGTCTTGTCGTGGCGAAATCGACTAAAGGGTTTAGTCGAACCCACAACCCCTTGTTTCATAGGCTGGCACACTACCAAGTAACCTGCACTCAAAATATTTTGTAGGCAAAAACAAAAGAAAAACACATTTAAAACCAGTGAATAAACAATTAAAAACAATCCCAGTAATTATTCGTTTGTTTTAACAAACATCAACATTTATTTTTTACTGTTGACAAAATTTTCTAAAATAAATAACACTAAACATTAAAAAATTACGGTTTTTTCATTCTTTTTTAACAACAAATTCGAAAAAAATAACCTACGAAAACATTAAAAATTAATGATAGTTCTGTTATTTTTACCTACAAATTACAAAAAAATAACCTACGAAAACATTAAAATTTTTTAAATAAACTACAAACAGTTAATGACATAATTTTTTGAGTGTATAGGGACCGAATTAAAATATATGGTCGAAAAAATGTTCAATAAAAACAAAAAAAAGTTTTCGTAATCATTAATGAATTGTGTGAAAGTCTTAAAGTAAAAATATCTCAGAACATACAAAAAATATCTCAGAACATACAAAAAATATCTCAGAACATACAAAAAAATTATTAGCTAAAAATTTTCAATTAAATCTATTGATCAACAAAATTTAAATAAAGCAATCATTGTTTCGATTAAAATTTTTGTTATTTTACTTTCTTTATTGTTCGCAACATGTTAGAAAGCAAAAAAATAAGTATTTCTTCATATTTTTTTCATAATTCATTTGTTAAATCAATCATTATTTTGATTAACTTTAATTAACAAATTGATCAAATTTGTGATCAAAATCAAAAAGTGTTTGATTAAAAAAAAACATTTTATTAATCACCTATTAATTTGGTGATTGGCATAACAGTTATTTTTCATCGAAGGATTTTAAATAAAAAAAATTGATTGAAACCGCGTTTTTCGGGATTGAAATTTGTTTACAAAATCTTTCTGTGAATCCGAAAAATTTTTGTTCAAAATATATCTCAAAATTCGAATAATTTTATATTGGAAAAACTTTTCAGAAGTGATATTTTTTATTAAGTTCTTAAATCCGTAAATTTTTGCATTAGGAAAATTTCATCATATTTTGAAATTTATTTTTGTATGTTTCTTCCAAAGTCGTTGCTAACCAACAGTTAGTTGTTGGTTTCGTTTTATGTTGATTATAATTTCATTTTCTCTACTGTTGTTGACACACTGTTGCTTAAACCAAATGTCAGATATACATAAAATAACAATTAATATTTATGTCAAAGCTAAAAGCGTAAATTGAACAACAACAACAACAAAAAATGCTTAAGTATTGAATTGAAAATAACAAGAAAAACAAAACAGAAAAAAAAAACAAATGAAGAAAAATCGTCAAGTGTTAAACACTTGTTGCCAATATGAAAAACAAACTTAAAACACAATTCCTGCATTTAGGATTTAATTAAATTCAATGTAATTTTTTTTTTATTTGTTTCAAAGTATTTTTACATTTCATTTAATGCTCAAGTACTCAAACTTTTCTTTCAGTGGCTATTATTGATTTGCACTTATTTATTAAGAGTCGGTTATTATTATTTTAATGATTTCAAGTTTTCAAATGATTTTAATCATTATTGAGATTAAGATAATAACAAATACTATATATATTTAAGTAGTAAGAATCATAATTAATTGTAATGTATACTTTCTCAATTACAAAAGGTGTGGGAGAGAGAATTTTAATTATAATTATGATGATAATAAGGTGAAAACTAAACAGCTTAAGAGATTACAGATTTCAAGGACGTGATAAATAAGATTTTATTAAGTTTATATTATATTTAAAAACATTAGAAAGGGCTGAAAACGACAAAGAAAATTGGCTGAAAATTTGTTATCATTTGCCAAAAGTCCAATTATAAAATTTTAACTCCATTTGGTAGTTAATTATGGTAGCCATAAAATTAGATCAAACTATTGCTAATTGTGGGCGTGGCATGCGATTAAACACTGTTTGTTTTAAATTGTTTTATTACTTGTTTTAAATGTGTTTTTCATCTGTTTTTGCCTATAAAATATTTTGAGTGTAGTTTTTGACGAACGACTGTAGCCGATTTTTTAATAATAAAAATTTAATAAAAAAAAATTTACAGAAAAATCATTTACATTCCTTATTGCTAAAATTGGGCTTTTTTTAAATAATTACAGAGAAAATGTCATACTACAGAAAAATGTTTTTAAATCAACTTTGTTTTTTATGATCATATTTCCATTAAGATCAATTTTTTATACCCTCCAACTACAGTATTTCATTCCGTATGTAACGCATAGAAATATCGGTCTAGAACCCCATATATATGAAGGTTTTATAAAAAAAACAAGTAAGAAAATTATAGTCGGTCAAGACCGACCATATAATACCCTACACCAGTGTTTTCCGGAAAATGGGTACCAAGTTCAAACATGCATCAATTGGGTATATCATTTGTCAAATCTTTAATAAGTGTAGAAAACACTCACATACCAAATTTGAGTGAAATTGGCTTATATTTGTTGCAAATAAACCGCTTTTAGTAATATGGGGCGAAATTTTCATATGGGGCCTAAGTACAAAAATAGTCCGATTATAATCAGATTTTTGGGTTATTAAAGTATGCGTTAAATACACACAAACAAAATTTTAATCAAATGTTTTCTAATTTCATCAAATTTTATAGATTTATGTGAATATCGGGAGGGTGGTTTGCATACACGTATGCAGGATTGTTTTTTCAGGGCCCAACAACATAAACAAAAAAAATTTTGTTGTTATTTTCATGAGATTTGTGTTTTTAAATACATATAAAATTTTTTTGTTGTTGTTGGCCCCCCCCCCCTCTGAATACGTCGTTGGTGGTTTGTATGGGGGCTACAAGAAGAACGGGTCCGATTCCTTTGAAATTCGGAACGGTGATTTGTGAATACAAAAAACGTTTACCTGCCAAATTTTGAAAGGATATCTACTAAAATACGGTTGTTAGGGGAATTTGACCCAAATTTAAAGGGGACGTTTGTATGGGGGCTAGGTCAACACATGGACCGATTTTTTCAAATTTCAATAGCATCCGTCCTTGGGTCAAAAGAAGCATAATTTTCAAATTTCAGACAAATCAGTTAAAAATTGCGACCTGTATCGTGCGCACAACGTTTACATGGACGGACGGATGGACAGACGGACATCGCTAAATTGACTCAAAAAGTGATTCTGAGTCGATCGGTATACTTGAAAGTGGGTTTAGGACCAATATTTCGGGTAGTTACAAACATCTGCACAAACTCATTATTATGTACCACAGAGTGGTATAGGGTATAAATATTTGAGTAAATTTTTAATACTATTGAGTAAAAAATTACTCAATTTTGCACTAGTAAACGATTTAATAGTATTGAGTAAATTTTTAATAAAAATTTATTAAATGTTTGCAAAAAAAATTGAGTAAATTTTTAATTGACACAATTAAATATTTACTCAAAATTTATCTTTTTTTTTTTTAAAAAGTTTAAAAAAGTTTTAAATTTTTTTACAAAAAAAAAGTAAAAAACTTACTTTTTCGAACTTTACCAAACATATTTATGTCTCAAAAACATAGGAACATTTTATAAAGACGTTTACAAACTTTCATTTAAATATACAAAAAACTATAAACTAAACGAGAATTCAAAAAACTATGAGAGCTTAAAAAAATTAAAAAAAGTATTAAATTTTTATTAAATTATTTACTTAAATTGTTTTTAAAATTTTTAAGTAAATTTTTATTTGCATCAATTAAAAAATTACTCAAAAAGTGATTACTCAAATTTGTTTCCTCCATATTTTTTTCTGTGAGTAGATGGCGAAAAACACTAAAAAACAAAATGTTGCTTATCAAGTTTTTGCAGTAAGACCTTCATATATATTATTGATCAGTGATCGATTCTTTGATATTCTAGCGATGTCCGTCCATCTGTCTGTCTGTCCGTTCGTCTGTCCGTCTGTCTGTGGAAGACACGATACAGTCCAAAATAAAAGAGCTAGATTCCTGAAGTTTGGCATAAATATGTCTTATGGTCATAGGCTGGTTAAGTTCGGTGATGGAAAAATCGGACCAGGAAGTTTTTTTACAGGTTTTATTACACTTTTGTTAAGAAAATTAAACATTTTATTGTCGGAAGAAGTTTTTTGTTCTGCACTCGGACCTCGGGGATTAACAAATGTTTTTTTTTCTTGGTTCGCCCCCTTTTGTGGGCGTGGATTAAAAAAAAAACAATTTAAATAATAATGAAATTGTATAGCTTACGAGCAAAACGCATAATAAATAAATTTGTAAAAACAAACCGCGAGTGTGAAAGTGATCCCTCCCGACCCACAATGACCCCTCCGTCACAAAAAACGCCCCATAAACTATTTTTTTTATACCCTCCAACCACAGTATGGGGACCCCTTAGAGTATATATTTAATTGATTGGTTTTCGGTGTTTGTATTAACCCTTTTACTACCGACATTTTTTTTTGCTAGGAATTTCTTGACCAAAATTTGTGAAAATGTAGATCTGTGCTAAGTAAAAACCTTTTGTTAATTTCGTTTGTCTACTGTGCCCTCTAGCGGAGATATATCAAACCAAACTTAAAGCTTTCACATGCAATATCTCTCGAACGAGTAAACATTTTTCCAATATTCGAATTTTGTATTTTTTGTATCAAAAAGTTCTACAAAATCCGTTTTTAAGAAAGATTATACGATTGTTTTTCGATTTTTAAGAGTTTTTTTATCGTTTATTTTGTTTTTCAATTTTTTTACGTTATTTGAAAAATTTCCATTTTGCCAACAAATATTGCGTATAAAGTAGCGCGTCCCGAATTCAAATTTTTTTTAGCTTGCCCCCTAAAACGATGGGGATTTTGGAGCCTTTTACGGGAAAAATAACAAAAAAAGTTTTGGACAAAAAACCAGTTGGCTACCAGCGGCTAAAGATTGCAATCTTATTGTTAGTGCATTTTGAAAAAACATTTTTTTTTTTTTTTAAATTGACGCCAAAAGTTGTTAATAAAATTTCTATGGAGTAATTTTAGTGCAGCGTTGCATCTCAAAGATGAAAATGTGTACTTAGTTTTTACTTTTTTTTCTTTTAAGCTAAATTAGTCTCAAAATCTGCTCTGACACAGTTTTAACGAATGTGTTCTATTTTCCGCAGCTTTTGAGACCAATTTAGCTTAAAAGAAAAAATAAAAAAAATTTAAGTACACAGTTTTCATCTTTAAGATGCAACGCTGCACAAAAATTACTCCATGTATATATTATTAATATTTTTCTCGGAATGTACTCTATATTGCACAACTTTTGGCGTCAATTTTTTTAAAAACAAAAGAAAAAAATTTCAAAATGCACTGAGATTGCAATCTTTAGCCGCTGGTAGCCAACTGGTTTTTTGTCCAAAAATTTTTTTGTTATTTTTCCCGTAAAAGGGTCCAAAATCCCCATCCTTTTGAGGGGCAAGCATTTTCAAATTCGAAAAAAACCGAACTCGGGAATTTTATATTTCCGAATACATCTATCGTAAAGATAGCCGTCTATTGAGCCAAAAAATACCGTTATGAGAGGGAGATAAAGTGTTAATTAAGTTTCACAAAAATATTTGCCATAATATTTTCTACAAAGTTTCTGAACATAGCCAACACCTCAGATATAAAGAAAACATAGTTTTATATACCGATATGCTGCAAGAACAGGCCAAAGCTGGGAAATTTTAACCGTCTCTTAAATAAAATTTCGATGTGAACTTTCAAAACGCCTACACACGTATATTCTTTTTTGGTCTCCTCTACAAAAATCAATCGTCGGAAACCCGTATTTTTTTTTAGTGTTGTACTGTGTAATTGGTCGACATCGTTTTTACACTATCGACAAAAAACATGCATTTGCTTGGAAATCTCAACCTTAATAATTATATTAAAAAATATACGATTGTATCAAAACTTTTGTACTCGGGTAGTTTTATATACCGATATGCTGAAAGGACAGATTAAAGCGGGGAAGCTTTAACCGTCTCTGAAATAAAATTGCGATGTGATCTTTTAAAACGCCGACACACGTGTGTCTTTTTTTTGGTCTCCTCTACCCGAATTAATCGTCGGAAACCCGTAATTTATTTTAGTGTTGTACTGTGTAATAAATTGCAATTTTAATTTGTTTTAGAAAAAAACTCCTTAAGTAAGCAAAAAATTAAAAATATTTATTTACATTTAACACTTAATAAATTTAACTTTTAATGTTTATAATGTTTTAAGCAGATAAACCCCAGCGTTAACTGAAAATCATAAATTTCTTTAAATAAACTGTTTAATTTAAATCTGTGACAACTTCAACATTGTTAAATTAACAAGTTTATTTACTGGCTTTGTCGCTTTTTCGCTTTATATTTATACCCTACACCACTCTGTGGTACAGGGTATAATGAGTTTGTGCTGATGTGTGTAACTACCTCAAATATTGGTCCTATACCCACTTTTAAGCATACCGTTCGACTTAGAATCAGTTTTTGAGTCGATTTAGCTATGTCCGTCTGTCCACGATACAGGTCGCAATCAATAAATTAATTTGAAATTTGAATCTTTGGACTCTTTGCTCAAGGACGAAGCATATTGAAATTAAAAAAAGTCCATGTTTAAACCTACAATTTTCCCCTTAAAATTAAAAAAAGGTCCATGTTTAAACCTACAATTGTCCCCTTAGAGCTTAAACTCTTATAACCGTTTTATGATAGATATCCTTCAAAAATTTGGCAGGCAAATGTGTTTTGTATTCACAAATAACTATGAAATTTTATAGAAAACGGACAAGTTCTTCTTGTAGCCCCCACACAAACCACCCTCCCGATATTTATATAAATCTCTAAAATCTCAAATAAAAGCCTATTTCACTCAAATTTGATTTGAGAGTGTTTTATACATATGGGGGTTTTCGTGTCAACTGACACAACTTTTGAAACCTATGTCTTCCGTTCGGGATAAAATTTGCACCAAGGTTAGTCCTATTGGATAGTAGTTCAGACACAATTTTTCAGCGAGAACGGTCAAGGACTCTCTGAGTTATAGGGGGTCGAAATTTTATATTTTGGCCAAAGAGGTGTTTATTCTCATCCATGTAACTTCTTACCTATTGTTTTTAGCAAAATGTGTCCCAAACAGTTTAGATAGTTATCGAAAAAAAATTATAAAAAAAATAAAAAAAAAGTTTTTGATTTTTTTTCTTAAAAATCTAAAACTTTTTTGACTTTTTCCTCAAATTGGGCCCTTTTTTTTTTTTTTTGATTAAAAAGAAAGCTTAGGTCTTTTCCTTTAAGAGCTATGGGGTCGCTTAGTGGGATGCGAGTGGGATATCTATGAAAATTTTTTTTTAACTTTGAAACACAAAAAACGGTTCTTCACTTTGCACTATTAGACGTGGGATAGCTAATCAGTTTTCGATTTCGATCCGCGATACCCTCTAGTTTTTATAGGTTCGAAAAAGAAAGCACGAGCCAAAACATGAGGGCGGTGGGGTGGGGCCATATGGCCCCTCATCGGGGTCAAAGTTAGGCGTAAAGAGGTAAAATCCTCAAAAAGCCCCTAACCTGCCCTAGAAACGCCCCTGGGGGGTTGCAATGTGAGACGAACCTCCAATAATTTTCTGCCCCCAACATTTTTCTTGAACATACCTTACCCCTATTTCCACTTCCTAAGGGGGCTCCCATACAAAACATTTTTAAAAAATTTGATCCTACCATTCTAACTTACCCTAAAGTGCCCCAAGTGGAGCCAAATGTATGACCCACCTCCATTATTTTATTAATTCCAAAATATACCTCCCCTTAATTTTCAGAATATACCTCCCCTTAATTTTCAACTCTTAAGGTGGTCCCCATACATTTCTTTTATTTTTTATAAATTTGTTTTATTAAACCAGCTCCTACCGCCCCTACCGTGCCTCCTAGATGGGCAAAAATTACGACCAAACCCCATTATTTTTTAGTTACCAACATTTTGTCTGAACATAATAACACCCTATCTCCACTCCTTAAGGGGCTCCCATACATTATAATCACATGTATATTTAAAAACTAATAAAAAAATAAAAAAAAAAAAATGTATGGGGACCACCTTAAGAGTTGAAAATTAAGGGGAGGTATATTCTGAGAAAACGTTGGAGTTGAAAAAATATTGGGGGTCGGTCATACATTTTACTTCTCTAGGGGCACCCTATAGACAGTTAGAGCGGTAGGAGCAAATTTTATAAAAATGTCATTTTGTATGGGAGCCCCCTTAGGAAGTGGAAATAGAGGTTAGGTATATATTCAAGAAAAATGTTGGGGGCAGAAAATTAATAGAGGTCGGTCTCACATTGCACCCCTCTGTGTGCAGTTCTAGTTGTGGGGCTTTTTGAGGATTTTAACATCTTTACGCCCACACCCAAAAAAAAAACGTGGGTATTCAATACTAAAAATTTAACTAAATTTTTGTCCAAAAGGATCTAGTGCAGGAATTGGTAACCAATACCAAAATTTTTTACTAATGTTATTCAAAACCAGTAAAAATTACTAATTTTAGTATATGAAGTTACTAAAATTAGTAACTAATTAGTAGATTTTGGTACAAAATCACTTACTAAACCTTTTACTGTAGAATTATTTTGAGTGCAATTTTGACCCCGATGAGGAGCCATATGGCCCCACACCACCGCCCTTATTTTTTGGCTTATGCTTTCTTTTTCGAACCTATCAAAATTAGAGGGTGTCCCGGATCGAAATCGAAAACTGGTGAGCTATCCCAAGCCTAATAGTGCAAATTGAAGAACCGTTTTTTGTGTTCCAAAGTTAAAAAAAAAAAATTTCATAGATATCCCACTCGCATCCCACTAAGCGACCCCATAGCTCTTAAAGGAAAAGACCTAAGCTTTCTTTTGAATCAAAAAAAAAGGGCCCCAATTCGAGGAAAAAGTCAAAAAAGTTTTAGATTTTTAAGAAAAAAATCAAAATTTTTTTTTTATTTTTTTTATAATTTTTTTTTTCGAAAGACTGAAGAAATAGCTATCTACACTATTTGGGACACATTTTGCTAAAAACAATAGGTAAGAAGTGACATGGATGAGAATAAACACCTCTTTAGCCAAAATGTCAAATTTCGACCCCCTCTAACTCAGAGAGTCCTTGACCGATCTCGCTGAAAAATTGTGTCGGAACTACTATCCAATAGGACTAACCTTGGTGCAAATTTCATCCCTATCGGAAGACATCGGTTATAAAAGTTGTGTCAGTTGACACGAAAACCCTCTATATTAAAAATTTGACAAATGATAGAACCAGTCGGTCCATGTTTGTACTTGGAACCCATTTTCCGGAAAAAACTGGTGTAGCTTATTATATGGTCGGTCTTGGCCGACTATAATTTTCTTACTTGTTTTATCTTGTTTTATTTATTTAACTGAAGTTGGCAAAAGAGTGTGTATTTAAAAATCCTTTTGCCCCCCTTATCACTTTTTTAAAAAAAATATTTATTTTTCCTTTATTTTCTTGTCACTTTCGCATACCAGTTCAGTCTTTAGTACTTTTAATTTTGAAAACCTTTTGTTATTTGAAATTTCAATTAACAGTTAAATGTTTGTAACCGTTAAGCTACACAGCTTTTGCTTTTATTTGTTGTTGTTGTTGTTTTGTCTTTTTACCGTTTTATAGAAAAAAAAAGTCTACTTGAGTTCGTTTTTTTTTCGTTTCATCGTTTTCATCAAGTATAATTGAATTTTTTATAAACCAACCAGCCATTGAAACAATTAAGAAAGAGGGTGATTCTTTCAATTTACATTGCAACCGAAGAAAAAAGTAAAAAAGTGCTTAGTAAGAAAGTGAAATTGTTTTTTATACAAAAAAAAATGGGTTATTTGTTAAATAAATGTTTATTTGACAATATAACTAAATATTTAAATTCTAAAACAAATAGAAGGAAGTAGTATATGATTTAAGAAATTTTTAGGAAATAATTTGGTTTCTTAAGAAGTACAGGATCAATGGTCCTAGCTTTTCTAAATGTAGTTTACATATTGGACCACACTGCTTTTAATGGTCGAAAGTAGAGCCCATGGTCAGTACCGTAGTACCGGTAATACCGGTATTCCCGGTTCTCAGTATTACCGAGAATTGCTACCGGTTTCCTGGCTCTTGAATAATATCCAGGAAACCCGAATTCCCGGTTTCGGCTCTGACGGTATTACCGGTATTTCCGGGACTACCGGTTTGTGCATTTTTTAAATTTTTGAATTTTTTTTACAATTGATATTTTTATTTGTTTTTAACAAAAAAAACAAATACATAATATGTTAAAAACACCATTTCCAGCTTTTAAAGAATTTAAGAAAAAAATTATAACATGATTTTTAAAAAATTTTACGGATGGTTTCTAAGACATTCATACTATATCTGTACGTTCGTCTGTCTATGGAAAGCAAGATGCAGCCTAAACCAAAAGAGCTATAAAATGAAAAAGTTTCCACAATTTAAACCAAACCTCAACTTGCCTGAAAAGGTGTGGGGGGGGGGGGGAGGAAGAAGCTTTCATTTAAAGAAGTAAACAACTTTTGAAACACGCCAACTTGGACCCAGAGGACTTAAAAATATAACTTTTTCTGTTTTGTTACTTAAGTGTAAATTTTTGTTTTTACATTTTAGAGGGTATAAAAGATTCGGCTCAGACAAATTTAACACTTTCACAACATTTTTATGTCGGAGGAAGTTCAAAATTGTTAAAAAAGTAATTTTGGTAAAAAATAAATTTAGAAAAAAAATTTTTTTTGATAAAAAAAAAATTTAAAAATTAAAAAAAAAAAACAAGTGAGAGAGTTAAATTCGGCTGTGCCGAATCTTTTATACCCTCCAAAATGTAAAAAAATTAAACAAAAAATTTGTCAGGGGGGGGGGGTTGATAGGGTCAGTGGGGGACGTTGAGAGCACCTTCCCATCGCGATAAATATACCTATTGTTTCATTTATTTAACAAAAATGCAAAAAACATGTAAAAAAGTGTATTTTTTTAGAGGTTGGTTTAGTTCTTTAAGGGGGTACTTTTTTCCTCCTGGTCCGATTTTGCCAATTTTCGAACTTAAACTGCCTAGGAACATATCTGTGCCAAACTTGAGGTTTCTAGCTCTTTTATTTTGGACTGAATCGTGTTAACTACAGACTGACGGACAGACACACGGACGGACGGACATCGCTAGAATGTCTTAGAATCGATCACTGATCAATAATATATATACTTTATGGGGTCCCCAACCGATATTTCGATGCGTTACACACGGAATGACAAAGTGAGTATACCCCCATACTGTAGTTGGAGGGTATAAAAAGTTATTTTGATGAAAATTTTTTTTTTTTGAAAAATAATTGTGTTAAGTTTTTTTTTTATTTTGAGGATGTTTATTCTGGCTCGAGGTCATTATTTTCTTTACTAATTGAAACCATGATATTCTCATAGCATAATTTTCAAGAAAATTATTTTCTTGTTTTAAATTTATTTATGTTGGTCATTTTTGCAAGACTTAATCGACACGTGTTTCGGAATTTATCAGATTCCATTGTCAAGATTATTTTGCAAAAATAGCAACGATTTACTACAAAGTAGCCAACGAGTCTAATGACAAATCGTTTGTGCACAAACTAAAATATTAATACATATTCATTCGATTCTATCCACAATGGGAATTAGAAAGACGAAGAAATTGTACTATACTAGTAAGGCAACGATTTTCACTAACCAACAAAAATATTTAAAACATTTTTACATATGAAGGGTTTACTGCAAAAACTTGTTAAGCAACATTTTATTTTTTGGTGTTTTTCGCCTTCCACTAATTTTCCATTGACAAATTTTTGGCAGAAGTCTTGCTTAAACCCTTCGTACAAGTATCTTGAGAATGAAAGTTCTGCAAAGGTTATATTTTCTACATTATTTCAAAAGTTTTTAGGCAAAAATCACCATAAAATGAAATGTTGCATATCGAGTTTTTACAATAAGCCCTTCATATGATAGTCCATTGGACTACAATAATATGTATGTTATTTGTTGTTGTGAGTGTAATAATACCACATTAGGGTTATTCATCACCATTATAAAAATTGTTTTATTTTATTATGTTAAGTTTTATTCATATTTATTATGAATAAAACTTGTGATAAAATTCTTTATTCACCAGCAGGTGAATTATTATCCAAGTTACAAACCTTTTTTGTTTTAAGATTTTAATTTTATTTATACCCTCCACTCTAGTGATAGAGAGTATATATAAGTTTGTCGTTCCGTTTGTAACACATTGAAATATTGGTCTAGGACCTCATAAAGTATATGTATTCATGATCCTTGATCGATTTTAAGTCGATCTAGCTATGTCCGTCCGTCTGTCTGTCTGTCTGTCCGTTGAAAACACGCTAACTTTTGAAAGACTTTACAGCAGCTGCTGAAGTTTAATATATATATGTTGGCCATTTACCGGGTCAGGTTGGTATTGCAATCCAGCCAAATCGGTCAATCGGTTCAAAAGTTATGAACAAAAGAGTAAATTTCGGCAAGAGTTTTTTTGCGAATTTACGAGATAAAAAACACGATTACTTTTGAAAGACACTAATGAGACTGCTGAAACTGGGCATGTATCTTTGCCGTTCCCCAGGTCTACTTGGTATTGAATTTTAGCTCAATCGGTTGTGGTTCACAAGTTATAAGCAAAACCCCGAATTTCAGATTGGGTTCATCTTAAATGCCACGTGGTAAACAAGTTTTAAAAGCATTGGTGGTAACTTATACCCACTTTACACTATTATACTTTTCCATTATACAAGCGTAATTTCGCCATGATAGGGAAATATTTTATAAATTTTTTTTGTCAGAAATTGTTCATCTATTAGATTTTTTTTTTTTTTTTTAAAGAAACAACACTCAGGCAATGCTGCCTATCAATTACTAATGTAACCGTGATGTTTCTTTCGGAAAGGGGATAGAAGAGAGATGAAAGATTTGAAAGATAGAAGGGCTTCAGTATAGCAACACTGTAATTGCGCGTGTTGATAATTTTGAGTACAGTTGCTGCATCGCCATCTGTTATTGATCTGGCGAATTATATTTGAAGCTGTGTTTAATAGCCATTATTTTATTATTTTACTTCGTTGACGTTTTAGTGCTATATATCGACGAAGAAGGGTGCTGCGATAGATATTAGTTATAAATAGAAACTAATAAATATCTGAAAAAGATGTTGTTTTGCCTGATCCGGGAATCGAACTCAGGCTTGCTGGCTAGTAGTCCAACGCGCTAACCACTAAGCCACAGCACCCTCACCCAGGTTTCAATCAAAAACGAATACAAAACCCATTTAGAAGTTGGTAAATTTCGATGTGTATAATGGAAGCAATGCTTTTCAAACTTGTTTAGTTTTGGTAACTTAAAAATTACAATCGAAAAAATTTTTACACTCAAAAAAAAATTTACACTAAAAAAAAAAATTAGTTTTTTTTTTTACAAAAGTGTCAATATTTTGAGTACATACGTACATGCATTAACTCAGAAATATTTTTACAGTAAAAAAAAACATTACACTCGAAAAAAAGTTTTACACTAAAAAAAATAGTAATTTTTCTATTTTTTTTTTAAATGACAAAAAATAGGTTTTTACTCAAAATAAAATATTTCTTATCAAAGTTTTTAATTTTTTTCACGTTAAAAATGTACTATCCTTTAAAAAAAGCATTATGGAGGGTATTCATAGATTCGGCAAAGTCGAATTAAACTTTTCTACTTGTTTTATTTTTTTTTTAGCTTTATGAAAAAAAATTTGATAAAAAAAAATTTAAGAAAAAAAAAAATTTTATGGATAAAATTTTTAATGAAAAAAATGATACAAAAAAAAAAATAAAAAAAATATGTTTTACGAAAAGAACCACAATCAGATTTCACTAAAGACATATGTAAACATTATTTGGCTTAGAAGTACGTTAAATATTTTTTTTACTTATTTCACATTATTTTGGAAAACCACAACTTTTTTATTGGCATTTTTCACGAAAACGCGAATTGAAATACTGAGAGACACTTGTATTTAATTTTAGGTCCTACTTTCAGAATTCATCGGTCTAGTCCATATTTACAAAACTGTGTCGGACGGTGTAATAATTTGTTTGAAATAAAGAGAAGTCTGAAAAAAAAAAAAAATTGTTTGTAATGCAAAAAACTTTAAAAAAAATGTTCGGAACTAACAAGGAAGGTCTTTCACAGGACACCCACCGATTGCCCTGAAACTTGCATATAGGAAAGAGGGGATCAAAATAAGAGTTACCATATTTTTAGCTGCCCAATCTCACATTTAGCGGGTCAAATGGGAGGGGAAAGAACGGGATTTTTTTCGTTTTTTGAGGACTTTTCCCATTTCTTTTAAAGAGTCTATTTTAACATTTAATACAGCTGAAAAGGTTTTTTGAAGGCCTATCCAATGTCGGTCGTGTCTAAATTCGGCTTCCTTAAGTTCGTTCTTGTCAAAAATATATAAACGTTGGGGTAGGTTTTATGAGAGATGTATATTACGGTAGAGCGAGAAATTCCTTTTCGCGAATTTCGCTTGGTTGATATGCGGGATTGGTAAAAATAGATGCCAAAACGAAGTGGTCAAAATTTCAGAAATATTACACTTCATCTTGAGGTCCGCCTTCAGCGCAGAAGTTTTAGCTGGTCATATGGTCATATGCCCTCATTTTACGTATATAGACATATATGTTGCAAATATGATCATATATGACTACATACAATTTCATATATAAGCCTATATGGTCATATATCCACGTATATGCATCCAAATATTCACATATATGTATCCATATATGCTCATTTTTCACCGGGTTGTAAGATTTTTTTTTTTTTTTTAAAACCATTTTTAATGATCCAAAACGCAAAAAAATGTTATTAAGGTCGTAAAAAAAATCAGAAAAATGTTAGAAATTTCTTTTCTTAAAGCATTTTTAACAAATTTAGTACACTAAATATTTTCGAGTCCTAGGTGTAAAAAATTAAAAATTTTTTTTTTTGAACTTCAATAATTCTCCAAAACCTATTTTTGCTAAAATAATTTTTATAGTATTATTTGCTTAAAAAACCCAAAAAAAATTGTGTCTTTTACAAAAATTTTTGTAAAAGACAAATTTTTCTAACGAAAGATTTTTTTTCTTACGAAAGATTTTCACACAACAAAAAAAAATATTTTGTTTGGTTTTCGCAATAATTTAGTATTTCATTTATGTTGCAAAAGCTTTTCGTAAAACACAAAATTTGATTTCGTTTATTCTTTGAAAAGATTTTCGTAAGGTAAAAAAAAACATTTTGTTTACTTTACAAAAGATTTTCGTTTAATTTATGCATTTTACGCAAGAATTTCGTGATGCAAAGCAACGAATGTTTTCGTACATTCAGTGTAGTTTTCGTTTTTTCAGTGTAATAAGAATTACGATCTTTTGTTGTCATTTTTCAAGGTTTTTAAGTGCAGCTGTATATAAAGGACAATATTTGGATTTCAAATTAGTACTTTACAACTTTTTTTTCAGCGAAACAGTTTATTATTTGAAGTTCAAAATGAAATTCCTCACACAACAAAAAAAAAAAAAAAAACATACAGGAAATAATATATCATCATATGTTGACAGGAATAGTGAGTGACAACAAAAAAAGAAAACCAAATATTTATTTAAGACAGAAACCACAATTTATGTGACCAAAGAGACACGTGGATGTTTGAATATTCATGAATATGCATACAATAAATGGCAATAATATTTTCATATTGTCAAATGAATATAAAAAATAAATTTTGAATGCCGAATCATTTTGACACTCACAAGTGAAGTCTCCCTGGCGTCACCCGCCGATCTTTATGAAATTGGTTTTATTTTCTAGAGTAGGAAAAATAAAAGAACACGTATTTTTTTTGCGGCCTAACTTCATATTTAGGTGGTGCAAATGGGGAGTGAAGAAACTGTAATTTTTCAGTTATCTTTTGTTTATCTCCTTTATTATGAAAAGAGACCTAGTCATTTAATATACCAAATGAAAGGTATTGGAAAACCCTATCTACGTCTTTTTAGGACAATTTTGTTTATACAGTGACTCGCAGCTTATTTCGTGTGATAGATATAAGTTAGCAATCCATTTTAGACAAATTCTACAATAATTCACCTAATTATTATCAAACAAATATTTGTGTAAAAAGTGATGTGTTCGTTATTTATCAAGCTTTAATTGAGGCTTAATAGCGTCCAGATTGAGTAAATATTAAATGTGCTACTAGGGTCGAAATGAAAATTGAAATTATTGAAAGACCTTTTTTAAAAAATTTCTTAAAAATATTTTAAGCTCAAACATTAAAAATTTAAAAAATAGTCCAATAATTTATATTCATTTATCATATAGTTTTGTCAATGACCCATACAAAAACCAAAATTTTTAAAATACAGTAGAAGATATCTGAATTTTTTGACCTCCAATTCTTTTGTTTACTTATTTTCATATCTCATTTATATTAAATATTTTGAGGATGTTTATTCTGGCTCGAGGTCATTATTTTCTTTACTAGTTAAATCCATGATATTCTCATAGCATAATTTTCAAGAAAATTATTTTTTTGTTTTAAATTTATTTATGTTGGTCATTTTTGCAAGACTTAATCGACACGTGTTTCGGAATTTGTCAGATTCCATTGTCAAGATTATTTAGCCAAAATAGAAACGATTTACTACAAAGTAGCAAACGAGTCTAATGGCAAATCGTTTGAGCACAAACTAAATTATTAATACATATTTGACTCTATCCACAATGTGAAAGACGAAGAAATTGTACTATACTAGTAAGGCAACGATTGTCAATAACCAACAAAAAATATTTAAAATATTTTTACATATCGTGAACCTATATTCAAAATATGCCAACTCAAATTTGACCGAAATGAGTTTCTGATGGCAAATAGCTCCCCTATGTAATACCTATCTGTCATAAAAATTTCAGAGCAAAAAAATAATTTGTTGTCGTTTTACATCCGTTTTTGTTATTCTGCTAACTCAAAGTACATATTTTTTTGGTGAAAATAAATGCCAACTCCTATTGTAAATTTCCAAAAATTTAAAAAAATTAGATAACATATCTTATTGCATTTGCAATGCTGAACACGAATCTTGTAAAGATTTTGATATCTAATGACTGGTTCTCGAGATATTGCCACTTTGAAAATATCGGTAAATAGTGTTTGCAAAAAAAAAAATTGCTTATATAGATGTAACTTTCAAACTATTTATCAGATTGAAACATTATGAGTGGGGTAAATACAGTCAATGATATAAGCTTTCAAAGAAGCTAGTTTAAAGTGACCCTTTTACAAAACAGCCCGAGTTACAGAGTGCCAAAGTTGACCACCTTGAGATCAAAAGGCTTTCGGGGCTAGTAACTTTTAAAAATATGCAAAGATTTTTAATTTTTTTTCAGTTTTTGCAATTACCGTACTAAGGATAACGAAAACCAAAAAAAAAAAATTATAAAAATTTAAAAAAAAAAAACATGTATTTTTATTTTCCGACAAAATATGCCAACTCTAAAAAAATATTTGTTTTTTGTCATAGTAATAAATGCCAACTCTGAAAAATACGCAAACAAGTGCAAAATATAAAATTTTTGGCATATGTAAAAATTATTTAGAGTATTTAAACAATCTTATGGAAGGTGCATTGTTTTTTGTTACAATAATATGCGAAATAACTAGTTTTTTAGCTCTCCTGAACAGTAAGCTTTTTCGAGTTGGCATTTATTGAATATAGTTCGACGATATGATAGTCCATTGGACTACAACAATATGTTATTTGCAGTTGTGAGTGTAATAATACCACATTAGGGTTATTCATCACTAGGGATGGGATTTCCATGCAAATGCATGTTTTTTGTCGATAGTTGAAAAACGATATCGACTAATTATCTTTCCGAATCAAGAAATTTGCCTTAAAATGGCATCGATTTGTTATTGCATATTTTTGCATATTTTGTTGAGAATGCATATTTTTGCATATTTTCGTTTTAAATGCATATTTTAAGCATATTTCCAACTTAAAAGTGCATATTTTTGCATATTTTGGCATAAATTAGCAAAAAAACAAGTTGAAATTTATTTGTTTCAAATCTATTTTTTTAAAAATTTATTTTGAAAATAAGAAAAATTATTTTTTTTTCTTTTATTTTTCTTTTTACAGATTGTCTTAATATCTAAATAAATCTTGCTTATACAAAGTTTGAAATGGTACTATTGAAACCCGGAGTTACTTTTTGCTTTTTAAGAAGTTTTTCCTATGAAAACAAGATTTTTATGTCACACATTTTATTTTTTAGTGCATATTTTTAAGTTTTTTAGTGCATATTTTGAATTTTTTAGCACATATTTTAAGCGCATGTTTTCGATTTTTTAGTGCATGAAAATCTCATCCCTATTCATCACTATGGCGTGCCAACCATTATGTAAAGAAAAAAATGACCTCGAGCCAAAATAAACATTCTCAAAATAAATTCTGTTTTAATTTTTAAATTAATAAAAATTATTTATTATTCGACCTTTAAAATTCTATTTTTGAGAAAGATTATTCTAGCTTAAGGTCATATTTCTTTTACTAATCGTTACGATGATATTGTCAAAGTAACAATTTTCAAGAAACTTTTTTATAAAGTTGTTTGTTTTAAATTGATTGGTTTGGTCATTTTGCAAGACTTACTCGACACGTGTTTCGGAATTCGTCAAATTCCATTATCAAGAGTATTTAGCAAATTGACAATCGTTTGTGGCAAAACATAAAGACTTATATTCGTATGTAAATAGTCATAACGAGAAATGTACTAAATACACAACATAATACAGCTCTAAATTTCAAACGAATATAAGTCTTTACTAGGCAAAAAAGTCATAAGTCCATTTTCTCTAATTTATCATAACAATTTTCCCTGTTTGTTATGATAATAAAATTGAATTAAATCATTTTTGAAAATTTTCAAAATTATTTAATTTAAAGGCGCGCAAGATAAAAAACTTAAAAGCTTAATATCTTAAAACTACTGAGAGTTATGACTTTCTTTTTTAGCAGGGCAGGATTGGCTTCGAATAAAAAGTTGACCAGACTTTTGGGAAAATTAAAAGTTGAAGAAAAAATGCCACTCTAATAAACCAACTCGACATTAAAAGAATATCTTAGAATTGATCATGGATCAATTACACAGTGCAACATTTCACCATTTTTGGCCCATAGCTACTAAAGAGTAAAAAATTCAGTAAAGTAACTTTAGAAAAAAAAATCTTGCAATAAAATTCAGAATTCTTTAAACCAAAATTTGATTTTTTATGCTTTTTTTGTAGATAGCTTAAGAGATACGACTTAATTTTTTTTATATTTTTTCGAGTGACAAAACTGATGACCTTTTGGGAAAAGAAGAAAAACAATTCCTTTATTATAAATTCTGATTACACCGTCCGACAGCCAATTTAAACATAAACCGGATGATAAACGTCTGAATATATAGATCAAATGTAGTAAACCAGCATTTACAGTTTTTCATTTCGTGATCCTGTTTTCTTTTGAAAGGAATTAAAAATTTTCAAAGATAATTTTTTTTTAATATATGTACTAGTCCTATAACCAAAAATAAACGTGGGTATTCAACGAACTAATATTTTAGTCCAGAAGGACCTAGTGCTGGAATTGGTAATCAATTTTGAGGATGTTTATTCTGGCTCGAGGTCATTATTTTCTTTACTAATTAAAACCATGATATTCTCATAGCATAATTTTCAAGAAAATTATTTTTTTGTTTTAAATTTATTTCTGTTGGTCATTTTTGCAAGACTTAATCGACACGTGTTTCGGAATTTGTCAAATTCCATTGTCAAGATTATTTAGCAAAAAATAGAAACGATTTACTACAAAGTAGCAAACGAGACAACAACACAAATAACATATTGTTGTAGTCCAATGGACTGTAAAATTGTTTTAAATATTTTTGTTGGTTATTGACAATCGTTGCCTTATTAGTATGGTACAGTTTCTTCGTCTTTCTAATTCTCATTGTGAATAGAGGCGAATATGTATTAATATTTTAGTTTGTGTACAAATGATTTGTCATTAGACTCGTTTGCTACTTTGTAGTAAATCGTTTCTATTTTTTTCTAAATAATCTTGACAATGGAATTTGACAAATTCCGAAACACGTGTCGATTAAGTCTTGCAAAAATTAAAAACAAAAAAATAATTTTCTTGAAAATTATGCTATGAGAATATCATGGTTTTAATTACCCAGCAAAAAAAGTGCGGGTAATTATTTTTGTTGTATTTTATTACATTTGTTATAATTTTAAAGCACTCCAAATAGAAGTACTTTCTATTTGGAGTGCTTTAAAATTATAACAAATGTAATAAAATACAACAAAAATAACAAGCAAGTAAAAAAGTTAAATTCGGCCTTGCCGAATGTAGTGATACCCTCCACAATTTCAAAAAGATTATTGCAAAAAACTTTATTTAAAAGGAAATTACTTTTGAAAAAAAAAAATTTTTTGAAAAAAAAAAATTTCCGCGAAAAAAAATGTTGGTAAAAAAAATCCGCTATTTTTTTCATTTTTTGTCAAAAAATATGTTTGAACTTGTTTAAATACCATTTGGTGTTCAATTATGTTCACATATGTCAACCAGAAGCTGAATTGAAGCATTTTGTATTTTTAGGTTATGTTGAATGTACTAAAATTTTTGAGGTGTGCTTACATTTTCGTTCATAATTTTTGAACCGCTGAACCGATATCGCTCAAATGCAATACCAAACTTCTCGGGAGAACTTCTAATAAATATGTTAAGTTCTATGTGCAATATTTTGTCCGTGACAGCATTTTCCACAGACAGACAGACAGACGGACAGACGGACATCGCTATAATGTCTTAAAATCGATCGGGCATCATGAATATACATATATACTTTATGGGGTTTCAGATCGATATTTCGATGAGTTACAAACGGAATGACAAACTTATATGAACATTTCCATTTAACTTTTGATTTTTGGATTTAAAAAAAATAAAAAATTTTTTTGAAGGCACATCAAAATCGTTTTGTACACGTATTAACATACATTTAGTGAGTTCAAATCCGTTCGCGTGAAGAACTTTCACCTAACGGCGCAAAAGTTATGGCGGTTTGAAATTACAATTTAAAAAAAAATCTCAAAATTACAATTTTTATCAGAATTTAATAATCTTAACGTATATAAATGTTGCATACTAACCCTTATTAAAATTTATTTAATTATATATATTTTGGTGGATATATATCAAAATATTAGCGGTTAAAGTATATTTTAATATCTTCATTTCCACTATTTTGCGTAAATTTAAGTTCTATGTAGTTTAAACATTTTAGGAAATTATTTTCTGAATTCTGTAAAGAATTTGCTATGTAGTTAAGAAAACTTTATGAAATTATCTCCAATAGTGCAAATATTACAGTAGTTTAAAAATTAATGTTTCTCAATATTATATTTCACAATAAAACAAAGTGTTGATTTTTTAAAGAACATAAAATCCCAAATCTTCAAAATTTATGAATGCAGCTCAGCTTTGTGATTAAGCTTCATAGGCACTAGCACTTGCCATTTATATAAATTAATTTCTATTAGCGGTTTGGGTGTGCCCTGGCGGTTTATGTAGAGACAAAATTGGCGCGTTTTCAGCGATTTACGGGAAAACTAAAGATGATAGACCAAATTAAAGGCCATATTCAGGTTTAGCACCTTAAAATTAGTTAAGAAGCTTGTGCATTATGCAAAATTGTAAATTTTTTAAAGAGATGAAATTTCTGATTAATGAAATTTTGAGAGATGCATAAAATCCACAATCTTCAACATTTATGAATGCCGCTCAGTTTTGGGATAAAGCTTCGTAAGTACTATCAATTACCATTTATAGAAGTTAATTTCTATTAGCGGTTTGGGTATGCCCTGGCGGTTTATCTGGAGACAAAATTGGGGCGTTTTCAGCGATTTACGTGAAAATTAAAGATGATGGACCAAATTAAAGGCCATATTCAGGTTTAGCACCTTCAAATTAGTTAAAAAGCTTGTGCATTATGCCAAATTGTAAATTTTTTAAAGAGACGAAATTTCTGATTAATGAAATTTTGAGAGATGCATAAAATCCACAATCTTCAAAATTTATGAATGCCGCTCAGTTTTGGGATAAAGCTTCATAAGTACTATCAATTACCATTTATAGAAGTTAATTTCTATTAGCGGTTTGGGTGTGCCCTGGCGGTTTATCTGGAGACAAAATTGGCGCGTCTTCAGCGTACAGTTACATTAAGTCCCAATTTTTGCACACGATCCATAATACGCATAACAAGCAATCGTCTGACAAGTATATTTTAAATCTAAATTCTTTTCACGTGAAAATACAAGCAAAACTTTAAAATCGTGAAATGTCAGATTTTTGCAAAATTTTTGCTAATCAAAATTTTAACACGCTATATCGATTTTATTATAAAAACTCAAAAAATATTTGGATCACGCGAAGTGCTGGGCACTTTTAAATAATATTGCGAATTTGCCTCGCAAAAAAGTGGATTTTTAATGACTTTCACGTTTTGTCTCTCAACCTTTGTCTAGCTAGTACTCCACTCCCATTGAGGGCACATTCATGGGACCGGTTTTAAATTGTAGGGAATTACGACAGCTATCATTTTGCGTATCAGATTTTAAAAAGTATGAAGCGGCGCCAATTTCCTGATCAAAAAACGATGAAAAATTGAAAATGAAGAAATTTTAATTTCAAACCGTTACCACTAAATAACTTTTTTAATATTGATGGCACATCAAATTCATAAATACATCTTTTTTGAACAAGTGTAGGGACCATATATTTTAAATCTTCGAAGAATACGTTGGACGGCGCAAGTACAATAGGCCAAAGAGTACATAATTTTTATGAAATTTCAATCGACTTTTCCACATTTCTGAAGTTTGATTGTCGCTAACTACCGCAAATTAAGATTTTTTGACTTAAAAGCTTGTAAGCTAATTGCATTAGAAGTCCTTTATGCATTTCTATCAGTAGATAGCCATTTCAATGCAAATAAAAAAAGTTTTTGCCAAAAAACCAAAATTTCAAACAAATGAAAAGTTAAATGGAAATGTCCATATATACCCTCTATCACTAAGTGGTGGGTATAAAAACACAAGAAAAAAACACACAAACAGTATTTTCTACTCCATAAAAAGTTGTTATTCAGCACTTAACTCATTTCCTTCCGCGACACTCCCATACAAAAGTAAGTAGATATTCAGTAGATAAGAAGTACGCCGAGCTTTCAAACAACTTCCAACTATCTACTTACATTTGTATGGAGGTGTCGTGATAGGTAATGAGTTAAGTGCTGAATATCTATGTATTCTGGAGTAGAAAAAATTGTTTGTGTGTTTTTGTCTTGTGTTTTTTGTTATTTTTTGTATTTCATTACATTTGTTATAGTTTTAAAGCACTCCACTGAGAAGTGGTAATGACCTTTTTTGCAGGGTAGTAAAGAAAATAATGACCTCGAGCCGGAATAAACATCCTCAAAATATAATATTTTAAAGGTCGAATAAAACAATTTTTATTGGTAACCAATACTAAAATTTTTTACTCATATTATAAAAAAACCAGTAAAAATAACTAATTTTAGTACTTTGAAGATACTACACAGAGAAAACACTTTAATTGTGCCAGCCGAATTTAGAGTCAACTGCGTAGTTTAATTACCACAACCGAAATTTTCGGTTGCGATTACCGAAATTTATTTGAATCAACAGAAGGTAAATTTTCGAAACAAATTTTGGTTATCGCAACCAAAATTTTCGGTTGTTGTTATTAAACTATGCAGTTGGCTCTAAATTCGGCTGGCACAACCAAACTGTTCTCTCTGTGTACAATTAGTAATTTATTAGTTGATTTGGGTACAAAATCACTTATTAAAACTTTTACTGTAGAATTATTTTAAGTGTAGAATTCCACTATTGATAGCAGATGAAAGAGGAGGATTTCCGCTAAATTTTCCATTTTCTTATTTTGCCATATTAGAAAATAAGGATGTGATTAATGTCCTTGAAAAACTTTATCCTTCAATATCCTTTAAATTTTTAACAAAAGGTTTTTTTAATAAAAATATGTTCAGGACCTTAATATGTAGCAACACATACTAAATTGTAATCCTTCTAGCTTTATTAGTTAAGTACCAACAAACTTTTTAACTTATGTCCACTCAAAAAAATTTAATAAATCACACATGCAATCTTATTTCCAAAATCAGAAAATGGAAAAATTAACCGAGATCCTTCTCTTACATCTGCTATCAACAGTAGTATCCTAGGACAAGTACAAATATTACAAAAATATTTTACAAAAATGTTATCCTTGAAAACTTTGAAGTCTTTTAAAATGAAACAGGATCACGAAAAGAAAAACTGTAAATGCAGTTTTATTACTGCATTTATCCGGTTTATGTTCAGAGATTTTTTTCATTTTCTCGGACGGTGTTACCATCCTTTCCAAAGAAACATTTTAGATATTATTTTTTTTTTTTGAAAATAACATTTTTGTGGAAATCAAAAATTCGAAATATTTTTTTTTGAATCAAATAAAGGATTAAAAAATTTAGCAAGAACAAATATTTCAGTATCATAAAAATTTATAATCATTAAAATACTTCAGAATATTAAAATCAGCGGATTTCCTTTTATTAATATCAATTTCAAATACTTAAAATAATATAAAATATTCATATTATTCATACGCCCCGTAATTCGTATTTTCATTCTTATACAAATTTGAAAGTTTATTCTTTGGTTTTATTTATTTATTTACCTTTCATTGGCTTTTACCTTAATCAATAAAAACATTGACAAAATTAATTAAGGACTGAAAATAAAACCAAATAAAAATAAAAAAAACATAAAATAAAAACCACAAAAACTACAATAAAAAAATGAGCAAATAATAAATAAAATCCATCAAAATCAATTTGTAAGAACTTGGCAAAAAATACAACAAAAATTGTAAAAATTCAATGAAAAAACATGTCAAGATACATAAACCCCCCTTCCCTCCCACAAAAAAGCAGATACATTAATGAATAAATAACTTCTTTTTTTTCAAAGTATATATAAAAACAAACCAAAATACAGAATTTAAGAGAATGAAATCATTAAATGAAGATTGTGCTTACTTAGACTTACTTTTTGGCGCCCTATGCTCCAATGGGAGTTAGAGGAACATATAAATGGGGCATTCAATGTCAAATCGGACACCTCGAAATTTTTTTTTAGATTTTCCCAATTTGTTTACAGTTTTTAGTACCCTTTGAAAACTCCTTCGTGGTAAATTTTCATATTTTTTTGATAACCCGTTCAAAAAATATCGAATTTTTAAAAATTGGTAGTTTGTTCCTTACTCAAACTTCTTTTACTTATAACTTCTTCAATATTGGTCCAAATTTCAAATTTTCTGTTTTTTTACGTAAAAAAAAATCAAAAAAAATCTTAAAAGCGCTCTTGTATGCGATTTTAAAGTTTGAAAATTTAAATCTCATTTTTGAAAATGTTTGTACTCTTCGATTTTTTTGAAATTTTTTTGTGTAAAATTTCTATAGATTCTACAGATTTTTGCCCAGGAGGATCATGGGATACGATTAATACTATTTTTTAAAATTTTTTGAAAAAAATTTATTGTAATTTTGCAATCTTAAAATCATTTCTACTGCTCCAATGGTGCGTCACAGAGGGGTCATTCCCAAGACCGACCCCCATTAATTTTTACGTCTTAATATTTCTTTGGAACAAACTAATACCTTATCTCATATTTCTAAGGGGCTCCCACACAAAACGACATTTTTAAAATTTGCTCCAACCGCTCTAACTGCCCTAATATAACCCTTAGAGCAACGTAATGTATGACCGAACCACAATATTTTTGTAGTCGAAACATTTTCTCTGAACACACCTACCCTCTATCTCTAATTGCTAAGGCGGTCCCCATACAATTATTTTTATTTTTTGTAAATTTATTTTATTTAATCAGCTTCTACCGGTCCAATGGTGCGTCCGAGAGGGGTCATTAGTGAGACCGACCCCCATTTATTTTTAGAGTACAACATTTTTTTAAAACATACCTACGCCCTATCTCCACTCCCTAGGTAGGCTTCCATTCAAAATTACATTTTTATAATATTTGATCCAACTGTTATTTGTATGGGAGCCTACTTAGGGAGTGGAGATAGGGCGTAGGTATGTTTAAAAAAAAAATGTTGTGGGGTAAAAATAAATGGTGGTCGGTCTCACTAATGACCCCTCTCGGACGCACCATTGGACCGGTAGAAGCTGATTAAATAAAACAAATTTACGAAAAATAAAAATAATTGTATGGGGACCGCCTTAACAGTTAAAGATAGAGGGTAGGTGTGTTCAGAGAAAATGTTTGGACTAATAAAATATTGTGGGTAGGTTATACATTTGGTTGGAGAAAATTAAAAAAAATTAGAGTTTGCAAAACGATTAAAATCGTAATCGTAATCGCGATTAATCGCACCAATTAATCGTAATCGTAATCGGTAAAAAAATCATGCGATTACGATTAATCATTTTCTATGAAATACACTGCTTTTATAGCGAATTTAAATCAGTTTAAAATTTTTTTTTGGAACTGAATCCTTTTGCAATAGATTCTTGAATATTTTCTACGGTAATCACTACAAAATTTTCTATGTAAAACTATTTTTCAAAAAAAATATTTGCTCTAAAAACGATTGCTTTCGGCACAATTTCAAACAAAATTGATTCTGGAATGTTAAGTAGAATCGATTCCAGGATAATATGATGCCTTCTGGAACCGATTATTTGGAACGGAAAATATTGCTAGGTTAGCCCGTGATTCATTTAACTTGTTTCCGTTTTTATTTTCCTTTTTTCTCGTAAGAGTCATACAAGTTTATAGTAAAATTTAAATTCTGATCTCAGTAACCAATAAATTTGGGGTTTAAAATATATTTGAATGGTTTTAGCCGAATCTGGTCAAAAAATTCGGACATGAAGTTTTGTCGAAAAATTTAATTTTTTCAAACCTTGACCGTTGTTTGCCAACTGAAGAGATCCTTGAAAAATGTTTGCTGAACTGGAGCAGCTTTTGGAAAGAAATCACGAGTCAAAATACGCATCCAAACCACCTGAATTCAGGTATGATTTCTGTTGGCAATGTCACAGTTTAGAGCAATCTTTGCTAGCACAGATAAAGATACTGAAGCTCTCTTTGCAGAGTTTATTTAATTAAATCTTGTATTTTTTTCCATAAATCATTATTCATCATTTAAATAGTGTTAAAGATGTCAAAAAGGAAAGAATGTATGTTTGAAATTTTATCAAAAAAATTATATTATAAGTTTTTAAAGAAAAAAGTCTTCACAAAAACTTCGCATGAGCGCTCTTTCGATGCGCTATGATATATTGAAAATACCTAGAATACCAAAATCTCGATTTATTTTTGCTGGGGACTAATTTTTGTATTTTCGTGCGATCTGAAATGTAAATTTTAAAATATTTTTTTATTAAAGCAACTGCAACTCAAATTAATTAAAAGAATCGATTAATCGATAATCGCGATTAACGGCAATTTTTTTAATCGTAATCGCGATTATGAAATATCTCGATTATTTGCAAACTCTAAAAAAAATGTCGTTTTGTGTGGGAGGCCCATTAGAAATTGGAGATAGGGTATTAGTTTGTTCCAAAGAAACGTTAAGACGAAAAAGTTAATGGGGGTCGGTCTTATAAAGGACCCCTCTATCACGCACCATTTAAGTAGTAGAAATGAGTTTAAGATTGGAAAATTACAATAAAATTTTTTCAAAAAATTTTAAAAAATAGTAATAATCGTTATCCCACGATCCTCCTGGGCAAAAAATTTGTAGAATCGATAGATGTTTTACACAAAAAAATTTCAAAAAAATCGAAGAGTACAAACATTTTCAAAAATGAGATTTAAATTTTAAAACTTAAAAATCGCATACTAGAGCGCTTTTAAGAATTTTTTGGGAGTTTTTTTTTTTTTAAAGTACGTAAAAAAACAAAAATTTTTAAGAAAAAAAAAAATGAAATTTGGACCATTATTGAAAAAGTTATGAGTAAAAGAAGTTTGAGTAAAGGAACAAACTACCAATTTTTAAAAATTCGATATCTTTTGAACGGGTCATCAAAAAAATTTGAAAATTTACCACGAAGGGTACTAAAAACTTTAAACAAATTGGGAAAATCTAAATTTTTTTTTTTTCAAAGTGTCCGATTTGACATGGAATGCCCCATATATACCCTGGCGAAAGACTGATAATATGAATAACACTGTGCTATCACAGACTAATACAGACTCGACATAAGTGACAGGTTTCAAAAAAGTATTCTTTAACCATATGGTTAATATTTTCAAATTATTCTACGAATTAGGTTAGAAAGAGAAAGCTTATATAACGCGCCATTAGAAAAATGGATGCCAGATCGGTTTTTGTTGTTTCACTAACTCCTAAGTCGTAGAAAGTGTTGCATTGTTAGCGTAAAACGGACTAAAAACCGCTGTGTTTTCTCCTAAAATCGCTTAGTTTTTCCCCAATTTTTCTTATAAAACTCTACTGTAGAGTCTGTATTTAGTCTGTGGTGCTATTGTGGAAAAATGCGTTTGATGAGACCTAGTATAGATTGAAAATATCGTTGAGTAGATCACAAAAATCCCCCTCAAACTTGCAACGTCTACCACCAAAACTCCCCACCCCAAAAAAAAGGCCACTAAAATTGTTTTTAACATTTTGGGGGTTATAAAAGATTCGGTACAGCCAAATTTACTTGATTGTATTAATATTGACCCTCAAAGACAACCATTCCGATCCTCACGACTTTGAAAAAAATTTGCTCTACCCTAATACACATATACACCGAAAAAATAACAACCCAAACGAAAAAAAAAAATATTTTTTCTTATTTTTATCGTGTAAAAAGTTATAAAACCATTTTCGTGACTTGCAACATACCAAACGTTTGTACAACTTTAATACAATACACACACGCACATCAGCAAAAACATTCTTACTTCCACAAACACACATAAACAAACTAAAGAGTATTATAACATGTCTATGTGTGTTATATTGTGTAGTGTGTATGATTGTCTGTTTGTGATGTTGTTGCTGTTGTAATATGAAATTTATTTGTATAAAGGTAAACCAGGTGGTAGTGATGTTTGAACCTTTCAAAGAACCTAACATAAACAACTACATAAGTACAATATAAAAAAAAAGAGAAAAAAATACACTAAAACACGTAAAAGTTTTCTATATGATGTGCATTAGTGTGGTCCAAAAGTGTATAAAATCAATGGTCATATTACACTGTACAACAATTTCAAATTTTTTTTACAAAATTACTGTATTCCGACGATTGATTCTGATTGAGGAGACAAAAAAAATCGACGTGTGTCGGCGAAAGTCACATCAAAATTTTATTTTAGGGTGGGTTAAAGTTTCACCTTTTGGTTGGTTCTTGCAGCATATCGGTATATAACAATAAACCAAAAACAATAAGTGTAAAAAGTATTACCTGAATGATACCGATTACAGTATCACCTTAAATTAAAATTATGATACCATTTTCGATTTTTAGTCGATTTCACTATCGTCATTTTTGGAAATTTCGATAGCGAAAACGATATCACATACTTATATCTAAGTTATATCGTTATCGCCTGGAATAAAGATAGTTTTTCGAAAAAATTTGGAAAATGACGAGTTTACTATCGTTATGGATGGAAATAACGATAACGAAAACGATATCATATTTTTATGGAAAAAAGATATCATAAGCAAATGTACATTAAGAACGAAAACCCCAGCAAAACTTAGATTACCAAATAAGGTATAAAATAAGGTATAGGATCTCTTATTTTATACATTGCAGCATTGATGATTTTAACAGGCGATGAGACTCAAAGTAATGCATCCACATTATCACAAAGAATACCAGTAAGGTATAAAATATATGATATTTTATAGGTTACGAGAAATGAAATAATATAGCATACCAGAAGATAATATATAAGGTGTTACGAGTAGTGAAAAAGTAATTTTGTATTAAATTTACTCACGTGATTGTAAGTGAGTGTAAGTAGATAAAATATGCTCGTGAGTGTGTGTCGTTAAAAATTTCCTGTCGTAAGCCCATTTTTAGTTTAAACTTATGGATTTTTTTTTTAAAATTATAATTTTTTATGTTATTGTAATGCATTGTGCATCCAATTATAAATAATGCATTATTTCAAACTTTCAAATAATACATAATGTAACCAAATATAAGTCATCCATGATTTAATGTTTAGAAATAATAAATATGAAATACATTTTTTCCAATAATCATGCATTACGTAGCAAATTATTAGTAATGCATTATTTTTCACTTGAAAATAATACGTTGGGGAACAAATGTTTGGTAAGACATCCTAAAATAATGCTACAAATAAGGTGTATACATTACCTGGTAATGTGTTATATAATCACTACCCATTACCAAAGTTTTGCTGGGACACTATAGTTTTTGTATAATATGTAATAATTTGGTGACATTGCATCGGTATCATAACGGTTTTGTTTGGTGTATTGGGATAAGCACATGTTTTCGTTACATCTAATGTGTAGGGTATGTTCAGAAACTTTATAGAAAACATTAAATAAAATATGTATGTGTGTGGAATATATTAACCCCCTAACTACCCAACACAAAAAAGATTTTTTTTTTCACGAAAAACAAGATTATGTTAAAAAAAATTTAATGAACCCAAAATTTTAGGTGAAAAAAATTTTGATGAAAAAAAGTTTTTGATGAAAAGAAAAATTTTTTGATGTAAAAAAATTGATGAAAAAAAAACATGAAAAAAAATTTTTTGGTGAGAAAAAAATTGATAATAAAAAATTTGATGAAAAAAAAAATTGATGAACAAAAATATGATAACAAAAATTATGAAAAAAAAAATTTGACAAAAAAAAAATTGATAAAAAAAAATTAATGAAAAAAAAAAATTGATGAAAAAAAAATTGATGAAAAAAAGATTTGGTGAAAAAAAAATTTGATGAAAAAAAAAAAAAAGTCTTTGATAAAAAAAAAAATAAAAATAAAACTTGGATGAAAAAAAAAATTATGAAACAAAACAATTGATGGAAAAACAGTTTGATGAAAAAAAAAACTTTAGGAAAAAAAAAAAAGTTTTATGGAAAAAAAAATTTGATGAAAAAAAAAAAAATTATGAAAAAAGAAAAAAACAATTTGATGAAAAAAAAATCGATGAAATAAAAATTAATGAAAAAAAAATTGATAAAAAAAACATTGATAAAAAAAATTATAAAAAAAAACTTATGAAAAAAAAAATTGATGAAAAAAAAGTCTGATGAAAAAAAAAATTTATGAAAAAAAAAATTTATGAAAAAAAAAAAAATTTTTTTTGTTGAAAAATATTTTTTTTACTTTTTATTCACCAGCTGGTGAAAAACGGTTTTATTGACCACGAGGCGAATTATTATCCAAGTTATAAACCCAAGTTATCAAAATTTTTGGTTTTAAGAAAATAAAAATAGTAATTCTTGTTTTCTTTTTCGTTAATTGTTAGCTTATATAGTCAAACAGTATTGTCCTTAAACTTTTTTAAAATTAGACACCAGCCTAAAAACATTATCATGTTAATAAAAAAAAAATTGGTAAAAAAATTTCGCAAAAAAAATTGCGAAAAACAAATTTCGCGAATTGTTTTTTTTTGTATATTCAATAGAGTTTAGGTCAATGGTTCCCAACCTTTGATTTTCGCCCCACTGGGGGGCAATTTAAAGGTTCAAGGGGGCAACGATCAAATTTTCATGATTTTTTAGTCAAATTAACTACAAAAACTTTTTTTTTTAGCAAAATTAACTACAAACATTTTTTTAATTGCTCAAAATTTTTACTAAAAACTTAGTTTAAATGCTTATTTTACAAAAACTTTGCTAAACCAGTAGTAAATTTTCATTAGAAACAAAATTAGAAAAATTACAAATTTTTATACCCTCCACTTAGTGATAGAGGGTATATATAAGTTTGTCATTCCGTTTGTAACTCATCGAAATATCGGTCTGGGACCCCATAAAGTATATATATTCATGATGCCCGATCGATTCTAAGACATTCTAGCGATGTCCGCCTGTCCGTCTGTCTGTGGAAAATGCTGTCGCGGACAAAATATTGCACAGAGATGACTGAAACTTAAGATATTTATTGGAAGTTCTCCCGAGAAGTTTGGTATTGCATTTGAGTGATATCGGTTCAGCGGTTCAAAAGTTATGAACGAAAATGTAAGCACACCTCAAAAATTTCAGTACATTCAACATAACCTAAAAATACAAAATGCTTTAATTCGGCTTCTGGTTGACATATGTGAATATAATTGAACACCAAATGGTATTTAAGCAAGTGCGAAGATATTTTTTTGACAAAAAAAATCCGCGATTTTTTTTTACCAAAATTTTTTTTTCCCGGAAATTTTTTTTCAAAAATTTTTTTTTTTTTTCAAAAGTAATTTCCTTTTAAATAAAGTTTTTTGCAATAATCTTTTTGAAATTGTGGAGGGTATCACTACATTCGGCAAGGCCGAATTAAACTTTTTTACTTGTTTAACTTAAAAGTGGATCGTGGCGTAAAAAAGTTTGGGAACCATTGGTTTAGATCAGCGGTTACCAACATATGGTACGCGTACCACGGGGGTACGCAAAATTTTAGTAATTTCGACATTCGTTTTAGATTAACCTTTAAATGCAGGTTCCGCATCTGGCTTTCAAAGTTTTCCATTACGTCAGGTTTTTAAGAAATTTAAGGTCAAAGATCACAAAAAACGTATTTTTATGCAATTAAGAGTGAATTTTTTGCAATATTTTTGGATAAAATTTTGAGATCTGACCACCTTTTTTGACTAACCTTTCGATGGTGATTCCTAATATGGTTCCCAAATTTTTCTATTATGTTAGGGTTTACAGAAAATTTATTTCAAAGTTCTCAAAAAACGTGTTTTTGGGCATTTTTGAGACAGGTTGTGATAGAGTGGAAATTTTGGTAACATTTTGTTAAGCTCAAATGCCCTTTCATTGTATATACATACGAGGGTGTTTCATTCGAAAAGTTACGTCATTATTGATCTGCCCTCGTATTAAAAAAAAAACATTTAAAAAAAATTAAAAACACTATATTTCAGCCTCCTGTGATGGGTTTTTGAAACTTTTTTTAAAAGTTAAAAAAACGTCCGTTGCTTTAATTTTTGGTGAAAAAACGACTGATGAATTCAGATTTTCAATATTTTCAGGCGTTTTTCTTTTTTCTCTGCAGAAAAGTCAGCTCAAAATCCGCGTTTTCAGATGCATTGAACCACCCCAAGGAGCGAACATTTTTCCAAAAAAAAAAACAGCATTGTTTTGATCTCTCCAAAATCCTTCAAAAAAAAAATGAAAGTACCCGCAGATTAAAAATTTCAAAATTAACTCTAATATTAATATGTGAAGTTTTTTAACGAAAACATAAAACTCGTTAGGGGGTACGCGGCTATAATTTAAAATTAGGGGTACGGGAGCCAAAAAGGTTGGTTACCGCTGGTTTAGATGATTTAAATTTAGCAATTGTCTAAATAATTTAAAAAAATTGTATTTTTTTACTTAAAGATAAAAAAAAAAAATTAGTCGCGAATATAGCTAATACATACGCTAACTTTGAAAAAAAACTGATATTAAATGGGATTTAGTTTACACAAACTAGATTTACCGTATGGGTGTCGTAAATTCAAAACAAGCTAAAAATATTTGTTTAAACCAATTTTTTCACGAACAAAAAATTTACGGTATTATGGTTTGTTACGTTAGTTTAGTTTAACAGACTTAAATGGTTTTAAATTTAAAAATGATCGCATCAAAATTTTAAATCGCGAATATCGCGAATACGAGCGCTAACTTTGAAAACTACTAGCACCATTAAATTCAGCGTACTCGAATTAACTTTAACAGATGGTTTCCCAGCTTGTTAAAAAAAAAAGTGTCAAATTCGAGCACAGTGTTATTAAGCGATTTAATCCCATCCCCGATTAATTGTTTTCTCGATTAACCGATTACACCAGAAACCCGATTAATTGAATACTTAACTGGCAGCCCTTTTATTTTTTTAAGCCACACAATTGATTGACTGCAGGCGTATGATGAATATTCAGTCAGTGTTAATAAATGCAATATTTCTCATACGCCTTGATACCTCCTCTTGATTAGAATTATGATTTTTCTATGTGCATTTTTTTTAACAATTACACACCTAATAAAGACATATACTTTTGTTCATACCTAACACTAAATATTCATTGTAGGGATATAAATTGAACTTTTTCTTCTTGGTATTTTTGATATAAATACACACATTCACGCATACATTTATATATTTCTTTTTTGTTTAAGTATACTTAGGAGGTGTGTGTGCATTAGAATGGTGTGACTTTTCGTTTTTGTGTTTCGATATCACTGACAAGAAAGGTATCGCATGACTTACCACTTTAACTGTTAAAGATTAGTTCAAGGTACACCCAAAAAAAAAATCTGTGTAAGATTGAGCAATCCTACTTGGTAAAACTTTTTTCATACCAAAAAAAAAATTTTACCAAATTTTTGCTAATATTATGCTTGTCGATGTTAAAGTAACATAATTCATTTTTTATGTAAAATAACCAAGTAGCTTGCACAATAATTACCTGCACAAAAATTTATCGAAAGAAAACAACAAAAAAACAAATACAGACCGCCATTTTCATTTTTTTTGTGTGCGTTGTTTGTTTATTTTTTGTGTTATAAAAACGTAAAAAGGAAATTGATAAATAAAATAAAAATAAATTAATAAATAAAAATAAATAATTAGTTTTCTAAAAGATAAATAAATGTAAGATAAAAGAATGTTAAAGTTAATTTTGCTTTCATCACTTAAAACACCATTCATTAAAAAAACCAATGGAGTCCCAGACGTATGTTTCGATGAATAACAAATGGAATGATAAAGTGAGTATACCCGCATTCCGAAGACACCAATAAGGTTTAATCGATTTTTAGTTAAAAATTTGTGTTTGGTAATAATTTTCTATTTTTACAGGGTACTGCTAAATAAATTTTTGAAGTTATGGCGAATCCTTCACAACAATAAAGAGCGTGGACACCAATCCTGCCTTTAGGTATAAAATTAAAACCTAAAAACCCAAAGCCAAGGGAGTCCATACCTGTTTTGAGTTACAAATGGAATGACAAAGTAAGTGTTCCTCCTTACCAAGAGACCAATTGGGTTTACCAATTTTTTAAATTAAAAATTTATGTTTTGTAATAATTTTCTATTTTTACAGGATGCTTTTAAATAAATTCGTGAAGCTATTGCGGATCCTTTACTTTAAGAAGAAGCGTAGGCAGCAGTCACTCGAGAAAATTGTACAAAAAGGGTCAGTTGGTCGGTGGTAAATTAAATCCTACACAACATTTATTACATTAATATGGATTTATTCTGTGAAAATTTTAAATTCAACAAATATACAAATTTTTACAAAAATTTATTGAAAATTTATTTTAGCATAAATGTGGTCATTTTTAGCGTTATTTTTAGTCATCTTTTCTAATAATTTTAGAATATTTCACCATATCTCTTTTGGTATATTTTACCAAGTTTTTACTTAAATAGCATTAGCATTTTCTTCAAAATTTTTTACATAAGTGTTTTGGCTAAATTACGAAAACTACTTCGTCGGTTGTAGTTTTAGCATATTTTTGGTAAAATTATGCCAGATTTTTGCTCACTCCGACACAAGTTTTTTTTTGCGTGTAGGTATGCACGGAAAAATCTTGAGAGGTAAAAATTACCTTTTGAGGCAGTTAGAGCTGTAGGAGGAGTTTAATAAAAATGTAATCTTCTTATGGGAGCCCCCTTAAGGAGTGTTATGTTAAGGGAAAGGGGGGAAACTAACACGGTCGGTCTTGTAATTGATCCCTTTATAGGTTATTGTGGGGCGGTTGCGGGGCATTTGTTGGATTTTTTTAGCCAAAATATACTTATTTTAAGGTACGTAATGGTTTTCAACAGCTAATTAGGGTGTCACGTAAACACGTTCAGATTGATTTGGTATGTTCATAAGAGTTGTTCAGCTTGACCGTGGCTATAATTTTGCCTAATATTGTTAGGAAAAAATAAGCAGTTTTTCCTATATTTTTACAATTTTTTTCCTATAGTTTTTCCTATATTTTTACAATTTTACAGAATTTGTTCAACAGACTACAGGCCATATTTTTGCCAAATAGACTTAAGCGATATCACCAACTCTGATTAAGCTGTGCGGAAAAATCTGATGACACCATATTTTAAGAGTTCCACTGCTTTTCTAAATCTTTGGAGGAATTGATCACCAAACTGGACAATCTTAGTACAGAGTTTTGCTACCTTTTGGTAATAGACTCAAGCCTATGCAGACAAGTTCTTGTGTTTTTTCACTATTCCACAGTGTAATCAGTTTTACACCAAAATTCAAAAAATCCAAAAAAAAAAAAAGAAATTGCGAATAAAATTTTTATTTCCGGGACTTTCAAAAAATCTGTATTTTTAAACTAATTTAGCTTAAAAGAAAAAAAGTAAGTACTTAAATACCATGCATTTTGGGGGATACTTGAAATGAGTATTTTTGATTTTTTGAAAATTTAATTTAAAAAAAAAATCTTGCTATTGAGTTAAAATTTTTCAACATGAACCCCTGATTTCCTTCAATGTCTCCGAATTTGATGAAACTTTGTGTTAAAAAGGCCTATATGTTCAGAAGACAGTTTGATAAAATGTTTATGATGACAGATTCGTGCAGGGAAAATACTTTCAAAAATGTGTTCTAGAAGTCTCTGCAAAAAAAAGATGACTTTTGTTAAGTAGTGTAATTGATAAAAAGTTATGTTACATTGTATTCATGTGTAGTACTCGTACATTACCATCAACTTTACTTTTTTCACCGTTTTATTTTATGTATTTGCAAAAATATTCAAAAATAATAATTAAATATTCATGAGATTTGGAAAAAATTTCGTACTTGGCAACACATTTTCATTAATATCTCTGGACTTAATACGTTCACCAACGCGAAATTTTTAGACCTTGTAGCTAAGACTCAAACCATTAACATATATTTTTTTCAGATTTTTAAAAATGTCGCTTTTTTTTATATATTTTCGCGAATCGCGAATTGTGCAGAAATACAAATAAGATCACAAAATAAAAATTTTCGCGAAATGACATATTAAAAGTGATGGTTTTGCCTTTAAAAAAAAGCTATCTGGGAGTGATATAGCTCAAATACTTTTCAAGATATAAATATTTTTAATTTACCCTTTAAAAGATTTTCTTGACTTTTGAAACGTCATATTTCCAAAACTACGGAAGTTAAAAGTCTTAAACTTTGTTTGAGTATTAGTCGAGTAAGTCCCTACATATATACCGAATTTCACGAAATTTGGGTCGATTGACGTCAAAAATTCATTTTTTTTTGCTATGTTGATATGGATTTACTCTATTCTATAGCAATACATTATTAATTAAATCTCAAAACTTAAATGTTAAACATTGGGGATATCCATCGACTCAATTCTTTTTGGGAGTCATTTGAGTTTTGCGGATTCCAAGGATATTAGATTTTTGCCTATGAATTTTTACTGTAAACTTGATTTTAGTAAAAATTTATAAATCTTGTTTTTTATATTATTTCTTTTGACAAAAATAACTCGGTGACGTTATATTTTTTTTTGGACATCGTTAACCCATTTTGATAGCGGTCATATTTGACCCAGGTAACAAATGTTTTATATTGTTTGAATTTTTAAGAAATTTATTCTTCATTTTTGGCGTTTTATTTTGTAATAATAATTCTTTTACTTTTGACTTTGCTAACCCGATATGACCAGGGGGCTTAAAAAGACCCATAAATCACTTCACGTTGCTTTATTTTTTTCAAAAATAGCTGTGTGTATTGTTTTTGACCCCATGGTCATTTGGGTTAACAAAGTATTTAGTAATATACAGTGGGCGGCAATACATTGGAAGCTTTTTTTATAGTAGATGCAATTTGTTAAAGACAAAGTTAACACTACTTAACGTTATTATTGTCAAACGAGTATTATTATAAAAAAATTATGTAGGTAATTTTTAAAGCTTTAATTTAAGCTTAATAGCGTCCAGATTAAGTAAATAATAAATGTGCTACGAGGGCCGATCTGCAAAATGAAATTATTTATAGACATTTTTCAGAACATTTTTTAAAAATATTTTCAAGTCGATTTTTTCCAAGTTCAAACATTAAAAATTTAAAGAAAGGTGCAATATTTTTTATTCAGTGATCAAATAATTTTTCCAACAACCCAAACAAACAGTGATATTTTTTAAGTGCAGTAGAAAAAAATCCACATTTTTTTACCTCCAATTCCTTTGACCACCAATTTTTTGTAAACAAAGAAAATTTTTTATTATTTTAATATTTTATTACTATACACTTAGGTATATTAAAATTAATAAACAATAACATCTTTTCTTTGTTTACACAATTATTTTTAGATCCAAAATTCCGGCCGGTACTCCCCAGAATTAACAAAAAAGGATTCATACAAGAAAAAACCATCTTAGTACACATGTTGTGTACTTCTAATCATGCGTGGGTATAAATGGGGGAGGAGGGTAAATTTCCCCACAAGACTAAATTTTAAAAATAAAAAAATAAGAAAAAAAGAGGAAAAATAAAAAAAGAAACAACAGAAACAAAAAAGAAAAGAAAACAAGAAAGAATGAAACTTTCTAAAAATTGGATCCCATCGCGATAAATATACCAAATGTTTCATTTATTTAACAAAAATACAAAAAACATGTAAAAAAGTGTATTTTTACAGAGGTTGGTTCAGTTCTTCAAGGGTGAACTTTTTCCACCTTTGCCGATTTTGCCCATTCGCGAACTTAACCTGCCTATGAGCATGAGACATATTTGTGCTAAACTTCAGGAGTCTAGCTGTTTTATTTTGGACTGCATTGTGTTATCTACAGACAGACGGCCGGACAGACGGACATTTATAGAATGTCTTAGAATCGATCATGGATCAATAATATTCCGATGTCTCGATGCGTTACAAACGGAATGACAAAGTGAGTATACCCCATACTATGGTTGGAGGGTATAAAAATCCAAAAATTTTTATAGGGAAAATCCAAAATTTTTTACAGGAAAAATGGTACTAAATTTGAAAATTTTTTGTGAAAAAATATCTGTCAATCTAGAAGTTCTTATTACGACGCAAAATTTTCTTTAGGAAAAACTAGACTTTTCTTTTAGGAAACATGTATTAGAATTTGAGTCTTTCTATAGCAAAAAATCCTCAGAATCAAAGACTTTTTCTATAGGAAAAAATTCTCAGAATCTGGGACTTTTTCTATAGAAAAAAATCCTCAAAATCAAATACTTTTTCTATAGGAAAAAATTCTCAGAATCTGAGACTTTTTCTATAGGCCAAATGTCTCAGAATTTGAGATCTTTTCTAAAGGAAAAAATGTCTCAGAATCTGAGACTTTTCTTTAGGAGAAATGTATCAGAATCTGAGACTTTTTCTATAGGAAAAACTTCTCAAAATCTGAGACTTTTTTTACAGGAAAAATGTCTCAGAGTCTGGGACTTTTTCTATATGAAAAATGTCTCAGAATCTGAGACTTTTTCTATAGGAAAAATGTCTCAGAATCTGAGACTTTTTCTATAAGAAAAATTTCTCAGAATCTGAGACTTTTTCTACAGGAAAAATGTCTCAGAATAAAACACATTTTCTATATGAAAAATGTCTCAGAACCTGAAACTTTTTCTATATGAAAAATGTCTCGGAATCTGAGACTTTTTCTATAGGAAAAATGGAAAAAAATACCCAAAATCTGAAACTTTTTCTGTAGAAAAAAAGATTTTGAGACTTATGTATTTACAGAAAAGTTGCAGAGTTTCAGACTTTTTCGATGGGAAAAATCCCTAAGAATCTGAAACTTTTTTTATAGGAAAAAACCTCAGAATCTGAGACATTTTCCAAAAAAAAGTCTTAACATCAGAGACTTTCTGTTGAAAATAAGTCTCAGAAGTTAAAACTTATCTATTGGAAGAAGGTTTTAGAATCTGAAAGTTTTTCGATAGGCAAATGATCTTCGAATCTTTAACTTTTTCTATAGGAATAAGATCTCAGAATTTGAGATTTGTTCTTTAAAAAAAAGGCTCAGAGTCTGAGACTTTTAAACAAAGTAATGTTAAGTTTAAACAAAAATTTTATTAAATTTTTCTTTTAATGATTTATATTGATATGAAAAACTTTTTTGGGATGCCCGGGAATCCAAAGAAATAAATAATTGATTTACCGTTTCCTGCGAAATGAAAAAGCACAGGAAGAAAAAGCAACAAAGTATTAAAAAATGCCTGCGAATTTTGTACTCTTGCCGAAAACATTAAATAATGATAATGTTTTGCGAAAGATTTGGGTGCACTTGCCAAAGCAAAAATTTTTTAGAAAAAATAATATTATATTACTTTGCTATTCTATGCAAAACGAATTGAAATATCAGTCGAGGACCCCATTAAAAAACCAAAATAGCTGTACATTTCGTAAGTAAGTGCAAAAATAATTTTGGAGAGTATAAAAGATTCCGCACCAGAGAATAAAACACTCTCACTTGTATTATGTACATTTGATAGACAAATGGAAAATTTTTATGCGAAAAGCATAAAAATTAAAATATTTTTTCACCAAAATTTTGGTGACAAAATATTTTAAGGAAAAAAAAGTTTTTAATGAAGTTTTTCGATGAAAAGAAAAATTTTTTGATGTAAAAAAAAAATGGTGAAAAAAAATATGAAAAAAAAAAATTTTTGGTGAGAAAAAAAGAATTGATCATAAAAAATTTGATAAAAAAGTTGATGAAAAAAATGATAAAAAAAATTTGATAAAAAAAAAATTAATGAAAAAAAAAAATTTGATGAAAAAAAATTAGATGAAAAAAAAATTAATGAAAAAAAAAATGATGAAAAAAAAATTTGATGAAAAAAAAAAAAATTGATGAAAAAAAAAAAATTGATTTACCCGGTGAAAAATGTTCGTATATGGAAACATATACGAGAATATATGGCTAACTTCTGACATATACGAAGATATATGACCATATATGAACCATATGGGTAAAAAAAAAAATTTGATAAAAAAAAATGATGAAAAAAAGTTTAGTGTAAAAAAAAATTTATGAAAAAAAAAAAAAAAAAAATTTGATGAAAAAAAAAAAAATTATGGAAAAAAAATTTTTAGTTGAAAAATAATTATGTTACTTTTTATTCACCAGGTGGTAAAAAACGGGCTTATTCACCACGAGGTGAATTATTATCCAAGTTACAAACCCAAGTTATTAAAATTTTTGGTTTTAAGACAATGAAAAAAATTGTTCTTGTTTATTTTTTTTGTTAATTCTTAGCTTAAATAGTCAAACTGAGGTGGCGTCCTGCTACTTTTTTAAAATAAGACACTAGCCTAAAAACATTTTCATGTTAAAATATTTTCAAAAAAAAAAAATATATTTCAAAAACGAAAAATTTTCACTTTGTTCGAAACTTTCAGATTTTCATGTAAAAAAAGAAACCCAAAGACATTGCCCAAAAGGTCTATTATTTTGTGTGTGTTAATATTGACTAAAGGTACCGTTTCCAGCCCCGACGCTTAGCAATATAAAAAAAAACGAAAAATCGCTCCACCCTAGTGTGCATCTCATATACAAAAAGTAAAGAAAAATACTTAAGTTTTATTTATCTTGTTCGTATATAGGATTATGTGTGTGTCTGGATAATACGTGATATCTTTTAAGATAACATCAATAAATATCGGTCGATAATACAACAATATTTTTTTTTTCTGTATTAGTATTTCTAACCATTTATTACAACTTTGAGTTTTTTTATCATTTCTTTTGAAAAAATATTTATAAATATAAGATGTTCTCTGAAAAACCTTATACTTTTTAAACTTTTAACAAATATTGCATCGTTCAAGATAGACAATATTATTACGTTTCCTTTAAAAATATTTTTTCTAAGCCTCTTTATAAAAAGAAAAACTTTTTAATTTCTTTATTTATCTTTCTATTATTATTTTTCTATTAAAGTTAAACAGTTTTGACATTGTAAAAAAAATTCAATTTTATAACTTCTTTAATTTACTTTATGTTACTTTATATTATTTTTACTTTTTTTTTTATTATTTTTCATTTATTTTTCTTTTCAATTTACTTTCTTAACAAGAATTGTGTGTTAAAAAAAAAAATCGTACTACTCACCAAATATTTACCTACATATAATAACTACTTACATACATGCGATGTTTAGCATTTTCAATTTCTATGTTTTCCATTTAATCCTGTTGCTTTAGTTTTTATTGTCCCTTTCCAGTCAATGTTGTTTGAATGTTTTTAAATTGTCCTTCATACTCTTACTGTCTGCTGCTACCAGTTGAATATTTTTTCTATTGTGTTGCTTTTGTATTGACATACATAACAAATTAAAAACAAAAATATAAAACGCAAATCTGTTGCATACTTTCAATGTCATACTCTTTTTTTTTGAAGGATATGACATGCATATTAAGAGATATTTATATTACATTTAAATACTCTTATACATTGAATTAATATCTCTTATACGAAATCCTGTTGCTTCCTTTTAGGAGTATGTTTTAATGAAGTCAATCAATGAAGAAATAAATATGTTAGATTGAGTATGAATACTTAACAAAAAAAGAATAAAAAATGAAAACATGTTAACATTGTAAAGTTTTTAGTAATCGATGATTTTGTATCATACATCAAGATTTACCTAATATTATGGGTATATTGTGCTCAAAAAGTATATCAAAAATGGTCTAGATTTCAAGGATTTTAACTGTTTTTATAAATACTTAAACTAAAAAAAAAAAACAAGTAAGAAAGTAAAAGTCGTTCAAGAACGACCATATAATACCCTACACCAGTTCTTTTTCCCGAAAAATGGTCCCAAGTTCAAACATGGACAAATTGGATATATATTTTGTCAAATCTTTAATAAGTGTAGAAAACACTCACAAACCAAATTTGAGTGAAAAAGGGTTATATTTGTTGCCAATAAACCGATTAAAATTAATATGGAGCGAAATTTTCATAAGGAGCCTAAGTCCAAAAATGATCCTATTATAATCAGAGTAGATTAGGTTATTACAGTACGCGTTAAACACACACAGACAAAATTTTAATTTAATATTTTCTATATTCGTCAAATATGAGAGATTTTTATGTGAATATCTGGAAAGTTGTTTGTATGGGGGCTACAAGAAGAACTGGTCCGATTTCTTCAAAATTCGGAACGATGATTTTTGAATACAAAATACCAAATTTTTAACGGATATCTATTATAATACGGTTATTAGAGTACTTTGAGTCAAAACCAGTGTTGCCAATTTAGCCATTTTCCGGCTAAATTTAGCTCCTTTTGAACTCGTTTAGCCGGAAAAAAATGCATTTAGCTCTTAGCCGTTTTTTTAGCCATTTTTTCAAATATTTTAGCAGTTTTTTAGCCATTTTTGTGTTTTTTTACTTTAAACATACTTTTTTTGTGTTTTTATGCTAAAATGAAGAAAAACGCAAAAAAACTTACTTTTCTTACTACTAAAAAATGCAACAGTGTAATATTTTTTAGCAGGGGTAACTCATGAATAGTAGTGTCAGTAATAACGAAGTCGTTATCTACAGATGGCAATCTTGTTTTTGGGAACGATTTGGGAATAACGAAAAATAAACATTAAAAAATTTTAAAATTATGAATGAAAATTATTGTTGTGTCACTTGAAAATAAAAAAATACATAATAAAACAAGTAAGAAAATTATAGTCGGTCAAGACCGACCATATAATACCCTACACCAGAGTTTCCCGGACCATGGGTCCCAAGTTCAAACATGGACTGATTAGATCTATATTTTGTCAAATCTTTAATAAGTGTAAAAAGCAATCACTAATCAAATTTGAGTGGAATTGGCTTCTTTTTGTTGACAATAAATCGCTTCAACTGAATATCGGGTGAAATTTCCACATGGGACCTAAGTCCAAAATGGTCCGATGATAATTAGATTTGATAAGGTTATTAAAGTACGCGTTTAACATACACAAACAGAATTTTAATTAAATATTTTCTATTTTCATGAAAATTGAGAGATTTATATGAAAATCGGGAAGGTGGTTTGTATGGGGGCTACTAGAAGAACTGGTTCGATTTCTTTAAAATTCGGAATGGTGATTTGTGTGTATAAAACATTAATTCCTGCCAAATTTTGAAAAGATACCTATTAAAATGCGACTATTAGAGTCATTTGAGCCAAAACTAAAGAGGACCTTTGTATGGGGGCTAGGTCTAAATATGGACCGATTTTTTCCAATTTCAATAGGCTTCGTCCTTGGGCCAAAAGAGGCTTAAGTTTTAAATTTCAAGTCAATTGATCGATAATTGCGACCTGTATCGTGTTTACACCGTTTACATGGACAGACAGACGGACGGACGGACGGACGGACGGACGGACATCGCTAAATCGACTCAAAAAGTGATTCTGAGTCGATCGGTATACTTAAAAGTGGGTCTAGGACCAATATTTCGGGTAGTTACAAACATCAGCACAAACTCATTATACCCTGTACCACAGTGTGGTGAAGGGTATAAAAACGAAATGAATATAATTAAATCAAAACAACCAGCAAAATTAAACGAAAAATAAAAGGTAAAAAAAATTTCCAGCTTTCCCAGATACCATTTGTAAAACTAACACCACCTTTAAACGTCAAAAAGAATTGACTATTGCCTAGTCTTTATATATTTAAGTTTTTGTTTTTTAGTGTTGCAATGGTAACTCTTTTTTAAAATGACATTTACATAAAAAAACAAAACAAAATAAAAACAAAAAACAAAGGCACGTGCATTTTTTAAAAACTGAAAACAAACCGCTTTTGAAGTTAAGTGAACAAAAATGGATAAAAAATACTGCCAAAAGTTTCGCAAAGAATGGCTAACCAATCCAAAACTGAAGGATTGGGTATCAGAATGTGAAAATTCGGAAAAAGCCTTTTGTAAATATTGTAAGTGTGAAATTAATGCAAAGTTATACGATTTAACAAATCATTCGGAGACTAAAAAGCACATCAATGCAATTGGGTACATTGTAAAAACCAAACCATTGCCCTTTAAACCAGTAAACTTTAAACAACAGCAACAGGAAGCAACTTTATGTATGTACACTCAAAAAAAAAAGTTTGTAAAATTACAAGTAAAAGGTCTTGTAATTCTATTTTACTAATATTTTTGTCTTTTTACAAAAATTGTTGTATATTTAATAAAACTACAACTACAGTTTGCTTTGTTATTTAACTATTGCATGTTGGTAAATTTATTTTACAAATTTTTTGGGTAAATTTACAAAAAAATTAATTATTTTACAAATTAAAAAAATATTACAAGGTGTTTAGTTTTTTTACACAAGAAAACTGTAATTGTACAACAAAATTTTAATTGATGTTATTTAGTCTTTCTACCAAAAAAATGTTTTATTACAAACATTTTTTTTTTTAAGATTGTTTACAAGGTTTTCAGTTTGAAGTGTATGTATTGAAAAGTACAAAATTCCAATATAATTTTACAAAACTTATTTTATTACTAGAATTAATGTTGTTTTACAAAAAAAAAAATAATTATTCAACAATAGGACACGCAAAAATTTTCTAAGTTCAGATTTTTTTTTTGCGTTTTGGAGTAAAAAATTTAGTGAATAATAATTTTTTATAAATAATTTTTACACCATTTTCTTGGTAATTTGCGTTAAGTAAAATACCAAAATTTTTATGTGTTTCTACTATATAATTGTTCTAGTTTTTTTTTTTGTATTTTTCTATTTTTTCGAAAATATCCAAAAATTTTTTCCGATTTTTTAAAAATACTTGTGAAAATAATTAAAAATTCAAAAAAAAAATTGTTATTTTTTGACTAATTTTTCCTGAAAATAAAAGAAATTTCTTGTGTAGCCTCCTTCGCAATTCTCATATGTTCTACTTAAGAAAAATGAAATGTCGAAAAAAAATAAAAAAGTGCAGTGTTATACATTAAAAAGTTTGTTAAAAGTGCTCAAGTGAAAAAAAAACTTTTTAGGTTGTTGAAGTGCTACTCCAGCTGCCGAAGAAGGAAAAATAAGATGCACCAATGGAAAAACCCTTTAAATTTACAAAACCAGTATGTAAATAAACCAATTTTTTTGTAAATTTACAAAACAAATATGAAAATTTTAAAAACAAAATTGTATACTTAAAAAAAGTTATAATTTTACAAAAATGAAATAGAAAATACAAAAACAATATTGTAAATTTACAAATTTTATGGTTAAACAACTGTTTTTACGGCAAAAAATAAGGAAAAATGGTACATATACAATAAAAATTGTAAATTTACCACTTTTTATTGTAAATATACAAGTTTTTTGCATAAAATACAGTAGTTTAACCAAATAATTTGTTAATCTACAATTTATTTTTTTTCATTTTCTATTTTTCCTTGTAAAATAACAACCTTTTTCTGTAAGTTTACAATTTTGTTTTGTAAATTTACCAAATTTTTTGCAAATTTACAAAAAAAATTTTCACCTCGAAGATGATATTTTACAAAAAAAATTGTAAATTTACATTTTCGTTTGTTAAATCAATTTACAAATTATCCCCGTAACTTTACGGGGATTCTTGCTAGTACATATTTTACAAAACCTGCCCCGTAAAATCACGGGGATTTTATGTCATTTTACAATTTTTTTTTTTTGAGTGTACATAGCCGTACATAGCTCAATATCTCCAGTGGATCATTTGGGTGAAGTTTGCAAAAAAAAATTTGACTGCCCTTCTCTAAAATTGCACCGAACAAAATGCAGCAAAATTATCAAAAATATTCTTGCCCCTCACTTTGATGAGGAGCTGTTTATTGATATTGATGGCAGTTTTTTTAGCATTTTAATTGACGAGTCGACTGACGTGTCATTTACGAAAGTTTTGGGTAAGTTTGTTTTTAAAATAAATCTAAAAATATTTTTAATAATTTTTTTTTTGTTTTTAAGGTTTGGTTATAATTTATTTCAGTAAACGTAAGAGCAAAATTGTTTCGACATTTTTGTGTATTGAAGAATTAGAAAGTGGATCGGCCGAAGGTATTGTCATTTGTGTTAAAAAAGCTCTGCAAAAATTTAAATTAAATATAACAAAAATGGTCGGAATTGGTACTGACAATGCCAATGTCATGATTGGCAAAAATAAAAGTGTCCATGTAGCACTTAAGAAAGAAGTTCCTGAATTAATATTAGTAAAATGTGTGTGTCACTCTCTCCAGCTTGCTGTGAATCAGTCGTTGAAAGAACACTTACCCACAAATATCGAATTTATTGTGCATGAAACCTTTAATTGGTTTTCTAAAAGTACAAACCGTCAACTTTCGTATAAAATTTTGTACGAAAATTTAAATGGAAAGGTAATTATCATATTGCTCTTTTTATAATTGTTTCTGATAATTATTTTATTTCTTTCAAGGATCCATTGAAAATTCCAAGAACTTCGGACACAAGACGGTTGTCTATAGAAGTTGCTGTTTCGAGAATAATATCTCAGTGGAATGAACTCAAGTTGCATTTCGAAACGGCATGTGTTGATGAAAAGTGCTATAAAGCAAAAATTTTAAGTGAAATGTACAATGATGAAACCATTCAGTTATATTTACTGTTTTTGAAACCGATATTATATGAAGCTCAAATCGTCAACAAAGTGTTTCAAAGCAATGAAAACGATCCAACTCGTCTATTAAGAGAACTCACATTGTTTATAAACTTCCTTAAAACAAAAGTTTTAGATGATGCCAATGTTGACGTCTTGAATGATGATTTTGAAGACATTGTTTCATATACTTGTAGTCTTGGGCATGAGTTTGAAACATGTCTTAAAAAATTGAAAACAACTGGGAAGATAAAAAAACAAAAGGAGCTTCAAATTCGGTCCAATTGTACAAACTTTGTAGTTGGTTTAATAATCCAGTTAAAGCAAAGGTACATATATTATTTGAAGTCACATGCATATATAAAAATAATGCAAATTTATTTAATTTAGGTTACCAGATAATATAAAAACTCTACAGAACATTGAATATTTCTCAGTAAAAAATATTTTAAAATTTCAAAAAGAAGATATTCTACCAATTTTAAATTTATTTAAAATTGATAACGATACTACAGCTAAAATAAAAGAGCAGTACTGTAATATTCAGTTTATAAATTGGACAAATAAAACCGATACTGTTTCTTTTTGGGCTGAAGTATATAACTACAGAGATGCTGGCGGCAACAACAAATTTAAGGAAATTTCAGATTTTGTCCTGAAATTACTTTGTCTTCCATGGTCAAATGCAGATGTGGAGAGAGTATTTAGTCAAATAAATCTCGTGAAGACAAACATAAGAAATAGATTAAATTTAATAACAGTTAATGCAGTTTTAGCTACCAGGTAAAATTTTTGATTTGAAATATATATTTTTATACACTAATTCGAATTTAATTTAATAGATACGGTTTAAAAAGGGTTGGCAAATGTTGCTTTGAATACGAAGTCCCAAAAAACTATTTAAGACTAATAGGGACCAATGAAATGTATGACCAAAACAATAACGATATTGATGATGATGATGATTGGACTTTTTGAAGCATTTAAATTTTAAAAAAGTTTTGAACTTGTTTTCCTTTATTTTTTTTCTCTTTTATTTAATCTAAAATTAGTCACAACCGTACCAAATGTATAACAAATGATCTCTTACTATTAATTTATGTATAAAAAATGAAATAAAAGATGAATTTTTATTATTTTTCCTCTCAAAAGCATTGAATTTTTTAAATAAATATTTTAGCCGTTTTTTAGCCATTTTTTAGCCGTTTTTTAGCCGTTTTTTCAAACAAATTTAGCCGTTTTTGATTACCAAGTTCTGGCAACACTGGTCAAAACTAAAGAGGACCTTTGTATGGGGGCTAGGTCGAAGCATGGGCCCATTTTTTCCAATTTCAATAGGCTTCGTCCTTGGGCAAAGAGGGGCTTAAGATTCAAATTTTAAGTAAATTAATTAAAATTGCGACCTCTATCGTGTTTACACCGTTTACACAGAAAAAAAAAAAAATTAATTAATTAATTAAAAAATTCGTAGATTTAATTAAAAAATTAATTAAATCCGGAACAATCACTACAATGCGCATATAAATTAAAAATATTTGTAGGTCATTAATTAAAAATAAATGAATATTTAACAAAAAGAAAACATAAATTAAAATAATTAATCCATATAAAAAAAATAAATTAAGTTTTAATTATATAAATTTAATTAAAATTTTTTTTAAAAACAATTAAAATGTTTAATTCTATAAATAAAAAATAAATTAAAAACAATTAAAAATAAATAATAAAAAAAAAAAAACACTTTTTTAAATAAAATAGTATAAAATAAAAATGTTTCTTCAAACTTTACCAAATATATTTATGCCGTAAAGACAAACGGCCAAATTCATGAACCAATTGTTATTTGTCTTTTAAGCACACAATACTTGAAGTACAATTAACCTTTAAGAAACCTTTTATACGAAATTGTATTCATAAACGTACTTTAACAATTTTATAATTTTGCGTTTTAATGTTGGCAAAACCCTTGCTATATTTCTCATTTAATTGTTTGTGATGTATAAAACCATGTAACGCCAGCCTATGATCCTTAAGGTCCAGTAAGTATTCGTTATGCTGTGAAGGGTTAATATTTGTATGAAATGGCTTACAATTAGTTGTGTCTGATGTCTGACGTCTTAGAGAGTCATGTATAGGGCAAATGATAAAGTTGTCGTTGGAAAGGAGTTGTTGTGAACGATTGGTTTTTTTTGGTGCGGAGTTTTAATTTTTAAATCTGTTTCGCTTATGTTTAAAAATAATAAAAAAAAAACAAAAATACAAACAAAACAAAGAAATATTTAATATATATAAAAAAAAAAAAAAAAAGGTTGTCTGTTATTAGAAAATCTCATACCAAATAATAAATAAAATAGAAAAAGGAATTTTAATTTCTGTTGTAATTTTTCAAAATTAAATATAGAATATAGAAAACGTTGTTTGATGTGTATATGTCCTACTGCGAAAGTGTTATTATTTTTTTTTATCCCCAAATCCATTGGGGTCGGTTTAACCGCTTTTGCTTTAAGGTCCTGTCCTGGCGGAGGATACTTTTAGGGCCTCTGTGGACGTTTTATTTTTAAATAGAGGCAGTATATATTGGATAATAATAATTACATATTTCTTGGCTGGCAGACCGACGGTTGTTACGTGTTGGAAGAAAAAGTTAGAAAAAAGAGAGTCAGTAAACAAACCTATCCTGTAAAGTAAGCTATATAAAGTATTAATAATTGAGACCTAAGTAAAATCAACGTCTAATACACCGGAAGAATTTGTTCCTATATTAAGGGACCCCACACTTCATAAAAAAAAAAAAATCAAATTTTAATTTCAATATATTTTTGTTTGGCAACCGTTTTCCTAAAGTATTATTTTTTTATTATTATATTAAAAGTAGTTTTTTATTATTATTTAATATTTTTTTTTTATTTTTATTATATTTTCTTTATTTTTATTTATATTTTTATTTTCTTTATTTTTTTTCATTTAATTTTTTTTATAATTTTTATTATAGTCTTATTCTTTATCTTTTTATTAATTTTTTTATTATTTAATTTAAATTGCGGGTGAAAGCTTTTAATATATATATATATTAGAGTGTCCCTTATTTTGGAAATGTTGGAAATCTTGAGACGGTACCCGCTCATTTTTTTCCTTTTGACTTAAAAATAACTCAGGAAAAATTTTACGCCCCTAGGACCACGCCTTCCCTACGCGACGGGGCCTTAAAGAGCGGGGCCTAAAAAATCATTTTTCCATACAAACCAAAAAATTTTTTTTTTTATTTTTAATTTTTTTGTTATTAATTATTATATTACTTGGTTTGCTTATTCACGACAAAAAATTTGATTTTGGAGGGATAAGTCTTTCAGCGCTAAAAAATTTTTCGCAAAAAAAAAATTTGGGCGGCCGGGGTCCTACAGTAAAAAATTTTTAAAAAATATTTTTTTTTAGTTTTGACCAGCAACGGTTTTAGTTGCTATGTTGCTTTAAATGATATATATTCCAAAAAAAAAATTATTCATATCTGTGACATCTTTATCTTTTTCGAAAAAAAAAATTTTGAGCCGTAGGAATCCTACGGTAAAAAATTTTTAAAAAATATTTTTTTTTAGTTTTGAAAAGCAATGGTTTTAGTTTTTATGTTGTTTTTAATGATATATATTCCAAAAAAATATTATTCATATTTGTGACATTTTTATCGTGTATCGAAAAAAATCATCAATGCATTTTTTACCCTTTTTTAGAACACGATTAAGATGTCACAGATACAAAAAATATTTTTTTATGAATATATATCATTTAAAGCAACATAGCAGCTAAAACCGTTGCTGGTCAAAACTAAAAAAAAATATTTTTTAAAAATTTTTTACTGTAGGACCCCGGCGGCTCAAAATTTTTTTTTGCGAAAAATTTTTTAGCGCTGAAAGACTTATCCCACCAAAATCAAATTTTTTGTTGTGAATAAGCAAACCAAGTAATATAATAAATAATAACAAAAAAATTAAAAATCAAAAAAAAAATTTTTTGGTTTGTATGGAAAAATGATTTTTTAGGCCCCGCTCTTTAAGGGCCCGTCGCGTAGGGAAGGCGTGGTCCTAGGGGCGTAAAATTTTTCCTGAGTTATTTTTAAGTCAAAAGGAAAAAAATGAGCGGGTACCGTCTCAAGATTTCCAACATTTCCAAAATAAGGGACACTCTAATATATATGACAGAATTTTTGCCGTGTAAAAAAACATATCAAAGCTAAAAACTAAACCATTTGTTTAGTTTGTTTACTTTTCTCCTAGTCTCAAATCAATATTCAAAAATTACCTGCCCTTACACTTTGTTCCCCCATTAGAGCATTTGTTTTGTTTCTATTATTTTATTTTCAGCCTGTGGGTTCTGTATGCTGGCGCCAACAAGAAAGAAACCAGAGGGGTAAGTGGGTAATTACAAAAATATGTACTTGTTTGTCTATTAAATCTACGATCAGCGTGATCGGAATCAATGTGTAAGATATAGCAGCGAAGTTTAAGAGCAGGTATTTAAGAGAGGAAGTTGAGCTTAAGGAAAGAAAAGAGAAAACCACCTTTTAATAGAATAGTTACGTGTTAGGGAAAGTGAGGAGACTTCATACCCGTACGTTCTATTTCGATTTATTTTTTTATTTGATCGCATTATTTAGTATTTTACTATTTTTCTCAAAACAGAAAAAAAAGAAAGAAAAAATTTAACTTAGTTTTAGGATTTGTTTTTGCAAATAATTTGTATCTTACATATCTAAATTGCAAAGTAATCTTGTTCACTGGGCAGGGTAAAAACTAAAAGAGGTAAATAAAAATAGTTAATTAAAATAATAGCACTAGAAATGAATTAATTAAAGTTGAATACCAATACTAGTGCGATATTTACAGGAAATTAAAAATCATTGTATACTTTAGGGAAATATTCAAATTACATGAGGGTTTACCTCGGTTTGATAGGAAATATTAAGTAGGTATAAGTATTTAGCTAAGTTAGGTTAATGCATTTTGTTAAATATAATAATGAATTGAAATTTTTCTTATAAGTTTGTAAAATCAAACATGAGTTGCTAATTTATTTCTAAAAGGTTGGTGTGGGGGCCTATGCTTCAGGGTAAGTAAGAGGGAAAGATGTGGTCATTTCGGGATCGGGTAATGGACTACTAGACTGACTGGACCATTTTCTAAATCAAGGGAGTCATAGCGGATATAGGCCGTGGCTGTGGCTCATGGCTGTGTACTGGAAAAAAAATGCACAGATGGGGAGGGACGCCTAGACATCGGACAGACTTTCTTCACATATCTTCTTATTATGGCACGTATCTCTATCTATTTGTCTATCTTTCTATTTTTGTTTGATTTTGGGCTAGTAAAGTTTGTTTTCCACACCCGTATGCCGACGAGCCGCCGAGCACAAAATTCGTGCCTAAACAGCTTTACATGCCGAACCAGAATCATAACAACCATGAATCGATTGACTCGGTAGTCATAAGTAAATATTTTTTTTGCAGATTTAAGAGTTAGAAAAGATTTCGAGTGAAATACAAATTTGTTTAAAACGTTTTTCTTAACATTATATAGAAATCAAATAGAAGTAAGAGCGAAATAATTGTAATTTTATACCAAGCGTACAAAAAATTATTCGAATACCGAATATGTTTTGATTGCATGTACATCACTATTTTGCTTGATTTTAATTTATTTTTAACAAATATTTGACAGTTTTTTATTGAAAACATCCTAAATATGTTAATTGCTGAAGATATCTTCGATTCTTAGAATATAAATTGATGGAATATAACTATTCTAGGAAGGAGAATGTTTCATTAAATGTTTAGATACACAAAATGAATGACTTCTCAACTCCAAACTTTATTGAAGGTTTATTGTTAATTATACCCTACTATAAACCTTTTATAAATATTTTGCTTTTAAACGATTTTGAATAATGTTTTAGAAACTTTTCGCTATAAACCTTTTATTAGCATGTCTTACAACATTATGAATTTGACCGAATGTCAATAAGACAATTTTATAAAGTTGATTATAAACCTTTTATATATATACATACACATAAAACTATAAACAAAATCAGAATTCAAAAAACTATATGTATAAGAAATAAAAAAAACTTTCAGTAAACTGTTTATGAGTCCCCGCACAACAATGTCGGTGACGTTTTTTTCATACAAATTTGGCAAGAAAAAACGCTCGACCGAAAACCGTTTGAATAAAATCAATTTTATTTTTGTGTCGGTTTCTCTCTCTTTTTTAATTTTTCATATGAAAATGTTGCCACATTTTAATAAATATTTCGATTATTTTCGATAAAGTAAACAAAAAAATGTGATCTCTAAAAAAAATTTATATAAAATTCTAAAAAAAAAACATAAAAAAACGAATCAATATGAAAAAATCATGTTGATATTAAAAAAAATGATAAGAATAAATAAAATTGTGTAGAAAAAGTGAAAAAATAATATAAATATAAACGTTTGACTGAATTTTCCGCTGCCGCCTTTGTTTTGCGCCTATACTCTCCCATGACCGAAACCGTCAACCGCTCCGACATTGTTGTGCGGGGACTCTATACTTGAGTATTTATGGGTGGTGTAGGATATAAAAATAAATTTTTATTTGAAGGCAATTACAAAGTTAAGTATACGTCACTTATACAGTTTTCAAGTAACTATTATAATAAATGTTCAGCAACATAAAATGCGTGTAAAAAAATCTAGCTTTGAACATAAAAGAAAAGGCTTCAAGTAGGGTTTACAATTAACCGCAGTTTTGCTTAACCGCGGTTACGGCTAAAATTCAAGCGATTAACCGCAGTTAACGGTTAACCTCACTCTTTTTAAATAATTTTAATTTAATTATTTTTTTGATTAATAAAAATGTATATAGTAGTACATTACTGATTTTATGTGAAATGTACACAGTGGAGTTTAAAATGGGAATGGGAGAAAGTTATAAAAAAGTTTTGTCTCTTTTAAAAAACAAAAATATTAATTGAAAACGAAATTAATTATTTTTGTTTTAAATTGAAAACGTATCAGCTTCTGAGATATTTGAGATTTATAATAGATTCTGAGACACTTTTTCGAATAAACTATTTTCAGATTCTGAGAAAATTTACACTTCAAAAATTTTTAGATTTATAGCCACTTTTTTGTTAAAAAAATTATTAGATTCTAGGAATTGTTTTTAAATAGTCTTAAATATCCGCATTTTTTCTTTAGAAAAAGATTCTGTTGCTGAGAAATTTTTATATAACAAAAGTCTTAGATTTTAAGATTTTTTTGTAGAAAAACAGAAATCTGTTCTGTAGAAAAAGTCTCAGATTATGAAATATTCTTTCTAAACAAAAAGTCTTACAATTCGATTCACGGAGATATTTTTTATTAAAAATTTTTCAGATTCTGAGCTTTTTTTTCTATAGAAAAACTTTTAGGCTCTAAAACATTTGTTCAATAGAAAACTATTCAGACTCTGACGCACATTTTCTAAAGAAAAAGTTTCAGAGTCTGGGTTTTAGTTTTTAGAAACTGTCTTAGAATCTGAGAAATTTATTCTACAGAACTCAGAGACATTTTCTTAAATAAAAAATTTTTCAGACTCTGAGGCATATTTTCTAAAGAAAGACTCAGGCATATTTTCATAAGAAGCTGTCCCATAATCTGAGACATTAATTCTATAGAAAAATTTTCCAATTCCGAAATATTATTGCAATAGAAAAAGTTTCATATTCTGAGCCATTTTTTGTATATATGGACATTTCCATTTAACTTTTCATTTGTTTGAAATTTTGGTTTTTTGGCAAAAACTTTTTTATTTGCATTCAAATGGCTATCTACTGATAGAAATTCATAAAGGACTTCTAATGCAATCAGCTTACAAACACTTAAGGCCATAAATCTTAATTTGCGGTAGTTAGCGACAATCAAACTTCAGGAATGTGAAAAAGTCGATTGAAATTTCATAAAAATTATGTAGTCTTCGGCCTATTGTACTTGCGCCGTCCAACGTATTCTTCGAAGAATTAAAATATATGGTCCCTATACTTGTTCAAAAAAGGTGTATTTATGAATTTGATGTGCCATCAATAATAAAAAAGTTATTTGGTGGTAACGGTTTGAAGTTAAAATTTCTTCATTTTCAATTTTTCGTTGTTTTTTGATCAGGAAATTTGCGCCGCTTCATACTTTTCAAAATCCAATACGAAGAATTATAGCTGTCGTAATTCCCTACTGTTCGAAATCGGTCTCATGAATGTGCCCTCAATAGGAGCGGAGTACTAGCTAGACAAAGATTGAGAGACAAAACGTGAAAGTCATCAAAAATCCACTTTTTTGCGAGGCACATTCGCAGTATTATTTAAAAGTGGCCAGTACATCGCGTGATCCAAATATTTTTCTATTTTTTATAATAAAATCGATATAGCGTGTTAAAATTTTGATTAGCAAAAATTTTGCAAAAATCTGACATTTCACGATTTTAAACTTTTGCTTGTATTTTCACGTGAAAAGAATTTAGCTTTAAAATATACCCGTCAGACGATTGCTTGTAATGCGTATTATGGATCGTGTGCAAAAATTGGGACTAATTGTAACTGTACGCTGAAAACGCGCCATTTTTGTCTTCAGATAAACCGCCAGGGCACACCCAAACCGCTAATAGAAATTAATTTCTATAAATGGCAATTGCTAGTACTTATGAAGCTTTATCCCAAAACTGAACGGCATTCAAAAATTTTGAAGATTGTGGATTTAATGCATCTCTCAAAATTTCATTATTCAGAAACTGCATCACTTTTAAAAATTCATAATTTAGCATAATGCACAAGTTTCTTAACTAATTTGAGGGTGCTAAACACGAATATGGCCTTTAATTGGGTTCATCATCTTTAGATTTCGCGTAAATTGAATAACAAGCTTTAAAATAATAACTTTTAAAAAGTAACTTTTAACAGGAAAATCTCTTTATAAATCCACGTTAATGGATGTAATGTAACCAATTTGTGTTGGGAATAGTATGAAACATTAATTCACGTTCATTTTGTCAAATTCTAATAATAATTATAATTTTCAGATTTTTGGATTTCAAATAAAATCTTTAAACCGCCATAACTTTTGCGCCGTCATCTGAAAGTTCTTCACGCGAACGGATTTGAACTTACTAAATGCATGTTTATACGTGTACTAAACGATTTTTATGTGCCTTCAAAAAAAATTTTAATATTTTTTAAACCTTAAAATCAAAAGTTAAATGGAAATGTTCATATAAATTTAAATTTTTTTTTATCCTTTATTCATTTTTTCATTGTTTTTCCTAAAAAATTCTCTTTTGTCCTACAAATCTTATGTTAATAAAATTAACCGTAACCGCAAGTTTTTTTATGCGGTTACGGTTAAATAGTGTGGTTTACCGCGGTTACGATTAAAACCGCATTGGAAACTCTAGTTTCAAGGTTTTCTTATGGAAAATGTCAACTTAAAAAACTTTGATGAAAAAAAAAATTCATAAAAAATTTTTTTGATTAAATATAAATATAAGTAATTCCTTTTTTCTTTTTTGTTGGTCGTTAGCTTATACTATATAGTGAAACTGTGGTGGCGTCCTGCATCATTTTTAAAATTAGACACCAGCCTAAAAACATTATCATGTTAAAAAAAATTGTCAAAAATAAAATGTTTGTAAAACCAATCCAAAATTCACTGTTTTGCTAATAACTTTTGAACCACTGGTCCGATTTGGCTGAAATTCAATGCGAACCTGGCCCGGGGAACGAAAAATATATGCGAAGCTTTAGCATCCTTTGAATTGCCTTTCTAAAGTAATCGTGTTTTTAATCTTGCAAATTCGCGAAAAACCCTTGCTGAAATTCACTATTTTGCTCATAACTTTTGAACCACTGCACTATAGGGAATTTATAAGGAATTGTTGGCCAAAAGTCCATTTTTGATGTGTTCAAAAATTTTTTTTTCGGATGCCATTATACAGTAAACTATATAAAAGTAAGCTAGCATACATATTTTTGTACACCAAACTCTTTTACCGCTAGTACGGAGGCGTCAAAAACAAAATTTAATTTTTTATTATTTTTTTTTTTAATTTTGGAGAACAGAACTTATTACAAAATTAACGTACTTAAAATTCTGTATTAAAATCATTTGAAATTAATTTCAATTATCAATAGAGCAAATAAATATATTTTGTACAAAGTACAGGTTTAAAATGTTGATTTATGTATTTTTTTAATTTTTCTATTTAATTAATTTTTTTCTTTTTTAAACCAAATATATTTGTGGACTGCTACTTTTTTTGCATATAATTGCATACTCCCATATCTCTATGAGGTATTGGGAAACTCTTTGTGAGTAAGATGTATTCATCCGCTAAGCCATGCGGCTCCATGGGGAAAAGATATTTAGTGATGTCCGTCCGACCGTCTGTCGGTCTGACTGTCTGGGGAATGCACGATGCTGTCCAAACCAAAAGTGCTAGCCGCATGATGTTTGGCACGAATATGTCTTATAGTCTTACGCTGTTCAAGTTCGTAAATGGGCAAAATTGGAACATGTGAAAAAAAGCCCCCCCTTAAATAACTTAGTCTAGCTACGCAAAATCCCATATTTTACATTTTTTTGTACATTTGCTTAAAAATTAAAAAAAAATACGCCACAAGAAGTTTAAAGCCCTGCACTTGGACCAAAGGCACTAGAAAAATTATTTTTTTGCCCGCCCCCTTTTGTGGGCGTGGATGTAAAAATTATTGACAAAATTATATTACAAAATTGCATTAAAAACACGATTTATTAGGCCAGATCATGCCAATTTTTTATACAGAGCCTTAAGACTTACCGCCAAATAAACTTGCCAAATTTTGAGGCAATATCCCAACTTTTGGAGTTTTGGCCAGAAAATACCAGAAAATTCCCTATAGTGCACTGGACCGATTTCGCTGGATTGCAATACCAACCTGAACAGGTAAATGCCCAATATACATTCGAAACTTCAGGAGCCTCCGTAAAGTATTTCCTCGATCGATTTTTAGTCGATCTATCGATGTCCGTCCGTCTGTCTGTCCGTAGAAAACACGCTTACATTTGAAGTTTCACATATACATTAATCATTCGGCTGGTCAGGTTGGTATTGAATTTCAGCCAAATCGGTCCAGTAGTTCAAAATTTATGAGTGTAAAGACTCAACATTTTTTGTTATATATAATGTATATTAGAGTGTCCCTTATTTTGGAAATGTTGGAAATGTTGAGACGGTACCCCTTAATTTTTTTCCATTTGACCAAACTATAACTCAGGAAAAATTTTACGCCCCTACGACCACGCCTTCCCTACGCGACGGGGCCTTAAAGAGCGGGGCCTTAAAAATTATTTTTCCATACAAACCAAAAATTTTTTTTTTGATTTTTAATTTTTTTGTTATTAATTATAATACAACTTGGTTAGCTTATTCACGACAAAAAATTTGATTTTGGTGGGATAAGGCTTTCAGCTCTAAAATTTTTTTCGAAATTTAGAGCCGTCGCACAGTGGGGAAAAATGTACTTTTTTTGTCCGATTTTGCCTACAGGTCGCAATTCTTAACCGATTTTAGTTTTTCTTCATTTGAATTTTAGCTAATAAAATTCTTCATCGGTCTGTCATGGTGGATTTCTAAAAATTGTTTTTGTTTTATTTGAATAATTTTTTAAAGTTCAGAAAGTATTAATTTTTTTAGAATTTTTGTTCTAAAAAAATTAATAGCTAGGGGATGAATAAGCTGTATGGACAAAATTAAAGGTATTTGAACCCCTTATAAACGACATTAATAGAATTTGTTAATTTATTATTATTTTGGTTTTTATAAACATATGAAAACTTAAAAATGTTCACTTTTAAGTACCAATATTATTTTAAATAATGTACCAATTTCAATGAATTTTTTTTAGATTAAAGCTTATCATTTTCTTAATTATTATTGGTAAGCAAACTATTTTTGCAAAATTGTTTAACTCCTTTTTTCGAATTTACAATGTAACAACTTTTTTTTTTTTTAAACAGACTAAAAAATAATTTTAAAATTCCAAAAATCATAAGGTAAAATTTAAGCAAAAAATAAAATATTTTTTTAAAAAAAATTTGTGTACCAATTATGACTAAGCAAAACATAAGATTTAATCTTAAAAAGATTTCATTGAAATTGGTACATTACTTTTAAAGATATAGACTTTTAAAAGTGAAAATTCTTGAATTTTTGTCTGGTTATAAAAACCAAAATAATAATATATGTTCAAATACTAATCACGTCGTTGATAAAGGCTTACAATACCTTTAATTTAGTCTATAAAGCATATTCGTCCCATGCCTAATACATTTTTTATTGCAAAAATACTGAAAAAATTAAAATTTTTTGAACTTTAGGAAAATATAAAAAGTAATCCAAATTTTTTTTTCAAAAATCCACCATGACAGATCGATTCGGAATTTTATAAGCTAAAATACAAAAAAAGAAAGACCAAAATCGGTTAAGAATTGCGACCTGTAGGCAAAATTGGACAAAAAAAGTCCATTTTTCCCCACTGTGCGTCGGGGTCATACAGTAAAAATTTTTGACAAGCAACGGTTTTGTTGTAATGTTGCTTTTAATAATATATATTCATAAAAAATATTATTCCTATCTGTGACATCTTTATCGTGTTCTAAAAAAGGGTAAAAAGGCATTTTTGATGTTTTTCGATACACGATAAAGATGTCACAGATATGAATAATATTTTTTTATGAATTTATATCATTAAAAGCAACATTACAACTAAAACTTGTCAAAACTAAAAAAAAATATTTTTTAAAAAATTTTTTCTATTGGACCTCAACGGCTCTAATTTTTTTTTTCGAAAGAGCTGAAAGTCTTATCCCACCAAAATTAAATTTAATAACAAAAAAATTAAAAATAAAAAAAAAAAAAATTTTTGGTTTGTATGGAAAAATGATTTTTAAGGCCCCGCACAAAGTTATAAAGTAATCCATCGACCGTTTTGTAGATCTGGCATCAACAAAAATAATTGGAAAATTCTGGCAATGCCAAACTAAAGTTCAAACGTAAAGCAAAGAGAGACAAAAAACAATCTACATTCTCACTGTAAAACTGGTATCTTCCATCTCGCTCACATTTCGATTTGTGATAAAATTTCATAAACAATACCATATGGTTTTTGTTTACTACTTTTTCAAACGCCATTTGTTGTACTACTCTGTGACTCTGGCCCCGCTCTTTAATGCCCCGTCGCGTAGGGAAGGCGTGGTCGTAGGGGCGTAAAATTTTTTCGGAGTTATTTTTTGGTCAAATGAAAAAAAAATAAGGGGTACCGTCACAACATTTCCAAAATTTCCAAAATAAGGGGCACTCTAATTTATATTATACATACATACTACATACATTTATATTTCAAAACATTTGCTTATGTCGGTTTTGTAGACACACACATTTTATTATTGTACAATATCCCTCTCTTTCCCTCTCACAGATTTTAACAGAGCATAGTTACACACAAATTTAAGCGTTATATTTAGCACACAACAAACAAAACGGCTTTTTAGAGTTATTATTTGTTGATATTCTGTTGACAAGTGGCTAGAGGTTAAGCCCAACGAACAAGAGGTCCGGTGTTCAAATCTTGGTGGATACGAAAAAAAGATGTAAGTTTTTAAAAATAGAAAATAACAAACAATTATAAGTAAATAAAAATAAATCAAATAACAAAACAAAAAAATTATTTTTTTATATTTTATTTTTATTTTTCCAATAAAAAAAATGTTATTGATTACACCGCTTCATCATATTGATGACAAGTTACATTGGACGAAAAATTATGTAACATTTCATCATATTGATGTAACTTTTCATCAATATGAAGAAGCTTTTTCTCTGAGTGTACACGAGGTTTCTTTTATATGACTCACTTTCATAGGGACTTCAAATTACGCATTAATACTTATATGTTGGCAAAACAAATATGCAAATAAATACATTATTTTTAATCAATACCTTTGTTAATATTGTGGAGGGTATTCATAAATTTGGCAAAATCGAATTTAAATTTTCTACTTGTTCTTTCTAAATTTTTCGAATGTTTCTAAACGACTTTTAAATCCATTTCTGCACATGTCTGGAGATAAGTCATTTGGGTCCGTGTGACATGTCACGTGGTCTTTTAAGGACCTGGAACTTTTCCTGCAGGTTACTAATCGGTTTCATTCGTAGTTTTTTTTTAAGAAACCCTAATTCCAATTTTAAATTCGACAAATATTTGCAATAACATTTTGACATTTTTTTTGTGTAATTTCAACAACCTGACAACCCTTAAAATTGGGTATATGGTGTGCTTTTATTCCTTTAAATTTTCAGAGCGAATGCTCTCCATGAAGTAAGGTTAAAAAGGAAAAGCAAAATAAAAAATATAATCCTAATGTTAAAAACTAAACATATAAAGAGTAAGGACAAAACAATGAAGTCCAACAGTTAGCTGTTGCTTCTATGCGTACACAGACAACAAGTACAACGTACGCACAACTTGTGTTTTTACTAAAATACATATCTGCTGAAATTCCTATACATACTTACTACTAAAGAAAATATAAAAGAAACAGGTGTATATAAAACTAATACAAAAACAGGCAGAGAGACACACATGGAATATAACAAAACTTTGCTTCAGTTTCAGAAAACAAAAGTAATTTGACAAGTGAAAGAAATTGAAAATTTTAAGAAAAACATCGAAATGGTTTGAAGAGTAAGCAAAAAAAAAAAAAAGAGTATGGAAATAGAAAAAGAAAACATCGAATACTAACAAAAAAAAAAGCAACAAACAAGTGAAAGTAAGTGAGTAAATAATTCAAAAAGGAAACCATAAACCTGTAAGCACAGTTCGAGTTGAGCCGTTATGAGTAAAGGATATAAAACGCGGACATAGTTGGAATGTTTCACAAAATAATACAACCACAAAAAAAAAAATTTGAAAAAAAGAAATGAAAAACTAAAATTTTAATATAAATTACAAACTGTCTACATATAAAACTGTTAAAATATAAAAAAAAAATTGTGTATTTTGTATGTGTATAAGTGCGACTAAGTGTGTGAGTGTAACAATAAATTTATGTATATGAATGAGTGAGAGTGTATTTGTTATATTTTTTGTTAAAGTAATATCAAAAAAAAAAAAAAAAACACAAAAAGAAGTTATATAGAAATTATTTATTAAATTTGGATGAAAAAAATTATAACAAAAATATAAAAAAAATTAAAAAAAATAAAAAAAATTAAACAAATTAACAAGTTTGTAAGATAAAAATTATTATAGAAAAAATTAAAAATAAAACAAAAGTAAATTAAATAAATAAGAAAAAACCTAAAATTATAGTATTTACTTCAAACAAATACCACAACAAAATACCACAACTACAACCACAACCTTTTTAAAATAAATATAAATAAAATTTTAACAAAAAAGTATTAAAAAAATATTTAAATTAAATTTGTTGTTGATTTTATTTAACAAAAAAATTTAAAAAGTGTTAAAATCTTTAAAATTTATTAATAAAAAAATAACAATTAAATTAAAAAATAATAAAAAAAAATAATAATAATAAAAAAAATAAAAATAAATAATTTAAATTAAAGTGAAAATTTAAGAAAAAAAAATTTCAACCTACAAATAATAATTATTATAAAAAAAAAAACTACAAAGTACCTTGGGAGAAATGAAATGTGAATAAAATATGACCTTGAGTACAGGTGATTACTTTTTTTCTTGTTTTTTGTAATATTAAATTTTATAAAAGGTTTTATTAAATATTTTATTATCAGTTAATATTTAGATATGATTTTTTTTTTTTTTTTTAATTTTTATATTTATATACTTACCTTAATTTTATGTATCCACAAACATTTATTTACATATTCTGTAGAAATTTTTTTATATATTTCTTAGTAAAATATTCATTGAAATTTATTGATTGCCAAGGTTAAGTTACAAAAAAATATGTTACATGTCCTTAAAAATATTTTTATGTGCCAAAGACAATAAAATCGTGAAATTCTATTTAAAGATAAATAAACAAAAAATTTAATTTTGGAACAATTGGAACTGAATTATAAAAAGATCACATCTTAGGAAATTTGTAACAATTGGAAACACGATACCATAAATTTATTTCAGAAAATCTAAAAATTTGAATTTACAATTAGATTTTATAATTTTTTGTACACTAAAAAAAAATATTGTAAAACTAGCAAAAACAAGTAAAAAAGTTAAATTCGGCCTTGCCGAATGTAGTGATACCCTCCACAATTTCAAAAATATTATTGCAAAAAACATTATTTAAAACGAATTTACTTTTGAAAAAAAAAAAAAACTTCCCGAGTAAAAATGAATACATATAATTTTACATTATTTGATGTATGTATATATAGCCATATGAAATAATATGTTTTCATATCAAACAAAGTACATAATTATATCTCGCATTGAGTTTTTCCAAATTTTTTAAATGGAGTTATATAAAATTACATCTAATGATAACCATATTAATATATAAATACATGTGGGAGACATAATCATATGTGACACATATAACTTAATCTGATTGCATACATATTTATATGTGACTTAATATCAAATAACGTATACGAGCATATTTAAAAAAAATCCAATATCATTATATATATAATTATATATGACTTACAAGAAACCATTTAAAATTATATATGACTTACAAGAAACCATTTAAAACTATATATGGTTCCATCTTAAAAAACGAAAAAAAAAAATTTCAAATATAATTATATATGGTCGCACATATAACTCTATATACAGTTATATAAAACTATACATGGCATCAAACGTTTATTTTTTTAATATTATCAAAGATATAATTATAAATGGCTTATGAGATACCGTATATAGTTTTGTAAGGTACCATATAAATACAATTTTTTTTTTAACTCTATATATAATTTTAAATGGTGGCACATGTAACGCCATATAAAATGTTGTACAATTGTATAAGGTAAAAAATATTTTTTTCTTTCACAATATTTTATATATAATTATGCATACTTTTATATGACAGTATTTCAATATTTTTTTTTAATGTTGCATCATATATATTTTTATTTAAGTATACAAGAGAGCTTGTATAATTATATATGATTCTCAAAGCACCTAAAATCAGTCAAAAAAAAAAAATATATATAAATTCTATAAATTTTTAAATAGAAAAAAAATCTGTTTAATCCATTGTATTTTAAAACTTAAAAAAATGCATATTATATTTTAAAAGTTAAATGTTTAAAAAATGCATATTACTTAAATAGTTGTGTGTAACTTTATATAAGATCATATAAGATAATATATGATGCTTGGGGACCCCGAGTTCGATTCCCGGCTCAACCCAGAAAAAAACTATTTTTTTTGTAATTTTTTAAAAAAGAAAATATGTTTTTAAAGCTTTTTGTTTTTTCTAAACTTAAAAATATTGAATAATTAAATTTTTATGATAAAATCGAAAAATAAATATTATTTATTTATAGTTATATAATTTTATATATTACATCATATAAGTTAATATATGGTTCCTAGGGACCCTGGGTTCGATCCCCGGCTGAGCTAAGAAAAAAAGTTGTTTTTTTTAATTTTTTTTTTAAAGAAAATATGTTTTAGAAGCTTTAATTTTTTACTAAACTTAAAAATATTGATTAATTTATTTTTTATGATAATATTTAGAAATAAATATTATTTATATATAGTAATATAACTTTCTATATTGCATCATATATGATAATATATAATTCTTGAGGACCCTGAGTTCGATTCCCGACTAAGTCAAGAAAAAAATTATTTTTTTTTAAATTTTTTTTTAATCTAAATGATTTTTTAATGCGTTTTCGTTTTTCAAATTTAAAAAAAAATAAAATCCCTGAATTTTAACAAAAATATTTCAAAAATAATTATATTTTGATATAATTATATAGAATTTAATCCGAAGAAAAAAATATTTTAAAACTTTAATGTTTAACCATCAATATCTCTGGTTTTAAGAGAGCTAAAATCCTCAGATCAAGCTCAAATCAAAGGTTTATTTGTTGCCAATAATTAAAATTGTATTTGGTTCGAACTTATGTTAGCAATATTTTCAGATAAAATTATTTTTGTCTGAAAAAACGTCCGAAAAAAACTTAAAACTCATTATTTGGCAGTTGGTGAGTAAAAAAGTTTATACATGTTTTATACCATTTTAAAGGTAATTTTATTAAATATACAACGGCAGAAAGAAAATTTGGATCCGATGAAAAATGTGAAGCTCATAAGCCAAAAACCGTTTTTACTTTAAAGCTTTATAACTTGGAAAATTAAGAGCATTGGAAGATGAAAATCATGTTGTTGAACTCAGTATTAAACCCCCTATTAGCTCAGCAAATAAACTAAAAAAAAAAAAATCACAAATTTTAGCAAAAATTTTCTAAGTCTTTTTTAAAATTTTTAAATTCAAGTCGAATATAATTTGATGCAATCATATACCCGATAAGATAAACTGGATTTAATTATATATAAGTTAAACTTGATATAATTATATATGATAAACTATTTTCAAAAATTTTCTAAGTTTTTTTAAAACATAGTCTTTTAAAGTTGTCATTTATTAACAACGTCCGCTGGGTCAGAGGGTAGAGATTGCGATTACAAAACAGTTGGTAGCTGTTCGATTCCCCCGACGCTCGAAGTTTTTTTTTAAATAAATTTTAATTATATATATTTATATCTTAATATTGAAAAAAATTGTTTGGATAAAACTTTATCAGTTCTAAAAATAGATTTTATTGTTCGGATTAAATTATATATAGTTCTAAAAATAGATTTTTTTTTTCGGATAAAATTTTATCTAAAGTTTTTTGTAATATTTTTTTTTTCTTTCGTATGAAATTTTATCTTTTTTTATCCAGCTAAAAAAATCTTTTTTTTTTGTCTTGGTCCAATAAGATCCAACCATTTTTCGGATGAAATTGTATCCCACCGATTAAAACTGATCTAATTAGATAAACCCACTTTTCGGATCAAATTGTATCCGTCCGGTTAAAACTGATCTAATCTTAGCGATCCATTTTTCGGATCAGTGCTGATCTTTCAAATCTCGGATCTATCAACAGATCTGGAATAATATAAGAACATATATTGCTCCATACAAAAATTTTTACTCGGGTTTTGAAAAAAATTTCTGCGAAAAAAAAATCCGGTATTTTTGTCACAAAATATGTTCGTACTTGTTAAAATACCATTTGATGTTCAATTATGTTCACATATGTCAACCAGCAGGCGAATTAAAGCATTTTATATTTTAAGGTTATGTTTAATGTACTGACATTTTGAGGTGTCCTTACATTTTCGTTCATAACTTTTGAACCGCTGAACCGATATCGCTCAAATGCAATACCAAACTTCTCGGGAGAACTTCAAATAAATATGTTAAGTTTTAGTCATCTCCGTCCAATAGTTTGTCCGTGATCACCATTTCCACAGACAGACGAACCGACGGACCGACGCACTGTGGTCAATATTTTGAGATAGCGGCCAAAACTCCTTTTGGTTTTTGTTCTCCGATTTTAAAGTTATTAGACTCATATGAAAGTAGACAGTAGTTAACCTCAAGAGCCAAAAAATTAGAACTCTATTTCAACTATTTCACTGAAAACAGGGTGGTCCAAAATGGGCTTTTTCAGAATTTAGTAAATTTATGATATTCTTAGTTAATTTTTAAAGTTTACATGATCATAACATTTTTGTTTTTCAAGATTTTTGGACGAAATAAATTTTGTGTTGTAACTTAACTTATTTTCTATTACTGGTAAAAAAATTGAAGCTCTACTGTTTTCAGAACAATTTAAATATTTTTTTTAAAAAAGGTCAAATTTCTCGGAAATTTCCTACTTCATAGAGCACAACTCCTGTGAGTCAAGCTGAGTCAAAACACAAATTTACTATTTTGTAGTCCTAACTCTCCCCAACATTCCTATATATACATTTCCATGCATCGGGACTGCACTTTTTGAGCTATAGCAATTTTTTGTGACCCAAGGTAAGATATTCGGTACAAATGCACGTCATATTATTTGAGAAGTTATTTGTATGTGAAAGTGGCTATTATGCATATATTTTGATGAAATTTTGTACAAAAGTTCTTATTGACCCAAAAAATAATTCTGTTGAAATTAGGAGAAGTTGGCCCATATTTGGACCTAGTCCACATAGAAGGGTGTATCAAAATTTTGACAAAAATGACAATAGAACTCTCAAATTATGTGGTATCTGGCAATTCATTTGGAAAAGGTAAAAAATGATTTTATTGCCATCTAATATCACATAACTTAAATACCTGAAAATTGCAAATAAATTTAAAACCAATGGAAATAACTGGTAAAACCAAGTACCTGTTATATTATGTTTCAAAGAGGTAAAAAAGATCATGTTGAAACTTCGAGCAATAGTATATTAATCCATGCATTCATTTTTTTTCTTCATTATTTTTTAAACAATGGCTAAATTCAGTTATAGTGTTCTATCTGATATATATTTTGAAAGGAAAGATGAAAACGACATTATTTTACATATAATAAATAATCCATTCTTCAAAATATGCGACAAACAAGAAATTAAAATTCATAACTTAAAAATAAAAAACTTTTTAAATACTTTAAGAAAACGGTACAATCAATGTTCCAGAAACAAGAAATTGTTTTACTCACGCAACCAAGAATGGCTAAGAAATAAACTTATTTTTAAAAAGCCATCAGTAACTACCACGGAAACTGGAAAAAGTGGTCGACCAGCAAAGCCAATTGATAATTGTAGTGAAAGATCACGAAGATGCAAGCTTAAACATATCAATGAAGAAGTTTCTTGTAGCATCATAAAGGATTCATTTCTGCATCAAATTCAACCATCGAAAACTAAAAAGAGTAAAATTGCTATCATTGAAAAAATAGTGGAAGCAAGCCCCAGACGCACAAAAAGGATTTTAGAAAGTATGCCGACACCAACTGAAGAAAATAAATTTACTCCAGAAGAAGCATTTGCACTATTTTTGGATTTGAAAATGACTAAAAACCAATGTTGGCAATCGATACCTTTTCAATACCGTTATCCGTTTCAAAACCCTTTAAATTGAATACCGGTACCAATACATGCGCGGGTACAAGGGGGGGAAAAAGGGGAAATTTCCCCCCCCAGACCAAATTTCGAAAAGAAAAAAAGAGGAAAAAAGAAAAAAAAGAAGAAAAAAAAGAAAAAAAGAAAGAAAAGAAAAAGAGAAAGAGAAAGAAGAAAATTTTCTAAAAAAATCTCGAAGTCCAAAAATTTTTTTAAGGAAAAAGTGAATTAATCTGAAAATTTTCTGTGAAAAATATCTGTCAATCTTATTATGAATTTTGGCATAAACAAATTATTTAGAATATGTTTTTTTTTGTATAGAAAAATGTTACAGGATCTTAATTTGGTTTATATGAAAAATGTTTGTCTTCTGCATAGCAATAGGAAAAGTATCTTAAAAATGTTGATAGTCGAACTTACGTACATTAGACCGACTCACCTTATATGGGCAAAAAAAAAGTTAAAGTTGTACCCCCCTCAAAATTAACTTTGACATGTTTTATGAAGATTCCCAATATATTTGGGCTCTAGCGATAATCTCCCGTGAGCTAAACCGCGTCAAAAAAGGGTCCAAAAATGGTATTTTTCATGAATAAAAAAATAAGTAAATTTTTTTTGGTCCAATGAATGACCAAATATAATAGATATTTAGGAATTATTCAATTCTGCATTAAAACATTTTAAAAATCTAACAACAGACTCGAGATAACGAGATGTTAACGTCAGTTTTTTGATGCTTTTCAATTCGATTTTAATGAAAACTTAAATAACTTTGGTATTTTTTGTCCGATTTTCACTTATAATACATCGTTAGAAAGGTGTTGACCACCGCTTGGGATTTTAGTCAAAAATTAACCCTTAACTGCACCGTCGTACTTTTTTATAACATTTACTTCGACATCATTAAAACCCATTTTATAACCACAAAAATCGTATCTTTGTGCAGGAAACACGTTTAATTAATATATTTGGCCACAATTAATTTAACCCATGAATGATCAAAATATTTTGGCAAACATTTTTAAAAAAGTTTTTGCGGAAATTATTGAAAGCTAGTTGAAATACTTTAAAAAAATAAAATAAAAAAGGTTTTGTTTATTTTAGTCAAAAATTAACACTTAACTGCACTGTCTTACTTTTTTATAACATTTACTTCGACATGATTAAAAACCCATTTTATAACCACAAAAAGCATATCTTTGTGCAGGAAACACGTTTAATTATTATATTTGGCCACAATTAATTTAACCCATGCATGATCAAAATATTTTGGCAAACATTTTTAAAAAAGTTTTTGCGGAAATATTTAAAAAAAAATATAATTAAATAAGGTTTTTGTTTATATATACGTACTTATTAATATCAAAAATTTTATTACGTGTACCACATTCCCGGTCAAATTTTTTTTCGAAATTTGTATGTGCAAATTAATTTAAAAATAAAATATAAACAAATTTTGTCTTAATCACATATATTCGTGCAAAAAACGCATCCAATAAATTGAAATATCATTTATATTATTTTTTTTAAGTATAACAACTGGACTTAAATTTTTTCCACATTTTTTTTTTTAATTGGTAATGAATGGGTTAAATTAAAAATATCAAGATATATTTATTAGATGCGTTTTTTGCACGAATATATGTGATTAAGAGAAAATTGGTTTATATTTTATTTCTAAAATTTATTTGCACATACAAATTCCGAAAAAAAAATTTCACCGGGAAAGTGTTACACGTAATAATTATTTGATATTAATATGCAGGTCTAGATAAACAAAAACCTTTTTTATTTTATTTTTTTAAAGTATTTCAACTAGATTTCAATAATTTCCGCAAAAACTTTTTTAAAAATGTTTGCCAAAATATTTTGATCATTCATGGGTTAAATTAATTGTGGCCAAATATATTAATTAAACGTTTTTCCTGCACAAAGATACGATTTTTGTGGTTATAAAATGGGTTTTAATGATGTCGAAGTAAATGTTATAAAAAAGTAAGACGGTGAAGTTAAGGGTTAATTTTTGACTAAAATCCAAAGCGGTGGTCTACACCTTTCTAACGATGTATTATAAGTGAAAATCGGACAAAAAATACCAAAGTTATTTAAGTTTTCAGTAAAATCGAATTGAAAAGCATCAAAAAACTGACATAAACATCTTGTTATCTCGAGTCTGTGGTTAGATTTTTAAAATGTTTTAATGCAGAATCAAAGAATTCCTAAATATCTATTATATTTGGTCATTCATTGGACAAAAAAAAATTTACTGAATTTTATATTCATGAAAAATACCATTTTTGGACCCTTTTTTGACGCGGTTTAGCTCACGGGAGATTATCGCTAGAGCCCAAATATTTTGGGAATCTTCATAAAACATGTCAAAGTTAATTTTGAGGGGGGTACATCATCAACTTTTTTTTTTGAGTCACTCTAACGTACATATGTAAAACTGTTTTAATTTTTTTTTTCTAGAGCATAAACTTTTTCAAAAAAAAAAAGATTCAGAATCTGAGACTTTTCTTATGTGAAAAAGGTCTCAAAACTTATTTATAGGAAAATGGTCGCAAAAGATTTTTTTTATTGGAAAAAAAAGTCTCAGAATTTCTGAGTTTGAGACCTATTTTAAGGAAAAAGGTCTCAGAATCTGAGTCTTTTTTTAAAAAGAAAAGGTTGCAAAGTCTGAGACTTTTTATTGTTGGAAAATAGTCTCAGAAGTTGAAAATTACTGAAGTGGTAGAAGGTCGCAGAATCTGAGTTTTTTCAACGGAAAAAAGGTCTTAGAATCTAAGACTTTTTTTATAGGAATAAGGTCTCAGAATCTCAAAAAATTTCTCAGAATCTCAGACTTTTTTATAGGGAGGATGTAGAATCTATGACCTTTCTATTGGAAAAAGGTCTTAAAGTCTAAAACGTTTTCTATAGGAAAAACATTTCAGAATCTGGGACTTTTTCTTTAGAAAAGGGTCACAGAATCTCCGTCTTTTTCTATGGGAAAAGTGTGTTAGAATCGGAAAAGATTTCTGAATCAGAAAAAGGTCTGAGAATCTGTCACTTATTCTTTAGAGAAAAAGGGCCAGAATTTTAAACTTTTTCTATATAAGAAAAAGGAAAAGGGTCTGAGAATCTGGGCCTTTTACTTTAGGAATAAGATCTCAGAATTTGAAACTTTTCTCTTTAGCAAAAAGGTCGTAGAATCTGAGACTTTTTCTATTGGAAAAAGGTCATAGAATCCAAGACTTTTTCTATATGAAAAAGGTCTCAGAATCTAAAATTTTTTCAGTGCGAAACAAATCTAATAAACAGAGACCTCTCTATAGGAAAAATGGGTCAATAATGCTTTAAAATATGAGACTTTCTATAGTAAAATGTACCAGAATCTGAGACTTTTTTTGTGGAAAAAAATTCTTAGAATCTGAAAATTTTTCTATACGAAAAAAGTCTCAGATTCTGCGACATTTTTCGTAAAGAAGAAGTCTTATATTCTGAGACATTTTTCCTATAAAAAAAAAATCACGAAAAATGTCTCAAAACTGATACTTTCTATGTAGAAAGAATTTCTTATATTAAAAAATTCTGAGATTTAGACTCTTCTTATGTACACGAAAAATATACAATTTTCTTTTAAAAATCTGAAAATTTTTCTATACGAAAATAGTCTCAGATTCTGAGACATTTTTCGTAGAGAAAAGTCTTTTATTCTGAGGCATTTTCCCTATAAAAAAATAATTTATTCACGAAAAATGTCTCAACATCTGATGTTTTCTATATAGGGAGAATTTCTTCTATTAAAAAATTCTCTTCTCATGTATTCGAAAAATATACAATTTTCTTTTAAAACAAATTAAAAAAAATTGATTTAAACGAAATATGATCATGAAAAACAAACCTCCTTCGGCAAAAACTAATAAATTTGATGATTTTATAGCTTTCCCATCATTTTTTCTGTAAACAAAAACGTATCCCTTTTTTTTGCTCGTCAACAAAGGTGAATTTATGAAGTTTTTTTTCGAAGTAAAAAAAAATTTCCCCCCCCAAACCCAAAAGCTGTACCCGCCACTGTACCAATACCAATACCGAAACTCAGTTTTGGTATCGGATACCGGTATCCGAAAACTTTTTCCTTCGGTATCGGTACGTACCGGTATTAAAACGGTATTGAGACGGTTTTTCTTTAAAAACATGTTTTTTCACAAAAAAAAAATTAATAGAAAATTTTTATTTTTTTTTGGTTTTTGTAAATGAAATTCGTACTCCAAATGCCTCCCCGAAGTCTCATAAAAACCCAAAAATCTTTGGGCAGCCACATCGTGGATTAAGTAAGAATTTAAAAAAAAAAAAAAAATCATGCTTCAACCGCTATGCGGGAGCAGAAGCAAATTATTGATTTTCACGAAATTTTTTTGAAATCATTAAGAGTCTCAATAGAAACTTTCCGAACCCCTTAGTATAGTTTAGTTTTTTGGAGATTTTTATTTAATCCGGTATGTGGGTGCCCAAGGATTTTTATTTTTGATATTTATAGGACTTCGCTCAAAAATTATTAGCAAAACCGTGAATTTCAAATTGGTTTCACCTTTAGTTCACGTGTGGAAAAACCCGTTAAACCAGCTTTAAAAACATTGAAGAGTCAGAAAAATATTTTACAAAGTATTTTTGTCACTCACAAATATTTGTACAATTTAGTCAAAAAAAAAATACACTCGAAAAAAATTTTACACTCCAAAAAAAAAATGTAGAAATTTTTTTTTTCAAAAATAACTAAAACAAGTGAGAGCGTTAAATTCGGCCATGCCGAATCTATGATACCCTCCAACATGTTAACACATATAAAAAAATACAGGGTCGTTTTTTGGGGGGGGGGGGGCACGGTGGGTGTGATGAGGGATACTTTTCCCATTGAGATAAATGTTAACTAATTTATTTATTATGCTTTTTGCAATTTAGTAATACCATTTTCTCATTATTTTAATGGTTTCTTAAATCCACGCCCACAAAAGGAGGCGGGTAGAAAAAAACAATTTTCCAGCCCCCTGGGGTAAGTTCAGGAGTTTAAACCCCTTCTGACATAAAAAGATTTCATTTGTTTAACAATAATGGCAAAAAAAGGTGTAAAAATGGCGTTCTTAAGAGGTTTTTTTAGTTTGTTAAGGGGGAACTTTTTTCCCCCTGGCCCGATTTAGGCCGGTTTAGTTCGAAAAATTTTTTTTTTTTTTTTTCGAACTAAACCGGCCTATGAACATTATACATATTCTGACCAATTTTCAGGGGTCTAGCTCTTTTATTTTGGACTGAATCGTGTTTTATACAGACGGACGGACGGACGGACGGACGGACGGACATTCACAGAACGACTTAGAATCGATCATAGATCAATAATATATATACTTTATGGGGTCCCCGACCGATGTTTTTATGCGTTACAAACGGAATGACAAAGTGAGTATACCCCCATACTGTGGTTGGAGGGTATAAAAAGTTTTTTGCTAAAAATAAAATATTTTTAATCAAAACTGTTATTTTTTTTAAGTTAGAAAACTATCACTTTAAAAGGGCACCGTGGATATTCATGGATTTAGCTAACAAGAAGAGTCTCCCTGGTGTCACCCTCCGATCTTCATGAAATTTGGATATGTTGTTCAGAACGAAAACAAATACTACACGTATTTTTAGCGGCCCAAACTCATTTTTTGGGGAGTTAATTTGTAGGGGGGAATGGGTTTGGAAATTGACCTTTTTCAGTTTTTTACGATTTACGCCTAATTGCTCAAAACTAATATAGTCATATTTGGTATCAAATTATAGGTGTTAAAATACCTATCTTGTGATGCTAACAACTTGTAAAAAAGTAAATATTTTTCGATTTATTAATAAAAATGCCATTTCCTTCAATATGACGAAAAGTTATGCATGTTCGGACACGTTCTTTGCACATGAAGATAGGTTTTTCAAAGACCTTGCATTTGGTATGTAACATAACAAGGTTTATTTGCATAATATAGGAGATAAACGCAAAAAACTAAAAAAAAAAACCGTTTCTTCCCCCCTCATTTTTACCCCTTAAAGCTAAGTACTCTGTTTCTTACGGTGAAAATTTCACTTAAACTTTAAACGCCTCAAATTGCAATAAAACATTTAAAAATCAAGAACTTTTGACAATGATAAGAAAGAAACGATCATAACAAAACTAAAATGTCACTTTTTCACGGCAATTTAAATTGTCTTGTATAATAAAAATGAGTGAAAACTTTTTTAACAATTTCCCCTTAATTCCTCGCGTTGCCAATTTTTTTTTTTTTTATATGGAGTTTGACAGATTTTTTCCCGTGAAACCGAACAGAGTACTTAGCTAAATATGAATTTGGGCCGCTAAAAAAATAAAATTCATGTCCCTTTATTTTTCCTACTCTACAAAATAAAACCAATTCCATAAAGATCGTCGGTTGACACCAGGGAGACCTTCCTTGTAAGTCGTATTTAACTCTTCCACTTTTTTTACATATTTTTTTTTACTTTTCTTAAACAAATGAAACATTTTATGTCAGAATAACTTCAAAGTCCTGCACTTTGATCAAGCAGATAAGAAAATTACAATTTTCTCGGTCCGCCCCCTTTTGTAGGTGTGGTCCGGCAACGTCCCCGCCGACCCCCTAAGAAAACGGTATTTTATATTTTTTTTCATATTTTAAAGGACATTTTAGCAAAATTGCTAAAAATAAATACGTGATTTAGTATTAAAATTAAAAAAAAATGTTTTTTTTTTAGTTTTTATGCGTTTTTTTTATATTTTTAGCATTTTTTTTCGATAATACCGGTACGTACCGGTATCGACGTTTCGGTATCGCTAATACCGTAACCGATTCAACTCAAATACCGTAACCGATACCGAAATAAATAAAAAAACGATACCAATACCGATATCGATACCGTTATTCGTTTCGATTGCCAACCTTGCTAAAAACCAATATGCAGAATTGCGGAAGCGAACCAATGAAAAAAAATGTGGAATTTTTCCATCATATCGAGATATAGTTTCTGCCAAAAAAGATTGCTTACCTTCACCAACTGCTATTAGTGTAACTTCAAGTTCAGCAGAAATAATATTGCAGGATCTTCTTAAACACACTGCAGAACGATTATTAAAGACATTTGATGCTGACTGTTTAAAGAAGTTTAAAAATTGTAGGATGACTTTAATTTCTAAATGGGGATGTGATGGGTCCTCTGGCCAGAAAAAATACAAACAATGAAATGCGGAAAATTCATCAGATGCCAATTTATTCATGATTTCTTTCGTTCCATTACGTTTAACAAAAACTTATATTGGTTCAGAGCCGTCAACTACACCTTTTCCAATTGAAATTCAGAAAAGATCAATTGTAATTCAGAAATCCCAATTGAAATTCAGAAAAGCACAATTAAAATTCAGAAATCATAATTGAAATTCAGAAAAGCCTAATTGAAATTCAGAAATCACAATTGAAATTCAGAAAAACCCAATTGAAATTCAGAAATCACAATTGAAATTCAGAAAAGCCCAATTGAAATTCAGAAAAGATCAATTGAAATTCAGAAAAGCACAATTGAAATTCAGAAAACCCCAATTGAAATTCAGAAAAGCACAATTGAAATTCAGAAAATCACAATTGAAATTCAGAAAAGCCCAATTGAAATTCAGAAATCGTAATTGAAATTCAGAAAAGCCCAATTGAAATTCAGAAAAGCACAATTGAAATTCAGAAAAGCACAATTGAAATTCAGAAAAGCATAATTGAAATTCAGAAATCGTAATTGAAATTCAGAAAAGCCCAATTGAAATTCAGAAATCGTAATTGAAATTCAGAAAAGCCCAATTGAAATTTAGAAAATCACAATTGAAATTCAGAAAATCACAATTGAAATTCAGAAAAGCCCAATTGAAATTCAGAAATGCACAATTGAAATTCAGAAAAGCACAATTGAAATTCAGAAAAGCACAATTGAAATTCAGAAAAGCACAATTGAAATTCAGAGAAGGCCAATTAAAATTCAGAAAAGCACAATTGAAATTCAGAAATCCTAATTGAAAATTAGAAAACCCCAATAGAAATTCAGAAAATCACATTTGAAATTTAGAAAATCACAATTGAAATTCAGAAAAGCCCAATTAAAATTCAGAAAATCACAATTGCAATTCAGAAAATCATAGTTGAAATTCAGAAAAGCACAATTGAAATTCAGAAAAGCCCAATTGAAATTCAGAAAATCACAATTGAAATTCAGAAAAGCCCAATTGAAGTTCAGAAATTGTAATTGAAATTCAGAAAAGCCCAATTGAAATTCATTTTTTTGCTAATTTTAACCATTTTTTTTGCTAGTTTTTTTTTTTTTTTAGTGTATTGATATTGTTGGGAATTTCAGTGTTATTTTTCAGTTTAATCCTCATAAGAATTAGCTTTCTTCAAAAAAAAAACAACTTTGGCCCCTGTGAATATTGAGACTAAATAAATGTCAGGGGCCAAATGTTGGCATTTTCTGACCAAAATTAAGTTTAGGAATAATAAATAAGTATTGGTTGTAAAATACGATTGAAGAAAATAAGAAATTATAAAAAAATACTTATTTAAAATGTCAAAATATTCAACTTTTACATGGAAACTCAACAAAAAATTAAAATGCATTTTTAACTCCACATTACTTACGTTACTATCAGTCGATTTTTACGTTTGAACACGCAAATCGAAGCTTAAAGTCCCTCCTATTGAACAAAACAAATTGCGTAAAAAAATACCAATCCGGTCAAAAGTTATAGAGTTTTGACCGCTATCTCGCGAAATTGACCACTGTGCGACGGACAGACGGACATCGCTAGAATGTCTTAGAATCGTTCACTGATCAATAACACTGTGATACAGTGAAAAAATACTTCTGATGTGACCACAGAAAAAAATAGAATTGAAACAGAGTCGTATTTCGCTTGAATAAGTATTAGTGACAGCACATTATGTAACTTTTGACGTTTAATAAAAACAATGCAACATAAAGAAGAACAACAACAAAGCAAACAACAAAAGAGAAGAAAAAAGTTTTTAAACTATCAATGGTGCGAATTATCTTTAAAAAAAACGTTGAATAAAGCAAAATAAATAATAAATTAAATTAAATGAAAGACAAATTCCATTTTTTATAAACAAAGAAACTAATTTGATTTTAAATACGTGTGAGATGAGGAAGAACAAGCATTTTGCCACCATATTGGAAAATACATCAAATACAACACTGCGTACCTTCTAACCTTTTCTATGGATGTGTTGTTGGTCTTGTTAAGTAGATCACAAAAATGCCCATTAAACTTGCCAGACACCCTCAAATTTTAGAGTTATTGTCAAAAAACGTTTTTTTGGGACTTTTCTCACTAAACCTTGTGTAATTCAGAAAATTTTCAACCGATTTTAAATTTTTAAACTGTTTTGGATAGAAAAAGGATTGGGCTTTCCATGTGTGTAAATTGGTCAATTCGTAAAAGAAAGATATCTATTGATTTTTTCTATAAAATCAATTTTTTTTGTTATTTTTTGAAAATTTTTCGAGTTAATCGATTTTTTTCTGCTATAGTTCGTTTAACAACCTTTATGTTTATGAGCGTTTTTTTAAAGAAAATTTAATTCAAAATACGATAAGCTTTATCCTAAAAAAATCGGATAATAATTGACATAGTTGTGGTAATTTTTCTAAAAAAGAAAATTAAGATTTTGCTGGAAATCGTCCTTCAGATAACCCAGGCAAAAAAAAATAAATTTATCATAAATGGTCATGTACAATCTTTTTAAAGGTTTTTGGCGCGCTGAATCCGAATCTGGCATTTAAATTGCTCTATCTCGTCAGGTTTTTGAGATATTTAACATAAATTCATATATCAAAAACTTAATAAGATAGCGCAATTTCAAGGTCAAATTTGAATTCAGGAGGCCAAAAACCTTTAAAATAATGATACGCTACCTCTTAGTATGTTGGTTTATTTTTTATTTTTTTTTTTGCCTGGGTTATCCACACGGCAATTTCATACAAAATCTTAATTTTCTTTTTTAGAAAATTTATCACAACTCTGTCAATTGTTGTCCGATTTTTTTGGCATAAAGCTCATCGTATTCACAATTAAATTTTCTTTAGGAATACCTTTATTAATATAATGTTGTTGAACAAACTATAGCAGAAAAAAATCGATAAACTCAAAAAATTTTCAAAAAATAACTAAAAATTAGATATTGTTGAAGAAATCAATACATATCTTTCTTACATGTAAAGACCAATTCACACACATGAAAACCCTATCCTTCTTCTATCAAAAACAGTTAAAAATTTTAAAATCGGTTAAAAAATGTTTAAGTTACACGTGGTTTAGTGAGAAAAGTCCCAAAAAAACGTTTTTTGACAATAACTTTAAAATTTGAGGGTGTCTGGCAAGTTTGATGGGCATTTTTGTGATCTTTTCGACGATATCTACAACCTTAACTACCTCATTTTAAAAGTATATTCGATTTTGTGTTTTTTGTAGCACAGTGTTATTGATAGTTCTGTTATTTTTACCAACAAATTTCAAAAAAAATAACCCACGAAAACAATAAAAATTAATGATTTCGTAGGTAATTTTTTAAAATTTTTTATTGAAATATTTTTTTAAAAATTTTTAATAAAATTTTTTGGGAATCGATCCCGCAATCCACTACATTCTGGCCAGAAACTCTACCCATCGTGCTAAAGTCACTTGATACAAACATGTTTTTATATTTCTATAAATAATTTTTTGATTTTTTTTTCTACAAAAAAATAGCTGACTTGTGTAAGTAAAAACTAATGATATTTCATTAAAAAATACCAACAATAAAAAAAAAAATTACTTACACAAATCATTAAAAATCAAAAGAATAATCAGTAGTTTTTACTTACAGACCAAAAATAAATGACTTTAAAAATTAAATGTTAATGAAAAAAAAAAAAAAAATGTTTTTTCTTTTAAAAACGACTAAACGGAAAACTTTTTAAATAAACTACAAACATTTAATGACATAATTTTTTGAGTGTATGAACTAATTGTAAGTTGAAATAAAAAAATTCAGTTAACTAATTTTTGGCAAAATTTTTTTGCTAACTTTACTAAAAAAATTGTGCGTTCAAAATTAGCAAATTTTCTTGTAGGTTTGCAAGCTTTTTTAGCTAACATAACAGTTTTTTTTTTAGTGTATCAGCATTTCCATTTAACTTTTCATTCGTTTGAAATTTCGGTTTTTTGGCAAAAACAAATGGCTATTTATTGATAGAAATGAATAAAGAGAGGACTTATAATGCAATTAGCTTGCAAAAAATGAAGGCAAAAAATTTTAATTTGCAGTGGTTAGCGACAATCAAACTTCAGAAATGTGGAAAAGTCAATTGAAATTTCATAAAAATTATGTACTTTTTGTCGTATTGTACTTGCGCCGTCCAACGTATTCTTCGAAGATTTAAAATATATGGTCCCTATACTTGTTCAAAATAGATATATTTATGAATTTGATGTGCCATCAATATTAAAAAAAGTTATTTGATGGTAACAAATTATTAAAAATAATCCACGGTCCATCGTTGCGTATGATTGTTATTTAAAGGCAATTACGAAATGAATCATACGCCTTATACAGTTTTCATTATGTTATTATTACAATTATAATAAAAGTGCACCCACTTCAAATTAGGGTTATATAGTCAGCGTTGCCAGGTACTTTTTTTCGTTGTCCCCAAAAATATAACAAATTATCCCCAAAAATTCCCAAATAATAAAAAATACGTTTTTTTTTAATTACAAAAAAAATTTTTTTTTTCTTCAATTTTTAATGAAAAATTATTGATGGTAAGCGAATAAAAATTGCCCAAAAATTCCCAAACCCTTAAAAAACGATTTTTGGTAATATTAATATACATCCCATAAATGTAAATTTTACTAAATGCGCTTCGTAATCTCGTACCACGCACAAAAAAAAATTAAAAAATTGTGCCAGTTTTTGGTTTAATTACAACCTATAAAGTGTTTTTGTATAACTTACCAAAGTTTTTGCTTTAAACACTTAGGTAAATTATCCAAAACCACTTTTTGGGTTGTATTATCCCCGAAACGTACACAATCAGCTTTACCACAAGAAAATAAAATAAATTTAAAATGAGGTTTTAATTTTATTTCCATATAAATTGTTTTTGTTTTTAAAATCGACTTTCAAAAAATGTATTGAAAATTTGAAATTTAAAATAAAACTTTTGTTAAAATAGACTTTTTGTTTTCTTGTGGTAAGGGCCAATTTTTTTATATTTTTTTTTGTGAGCAAAAGGTGCTCATTACTATAATTTTTTTTAAAAATCGTTGATTTTATTAAATTTATCTAGTGGTTTAAGATAAATTTAATTACAAATATCCTCAAAAAATCCCCAAAATAATTATTGAAATCCCCATATTTAAATTTTTGCTCGAATGAAATCCTCAACTGTAAGGATAAATCCCCAAGTCTGGCAGCCCTGTATATAGTTGACTTTTCGACTTTTTTCAATTTCTTAAAAGTCGACTTTTTGAATTTTCGACTTTTTTCAAATTCTAAAAAGTAAATTTTTCGACTTTCGACTTTTTTTCAAATCTTAAAAAGTCGATTTTTCGACCTTTCGACTTTTTCAAAAAGTCGACTTTTCGACCTTTTTCGACTTTTCGGATTTTCCACTTTTTTTTTGACTTTTTTCGACTTTCTTCGACTTTTTTCGACTTTTTACAACTTTGTAACAGTCGATTTTTTTGTAAATAAAAGTTTGTTTTTGACTTATTGTAAACATTTAGCTGCTATTTTTTTATTGTATTTTATGTAACAATGTTGGGTACCGAAGTAATGAAGGTTAACAAAATTCGAAGAAATCGTAAAAGTGGAAAATGTTGAAAAAATCGAAAGCATAAGTTGACTTTTAGTTTCTAGAACCCTACGCTCAAAATAATTAATCTGTTAAATACTCTGTAAAATGACTGTAATCTCAATTCGACAGATATTTGACAAAGTTATCTGTCGAAATACAGATTTTAAAAAAATACTTTGTATTTTCTTGTGATCGAAAAACAAAATTTTGTAAAATTGGAGTTACTCGTTAAAAACTCGTAATTTTCACAAAAATAAAAACGTAAATTAACAAGTTGGAAGCATTAAAGCGGGCAAATTTAACAAAATTTTAATTTTAATAAATTATTTTTTTTTTTTTTAATTATAATTATAATTAATATTTTTGAAGCATAGAAGTTTTACTCATAAAATGGATTTAACTAAAACTTTGTACAGAGTTTTTTTTTGTAAAATTTTGAACTCATAAAATGCATTTAACTAAAACTTTGTAAATTTACAGAGTTTTTTTGGTAAATTTTTTTTCGTTTTTATCAATATTTTACTGATAATTCTGTAAATTTACAGTTTTTTTTATCGAAATCATTTTACAGAGTTTTCTTCATAAAATAACAAAAAATCTTGCTGGTTGGAAATCTATGGTATTTTCTGCTGGCTCAGCAGACTATCTCTGTAATTGAACAGAGTGATTATTTTGAGTGTATCATTGGGGTTTTTACAATAATCAAAACTATTGGTAAATATTGCACTTAACACTTACTAACTCATAAATTAGGCATTTTTGCTTCACATACAAAATACATGGTAACAACGAAATGCCAATTGTTTTTTCAGTTTTTGTTAAACTCCGCTGTCATTTGAGGAGTTTTAAGAAGAAATTATTTTCATCTTGCAAAAGTAAAAAAAAACAAATCAAGTCAAGTCAATAAAGTCGAAAAAAAGTCCAAAAAGTCGAAAGAAAAAGTCGACTTTTCGACTTTTTAACAACAAAAAAGTCGATTTCAACTCTTCGACTTTTTCATATAAAAAGTCGATTAATCGACTTTTTGACTATAGAACCCTAATGGAAAAGTGTGATTAAAGTTAAGATTTTTTAAAAGCCCTTTCGTCGAGCCAGCCTTTCGTTGAATCACCATTTCGCAAACGGTACACATTTTGCTTTCACAAAAAGTTGGAACCAGGCCACATTGGTTCCAAATCAAAATCTAGCTGGACAAAAGTCCAAAAATTAGTGTCCTTAAAATGGGGAATTAATAGTGCTAGGGGCAAGCTAAGGGTGTGTTCTGATCAAACTAATAACCATTTCTTGGATTTAGGTCTTTAACTTTGTTAAATATGCGAATGAAATAACATTTTTGGTATCCAATATTAAAAAAAAAAAATATATATATATAAGTGTTCAACTAATAACATCATATTATCCATGTTACATCAGTGGTTTCAAAACGGTTTATGTACAAGAAAGCTACAGATTTATACTTATTCTGTACATTAATAAGAAATTTATTATTGATCTTCTTCTAACATTTTTTGTATTTTGAAGTATGGTTAATAATAACAATATTTTTGAGGACTTATGAAACTTCCGCAGCTTGCCAAAACCGAATCCAGGCATATCATGTCGAATTACTACATACAACTTATAGGTAATTTATTACTGAACGTTGGCATGCAGACATTTTTTGCAGGTTTTTGCAAGTTTAAAATTAATCACAATTTTTATGAAAATAGATTTCCGCCTAAAATTTTTTTTCTGAATAAAACATCGAATTTTTGTAAGTTTTTGATAACTTTTAGGTATTATAATTATGCTTAGCTTAAATACAGCATTAAATTTTATGTTTCCTATTAAACCGCGGCCAATTACACACTTAGACTAAATTCAAAAATGTCCGTCTGTCTGTCCGTATGCCTGTCAGTAGAGGACACGATACAGTCCAAAATAAAAGAGCTAGACTTTCGAAATTTACCACGAATATGTCTTATATTCCTAGGCAGGCTAAGTTCGGAAATAGATAAAGTCGGACCAAGGGAAAAAAAGTTCCCCCTTGGAGAACTAAACCGACCTAAGAAAAATCGCATTTTTTGCGGGGTTTTTTGTACTTTTGCTAAGCAAATGCAATATTCTTCTCTCAGATGAAGTTCGAAATCGCAAGGGGAAGGTGCTCCCTAACGTCTCCCACCAACCCCCCCCCCCAAAAAAAAAGACGCCCCTGGATTTTTTTATATTGTTTTTTTTTACATCTTGTAGGGTATAAAAGATTCGGCACAGCCGAATGTAACACTCTCACTGGTTTTTTATTTTTTTTACATTTTGAAGGGTATGAAAGATTCGGCATAGCCGAATTTAACACTCTCACTTGTTTTTTTACAATTACACTTCTCGACAAAATTTTTTTTTTTTTTTTAGAGATTACAAAACTTTCAAAAAATAAGTTTTTGCATTTCATATTTCTGTTCTGCATATAAACCATTTTTGTCATTAATGAATATCTGAAATTAGAAAAAAAATAAAAAGTTGTCGATTAGTGTAATCGACTTAGAAAAATTTAAACACGTTTTTTGAACTCAGCGACCCCAAAAACATATAAAACGGTGATAAAATAATTTTGTCCAGCTAGATTTGGACTTGGAACCACTGTGCAGGCGGAACTTTTGTAAATGTTTTTGGTTTATGTTCCACAAAATTCATATTTTATAAAATTTTATGAATAAAATATGAAAATAATTAAAGATTTTTTTTTAGATTTATTAAAAAAAATAGGGATCACGAAAATCCTGTGATTGAATATCAGAAATACCGATATTTAGGATTTGCCTAATCGGAAATGTAAGCCCTAGTACATAGTGAATGCCTGAATTATTTCTAAAAAAAAAAATTATTTTCATTTCTCCCCCTGTATATTGTAAACAAAAGGTCATTTAAGACAAAATGAACTGAAAAAGAGTGACATTTTTTCCAGGAAATAAACCCCCATATGACTAACAAAATCTTCCTAATTCTGATGTTCATATAAACATCAAAATTAACAAAACAAACATTTCCAAATGACATTTATAACAATTTATCATTGAGCTTGTTGTTAAACCAACAAATGATTTTCAAACAAATTTTAATTTAAACACACAATTTCACAGAAAACCAAATTGCACTAAATTTTCATTTTATTTTAGCTAGAGGCATCTTTTCCCTGCTATTCATTACAATGATATCGTCAAAGTAACAATTTTCTAGGAAATTGTATATTTAGTTGAAAATTTTTAGTTATTTTGAAAAGACTAATCTAATCACTATCAAGACTTTTGCTTAAAAATTAAGGGGTAACAAATAAAACAAATACAATTAGAAAAATTTATCAAAAATGTTTACAAATTTTGAAAATTGTACCTTTTATGTTTTTGATTCAAAATAGTCATAAATGAATCATAAGTCAATTTTTTTTATGTGGTTGTAATCACAATCACAAAAAATTTAAGTTTTGTTCAAAAATTTCTAAAAATTCACTCAATGGAAAAACTTTGTCAAATAATCTGTAAAATGACTTTCAATTTGAATTAGCAAACTTTCAGCAGATTGTTCTGCTGAAAAGGATATTTTTTACTAAAATCTCTGTTATTCAATTTAAGAAAATAACAGACATTTTACCTCGTTTTTACTGATTATGTTTGCTGAATTTAAAATATTTTTGAACAGATTATTTTGTAATTTTACAGAAATATTTTTCAAAAGTTTTTTTTTTTCAAAGTGTTAATTTTTTTTTGTTTTTTATACAATTAAAAATATATTTTAAGCAGATTATTATGAAATTTTACAAAAATAGTTTGCTGTCTTTACTTTTTCAAAAAAATGTTCTAAGTTTTTTTTTTCAAATTGTTAATTTTTTTTGTTCGTTTTTTTTACAATTATAATTGTGCTACAAATGACCAAAAATAAAATATGCAGGGGTTCTCATATGAAAATTCGGGTTGGTTGGAGTCCATAGAGTACTGATATACTCATAGTTTTTCTGGATCACTTCGTTAAGTAAGTTTTTTATTGGCAAATGTGTTGAAAAACGGCAATTCTTAAATTACAACTTTAAAAAATTATTACTTTGTTAGTTTGCAACCGATTTTCAATTTTATGGATTTTTTTGAAAGGTATAAGTCTTACCTTTTAAACAAAACAAAAATATTAAAAATCGATCAAGAATTGGCTGAGGTACGATCGTTTAAGTTAAACAAAATCCAATTTTTTGAAAAATTTGTCATGTTCTTTATACTCTAAGTTGAAAGTGCATCATTAAACAATTTTTGTTTTATTTTTGTATAAAAGTATAGTAAAGTAGCTTTCCAAAACACAAAAAAACATAACAATCGGTTAAAAAATGAATGAGTTATGCTAAGTTTTGTGATAGGACATTTTCAATTTTTTTCAGAAATGCTTGTAATTCAGGTATTATTCATAAATCTTATTGCTAGTAGTAATTTTATATGCCTATGCATATAAACAAGAGATGGAAACATAATTCGATTTGTGCGTGATTGACACATGATCACAAGTGAGCGTGATTGAAAATCAATTTTACTCACGTCGTTGTGAGTGAGTGTCAGTGGAATAAAAAAGTGTGAGTGAAATAAAAAAAAAAAAAATCAGAACCCTTTCTGAAATTTTCCATTTTTTAAAAAAGTCAATTTATACAAAATCCGGCCACATTTGTTTTTTTAAAATTTTTTTTTTAAAGATTAGATGTTTGTCTAAGAGATGGTCACGTGAGTGAATTTTAACTTTCACTCAATCACGAGCATAATTTTTCTTCTAACACTCACTCACAATCACGTGTGTAAATTTAATACAACTCACACTCACGTACGCCGATGCAAGAGTCACTCACGCTAACGTTGACTCACACTCACGATATTCTTATTTATACTAAAAATAATTTCAAAAATCTTCCAAAATTTTCAGCAAAATCTAAAATTTTACATTTGTTTTGATTTTTTCGGGACGAAATCTGAAGTTAAGCTAAATTTAACATTTTTTTTTGTTGCTTTTTTTGGAATGAAAGGAAATATGAAAAGAAAATAAATCACGCAAACTCACGCAAAAAAATCAACTCACGCTCACTCTTTCACGCAATAATCTTTCTCACACTCACTTACAATCACGTGAGTAAAATTGAATTCAGTCACACTAACGCTCTTATCTGCTCATGTTCCCATCTCTAGTTTGTCTATCCACACAAAAAAATTGTAATGTGTTTTTTTCGTTATTTTCGAGAAATCGCATTTGAATTTTGAATTTCATGACAATTTGGTAATTTGCTTGGTTCAACGTAGCGTATGACTAATGCAAATATTTAATAGTCATTCGCTACGTTGAAACAAGAAAATACCAGCAAATTACAAAATTGTTATGAAAATTAATATTCAAATGCGATTTTCTCAAAAAAACATATGTCTGAATTTATTTGTGTGGATAGACAAACATCTAAGCTTAAAAAAAAAGTGGCCGGGTTTTTGATTAATTGACTTTTTTTAAAAATGCAAAAATTTCAGAACTAATTCTGAAAATTTTCCAAAAAAAAAATTTGAGATTGTGGTGCATTCCGTTTTAATTTAATAAATATTTAAACAAGGTAACTCAACACAAATTTGACCATTTTTCCAATATTTGACCTCCTAAGTCAAGTTTTTGAAAAATTTTAAAACCAAAAACGCAATTTTCTTAGCTCCATATAGGGCTATTCATGTTTTTTTTTGCTGGATATTTGGTGTGGAATGCCTCATACGTTTATTTATAAATAGGTAAAATTTCCATCAAATGATCCTACAATTTTACCAATTTCGTTTCAAAAATGTTTGCGAACGTACAACTTTTTCTGTCATAAAAATGTTGCAGGTATTACTTTTCAAAAAAGATTTTTTACTTAAACGAGCCTATTTTCAATCTATTCTCAATATTTTTGTTTTTAAGAAGTAACACTCATATTTTTCAAACAAAACCAAAAAATTATAAATGATATTTAGAAGCAACTGACACGCCCATTTTTTTTATTCCACTCACTCAGAACGACGTGAGTAAAATTGATTTTCAATCACGCTCACTTGTGATGTGTCAATCACGCACAAATCTAATTATGTTACCATCTCTTGTTTATATGCATAGGCACATAAAATGACTACTAGCAATAAGATTTATGAATAATACCTGAATTACAAGCATTTCTGAAAAAAATTAAAAATGTCCTATCACAAAACTTAGCATAACTCATTCATTTTTTAACCGATTGTTATGTTTTTTGGGGGTTTGGAAAGCTACTTTACTATACTTTTATACAAAAATAAAACAAAAATTGTTTAATGATGCACTTTCAACTTAGAGTATAAAGAACATAACAAATTTTTCAAAAAATTGGATTTTTTTTATCTTAAACGATCGTACCTCAGCCAATTCTTGATCGATTTTTAATATTTTTGTTTTGTTTAAAAGGTAAGACTTATACCTTTCAAAAAAATCCATAAAATTGAAAATCGTTTGCAAACTAACAAAGTAATAATTTTTTAAAGTTGTAATTTAAGAATTGCCGTTTTTCAACACATTTGCCAATAAAAAACTTACTTAACGAAGTGATCCAGAAAAACTATGAGTATATTAGTACTCTATGGACTCCAACCAACCCGAATTTTCATATGAGAACCCCTGCATATTTTTGGTGTAGCACAGTGTTATCAAAGAATATTTTTTAGTATTTTTATTTTTTTTGCCAAATGCCGATTTTCAGCATATTGTTTATATGTTTTTTTTGGCTATAACTCGTCGACTAATTGATATTTCTTCAATCTGTAAAGCCAAATTATTGCTAGAGACCTGTCCAACAATTAAAATTAAAAAAAAAAATTGATTTAGAAAATTTTTGTGGTGCTTATTAAGCAAAATGTTGGAAAATGTTTTCAAAAAGCATGAACAAAAATTTTTTTTCCAACATTTTGCTTCATAAGCACCTTCTTAATCAATTTTTTTTAAAAATTGAAATTGTTGGACAGTTCTCTAGCAATAATTTGGTTTTTACAGATTGAAAAAATATTAGCCGACAAGTTATAGCAAAAAAACCATATAAATAATTTGCTGAAAATCGGCATTTGACTGCAAAGTTTGAAGGTCGATTTAAAAGAAATTCGAACTAACACAAACAATTTCTGCTTAAATCAGCTGATTTCTCTGCTGTGTTGACAGATTTCTCTGCTGATTTGACATAGATAATATTTAGCAAAGCGCGTATGCTGAAATTACCTGATTTCTTATGTGGCTCAAAATGGGTGTATTTTCAGCAGATTTTTCTGCTGAATTTTTTAATTTGTTAAATGAGTGCATTACCAAAATGCAAAAATTGGTTTTTACATTTTGGAGAATATAAATGATAAAAATGAATGAAACATTTTTGATGAAAAACAAGATTCTGATGAAAAAAAAAATTTATGAAAAAAAAATTTTTGATGAAAAAAATTTGATAAAAAACAAGTGAGAGTGTTACTTTCGGCTGTGCCGAATCTTTTATACCCTCCAAAATGTAAAAAAAACAATATAAAAAATACAGGGGCGTCTTTTTATTTTGGGGGGGGGGGGTTGGAGGGAGACGTTAGGGGCACCGTCCCCTTGCGATTTTGAACTTCTTTTGAGAATGTTGCATTTGCTAAGCAAAAGTATAAAAAACCCTGCAAAAAATGTGGTTTTTCTTAGGTTGGTTTAGTTCTCCAAAAGGGAAATTTTTTCCCCTTGCACTATGTTTCCAAATCCATTTTTTTTTGGAAGAAATTAAAAAAATAAAATTTAACAAATTTTCAAAGGCTTATACATTTCCTCAATGTCAACACTATAAGCTATCAAGAAAGTATAATGAAAAAAATTTGGTGCCAATACTGTCAGTTTGCTAGGCTTTCAAAGTTGAAAGTTTTAAGACGTATAATAAAACCGGAGTGAACTCAATATTACAGTTATACAAACGGAAAATGGGAAAAACTACACTTATAAAGAGGCTAAAGGGACAAATTGAAACCTTAGGATACTAGTTCTTGTTTAAAATTCCTATTTTACAGTTAATGCATCCTTGGCGTTATTCTTGAGTGTTGTGATTATGAGGATTTTGGAGCCAAAAATAGCCTATATTTTTCGTGGACAAAAAGTTGTGTTTGGGCACGAACTTGCATGAGTCTTTAAACGTGAAAGTGTTTTCAATATTGTATATTTAATATTAAAATTTACATCTTGCCAGATTTTTTTTGGCAAACTCCCACAATTTCCATTTTAGTTTAGCACAAATTTTGGCCAAATTTGCTGTTTTCTGCGTGACACGTTTTCAAAATATTTTTTTTATAATTTTTTTACCTTCCGTAAAGCTAATTAATTAAGAAAAATATATTTAGAACAAAAAAAAAAAAATTCCAAAAAAAAAAAAATGAAAAAAAAAATTTTTTTGACAACCGATTTTTGATTGCGCTAAGAGATAAAAATCATCCCAGAATTAATCCAAGTGACCTTGCCTTATTTTTTAAATTTATGCCAAAAAAAAATGCATTTGGATCCATGGTGCCTTGGTCCGATTTTGCCCATTTCCGAACTTAACCTGCCTAGGAATATAAGACATATTCGAACTAAACTTCGAAAGTCTAGCTCTATTATTTTGTACTGTATCGTGTCCTCTACAGACGAACAGACGGATGGACGGACGGACATCGCTAGAATGTCTTAGAATCGATCACTGATCAATAAAATATATACTTTATGTGGTCCTAGACCGATATTTCGATGTGTTACACACGGAATGACAAAGTGAGTATACCCCCATACTGGGTTGGAGGGTACAAAAATATTGATGAAAAAAAATGTTTGATGAAAAAAAAATTTTCATTAAAAAAAATTTTTGATGAAAAAAAAATTGATGAAAAAAAAATGGATACAAAAAAATTTGATGAAAAAAATAAAATCTTATAAAAAAATGATGCAAAAAAAAGTTAAAAAAAAATTGCTAAAAAAAAAAAATAATTTTTGATGAAAAAATAAAAAATTTGATGAATTTCACCAGCAGGTAAATTACACTGTAAGTTTGTGAAATTGACACAACAAAACGCCGAGACTCCCAAACTTAATTTTGGGAGGTTTTGAAGGATTTTCCAGAAAAATATAATAAAAACTCCTTGAAAATCGCAAAACTTTGAAACGAAATATCTCGTGATTTTGACCTGACCTGGCAAAACGGAGAATGCCACGGGATTCTACTACCCAAAATTAAGTTTACGTATCTCGGCGTTTTTTTGTGTCATTTCAAAAGTTAAAATTATACTTACAGTGTTATTGTCCAAGTTACAAATTAAAGTTGCAAACCTTTTTGGTTTTAAGAAAATAAAACCAGCAATTCTTATTTTCCTTTTTGTTAGTCGTAAGCTTATATAGTCAAACTGAAGTGGCGTACTGCATCATTTTTAAAATTAGACACCAGCCTAAAAACATTACCATGATATGAACTTCAAAAAAGGAAAACCTAGCAATGGATCTTATTGATTATCAATTTTCCTCAAACTTATTTAATTTTCCATTTTTTAGCTAATTTTTTTAATGTGTTAAAACTGGCGTTTTTTACACCCTCTACTCTAGTGATAGAGGGTATATATAAGGTTGTCATTCCGTTTGTAACACCTCGAAACATTGGTCTAGGACCCCAAAAAGTATATATGGGGCATTCCATGTGAAATCGGACACTTTGAAAAACTTTTTTTTTAGATTTTCCCAATTTGTTTACAGTTTTTAGTACCCTTCGAAAACTCCTTCGTGGCAAATTTTCAGATTTTTTTGATGACCCGTTCAAAAGATATCGAATTTTTAAAAATTTGTAGTTTGTTCCTTTACTCAAAATTCTTTTAATCATAACTTCTTCAATAATGGTCCAAATCTCAAATTTTTTTTTTTAAATTTTTGCTTTTTTACGTACTTTCTAAAAAAAATCCCAAAAAATTCTTAAAAGCGCTCAAGTATGCGATTTTTAAGTTTTAAAATTTAAATCTCATTTTTGAAAATGTTTGTACTCTTTGATTTTTTTTAAATTTTTTTGTGTAAAACTTCTATCAATTCTACAATTTTTTTGCCCAGGAAGATCGTGGGATATCGATTATTACTATTTTTTAAAATTTTTTAAAAAAATTTGATTGTAATTTTTCAATCTTAAAATCATTTCTACGGCTCCAATGGTGCGTCATAGAGGGGTCCTTTATAAGACCGACCCCCATTAATTTTAACGTCTTAACATTTCTTTGGAATAAACTATTACCCTATCTCAAATTTCTAAGGGGGCTCCCACACAAAACGACATTTTTTAAAATTTGTTCCAACCGCTCTAACTGCCCTAATAGTGCCCTTAGAGCAACAAAATGTATGACCGACCCACAATGTTTTTTTAGTCCAAACATTTTCTCTGAACACACCTACCCTCTATCTTTAACTGTTAAGGCGGTCCCCATACAATTTTTTTTATTTTTTGTAAATTTGTTTTATTTAATCAGCTTCTACCGGTCCAATGGTGCGTCCGAGAGGGGTCATTAGTGAGACCGACCCCCATTTATTTTTACCCTACAACATTTTTTCAAAACATACCTACGCCCTATCGCCACACCCTCAGAAACAATTCTGAGGGTTCTGAAGCTAGGCATATATATTTGTCGTTCCAATAGCCTGGTTCGTATTGAATTTTAGTCAAATCGGTCAAGTGGTTCAAAATTTATTAGCAAAACCGTGAATTTCAGATTGGTTTCACCGTAAATTCACGTGTTGAAAAAACCGAGCTTTAACAAAAAATGCTTTAAAAACATTGGTAAGCCACAAAATTACTTTAAGAATTATTTTTGTCACTCAGAAATATTTTTACACTAAAAAAATTAAACTCGAAAAAAATTTTACACTAAAAAAAAAAACTCAAAATAAAATATGTATTTCTAATCAAAGTGGTTTTTTTTTTCACGTTAAAAATGTAACTATCCTCCAAAAAGGGCATTTTCTACTTGTTAAATGTTAGTTAAGTTTTTCAAGAGGGAACATTTTTGTTCCCGAACCGATTTTGCCAATTTTTGATCTTAAGCAGCCTATGACTATAAGACATAGTCATGCCAAACTTAAGGATCACGAATCCATAATATGGAGTTCCCAACCGATATTTCGATGCGTTACACCCAAAATGACAAAATGAGTAATACCACATATTGTATTTGGAGGATATAAAAAGGCCGCAAAGCAATGATATGGTTTACCTTTAAATTTACGAGAAAAAAAAATTCAAGTACATACATACATATTAAATATTAATTAAGTATACAGGCAAAAAACTGTTTTTTATATTCATTTTCTATGAATCATGAAATATAATTTAAATGAAATCTGTTTAAAATTAAAATGAAATGACATTTGCATTGCGTCCTTCAACAACTATATTCTTACATTACACTGCCATCGTTCAGCAAAGATAATATGCAAATCTTTGTTATTCTTTCATCAATTTTATACTGGCTGCATTTTCATTGATATTTTAACATATTTTTATATCGATTTTATTTTTCAATACACTCAAAAGAAAAAATCTGTTGAAAATTCTGTAAAACTACTTTCAGTTTGGATATGCAAATTTTTAAAAGTTTTTCTACAGTAATGAATATGTATTTTAACTAAATTATTCATCATTTAGTTTAACAAAACTACAGAAGATTTTATTTTGTTAAAATTACAGAAATTGTTTGTTGGCATTTATATAAGAAAATTACAAAAAAAAACTTCTGGTCCGATATTTCTGCAAGTTCGACACAGATAAAAATGAGTTGTTAGATCAAGCACGAAATACACCAGGTTGAGCATTATTTAAAAGTCATCTAATGAGGAAAATTGTTGGATCAAGCACGAAAATTGTAGGTCAGTCATTGACTGTTCCTTGATTAAACCAATGCTTGATTTGAGCAATTTGTTGATTGTTATTTTTCTGTAATTTTTGATTAAACCAATGCTTGATTTGAGTGAGCGGTTAATCAATAATTTTGTGTTATTTTTGAGTAATCCAATGCTTGATCTGAGTGAATGGTTAATCATTATTTTACAGTTGTAGTGTTTTTTGTCAGTCTTTTCAAGCCTTTTGTTTAAATTGTTTTTTTTTTTGTGCTTTATATTATTTTGTTTTTTCATCTTGTTTGCGTGAAAGTACTTTTCAATTTGACGACTAACTAAAACTAAAACAAAAAACGCAACCGCGTTCATCGCATTGTTACTCAAAGCCTACTATGATGAGTTTTTTTGTTTTTATGAATTTTTTTGAGAATTTTTCAGATTTGAGCAAATGGTTAATTGATTCAAGTAAAATTTAATGAAGTGTCAAATTTTAAGCTGAGCAAATATTTAATTGTTTTTTTCCATTGAATATTTTTTTCTGTGTACCTAAACCAGAAAATTTCATATTTGGCTCAAAGTTTTTGATTTTCAGCAGATTTTTCTACTTATTTGACAGAGATTTTATATTAAGTGTATTTATGTCATCATGCACGTACTTTAATTGGTTTTATTCAAAGTTCTTCACTGATAGTAGTGATAACGTTTCAAAGTAATTACATTTAAATTAATTTAAAACTAGGAGAAAAGTTAAATTCGGCCTAGTCGAATTTGAGTACACCCTCTATAATGTAAAATTTTTTTTTGCAAAAATCTTTATTTAAAAAAACAAAAATGTTGAGTAAAAATATGGTAAAAAAATAAGTTTGAAAAAAAATTTTTACAAAAAAAAAAATTGTAGCAAAAAATTGCTAAAGAAATAAGTTTAGAAAATCTTTTTTTGTGAAAAGAAAATTTCCTCGAAAAAAACTTTTGCTAAAAAAAAAAATCTGGAAAAAAATTAATACTTAGCTATTAACTTTATGTAACTTGGAATGCAAAACCTAAAAGTCGAAATTTCTAGCGACGTCTTAATATGGCCCGAATCACAGTGCCACATTTGGCCAATATAGGACGACAAAAATCCAATTATATTTAAAGTGACTTGAAATTCAGTATACATGTTCGTTTTGACTTCGAAAATAACATTAAGAAAAATATGGGAGGGCGGTTAAGGGCCTTGGTGATAATTTCTTTAAATTTTGTTTATGGGGCATTCCATGTCAAATCGGACACTTTGAAAATTTTTTTTTTTTAGATTTTCCCAATTTGTTTACACTTTTTAGTACCCTTCGAAAACTCCTTCGTGGTAAATTTTCAGATTTTTTTGATGACCCGTTCAAAAGATATCGAATTTTTAAAAATTGGTAGTTTGTTCCTTTACTTAAACTTCTTTTACTCATAACTTCTTCAATAATGGTCTAAATTTAAAATTTTTTATTCAAAATTTTCGTTTTTTACGTACTTTCCTTAAATTTTTAAGAGTTGGAGCAAATTTTATAAAAATGTAATTTTGAAAGGAAGCCTACTTAGGGAGTTGAAATAGGGTGTACACTCAAAATAAATTCTCTGTCCAATCAGCAGAAAAATCTGCTGAAAATACACCCATTTTGAGCCATATGAGAAATCTGCTGATTTTAGCAGACACGGTTTGCTAAATATCTGTCATAAGAGGTGAAAAAATATAACAAGAAAAAAAAAAAAACATACGCCGCCAGCCAGCATCGAACTCGCCACCTTCCGATTTGAAAGTACAATTCTTAACCACTACACTACGGAAGCTTATACTTTTATCTGGCGTTTTAGTTATTAAACATGTGTGTTGTTCGACAGCAAAGAAATCTGATTTTAGCAGAAATATCTGCTGATTTTAGCAGAAAAATCTGCTGATTTTAGCAGAACAATCTGCTGATTTGAGCACAATAATCTGCTGATTTCAGCAGAACAATCTGCTGATTTCAGCAGAGCAATCTGCTGATTTCAGCAGAACAATCTGTTGATTTCTGCAGAGCAATCTGCTGATTTCAGCAGAAAAATCTGTTCTGCTATTTTTTACAATTTTTTATTGAAATATTTTTTTAAAAATTTTTAATAAAATTTTTGGGGAATCGATCCCGCAATCAATTACATTCTGGCCAGACACTCTACCCATCGTGCCAAAGTCACTTGATACAAACATGTTTTTATATTTCTATAAATAATTTTTTGATTTTTTTTTCTACAAAAAATAACTGACTTGTGTAGGTAAAAACTAATGATATTTCATTAAAAAATACCAACAATTTAAAAAAAATTACTTACACAAATCATTAAAAATCAAAAGAATAATCAGTAGTTTTTACTTACAGAACAAAAATAAATGACTTTAAAAATTAAATGTTAATGAAAGTCTTTATTTTTTAATGTGTTATTTTTGAAACAAAGGACTGAAGTACACTAAAAAAAAAAAAACTGTAAAGTTAGCAAAAAATTTAGTTAAATTTAACTAAAAAAGCACCTGATTTGGGCCTACTAAATTTTTAGTTAATTTAACTAAAAATATTTAGCTAACTTTTCGTAGAATGAATGTAGCAAAATAACCGTAACTTTAACTAAAAATTTAGCTGAAATTTCGTAACGTTTTTATGTACATATATTAACAAAAAAATTAGTTGAATTCAGCTAAACTTTTTGTTACTTTTCGTAAACTAAAATTTACAAAATATTTTGTAAATAATTGTAAGTTTATTTTTTCTGTTTTTTCATCAGCTTAAGTAGAACTTATGAGATTTGCGTAGGAGGCTACATAAGAAATTCCACTTAACAAATTTGTTACGAAAAATCAGCAAATTAATTAGTAAAAATTCGTAAACTCAGTTTTGAAGTCAACAAAAAAAATTAATTCAAAATTTGTTCAAAACTAGTATTTTCGTAAATTGAACTTAACTAAAAAAAGTAGTTAAAACGCTGATTTTAACTAAAAATTTGCTAAAAAGCCAGTAAACTCGAGTTAACAAAAAAAAATTTGTTAACATTACAGTTTTAATTTTTTGAGTGTAGTCATTAATAAAAACTGAACATCAAACAAATGTTTTTTCTTTTAAAAACGACTAAACGGAAAACTTTTTAAATAAACTACAAACAGTTAATGACATAATTTTTTGAGTGTAGTAAAATGTATGTTATTTTCTTAAACTGAATGACAGAAATTTTAGTAAAAATATCCTTCTCAGTAGAACAATCTGCTAAAAGATTGCTAATTCAAATTGAAAGTCGTTTTACAGATTTTTTGACAGAGTTTTTCTTTTGAGTGTAGGTATGTTTTACAAAAATGTTGTAAGGTAAAAATAAATGGGGGTCGGTCTCACTAATGAACCCTCTCGGACGCACCATTGGATCGGTAGAAGTTAATTCAATAAAACAAACTTACACTAAAAAAAACACTGTAAAGTTAGCAAAAAATTTAGTTAAATTTAACTAAAAAAGCACCTGATTTTGGGCCTACTAAATTTCTAGTTAATTTAACTAAAAACATTCAGCTAACTTTTCGTAGAATGAATGTAGCAAAAAAACCCGTAACTTTAACTAAAAATTTTGCTGAAAATTTCGTAACATTTTTATGTACATATTTACAAAAAAAATTAGTTGAATTCAGCTAAAATTTTTGTTACTTTTCGTAAACTAAAATTAACAAAATATTTTGTAATTTTTTTTTTACATTTTTAGGTTGAAATTTTTTTATTATTTCACCGAACCCTTTAAACACTAACACTTCACTTATTTTTTTCTATTTTTTTCACAGCATTAAGTTTAGCTTAAGTAGAACTTATGAGATTCGCATAGGAGGCTACACAAGAAATTTCTTAAATAGTAATCACTCTTTTCACTTAACAAATATGTTACGAAAAATCAGCAAATTAATTAGTAAAAATTCGTTAACTCAGTTTTAAAGTTCTCTTGACCCCTCTATGACGCACAATTGGAGCAGTAGAAATGTTTTTAGGATTGGAAAATTACATTAAATTTTTTTCACAAAATTTTAAAAAGTAGTAATAATCGTTATCCCACGATCCTCCTGGGCAAAAAATTTGTAGAATCGATAGAAGTTTTACACAAAAAAAATTCTAAAAAATCGAAGAGTACAAACATTTTCAAAATGTTTTTTTTTTTAAAGTACGTAAAAAGACGAAAATTTTGAAAAAAAAAATTGAAATTTGGACCATTTTGGAATGCCCCTAATATATATGGGGCATTTCAGGCCAAATAACTCACTTTTGGACACGACCCCCTTCGGTTAATTTTTTTTTGGATATGTTTTAGTACGTATTAAATGCAACTTGCAGTCAAATTTTCAGATTTTTATACCATGTTGGTGTTGAGTAATCAATTTTTTAAAATGGCGATTTTTTCAAAAAAATTAAAAAATTGAAATTTTTAATCAATTTTTACCAGTAAAAAATATAGATATCTTAAAAAAAGTTGGATAAAGTTATGTTGGTATTTAAATGCAGTTTTAGAAAAAAAATATGAAAAAATTATTCGAAGTAACTATCACTTATTTTTAAACGTTCAAAAATTAAAATCGACTTTTTGAAAAAGAATGAAACCTTCGATTTTTTTTTACAAAGTCTAAAAATTCTACTTCTAAATTAAGCAACTTTTAAGCCATTAATGATCACTACACTCAAAAAAAAAAAATGTAAAACTAGCAAAAAAAATGGTTAAAATTAGCAAAAAAAAACTGTAGTTTTGGACGTTGCAAAAATTTTGGTAATATTAGCAAAACCCTTTTGCTAATCAAAAAATTAGGAAAAAAATGGTAAAATTACAAGAATACCATTTTATTTTTGTAAAAAATCAACCTTGTAAAATTATCAAAAAATATGGTAAAATTACCAAAAAAAAATGGTAAAATTGAAATAGATAAAAAAAATTTTAATTTGGTAAAAAAAACTGTTTTATTTAGTAATTTTTTTTTTCTCTGATTAGTAGTTGATTTAAAATAGTAAATTGCCAAAAAAAACTGTAAAAGTTAAATTTTTACAATTTTTGTTGCTAAAGTTTTGTTGAAGTAAATTTCAACACCTTTTCCTAATATTTTGACTAAGTTATTTTTTTGAGTGTAGAACACCAAAAAAATTCGGAAATTTTCATTTTCACATTTTTAATGTGAATTACTTTTTTTGGGACAGCGGCCTAGAACACTTTAAACTATTTTTTTTTCTTAAAACTAAGAAAAAATAAAAAGTAAGTATTTTTGCTAAAATTATAGTAAAATAAAAAATAAAAAAACTAGCAAGAAAATATAGTAAAAGTACCAAAAAATTGTTGTATTTTACCAATAGTAAATTGCCAAAAAAAAAACTGTAAAGTTAAATTTTTACAATTTTTGGTGCTAAAGTTTTGTTGAAGTAAATTACAACACCTTTTACTAATATTTTGACTAAGTTATTTTTTTGAGTGTAAGGATGAGATTTTCATGCACTAAAAAATCGGAAATATGCGCTAAAAAATTCAAAATATGCACTAAAAACCTAAAAATATGCACTAAAAAAAAATGTGTGCTACAAAAATTTTTTTTTTATAGGAAAACCTTCTAAAAAAGCAAAAAGTAACGCCGTGTTTAAATAGTAGCATCTTTATATAAGCATTTTTTAGAAATTAACACAATCTATAAAAAAAATTTTCAAGAAAAAAAATAATTTTTCTTGTTTCCAAAATAAGTTTTTAAAATTTAAATAGTTTTTGAAAAAAATTAATTTTAATTTGGGTTTTTGCTAATTTGTGCCAAAATATGCAAAATATGCACTTAAAAGTTGGAAATATCCACAAAATATGCATTTAAAACCAAAATATGCATATATATGCATTTTCACCAAAATATGCAAAAACATGCAAAAACAAATCGATGCCATTTTAACGCAAATTTCTTGATTTGAAAAGATAATTGGTCAATATCGTTGTTAGACTATCGACAAAAAAACATGCATTTGCTTGGAAATCTCAGCCCTAATGATCACAATTCTTTTTATATTCTTTCAAATTTTGAAAATTGCAATTTTATTTTTTGACTCTGATTTATTTTATATGGTGCTCCAAAAAAATTAAATTGGTAGATACTGACCCATAACTTACCCTAGATATATTCATTTGGAGGCAAAAATACGTCTCACAAAAATTATCGGCGATCGGAGATGGGTAAGGCGTTCCGCATTGGCTTTGAAGTTTAAAAAACGGATAACAAGGAAAAGTATTCGGTTTTCTAAATTTGTTTGGTATTTTTGGTTAAATTCAAATCCAAGTGGTTACAGAATTATGATGTGGCGTAAAATACCTCTCTAATAAGGTACTAAAAACTAAAATCGGTTGAAAATCAGCCAAGTTATGACAACTTCCCCAGGCATCTAACGTGTGTTAGACCACTTGATTAAGCAATACAATCCGATTTTTGAAATTTATTAAAATTTTCTACTAAAATAACATTTTTGTTATTCTTCAAGTTCAAATGTAATTAGATGACAAGTATTTTTGATATTGCGTTTTGCTAACATGTTTTAAATTAATGTTAAAAATGCCACCATTTTTCAACAATCTTTAGAAATCTTGATTTTAAAATTATTTATTTTTTTTTTTTTTTTAATTGGAGAAAACAAAAAAAAAAATATTACACTGAAACATGAATAATAAAAAAATGTTATTCTAGTAGATAATTTCAATAAACCTAAAAAATGGGACTCGTATCCATTATTCAAGTGGTATGACACACGCTAGATGTCTGGGGAAGTTGTAATAACTTGGCTTATTTTCAACCTTAAACGCCTTACCCATGTCCGATCATCCTCAATATTTTGTGAGACGTATTTAAACCTCCAAATGAACATATATAGGGTAAGTTAGAGTCACTATCTACCAATTTAATTTTTTTTGGAGCACCATATAAAATGATCAAAAATCAAGAAAAAGTGCAATTTTCTGAATTTAAAAAAAAAATAGAATGAATTGTGATCACATCTCGAATTATGGCTTAAAAGTTGCGTTATTTAGAGTTGAATTTTTAGACTTAAAAAAATCGAAGGTTTCGGACTTTTTCAAAAAGTCGATTTAAATTTTTAAACGTTAAAAAATAAGTGATAATTACTTCGAATAATTTTTTCATATTTTTTTTTCTAAAACAACACTTAAATAACAATAAAACGTTGTCCAATTTTTTTTAAGATGTCTTTATTTTTTACTGGTCAAAATTAATTAAAAATTTCAATTTTTTTAATTTTTTAAAAAATTGCCATTTTGAAAAATTTATTACTCAACACCAACATTAGACCACCCAAATTTGCAAAAGTATTTTTTTGTTCGCTCCACCGGCAGTTTCTGATAGATTGGTCATAAAAAATAATATCTGTGCAAGAACTGGATCTCTCGGTTGCATACAGGCCAGTCGATTTGACCTTTTGACCCTAAAAGTGACCTAAAAACACTACAAAGCTTTAAAGTGCCATAACTCTTAAAATGTGCGTTTTTCCAAAAAATGCTATATATGTTTTATTTTGCAGAATAAGAAAGCAAACATTTCCTTCATACAAATTTTTAGTCTAAGTCTAAGACATCGTGGTGTTTTTGGCGGTTAAAGTAAAAATTTATGTGAAGACTTAATTTAAAACGACCCTCGTTAAAATTTGGACGGAGACTTAAATAGTCGGTGTCCATTATTTTGTAGAGTAAGATATGTAGTTTTCATAAACCAATTACATTTGGAATTTATATGGGTAATTTCATTACAGAAGAGCCTAAAGCTGACTTTGAAGTTACGATTTTCCAAAGGCTGTATACAAATTTGTGAAATTACTTTGTTTTAAACGACCCCTGTTAAAATTTGAATGGAGACAATTGGTTTCCATGATTTTGAAGAGTTAGATGTGTACTTTTTGGAAAATATTTGGGGAATTCCAGGCCAAATCACTCTTTCTTAGACCCGACCCCCTTCGATTAATATTTTGGATATGTTTTAGTACGTATTTAATGCAACTTGCACTCAAATTTTCAGGTTTTTATACCTAGTTGGTGTTGAGTAATCAATTTTTTTAAATGGTGTTTTTTCAAAAAAATTCAAAAATGGAAATTTTTAATTAATTTTGACCAGTAAAAAATATAGATATCTTAGGCTGGATAACTCAATGCTCCGTTATAAAATAACTCTCCGTTAAATTTAACTTTTTCATACAAATTTTGACATAAGGCTCCGTTAAATCGGCAGTTAGCAGCTAACTTTTCATTGTTAATCCGCCCTTAAAATAAGTTGGACGACGTTTTGTTGGTATTTAAATGTAGTTTTAGAAAAAAAATATTAAAAAATTATTCGAAGTAATTATCACTTATTTTTTGACGTTTAAAAATTAAAATCGACTTTTTGAAAAAGTCCGAAACCTTAGATTTTTTTTAAGTCTAAAAATTCTACTCTAAATTACACAATTTTTAAGTCATAATTCGAGATATGAGCACAATTCGTTCTATTTTTTCAAATTTTGAAAATTGCATTTTTTTGAGACTCTGGTATATTTTATATGGTGCCCTAAAATAATTAAATTGGCAGATACTGACCCTAACTTACCATAGATACATTCATTTGTGGGTTTAAATATGTCTCATAAAAATTTGAATTGATCGGACATGGGTAATGCGTGCCGCATCGGCCTTGAATTTTAAAACACGGATTACAAGAAAAAATATGATTTTTTCCTGTTTTCTTTTTTTGGTATTCTAAGTTGAATTTGAGTTCAGTTGGTTACAGAATTTTGATTTGGAGTAAAATGCCTCTCTAATAAGGTATTAAAAACGAAAATCCGTTGAAAATCAGCCAAGTTATTAAAACTTCCCCAGGCATCTAACGTGTGGCAGACCACTTGAATAAGGAATGCAATCCGATTCATGAAATTCATTGAAATTTTCTACTGTAATAACATTTTTTTATTCTTCAAGTTCAAATGTAATTAGATGAAAGGTATTTTTCATATTGTATTTTGCTAACCTGTTTTAAATTAATGCTAAAAATGCCTGTAAATTTCAACACTCGTTTGAAATCTCCATTTTTTAACTCTTCAAAATCATGGAAACCGATTGAATCCATTAAAATTTTAACGAGGGTCGTTTAAAATAAAGTATTTTTCCAAATTTGTATACAGCATTTGGAAAATCGAAACTTCAAAGTCAGCTTTGGGGTCTTCTGTAATGAAATTACCTATATAAATTCCAAATGTAATTGGTTTATGAAAACTACATATCTTACTTTACAAAATAACGGACACCGACTATTTAAGTCTCCGTCCAAATTTTAACGAGGGTCGTTTTAAATTAAGTCTTCACATAAATTTTTACTTTAACCGCCAAAAACACCACGATGTGTTAGACTTAGGCTAAAAACTTGTATGAAGGAAATGTTTGTTTTCTTATTCTGCAAAATAAAACTTATATAGCATTTTTTGGAAAAACGTACATTTTAAGAGTTATGACACTTAAAAGCTTTGTAGTGCTTTTAGGTCACTTTTAGGGTCAAAAGTTCAAATCGACTGGCCTGTATGCAACCGAGAGATCCAGTTCTTGCACAGATATTATTTTTTATGGCCAATCTATCAGAAACTGCCGGTGGAGCGAACAAAAAAATACTTTTGCAAATCCCATACATTTTTTGGGTGGTCTAACCAACATGGTATAAAAATCAGAAAATTTTAAAGCAAGTTGCATTTAATACGTGCTAAAACATATCCAAAAAAAAATTAATCGAGGGGGGGTCGGGTTAAAAAGTGAGTGATTTGGCATGGAATATCCCATATATACTTAATGGGGTCCTAGGTCTATATTTCTAGGTGGTACAAACGGAATGAGGTGGTCATTAGAGTGGAGGGTATAGAAAATTTCAAAGTGTCCGTCAAACCAAAATGTCCAAAGTGTGCAGAGTATTTTCAATTCGCAACAGCCGAATATTGAATTCTTAATAAGTTTTCTTTGGTTTTGGTCTTTAAGAAAAAACATTTTAATTAAAAATTCCCAACAAAGTATTTTATGCCAGTAAATCCTAGTTTAAGCCATTAAATTCTATTTTGTAATGACTATTTAGCATAAGAACAAAAAGTAGAAAAAAAAACAAAACAAATTGGAATGTTATAAAAATTGACAGTAACTTAAATAATTCTTTATATTTTGAATATAAAAATTTGTATTGTGAAAAATACTACATTTGAATAACTTAAGTTAAATAAACGGACACAAAAAAGGCAGACAAATAAACTGACAAAACAAAAAAATCCCAATCTCTATATGAAAATACTATAACAATGAAAGAGAAAAAGCAACAGAAAATAAGGAAAATATAATATAACTTGTACTTTTGTTAAAAAATTTGTAAAAAGGGTTATACACTACGAATATGCAAAAATGAGTCTAAAAAGACTAAAGAGTTTAATGTGGCAGAATGTTTTTAACCCATTTTTTTTTTTATTTTATTTTCTTTTTTTGGGCAAATGGCAAAACTCTGACAGTTTCATGACAGTAAATATACATTTACGTGACTTATAAAAAAATAAAAAAAATTGGGCGGAAAAAAAGTCCTTGATAGAGGTAAATAATGGATTTTTAAGTTAAATTTTAGTTGTTGAGAAACATAAAAATGTAAGCAATAATCAGAAATACTGAAAACAAGTGAGTGTGTTAAATTCGGCTGTGCCGAATCTTTAATACCCTCCAACATGTTAAAAGAAAATAGAATGCAGGGCGTTCTTTCAAAAGGGGGGCTTCAGTGGCAGTTTTGGAAGACAAACTCCTACCCACCCCTTTCGCCAAAAATGTTAACTTATTCATTTATTATACTTTTTGCTCTACAGTTATACAATTTTATCGTTATTTAAACTATTTTTTTATATACACGCCCTAACAAAGGGGGCGGGCAAAAAAACAAACATTTTCAATCCCCGGGTCGTAGTATAGGACTCTGAACGTCTTTTTGCAAACAATACCCAGTTGTTTAACAAAAATACTAAAAAACACGTAAAGAAAATGGAGTTTTTCAGAGGTTGGTTTAGTTCTTCAAGGAGAAATTTTTTCCTCCAAGTCCGATTTTACATTCATTGAATATCTTAGAATTGATCATGGATCAATAATATATATGGCGCATTCCACACCAAATGTCCAGCGAAAAAAATAGGTGTACTGTAAACATCTGAATAGGTTGCATGGATAGTCAGTTATGAAACTAAGAAAATTGCGTTTTTGGTTTTTCAATTTTTCAGAAACTGGGCTTAGGAGGTGTGGTCATTAGAGGTGTCCTTAAAAACGAAAATCACCTTTTTATACCTGGTAGGGTCCTATATTGTTCTTTAGTATCTAAAAATGAGTGAGCCAAAATTTGGGGACAATCGGCTAAAAATAACTCGTGCCGAAAATGGATTGAAGTTTTGGGACATTCTTATAAGAAAAAAAACTAATTTTTTCTAGTTTTTGGAAAAACATTGGTATTTGATATTTTTTGTTAAATTTTTTGTGAAATAACATGAAAATGGTACTAAATTACCTTTTCAAAACGACTAATAAAATTAAAATCGGATGAAAAATAAGCATTTTACGCATACATGTCCCAGACCATTGTATGATTTTAAGAGCCAGAATTTCAAAATTTTCAAAATTTTTAGGCAAAAAAATAGTAAAAATTTAATTTTACTTTAAAATCAAATTGAAAACATGTTTAAGATTAAAAATAGCAGATATGGTAGTCAAGCTTTTTTTTATTTGGCGCGGGTAGTGATAAAATTTCCGCGGATTCCAAATAAAATGCGTTTTTCTACAATAATTAAGCAAATTTTTGATAATTTGTGCTCTATTGTGCGTATCGAAGTGTAAAACGTAAATTCTGTATCTTTTGAGAAATCGGATATATGCAGATATGTTGTATTATAGAAATGTATAACGTCTCAAATTTGTCATTTCATCTCGACGAAAAGGGGTTAAAGATGCCCGAATTCTCAAAAAATTTACAGAATTTATGTATTTCACTTCATATAATACAATACAGCAAATTGTTTCCCATATTTGCTAAATTATTTTAGAAAAACTCATTTTCTTTGGAATCCGCGGAAATTATATCACTACCCACGCCAAATGAAAAAAAAGTTAGACTACCATATCTGTTAGTTTTTATCTATAATTATAAAGTAAAATTTAATTTTTTTTATTTTTTTGCCTAAAAATTTTGAAAATTTTCAAATTTTGGCTTTAAAAACCATGCAATGGTCTGGGGCATGTATGCGTAAAATGCTTATTTTTCATCCGATTTGAATTTCTTTAAGCTTTTTGGAAGGGCAATTTATTACCATTTTCATATTACTTAACAAAAAAATTAACAAAAAATATCATATACCAATATTTTTAAAAAAACTAGAAAAAACGTGTTTTTTCATCAGATAAGAGTGTCCCAAAACTTCAATCCATTTTCGGCACGAGTTATTTTTATCCGATTGTCTCCAAATTTTGGCTCACTCATTTTTAGATACAAAAATACAATTTAGGACCCTACCACGTATTAAAAAGTGATTTTGAAAAATTACCTTAGTCGTTAGGACACCTTTAGTGGTCATATATTGAAAAAAATGGTCAAATTTGTGTCGAGTTGCCTTGTTTATAAATATTTATATTACAAAAACGGAATGCACAACAAGCTCAAAAATTTACATTCTTGTATAGTTTTGTATGGGCTATCGATTATTTAATTTTTGTTTGCAAATTTTCAGAACCCGTTCTGCAATTTTCCATTTTTTAAAAAAAGTCAATTTATCAAAAATCCGCGAAGTAAAAAAAAAACAAAATTTACAGTTTAGATCAGAGCTTCTCACTAACTTTTGCTTTGCGACCCCTTTTCAATATTTCAAATTTTTCGCGACCCCCCAACATAAAAAATTATTAACGTGAACTTTGACCTCAGTTTTTTCAAAAACCTAATGTAATGGAAAAATTTGGAAACCAAATTCAGAAGCAGCATTGAAAGATTAATCGAAACCGTGAGGTCAGATCCCAGACGCATACCAAAAATTTCAAGTAAAAAACACACTTTTTGTGAACTTTGACCTCAATTTTCTCAAAAATTTATAAACCAGGTCCCAAACTTTGGCATTTTATATCGAAACTTACTATCTTCATCGATTTTTTATTTCCGAAAATAAAAGAAAAACACCAGTTAAACCTGAGCAGAAATGAAAAAATGTTTACCAAGAAAGCATTTAACGTCTAATTTGGAGTAATGATTGTTCTTTTTTTTCAAAGTTATGTACCAATGTTTGGTAGTGATTGAAATTTTATTCGATCGCGAATCTAGATCCGTTATTCGGATCCAGATTTGGAATCAGCATTAAAAAGTAAATCGAAAAAAGTGGTCAGGTCCCAGACGCATCCGAAAATTTCACAAACAAAGCTCTTTAAAATGCACAAGAATACGTTTTTGTGAACTTTGCCTTTAATTTTCTCAAAAACCTAACGTACTAGAAAAATTTGGAACCCAGATTCGGAATCAGCATCGAAAAGTTAATAGAAAACGAACTGTCAGATCCCAGACTCAGTCAAAACACAAATAAGTAATGAGTAGGGAGGAGATTTTCATGCACTAAAAAATCGAAAATATGCGCTTAAAATATGCGCTAAAAAATTCAAAATATGCACTAAAAAGCCTAAAAATATGCACTAAAAATTAAAATGTGTACAGTAAAAATCTTGTTTTCATAGAAAAAACTTCTTAAAAAGCAAAAAGTAACGCCGGGTTTAAATAGTTACATTTAAAAATTTATATAAGCAAGATTTTTTAAAAATAAACACAATCTATAAAAATAAAAATTAAAAGAAAAAAATAATTTTTCTTATTTTAGAAAAAAAAAAATTAAATTAAAAATAGTTTTTGAAATAAATAAATTTCAATTTGGGTTTTTGCTAATTTATGCCAAAATATGCAAAAATATGCACTTAAAAGTTGGAAATATGCGCAAAATATGTATTTAAAACCAAAATATGCAAAGAAATGCATTTTCACCAAAATATGCTAAAATATGCAAAAACAAATCAATGCCATTTTAACGCAAATTTCTTGATTCGGAAAGATAATTGATCGATATAGTTTTTAGACTATCGACAAAAAACATGCATTTGCATGGAAATCTCATCCCTAGTAATGAGCATCCCGCGAAATTAAAAACTGCACAATGATTCTTTAATAAAAGTATTTGTATATTTTTAAAACACAGCAATAAAAAAATGTTTTTTAAATTTATCAAAATTTAAGGTTTTAACAAATTTGTTCGCGACTCCCCTAAAACTGTTCCGCGACACCCTAGGGGGTCGCGACCCACCGTTTGAGAACCATTGGTTTAGATGTTTGTCTATCCACAAAAAAAAATCAGACATGTGTTTTTCAATTTTTTTTAGAGAAAATCGCATTTGAATTTCATAATAATTTAGTAATTTGTTTGTATTTTCTTGTTTCAACATAGCGTATGAGTAATATTTATGCAAATATTTAATACTCATTCGCTATGTTGAAACAAGAAAATATAAGCAAATTACAAAATTGTTTTGAAATTTAAAATTCAAATGCGATTTTCTCGAAAAAAACGAGGAACGCGTTCCTGAATTTTTTTGTGTGGATGGATTAACTTAAAAAAAAAAAAAATAATAAAAAAAACTGTACGGATTTGTGATAAATTGACTTTTTTATAAAATGGAAAATTTCAGAACGGATTCTGAAAATTTTCCAAACAAAAAAAAAAAAAATAATCTATAGCCCATACAAAACAATATAAGAATGTAAATTTTTAAGATTGTGGTGCATTCCGTTTTAATGTGATAAATATTTAATACAGGCAACTCGCCAAAAATTTTACCATTTTTCCAATATTTGACCACGCCTCCTAAGCCCAGTTTTTGAAAATTTTAAAAACAAAAAACGCAGTTTTCTTAGTTTACGGGAAAACTGCGGGACACATGTTTTTCTGTAGCGGGACTTCTAGTATCGGGCAACCCTACCTATATATGAGGAGTTCCGTCTAAGACTTAAATTTTGAGGTAAAAAAGATGTGATTTTTGTTTTGATGGTACATCGATGAAAGTTGGCAGAAATATTAGAAGCTATTTAAGAATAAGAAATTCGTTCGCGTCAATTAAATCGCGCAAGGGGGTCAAAAGTTATGGCGGTTTTAAGATTTAGCGGTTTTAAAAATCTTAAAAATTTTTTAAAGATTTTTTTTTCTACACATTTGTTGCATGCGTTATTAAAACATGCCAGAATATATCATTTCTTCTAAAATATATGATATAAATTTAACCCTGTACCTAAAATCGTGATTAATTCGCGGTAAAAGAAGAGTTTCACAATTTTGTATAACATATTTAGGCAATGCGTGTTGGTATTATTGAAAAAAGTCACGGAAAATCGTATCATTGTACCAGTAGTTTAAAAAAATTGGTGATGCTTTTTTATAACAACAAAATTTAATATGGTCCAAAAAATCTATAATCATCAAAATTTTTAAACCCGCCACTGATTTTATGATGACACATTAGTGGGCTTTCATTTAAAAAAAATTTCATCCTCTTTCGTGTAAAGCCTTGGATGTGCCAGATCAAAACAGGTTTAGATAAAATCATCGCGCTTTCCGCTCATAATGGCTTAAAGTAAAAAGTCAAAAAGCAAATCAGTTCTACTCGTTAAGGCACGTTTTTTGGTGTATTAAAATGAACATGATGCATTAATTGCTACTAAAAAAAAAATAGGAAACAGATTTGCAAATTTCGCACAATTTTCAAAAATGCCATACAATTTTTGCAATTTTTTTTTTATAAACCCGCCAGTGATTTTGTTATGTAAACTCACAAAAAACTCGATTTACGCAAGAGTCCACCAAATTTCGAATGAAACCGTGAATGTGCCTCGCGAAAAACTGGTATTTTAAACAAATTACGTTTTTTCTTTCGAACTTTGATTAGATGAAACATCTTAACTATTCGCGGCACATTAACGGGATTAATTCCAAAATGTTAAGAATTACAACAGCTACCAACTCTAATTCAACTTTTTTCATTTTATGGAGGGGGCCAAAATCCCTGATCAAAAAACCTCGAAAACTTAAAAACTCTTAATTTTTGGTTTCAAAATTTAACCGTCTCATAACTTCTTACCAAGCGATGAAGCATCTATCAAACCAACATTAAAATAATAACTTATATGTACTGACTTTGTGTTACGCCGAAAAAGATTGAAATATAAGGAGAACTTAAAAAAAAGCGAAAGAAGTTAAAAACTATGGATTATTTCAAGCCATTTTTATAGATTTTTCAACTTTAACCCTCTGTAACTTTTACGGATAAAGTGGGGTAATCCTAAAACATTGCTGAGTGATGGCTCAAAGACTTGTTTACACAACTGCATTTACAGTTTTTCTAAATTCCAAATTTTGTGATATACCGATTAATAAAAAAAAAAATTTAATATTTTCTGTGTTGAATTTTTGAAAAAAAAAACAAATTTTCTGGCATGATTTTTAAACACATCTTCTCCCTGGGAGCCCAGATCCATACTTTACAAACGAAGTGATAAACTTATATTACATTCTGCTTATTAGGTAGTGCAGGTTTTTACAAAAAATGTACCTTTAAAAAGGGAAAAACTAATCATAGAAAAAGGTAGGATATTTTTTTTCTGTTTAGAAAATTAAAGATTTTTTTAGTATGGTGATCAAGGTGGCGGATGAGTGATATGTAATTTAAACATTGCTCATGCATACTGGGAAATTATGTAAATTGAAAATTTGTAAGGGGATTTAAAAGATAATGGTAGTATATAGTTTCATTTGCAAATGAAATTGTGGGAAGTGTTAGATTTTTTAAGAAAGTTTTTTTTTTGTATTTTGTAAGGGATTAGGAAAAAAATGTGTCAACGAAAACAAGAAATTGTAGTAGAAACAAGTGAGAGATTGTAAATTCGGCCGTGCCAAATCTTGTATACCCTTCAACGTTTAAAAAAAAAAATTGCAGGTGTGGTTTCTTTTGGGGGGGGGGCTTGTCGGGGGTCCTTGGGGACACCTTCACTCTGGTCAAAAATGTTTACAAATTTAATACTATGCTTTTTGTACAAAAGATATACAATTTCATCATTATATAAATTATTTGCTAATACCCACGCCCACAAAAGGGGGCGGACCAAAAAAAAGTCATTTTCAAATCCCCTGGGTCCACTCCAAGACTTTGAACTTTTTCAAGCATAAAAATGTTTCATTTGTTTAACAAAAATATAAAAAAAAAACTATAAAAAGATACCTTTTTTCATGGGTTGGTTTAATTCGTCAAGGGGGAGCTTTTTCCCCCATGGTCCGATTTTTCCCATCTCCGAACTTAACCAGCCTATGAACATAAGACATATATGTGCCAAATTTCAGGACTCTAGCACTTTTATTTTTTACTGTATCGTGTCTTCCACAGACTGACGGACGGACAGACGGACGGACATCGCTAGAATGTCTTAGAATCGATCACTGATCAATAATATATATACTTTATGGGGTCCTACACCGATATTTCGATGCGTTATACACGGAATGATAAAGTGAGTATACCCCCATACTGTAGTTGGAGGGTATAAAAATAGTCTTAAATTCATACATTTTTCTAGAACTTAGAGAAATTCTGGTTTGTTTTTTTACTAGTTTAATTTAATCTACACTCTAATCAAAATTTGTTGAAATTTACCCAATTTATAGTAGGAAACTGACCACTTGTGGTCAATTCAAATAAAAAGAGGTGAATATAATATAACAAAAAAAAAAAAAAACACGGCGCCAGTCAGCATCGAACTCGCCACCTTCCGATTTGAAAGTACACTTCTTAAACACTACGCTACGGAAGCTTATACTTTAATCTGGCGTTTTAGTTATTTAACATGTGTGTATGTATATTGTTCGACAATTTTATTTACACATTTGTGTGTAAAATATTTGAATTAACGGATGATATTTTTAATTTGCTGTGTTTAACCCTTTGACGACCATACATTTTCTGCCGAGGCGATTTTGATTTTCTGTTCATTGTCTTAATCTTTGACCTAATTAAAGTAACTGAACAAGAAATTGGACCCCTTACCACTCTCCTTACCACTCTCCTTACCCTTCATTTTTCATGGGAAAAATTTTTCTCTTCGACGATTACGCAGTTCTGGCCAAAGCTTTTTGCTATTCGCTGTGATTTTTAAGATCTGCAACTCTTTTGTAGTCATTATACAAGAATTTGGACCTATAAACCCCCTTTTTGGCCCCAATTTTGCTTGACAAGTATAGATCCTTTTGTCCCTAAAATAGAGATTTTTATTTTACAAACTTTGGGGACTTACAGTGAGTAAGTGGATAAAGTTAGAGACTAACTGAAAACTAGACTTTTATCCTATCTTTTTCCTGAACCAAAATAATCGCCAAAAACTGTTTGGCAAGTATACTTGCCTGTGGTCTTCAAAGGGTTAATTGGTTTGAAATTATTATACGCATTTAGTGTTTATATTAACACATAATGCGTGCTATTCAACAAAAATTTACCCAATTTATAATCGTAAGTTTACATGCGTTTTTTTAGAGTAGTTATTATTGTAATCATCAGAAAACTTGTAATGTCAAATTTAATCAGCTAACTGGCAATTGTACTCTATATGTGAAAATTAACAGATCGCAGCTGTCACGGTTTGAACCCATGACCTTCTTTTTATTTTTTTTTTATAAAAATTAAACAGAATAATTTTTTTTTGTTTTTAATTTGATATAACCGCCGAAAATTTGCAAATTTTTAAAGACCTCTAAATATTTTTCGATTTGTGTAAAATTTGATAAATTTAATTAATTTTTCCATTGTAATTTGATGGCAGCCTTGTGGAACACAATATTTTAATGTTTTTGCATTTAGAGCCAGTCTAATATACATATTTTTTCATTGCAGACTTAATTTTATTAAACTCTAATAAAAATTTGTTAATTTGTTATAAATGTTTATTATCTCTGGTCATAGCATACAATGTACAAAACATATTAAAAGCTGTAAATAATAGTCATATTGGCCAATAACAAAGTATTTCATGTACAATCTCCATGCAAAATTCTAAATATTGCACTACTTTGTTAGTCCATCATATAAAATTACCACAGGAAAATAAAATAAATTTAAAATCGACTTTTAATTTTATTTCAATACAAATTGTTTTGTTTTTAAAATCGACTTTCAAAAAATGTATAGAAAATTTAAAATTTAAAATAAAACTTTTGTTAAAATAGCCTTTTTATTTTTCTTTGGCAAGGGCCTATGTATTTAGTTTAACAAAAAACACACAAAATTTTTTTTTTCCATGAACGATTTTCATAGTATTTATGAACAAATTCATACAATTTATTAACTTTTTCATAATATTTATAAACTTTTTCATAGTATTTATGAAAAATGTTAAAAATTCTTAAATTTCACATATTATGATTTATTCATAAATACTATGAAAAAGTTTGAAAGTTTAAATTGTATGAATTTGTTCATAAATACTATGAAAATCGTTCATGAAAAAAAAAAAAATTGTGTGAATGATTTTTCGATTCGGAAATGTTTAAAGGCATTAGTAATAATTTCAATATTCATTAAAAATCTTTAAATTCCACATGAAAAATATTAATGTAACATCGAGAAATAAAAGTGTAAATTTGTTGTAGAGTGCCTCATATGAGACATTCCACACCAAGTTTTCCACTACAGAAAACCCGTACTGGTTTCAATGGGATATCTATTTCAAAGCATTCACCCTTAAGGCACTTGTAAATAACAAAAATAAAATTAAGATTTTGTCCAAAAGTGGGGTACAAGCATGGTCAAATGTGGAAAATTTCATAATTTTTTGCTTAATTACACCGCTCAACAAATCGAAGGTTTTTGACTCCGGTTTGAAGTTTTAAAAATTTTAATTATTCGCGGTTGAAAATGCGAAAAAACGCTATTTTTACCTTTTTTGAAAGCCTGCACAGCAGCCACTGGCAGTAATAAAAATTTGGTATAAAGCCTTAGAGTAGAATTGAACTATGATCTCAAATATGATCTCAAAATTTGTTGCACTATTATTGGCCAAACATGTATTTTAAAAAAAAAACACTTTCAAAAAAATTAGAAAAAGCACCATTTTTAAAAGGCTCTAATACAATAACCAGATGATCAATCTTTACAGTGATGAGCTCAAAATTTAGGCAAAAGTTCATCCTTTCTTATAGACTTTTAAACCCATTAAATATATCTACCGGTGTATGCGAAAAATAACACAGAAATCTTAAATTTGTAAAATATTTATTTTTTTTTAGTTTTTCTTTGAAAAAGAAAAATTTTAACAGTATCATTTTAAAACGCAAGTAAAGCCCAACCAAACGTAATAATTTGAAAAAAATTGTGTTCTATGTTGGAGACCATAGATAAATTATACTTTTGCGTTTTATACCAAATTTGTATTCCACTGAATGGCTGCTGTGCAGGCTTTCAAATAATGCAAAAATCGTAATTTTTTCCATTTTCAACCGTGAATAACTAAAAATCTGGACGTGATGGGAAAATTTGCAGAACAGATTTGGAATCAGGAGATCAAAGTCTACTAAAATTGATCATCAGAATTCAAACCGGGGAATGAGTGTTGAGCGGTGTTATTTATACAAATTAAAACAAACACAGTGATGTCTGTAAAATAAAAGTCTTTTTTGATTTTTGTATGTGCTAACAAATAAAAAAAAAATATAAATTGGAAAATTTTCAGATAAAGTTCTGAATTTTTAAAATTTAATTTTAAATTTTTTTTTTTTTTCTATAGAAAAAGTCTCAGATTCTGGGACATTTGTTCTACAGAAAAAGTCTCAGATTCTGAGACATATTTTCTATAGAAAAAGGCTGAAATTCTGAGACATTTTTCTATGGAAAAAGTCATTGAATCTGAGACATTTTTTCTATAGAAAAAGTCTAAGATTCTGAATCATTTTTCTACAGAAAGTCTCAGACTCTGAGACATTTTTCTATAGAAAAAGTTTCAGATTCTGAGACATTTGTTCCACAGAAAAAGTCTAAGATTCTCAGACATTTTTTCTATAGAAAAAATCTTCGATTCTAGACATTTTTTCTACAGAAAAAGTCTCAGATTCTAAGACATATTTTCTATAGAAAAAATGTCAGAATCTGAGACATTTTTGCTTTAGAAAAAATCTTATAATCTCAGACATTTTTCTATAGAAAAATTCTCAGATTCTGAGACATTTTTTCTATAGAAAAAGTCTCAGATTCTAAGACATTTTTTCTATAGAAAAAGTCTCTGATTGTGAGACATTTTTTCTATAGAAAAAGTCTCAGATTCTGAGACATATTTTCTATAGAAAAATGTAAGAATCTGAGACATTTTTGCTTTAGCAAAAATATTATAATCTCAGACATTTCTCTATAGAAAAATTCTCAGATTCTGAGACATTTTTTCTATAGAAAAAGTCTCAGATTCTGAAACATTTTTTCTATAGAAAAAGTCTCAGATTCTGAGACATTTGTCTATAGAAAAAGTCTCAGATTCTGAGACATTTTTTCTATAGAAAAAATGTAAGAATCTGAGACATTTTTGCTTTAGAAAAAATATTATAATCTCAGACATTTTTCTATAGAAAAATTCTCAGATTCTGAGACATTTTTTTTATAGAAAAAGTCTCAGATTCTGAAACATTTTTTCTATAGAAAAAGTCTCAGATTCTGAGACATTTTTCTATAGAAAAAGTCTCAGATTCTGAGACATTTTTTCTATAGAAAAAGTCTTAGATTCTGAGAAATTTTTTCTATAGAAAAAGTCTCAGATTCTGAGACATTTTTTCTATAGAAAAAGTCTTAGATTCTGAGAAATTTTTTCTATAGAAAAAGTCTCAGATTCTGAAACATTTTTTCTATAGAAATAGTCTCAGATTCTGAGACATTTTTTCTATACAAAAAGTCTCAGATTTTAAGACATTTTTGCTATAGAAAAAGTCACAGATTCTAAAACATTTTCCTGTAGATAAAGTCTCAGATTCTGAACCATTTTTTGTGCCAACTTTAAGAGGGTAGCACTTTTTTTACTGTATCAAGTCTTCCCCAGACGGACAGACGGTTTTCGTTGCACATGGAATGACGAAGTGGGTATACATATACCCTCATACTGAGGTTGGAGGATATAAAATTGTGTTTTTCTAGAACTGTTTTGGTTCTTCAAGGGAAATCTTTCCGATTTTGCCCGTTTATAAACAAAACCTTTCCAGTAATATACATATGTATGACATACAATATTTGTGCCTTCAACGGTCTAGCCATTGGCTTTGACTTATTCATGGTGTCTACAGACGGACGGACATCGCTAGACGGTCTAAAGATTTTCCTGTTAATTATGCACATGTATCCGACTGCATATTTATTTGGATTTATTGTGGTTTTTCATCTTGAATAGATTATGCATTTTATTATTTTTTGTTTCAAAATATTTTTTTTGTAAATATAAAAATTTGTCAATATTTTTTTTGACATAATTTCCATACTTAGAGTCCCCACACAACAATGTCGGTGACGTTTTTTTCATACAAATTTGGCAAGAAAAAACGGTCGACCGAAAACCGCTTAAATAAAATCAATTTTATTTTTGTGTCGGTTTCTCTCTCTCTTTTAATTTTTGATATGAAAATGTTGCCACAATTTTATAAATATTTCGATTATTTTCGATAAAGTAAACAAAAAAATGTGATCTCTAAAAAAAATATTTAAAATTCTAAAAAAAACACAAAAAAACGAATCAATATAAGAAAATCAAATTGATAATAAAAAAATCTATAAAATTAAATTAAAAAATGGTGAAAAAGTGAAAAATAGTGTAAATATCAACGCCTGACTGAATTTCCCGCTGCCGCCTTTGTTTTGCGCCTATACTCTCTCGTGACCGAAACCGTCAACCGCTCCGACATTGTTGTGCGGGGACTCTTACGCATTGAAATATTTCCGTTAAATTCTAGTAAAAATAAAGTAAAAGAGAAATAAATTTTCTCTTAAATTGATTACAACATTTACTATTTTTATGTGTACTCGAACGGTTTTTGAGCAAAAGTAGTAAATTGAGTAAAAAATAGTAAATTGTAGTAGGTAAACAAATTCATTCTGAATTCATTAAAAACACCTTGGAGAAGAAAAATGTAAAATATGGCGGATAGCCGGTCACTACTTTTCGGGAATTGCGGGGGGAAGTAGGCGGATTTCAATTTTTTGGCAAATTAACGGTTTTTTGGTGTCGTGGCATTCAATTAGATAACTGTAAGTCTGTCATGAAATCTTATCGATCTAGGACGTCTTTAACCCATATTGGCTGGAATATTTGAAGTTTAGAGCTTAAATTTTGTTTTATAAACAAATTTTAAATCGATTCTGTGTTTTTTACAACAACTATTATTTTGTAGTAATATATTATCTTTAATAAAATATTTAACCCTTCTTGGTAGGAGGTCAAAAATTACCGATTTTGACCCCCAGCCGATGTGGGTTTAAGACGTCCTAGATCGGTAAGATTTCATGACAGACTTATTGAGAATGTTACTGAAGCAAGTTTGAAACAATACTTTTAATCGTCCTTGTTCATTTAGTATGATTTTAAAAATAAAAAGTCGAAAAATTTTTTTTGCAGGTTTTTGCAACAAAAATTGAATGAGTGCATTACATTTTATCATGCAAATATTTTTCCCTTAATGTTCTAAATATTCCGCAAATTTTGCACCAATTACGGCCGAAACCAATTTTTTTTTGACAATATTCACGGACTCCAATTTTATTTGGATTATTTTTCCCATCAGCTCTCGAAAGATAGTGAATAAGGGACAGGATAGTGAATACACTGCAAATGATTTCGTATAACAAAATTATTTTTTTTGCTGAACATTTGGTGTGGAATGCCTCATATGTATTTGCACAGTCTGTGCTTTAGTTATAAAAGATTTGTTTTTGTGTTGAATGCCAAAAACACATGCATTTAGTTACACACACACACTCGAAAAAACATGCGTTTTAGTTTTTTTTTTTCATTTTCTCATAATATTGTGTTTTTTATTGTTTGTTGGGCTGTATTAAAAACTACAGCGTATGTTGTGTTTGGCCAAATGGAGCAATTTTCAATTTCATTGCTGCTACAACCCAAAAGCTATAAAATAAACTTTAACTGTAGAATATGAGAACGACGACTATAACAATCCACTAGTTGCTGCTGAACTACTAAAGTGAACAAACAACAATAACTGAAAAACAAATAAATATGCTATACATGTGGGTGTATGGGTGTATTAACATTAGGGTGGCACTTATTAAACAATGCAATTTAAGGCTAAAATTTTTTATTACAACAACTTGCGTTAAGTGTTTTCAAAGTTTTAAGTGAATTATGCCACTGAATGTTTAGTTTAGGTTAGGCCTACGGGTAGCATGTTCTGGAAATTAAAAAAATATTTTATTTTAGTTTTGTTTATAAGTGGTCTCCTAATGTATTTTTAAGTATATAGAGCATAGTTTTTTATATGTTTGTATACTCATTGGTATACATATGTATTGTAACACTTGTGTATATGTATATTAGAGGTGTTCTTATTAGTATGGGACAATTTTAAATTCCAATCAAACGGCCAGATTTTTGTTGATTTATACCAAAAACTAAAGAAACCCGACTAAAAAAATATACAGGTCCATATATAATTTAAAAATTGAGCCATATATAATTTAATACGGCCCAACACGTATTTGGATAAGATAAGAGGATGAAATTGGTGGATCAAACTAGCTCAAAATTTGTTATATTACATATAATATGATCATTTTTGATCCGAATATTGGGTTTATTTAATTCGATGTAATTTTATATCATAAGATCAAATATGTAGAATTTTGTATAAATTTTTTTTTACCTCATAATTTTCAAATTTATCCCATGTACCCAGTTTTTTCGGGAAACGCAAAAAAATTGCCAAAAAAAAATTTGTGTCCAGGACTTAAAAAATTTTCCAAAACTTTTTCGGGACTTGTAAAATTTTTCAAAATTTGGAAAATTTTTTTTTTTTGTTTAAATAATTTTTAATGAAACTCTTAACTCCAAAACGCAAAAACTTTTTGTGTCTGGAATTTTAAAAAATTTTCTCGGGACTTAGAAAACTTTTTTTCTCCAATTTGCACCATATATATAGGAGTCATTCCACACCAACTGTTCCACTACAGAAAAACCATGGTGGTTTCAATAGGATATCATTTGCAAAGTATTCGCCTTTGGGGCACTATTAAATAACAAAAATAAAATTTAAGATTTTTCAAATAGTGGGCCTTGGAGGCATGGTCAAAAATTGAAAATTTCAGCAATTTTTGCCTAAGTATCTCAAATTCTGACATTTTGTTTAAAGAAAATGTCTGAGGATCTAAATATTTAAAACAAAAAGTCTTAGGTTATGAAACATTTTTTCTATCGAAAAAGTATCAGACACTTTAAAATTTTTTTATAGAAAATGTTTTCATATCAGATTCAGGACATTTTTCCAATTGCATTACTCTAGGGGCCCTATGCTCCTTATAGGAGCTTCGGGAACATATATATATATATTACTCTAGATACGAAATTTTACCTGTAGAATTAGTCTAAGATTCTAAACCATATTGCCTATAAAATTAGTTTCAGATTCTTAGATATTTTTCCCATATCCAATTCAGTGATCATTTGAACACAAAATCAAATATTAAAAAAAATTGAGAAAATTAATTAAAAATCATATTTTTTCTTTTAATCTGAGTTTTTAACTACAGATAATTTCTGGGTCTATTGAAAGTTGTCGGATTCACTAAATAAGAACACCCCTAGTGTATATAAGTTTATTTATATACACGTACAGTTTATTATGAGAGTTAAATAAACACTGCAATAACAGTAACAATCCACAAAACAAAATATGTTTACAAAAATATTTCAAAAAACATCATATGCACTCACTAATATATACTTTTTAACGGAAACGGGGGAAAACGGGCCATCTTTTAACAATAAAAAAATACAACTTGAAAAATTTTTAAAACCGGATACTTTTAGTATGGAAAAATTATTACAGCATTATAACATTTTTCAAGACTTGAAAAGTCCTACTAAGGGTTGCAACTCTGCGAAAATCTACTACAGTGTAAGAAATTACAACTGTGTTAAATATCAAACCGAAATAAATAAAACTTCAGTTATAAAATATATATAAAATAGTAATGTGATTGACTGACTGACTGGCTGACATACACATTCATCATCGCCCAGCCCAAACCGCTGAAGCTAGAGACTTGAAATTTGGACTGTAGGTCCACCTCCCGGAATATAGATCCACTAAGGCTGGATTTTTGCCAATGTTGATTCTAAGGGGGTAAAAAGGGTAAAAAAACTGTACTTTTGGTACTTCTTATATCTCCTGAAATAATGGTCATAGAGACTTGAAATTTGGACTGTATGTTCACCTCCCGGAATAAAGATCCAGTAAGGCCGGATTTTTGCCAATGTTGATTCTAAGGGGACAAAAAGGGTAAAAACTGTACTTTTGGTACTTTTTAAATCTCCTGAAATAATGGTCACAGAGACATGAAATTTAGACTGTATGTTCAACTCCTGGAATATAGATCCAGTAAGGCCGGATTTTTTCCAGTGTTGATTCTAAGGGGGTAAAAAGGGTAAAAAACTGTACTTTTGGTACTTTTTATATCTCCCGAAATAATGGTCACAGAAACTTGAAATTTGGACTGTTTGTTCACCTCCCGGAATATAGATCCAGTAAGGCTGGATTTTTGCCAATGTTGATTCTAAGGGGGTTAAAAGGGTAAAAAAATGTACCTTTGGTACCTTTTATATTTCCTTAAATAATGGTCCTAGACACTTGAAATTTTGAATGTAGGTTCAGCTCCCGAAATATAAATCTACTAAGGCTGGATTTTGCCAATGTTGATTCTAAGGGGTAAAAAGGGTAAAAAACTGTACTTTTGGTACCTTTTATATTTTCTTAAATAATGGTCCTAGAAACTTAAAATTTGCAATGTAGGTTCACCTCCCGGAAAAAATATTCACCAAGGCTGGGTTTTTGCCAATGTTGACTCTACGGGGGTAAAATGGAAAAAAGTGTACTTTTACTACTTTTTTTAATTTATTGAAATAATGGTACCTTTTATAAAAAGTACCTTTTATAAAAAGTACCTTTTATAAAAAGTACCTTTTATAAAAAGTACCTTTTATAAAAAGTACCTTTTATAAAAAGTACCTTTTATAAAAAGTACCTTTTATAAAAAGTACCTTTTATAAAAAGTACCTTTTATAAAAAGTACCTTTTATAAAAAGTACCTTTTAAAAAAGTACCTTTTATAAAAAGTACCTTTTATAAAAAGTACCTTTTATAAAAAGTACCTTTTATAAAAAGTACCTTTTATAAAAAGTACCTTTTATAAAAAGTACCTTTTGAAAAAAGTACCTTTTATAAAAAGTACCTTTTATAAAAAGTACCTTTTATAAAAAGTACCTTTTATAAAAAGTACCTTTTATAAAAAGTACCTTTTATAAAAAGTACCTTTTATAAAAAGTACCTTTTATAAAAAGTACCTTTTATAAAAAGTACCTTTTATAAAAAGTACCTTTTATAAAAAGTACCTTTTATAAAAAGTACCTTTTATAAAAAGTACCTTTTATAAAAATTATCTTTTATAAAAAGTACCATTTATAAAAAGTACCTTTTATAAAAAGTACTTTTTATAAAAAGTACCTTTTATAAAAAGTACCTTTTATAAAAAGTACCTTTTATAAAAAGTACCTTATATAAAAAGTACCTTTTATAAAAAGTACCTTTTATAAAAAGTACCTTTTATAAAAAGTACCTTATATAAAAAGTACCTTTTATAAAAAGTACCTTTTATAAAAAGTACCTTTTATAAAAAGTACCTTTTATAAAAAGTACCTTTTGTAAAAAGTACCTTCTATAAAAAGTACGTTTTGTTAAAAGTACCGAAAGTACACTTTTTGGTACTTTTTTATTTCCTGAAATAATAATCATAGAAACTTGAAACTGGAAAAGGTTCCAAAAAATAAAATGGTCACAGAAACTTAAAATTTGGAATGTAAAATCCTTCGGCGAAAAAAAAGATGTGGAAAAGTACTTTTTGGAAATTCCGTTTTTTAATGGGGATAAAAAGTACTTTTAATATTTGCTGAAACAATGATCCTATATAATTGAAATATGCAGTATAGGATACTTCGGTGAAGAAAAAACATTCTGGAAGAGGTTCTTTTTGGAAATTCCGTTTCTAATGGGGGTAATAAAGTGTACTTTTGGTACTTTTTTTCCTATAATAATGACCTTGGAAGAAGGAGATGGAATTGTAAATGAAATGGAGTAGACGGGGGAACAAAATGGAATACAGCAGGGAACAATATGGGATGATATTTTTTACTCAAATTTTTCATGTTTAGCTTTTTTCTCCATATTTTTCCCCTCTATATATTTTTTTACTCAAACTTATTTTTTTATTCCAATTTCTTTTTTCACTAAAATATTTATTCACTCAAAATCCAAAATCCCGACATAAGGGCTCGAAAATTGTCAATATATTTTTCCCCCGAAACGAACATGATAACATACCAGCGAAGTTATTCAAATTTTATTGTTTAAAATTTTCATTGAAATATTTTTTTATGGAAGACTTAAACGTCCACAAGTAAATAAAACAAAGACTACGTAGGGGAATTTTTTGCAAATCGATAGAGTAATCCTGATCCTTCTATTATCCAGTATTCAACACAACCGGTAACGAAGTACCGGGATGGTAAGCTAGTAAAATATAAATTCCAACAATAATAAAAACAGAATTAATAGCATTATAAAATTTATTTTTTATAGGAAAACCTTCACAGTTTTCTTAAAATTTTTTAAGGGAGAACTGTTTTAGAATCTGAAACCTGTTATAAGGAAAAAAATATTTTAGAATCTGAAAATTTTGGTATTCAAAATATGTCTAAGAATTAGAAACTTTTTCTATGAGAAAAAAGTTTGCAGATTCTAAAATCGTTTTCCATAAGAAAAATGTTTAAGAATTTAAAACTTTTTTACTGGAAAAATGTCTTCGAATCTGAGACTTTTCTTTAGGAAAAATGTCTAAGAATCTGAAATTAATTCTATGAAAAATGTCTCAGAGTCTGAGACAAGTACTACAGGAAAAACGCCTCAGAATCTGAGACAAACGCAGTAGGAAAAGTGTATTTTTTTTTATAGAAAAGGCCTCAGACATTTTTCTTTTAGAAAATGTGTCAGATTCTGAGACATTTTTTATATAGAAAAAGTCTCAAATTCTAAGACATTAGGTTAGTTAGGTTGTAAGTGGCTGCTGACGTTTTACGTCAACACACGTAGACTCTGAGGTCCATTGTGATACCACGGGACCGAAATAGGTTTCCCTACTAGTCCCTGTCGTTAAACCAGTTTGAGCTTCTTATGAAACTCCTTAGATGTTGAATTTTGACATCCGACAAATTAGAAAGATCGTACAACTCCCTAAATCCAAGTGAAGCAAGTCTCTGACCAGAAAGTGCCGGGCAATGGCAATTAAAGTGTTTGATAGTTTCCAACTCCTCTTCATCCATGCAACTTCGGCAAAAGTCATTCGACGGTACATTCAACCGCTCTGCGTACTTTCCTATAAGACAGTGTCCGGTAATTATAGAAACCACCGTCGAAATCTCTCCTCTTGGAAGCGATATCAGCTCACTGTGCGCCCCTGATTAAGAGAAGGCCAAATTAGTCGTGTTGTCTCACACGTCCATCCATTTGCCAACCTTTGATTGGTCTCCGTCGCAGAACAAAGCCGTAGGTTTTGCTTGCAAGTTTCTAGAGGAATACCAACACATTCCAATTCTGTTGGAACCTGTAAGGTAGTTCCTAGCCTGGGACCCATATGAGTCGTATGTTAAACTGTTTGGCCATCTCATTTAAAGACGTGCGACAGTTAAGGGCAGATCTTGTTTTCGGAAACATTGAATCCAGGGACTTTACCGCGGCTTGACTGTCAGTATAGATGTTGACTGCGGTTGTAGACAAGACATTGCAGCTCAACTAGTCAGCCACTTCCTTTATTGCTAGCATCTCTGCCTGGTAAACACTGCAATGATCTGGCAATCTTTGAGCCAGGCTCAATCCAAGCTCTTCCGCATAGACTCCAAAGCCCACTTGTTCGTGCAGCCTCGATCCATCTGTGTAAAAATTTATGGTGGCTCCACTACCCGGAATGTCCCCCATTCAAGACTCCCTGGATGGTATCATAGTGGTAAAGTGGCGCTCAAAGAGGCTTAAAGAGGGAGCACAGTCCACATTTTGTGATATTGTTATCTTCTTCAAGATCGCGCCACAATCGCTGCTCCTCCATTGCAGCGTGCTATTAAGTCGAATTGCCGACGCTGCCGCATACTGCCTACCCAATATGTCCAATGTTATCAGGTGAAGGAGGATTTCTAATGCAGCTGAGACATTTATCCTATAAAAAAAGTTCTCAGATTTTGAGACATTTTCACTATAGAAAACGTCACAAATTTTTTCTATAAAAAAGTCTAAGATTCTAAAACATTTTTCCTATAAAAAATTCTCAGAATCTAAGATTTTCTCTACAGGAAAAATAGAATCTAAAATATCTAAGCAATCTATAGAAAAGATGTCTCAAAATCTGAAACTCTTTCTAGAAGAAAAATGTCGCAGAATCTCAAATTTTTTCTATAGAAAAAATGTCTCAGAATCTATACTTTTTTTAAGAAAAATGCTTCAGTATCTGAGACATGCAACAGAAAAATGTTTTAGAATCTGAGTGTTCCAAAATCTGAGACATTTTGTACAACAAATTTACCACAAATTTATCAGAATCTGAGACTTTTTCCATAGGAAAATGATTTTAGAATTTAAGACTTTTTTATAAGAAAAATCTGAGGCTTTTTCTATAGAGAAAATGTCTCAAAATCTGAGACCCAGAATTTGAGACTTTTTCTACAGCAAAGACATTTTTTCTATGTTCTCTATAGAAAAAATATCCCAGAATCTTAGAAGTTTTCTTTAAGAAAAATGTCTGAGCCTTTTTCTATAAAAAAATTTCTCAGCCTTTTTCTATAAAAAATGTCTCAGAATCAAAAACTTTTTCTATATAAAAATGTCTCAGAATGTGAGACTTTTCACAAGGAAGGTCTGAGACCTTTTCTATATGAAAAATGTCTCAGAATCAGAGATTTTTTCTATAGGAAAAACGTACCAGAATCTGAGACTTTTTCTTTAGGGAAAAACGGCTCAGAATCTGAGACAATAAGGAAAATTTTGCAGAACTGAGACTATTTCTATATGAACAATATCTTAGAATTTGAGATTTTTTCTATACAACAAATTTCTTAAAAATTTAAATTTTTCAATAGTAAAAATGTCTCAGAAACTGAGCCTTTTCCTTTAGGAAAAATTTTTCAAAATCTGCAACGCCTCAGAATCTGAGACGTTTTTCCGGCAAAAAATATAAAATATTCCCAAAAATATTTAAAATTTAACTTTTAAAGTCACTTTTATGACAAAGTTTTTAACAAATTTGTTTACAAATAGGTCGAACTTTTGTAGGAAGGTACGATTTTGCAAAAAAACGCGATTTCCAAAAATTGGATTATAGCACCTTGTTCCACACACACATTCATTTGTTTAATTTTCGCCATAATTTCTAGCATTGACAACAAAATATCGATTTTATATGGATAGCTGAATATCGAATGCGTATGATTAATGTTGAATTCAAAAAAAATATCACTCATACGCATCAGCACTTTACATTGAAACCCTGAAAAATCTGTCGATAGACGTGATACCAAAATTTAATATAGTTTATCTTTTGACATTTTTATTAAAATATAAATTACAAAAATCGTTACATCCAAAATATTGTTAACTTAGTGTGGACAGCTGCGATTAGTACCAGTTAACCCGTCCAAGCCCTCCTCATTCATTATAAGTTTTTCTTAACCTTTTTTTTTTCAAACGTGTTCGTAAGTTTTTGGTACACATTAATTATTTTACTGACTGTAAATCAACCCTCACAATTCCAATTTAATTTTCTCATACAACGCGCACACACACAAAAAACTGGCAGTGTTAAAACAATATTTAAGGGGCTGTGTAAGTACTGCCTTTTAGTTGTTTTTGTGTATTTTTGTTGTTAGGATTATAAACGTTTAAGCTTTATTGTCTGTGACCAGCACGAGGTGTTTTATACGAAGCCTACATACAGCCAAATGATATCTCTGTATTTCGTTTAACAATATCGTATACAATATGAGTTTCCTGTCGCTTTGTCTGACCGAAATTGTATCGTCCATCTGGTTGTCTGTTTTTTTTTTTTGAAAGGTATTTATGTCTATTTGTATTTTTGAAAATTTTTATCTTATAATCTTAATGTTATGATTACACCTGCTTGTATTGTGTTGTCTTTTTTTGTTTTGTTCGTTTTATTTCATTACAGTGTTATTATCTAAAATAAAATTAACCCTTGGAAGGCTGCAAGTGGAACTTTATTAACAAAAATCTTTTTGATCAAATAAAAAATGTTTTTTGTTATAAATGAAAAAATGTCAAGCAAATTTATGTGGCCTTAACCACTCATTCGGTTTTCACAACCATATTATGGTAGTCAGAACCAAATACCGGTTGTCACCACCAAATAACGATTGCCACAACCACATTACGGTTTTCACACCAACATTATGATTGTCAAAACCAAGTTGCTAGTCTTTAAGTTAGTTTTGTAAGATTTATACACTAATTGTTAGGCCAAGAATAGGCAGATTCAAAAATCGGGATAATAAAGCACCCACAAGAAAAACCAATTGGGGTTGGTAAAACCCAATTACCCGATTCAACAACCTCAAATTGAGGTTGAAATATTTGCAGTTGCTGCAACTGTGTTTTTAGATGTTCGAATCTTAACAACAAAATAATTATTTATTTAAAAACTACCTTAAAAAAATCTTTTCCCATTAAAGGTTTAATTATATTAAGTATAATAATAAAAAAATATTTTTAGTAGGTGGGCTAGTTGGTATATCCCAAAATATTAGTTTATATATATTTTTCTTTAGAAATTTCTGTTTTATTTTTTCTGTATATTTTTTTCTTCTTTTTTGTTTAGCTTTTTTTTAGAACACATTGTCCATTGTTAGTGGTTGTGTTATATTATTTTGTACCTGCCCAACAGTTGTTATTACATGTTACTTGGGGCCACAATTGTTTTCAATATTTCTTGTAATGTGGCACTTTTAAATTGTATTTTATGACATTTCAATTAAGATCTTTATCAAAATATTTAAGCATTTAGTTTGCTTTTTGTCTGTTCATATATATTTTTTATTTAATAGGTGGTATTAAGTAAAACATTGTGACACTTAAATTAATACATTTCAATTTAAAAATGTATGTGTGCTCGATGCAGAAAATTGTTGTATCCGTGTAAAAATTTTTTAACGGGGTCACATAACACTGTGCAACAAGAAAAATGAGCCTCAATGGCTTCAACGCCACATGAAAGTAGACCATCAAGTGAACAAAATCACCAAAGGGTTTTGCAAATTCAGTTCGGATTTCTTTCCGAATGAAGTTTTTATATTTTTATCAAAGGCGTTTGGAAAACGTCAAAAATACTATAATAAGAACACATCTGAGCTTCAAAATATGATTTGATGTCTGCAGTGAAATTTTATGGCGGTTCTTTTCTTAGAACATTTTAACCCTCTAACTGCCATTTTAAGGGGTCATTTTAGTCCTTTTTCAAAAACTAAACACAGAAGTCTAATAAAACGTCCATTTAGAGGGTTAAAATGTTCTACAAATATTTTCCTCATAAAATTTCACTAGGGGTTGTCAAATGGTAAAAGTTTGTGCGACATGCGCAAAGTGCTTAAAAAGGGTCAAGTATAAATAATCAATGTTTGTTATTTTTTTTTTTACCAAAGCAGTGTTAAAAAATATCGACAAAAAACAGTGCAAATATACTTTTGAGCTAAAAATGATGTTCTGATGTGTTTTATAAAATTTTATGATGATTCTTTTCTTTGACCAAATTAACCCTCTAGCTCCCGTTTAAAAGGGTCATTTTTGTCCTTTTTTAAAAGAAATACAAAAAAGTCTATAAAAAAAAGGCAGTTAGAGGGTTAAAATGTTTTACAAATATTTTCTGCATCAAATTTTTCTAGGGCACGTATAAGACAGAAAGTTCGTCCTGCATATAGAAAGTGCTTAAAAATTTTTAAGTATTCAAATTTTTTTTTATTATTTTTTTGGGCCGAAGTAAAAAAACACAATTTAAAAAAAAAGTCGAAAAAAAAAATTTTGGTAAAAAAAAAATTCGACGAAAATATTTTTTTTTTTTTTAAAATATGTTTGTACTTGTTTAAATACCATTCGGTGATCAATTCTGTTCACAAGTGTCAAGCAGCAGCCGAATGAAGCCGAATACAAAAAAAGTCCATAAAAAAGCATTTTGTGTTTTTAGGTTATGTTGAATGTACCACAATTTTCGAGGTATTTTTATATTTTCGTTCATAACTTTTGAACCGCCGAACCGATTTCGCTCAAATGGAATACCAAACTACTTAGGGCAAGAACAAGTAAATATGCTAAGTCTTAGTTATATCTGTTTAATACTTTGGCCGTGATAACCATTTCCACAGACGGACAGGCATCGCTAGAATGTCTTAAAATCGATCACTGATCAATAATATATAAGGGGGTTTTCGTGTCAACTGACACAACTTTTGATACCGATCTACTATCCTATTGGATAGCAGTGCAGACACAATTTTTCAACGAGATCTGTCATGGAATCTCTGAGTTAGATGGGTCGAAATTTGACATTTTGGCCAAGAAGTGTTTATTCTCATCCATATAACTTCTTACCAATTGTTTTTAGCAAAATGTGTCCCAAACAGTTTAGATAGCTATTTCTTCAATTTTGCGAAAAAAAATTATAAAAAATTAAAAAAAAAAGATGTTTGACTTTTTTGTCAAATCGGGCCCTTTTTTTGACTCAAAAGAAAGCTTTGGTGTTTTCCCCACCTAATTCTTCTTTGCCTCAAATATATTTTTTCTCCACCAACAAATTTCCGCTAGAATGGCATCACGCGACTTTTTCCTATGATATCTGATATGGTGATCACGGCCAAAGTATACACTCAAAAAATTATGTAGGTAAATTCCAGTGAATATTCACTTAAAACAAATGAAATTTTATTTAAAAACCATTCCACTATTTTTTTTTATTTAAAATAAAAACACATTGCAGTCAATTTTAAATGTTATTATAATGACTAACCAAAACATTAAAAAATTACTGAATATTCACTTATTTTGTATTGAAAAACAGTAAAACTATAGAAGAAATTTTTTACTGCCGAAAATGAATGTAACAGGAAATTCGTTTTAAAAAAAAAAATTTAATACTTTAAAATTTTTAAGCATTTTCTATATGCTGGACGAACTTTCTGTCTTAGACGTGCCCTAGTAAAATTTGATGCAGAAAACATTTTTAAAACATTTTAACCCTCTAACTGCCTTTTTTATAGACTTTTTTGTATTTCTTTTAAAAAAGGACAAAAATGACCCTTTAAGCTAGAGGGTTAATTTGGTCACAGAAAAGAATCATCATAAGATTTTATAAAACACATCAGAACATCATTTTTAGATCAAAAGTATATTTGCACTGTTTTTTGTCGATATTTTTTAACACTGCTTTGGTAAAAAAAAAATAACAAACATTGATTATTTTTCCTTGACCCTTTTTAAGCACTTTGCGCATGTCGCACAAACTTTTAGCATTTGACAACCCCTAGTGAAATTTTATGAGGAAAATATTTGTAGAACATTTTAACCCTCTAAATGGACGTTTTATTAGACTTCTGTGTTTAGTTTTTGAAAAAGGACTAAAATGACCCCTTAAAATGGCAGTTAGAGGGTTAAAATGTTCTAAGAAAAGAACCGCCATAAAATTTCACTGAAGACATTAAATCATATTTTGAAGCTCAGATGTGTTCTTATTATAGTATTTTTGAAGTTTTCCAAACGCCTTTGATAAAAAAATGAAAACTTCAGTGGGCTATAAAAAAGAAATCCGAACTGACTTTGCAAAACCCTTTGCTGATTTTGTCCACTGTATGGTCTACTTTTATATGGCGTTGAAGGCATTGAGGCTCAATGCGATGACCCAAAATTTGTTGCACAGTGTAATAAGAATAATTATTATACTAAATAAAAACACTTTGACAAATTACTACAAAAAGTCCCGTAATCTCACACAGAAAAAAATAAAAAAAAAAAAATTTGTAAATTTTTAATACTATTGGGGGAAAATTACTCAATTTGGCACCAATAAACGATTTAATAGTATTGAGTAATTTTTTAATAAAAAAACATTAAATGCTTACTAAAAAATTTGAGTTAATTTTTAATTGACACAACTAAAACTTTACATAAAATTTTTCGATTTCTTAATTGTGTCAAGTAAAAATTTACTCAAAATTTATCATTTTTCATTTCATAATTTTCAAGTTTAAAAAAGTTTCACATTTAAAAAAAAAGTGTTTTTTTTTCAAACTTTACCAAATATATTTATGTCTTAAAGACAAAGGAAAATTTCATAAAGATGATTTTAAACTTTCATATACATATACAAAAAAACAACAAACTAATTGAGAATTAAAAACACCAAGAGAATAAAAAAATAATAAAAAAAAAAAAAATCTAAATTTGTATTGAATTGTTTACTCAATTTTTTTTTTTTTAGTTTTTGATTACAATTTTAATTGCGTCAATTAAAAAATTACTTAAGTTTTTTTTTAAATTTAAACAAGTAATTGCTCAAATTGTTTTTCTTAATATTATTTTCTGTGCATTTTACCAATATTCCTTGTTTTTTAACAAAAAAATTTGTGTTTTGGTAGATCGAAATAGGAATTCTATTATTTTATTGGTAAAAAGCTTGTAATTTTTACTAGACATTCGAGAAAAAGGGGAGGTAGCAAAAAATAAAAGTTACAAGATTTTCTTGTCATTTTAAAAGGTTATTTTGAGTGTACTTTTTTTATTTTCTTTAAACCAAAAATGTGTGTAATTTGGCTTTGTAACTTGGATAATAATTCACCTGCTGGTAAATAAAAAAAATCACAAGCTGGTAAACATCGAAATTGGTACACATCGAAATATTGGTTTAGGATGCCATAAAGTATATGGGGCATTCCTTGTGAAATCGGACACTTTGAAAAACTTTTTTTTAGATTTTCCCAAGTTGTTTACAGTTTTTAGTACCCTTCGAAAACTCCTTCGTGGTAAATTTTCAGATTTTTTTGATGACCCGTTCAAAAGATATCGAATTTTTAAAAATTGGTAGTTTGTTCCTTTACTCAAACTTCTTTTAATCATATCTTCTTCAATAATGGTCCAAATTTCAAAATTTTTGTTTTTTTACTTACTTTTTAAAAAAAAAATCTTAAAAGCGCTCTAGTATGCATTTTTTAAGTTTTAAAATTTAAATCTCATTTTTGAAAATGTTTGTACTCTTCGATTTTTTTGAAATTTTTTTGTGTAAAACTTCTATCAATTCTACAAATTTTTTGCCCAGGAGCATCGTGGGATAACGATTATTACTATTTTTTAAAATTTTTTGAAAAAATTTTATTGTAATTTTCCAATCTTAAAATCATTTCTACTACTCTAATGGTGCGTCATATAGGGGTCCTTTATAAGACCGACCCCCATCAATTTTTACGTGTTAACATTTCTTTGGAACAAACTTATACCCTATCTCCAATTTCTAGGGGGGCTCCCACACAAAACGACATTTTTTAAAATTTGTTCCAACCGCTCTAACTGCCCTAATAGTGCCCTTAGAGCAACAAAATGTATGACTGACCCACAATATTTTTTTAGTCCAAACATTTTTTCTGAACACACCTACCCTCTATCTTTAACTGTTAAGGCGGTCCCCATACAAATTTTTTTATTTTTTGTAAATTTGTTTTATTTAATCAGCTTCTACCGGTTTAATGGTGCGGCCGAGAGGGGTCATTAGTGAGACCGACCCCCATTTATTTTTACCCTTCAACATTTTTTCAAAATATACCTACGCCCTATCTTAACTCCCTAAGTAGGCTCCCATACAAAATTACATTTTTATAAAATTTGCTCCAACTGTTATTTGTATGGGAGTCTACTTGGGGAGTGGAGATAGGGCGTAGGTATGTTTTGAAAAAATGTTGTAGGGTAAAAATAAATGGGGGTCGTTCTCACCAATGACCCCTCTCGGACGCACCATTGGGCCGGTAGAAGCTGATGAAATAAAACAAATTTACAAAAAATAAAAAAAATTGTATGGGGACCACCTTAACAGTTAAAGATAGAGGATAGGGGTGTTCAGAAAAAATGTTTGGACTAAAAAAATATTGTGGGTCGGTCATACATCTTGTTGCTCTAAGGGCACTATTAGGGCAGTTAAAGCGGTTGGAACAAATTTTAAAAAATGTCGTTTTGTGTGGGAGCCCTCTTAGAAATTGGAGATAGGGTATAAGTTTGTTCCAAAGAAATGTTAAGACGTAAACATTAAGGGGGGTCGGTCTTATAAGGGACCCCTCTATGACGCACCATTAGAGCAGTAGAAATGATTTCAAGATTGGAAAATTACAATAAAATTTTTTCAAAAAATTTTAAAAAATAGTAATAATCGTTATCCCACTGTGCTCCTGGGGAAAAAATTTTTAGAATTGATAGAAGTTTTACACAAAAAAAATTCAAAAAAATCGAAGAGTACAAACATTTTCAAAAAGGAAATTTAAACTTTAAAACTTAAAAATCGCATACTAGAGCGCTTTTAAGAATTTTTTGGGATTTTTTTTTAAAAAGTACGTAAAAAAACAAAAATTTTGAAAAAAAAAATTTGAAATTTGGACCATTATTGAACAAGTTATGGTTAAAAGAAGTTTGAGTAAAGGAACAAACTAGCAATTTTTAAAAATTCGATATCTTTTGAACGGGTCATCAAAAAAATCTGAAAATTTACCACGAAGGAGTTTTCGAAGGGTACTAAAAACTGTAAACAAATTGGGAAAATCTAAAAAAAAAGTTTTCAAAGTGTCCGATTTCACATGGAATGCCCCATATATATTCATGATCCCCGATCGATTTTAACTCGATCTTGCGATGTCCGTCCGTCAGTCCGTCTGTTGAAAACACGCTAACTTTTGAAAGACTTTACGGGGGCCGTGAAGTTTGGCGTATATGTTTGCTATTTACCTTGTCAGATTACAGTTACAATCCAGCGAAATCTGTCCAGTGGTTCAAAAGTTATAAGAAAAAGAGTGAATTTTGGCAAGGGTTTTTCACGAATTTACGAGATAAAAAACACGCTTATTCAATTCTGAGAGTGCTGAAGCTTAACATATAGTTTTGTCGTTGCTCTAGTCTAGTTCTTGTTGAATTTCCGCCAAATCGGTATAGTGCACTGGACCGCTGCAGTGGTTCAAAAGTTATTAGCAAAACCGTGAATTTCAGATTGGGTTCACCTTAAATTCACGTGTTGAAAAAACCAAGCTTTAAAAAAACCGCTTTAAAAATATTGGTAAGCCACAAAATTACTTTACAAAGTATTTTTGTCACTCAGAAATATTTTTCACTGAGAAAAAAAAATTACACTCGAAAAAAAAATTTTACACTCAAAAAAAAAAGGGAATTTTTATTTTTTTTTTTACAAAAATGACAAAAAAAAAAGTTTTTTACTAAAAATAAAATATTTCTAATCAAAATTGTTAATTTTTTTTCACGTCAAAACTTTAACTATCCTTAAAAAGGGGCATTGTGGAGGGTATTCAGAAATTCAGCCACGTAGAATTTATCTTTTCTACTTGTTTATCATTCATTTTGCATAATTAATAGTAGTACAATTTTATCATTATTTAAATAATGTTGTAATATACACGGCCACAAAAAGGGGCGTAAGTCGAAAAAGATCCATTGTATTTCGAAAAAGTCAATTGTTATTCAAAAATGCCTTGCGAATTTTGTACTCTTGCCAAAAACATTAAATAATGATACTGTTTTGCAGAAGCTTTGGGTGTACTTGCCAAAGCAAAGTTTTTTTTTGGAAAAAATAATGTTATATTACTTTGCTATTCCATGCAAACGAAAAGAGCTGTACATTTGGTAAAAGAGTGCAAGAATAAGTGCAAAAAAGTGTTTTTACATTTTGGAGAGTATAAAAGATTCGGCACCGAAGAATTTAACACTCTCACTTGTTTTATGTACATTTGATAAGCAAATTTTTATTTGAAAAGTTTAGATTTGTTGAAAAAGTAGTTTTGGTAAAAAAGGGGAAATATGATTTTTGGTGAAAAAAAATTTTTGATGGATGAAAAAAAATTTTTGAAGAAAAAAAAAAAAATTTTGATGAAAACAAAAAAATTTGATGAAAAAAAAAAAAATTTATGAAAAAAAAAAATTGATGAAAAAAAAAATTGATGTAAAAAAAATTTGATGGAAAAAAAATTTGATGAAAAAAACTTGAAAGTATATTTTTAACCAGCTAGTGAATAACGGTTTTATTCACAACGAGGTAATTTATTATCCAAGTTACAAACCCAATTTACTATAATTTTTGGATTTAAGAAAAAGCAAATAGTAATTCTTATTTTCCTTTTCGTTAATTGTTAGCTTATACATATAGTCAAACTGAGGTGGTGTCCTGCTACATTTTTAAAATCAGACACCAGCCTAAAAACATTATCATGTTAAAAATATCAATTGTAAATTGAAAAAGGTCAGTTGTAATTGAAAAAAATAAAAAAAACAATTGGAATTCGAATTACAAATGGAATCTTAAAAACACAAGTTGAATCTTCGAATTACAAATGGAATCTTTGAATTTCAAGTAGAATATTCGGATTACAATTGACTTTTTTTATTCAAGACTAGCAGGCCCGCCCGGAACTTTGTCACCGGTAATATTAAATAAAGTATTAAAAAAGGATCAGGATTTAAGTCCCCATTTCTAAAATTCTCCCCTGCAGAATCTTTATTTTATTTAATTTTGGTCGTGTTAGTCTTTCATAAAAGCTATTTAGAATAAAAAATAAAATTAAAACAATCCCCCGTTTAGCCCGGAATCATGTTCGTTTCGGTAAACAATTTTCTTAAACATTTGCATGCCCTTATATCGTAATTATTGAAATCATGTCATTCCCTGTATCATTTCATTTCGCTTTCCGTTCTATTCCATTTCCTTCCCTATTCTATTCATACCAATTCACTGAATTCCAATTCATTTCGTTCCATGTATGCTTCACTCCTTTCTGTATAACATGTGTTAAAGAAATAAAAACCTTTTAGATTCGTTATCCCAATTGATATTTTTATATAGTACCATATTACCTTACCTCAACCAATTGTTTACACCTTTTAACCCTTAAAAATTTTAATTTATGTCCTTCTCTTCATTGTTAACTCTGCTGGAAGGTTTCAGGGAATAGTAAAAATACCACAGTACAATAATTTACCCTTATAACCCCATTAAAATCTAAATTTCCAGAAGGTTCTTTTTCAGAATAATTTTTTGGGCTGGAGGATCCCACATTTCAAGTTTCTATCACCAATATTTCAGGAGATAGAAAAGGTTACAATGTTCACTACTTTTCACCATTTGCTCCATTAAAATCGGAATTTCCAAAAAGAATTTTTTTTCAGAATGTTTTGAAATCGGATGAGTAGTTTCGAAGTTTTAAATTTTAAGTTTTAGACCCAAATTGATCTTTAAAATGAGCGCGGTCAATGAAGCCTACCCTAACTCACTTGAAGGAGAATTCTAAATATTGGTGAAATCATGAAAAGTTTCGAATGTTTTAAAATTTTACTTCGATGAACCGTAGCCTATATCTAACCTGAAGGACCATTCTAAATATTGGAAAACGTTTTTTTTTTTTAAATCGAATGTGTAGTTTCGGAGATTTTGAAATTTTAAGTTTTTCTTTTAAAAGTGGGCGTAGAAATGGGCGTGGTCAATGAAACCCAGCATATTTCCACTCTGAAGAACCATTCCAAGCATTAGTGGAAAAATTTTGAAAATCGGATGAGTAATTTTGGAAGTTTTTAAATTTTAGGTTTTTTGGCCAAAAAGTGGGCATAGAAGTGGGCGTGATCGATGAGTCCTAGCCTATGTCCAACCTGGAGGAACACTCTAAATATTGGTGAAAACCTTTTTGAAATCGTATGAGTAGTTTCATAGATATTTAAGTTTAAGTTTTTTGCCAAAAGTGGGCGTAGAAGTGGGCGTGGTCGATGAATCCTAACCTTAGTCCACCCTGAAGGAGCACTTAAAATATTGGTAAAAACATTTTGTAAATCGCATTAGTAGTTTCAAAGATATTTAAATTTTAAGTTTTTTTGCCAAAAGTGGGCGTAGAAGTGGGCGTGGTCGATTGAACCCAGCATGTCTATCATGAAGGATCATTCCAAGAATGCATTGGTAAAAAAAAATTGAAATCGGTTTAGTAGTTTTGGAGATTTTTAAATTTTACGTTTTCTGGGAAAAAGTGGGCGTAGAAGTGGCCGTGGTCGATAAAACCCAGTATGTCATCATGAAGAAACATTCCAAGTATGCATTGGTAAAAAAAAATTTGAGATCGGTTAAGTAGTTTTGGAGATTTTGAGATTTTTAAATTTTACGTTTTTTGGCAATAAGTGGGCGTAGAAGTGGGCGTGGTCGATGAAACCTAGCCTATGTCCGTCCTGGAAGAACACTCTAAATATTGCTGAAAACTTTTTTGAAATCGGATGAGTAGTTCCGGAAATTACTTTCTACAAACAAACAAACAAACAAACAAAAAAACATACAAACATTACCTCTTTATAATATTATAGTATAGAAGTATAGCCTAATATCTATACTTCTATACTATAATACGGGTCGATTTGTATGGATCGAAAAAAACTGAAAAATCGTATAGCAAAAACAAAATCTACAAGAAATTCTAAGAAACTTTCCCAAAGAAACCATTGGTCTAAAATCGAACCCTATACCGCGCCTAACGACATGAAAATCCGTCCGTCCGTCTGTCTTTCTGGCTGTGTAAAACACGCTAACTTTCAAATGTTAGCGGAAGAATGAAAAATATATACGGCAAGCTGCTGAAGCGTGGCGTATATATTTGTTATACTTCAGGTCAGATTTATACTAAATTTCAGCGAAATCTGTCCAGTGGTTCATAAGTTATTAGCATAATGGGGAATTTCAGATGGGTTTTAACCCGAACTCCCGTGTTGAAAAAAACGCTAAACACGCTTTGAAAAGGAATAGTAAGCAAAAAAAAAATATTTTAGAATCTATTTTTGTCACTCAAAAAAACTAAAAAAAAAATATTACACTCAAAAAAAATTACACTCAAAAAAATTTACACTCAAAAATTTTTTTTATTTACAAAAATTAAAAAAAAATATTTACTCAAAATAAATCAAATACTGATGTAAAAAAAATATTCAGTTATCAAAAATTTTTATCGAACACAGATTTTTTCCTCTCCGATATGCAACTCTCCAATTTCATCCCACAAAAGTATCTATGTGTTTTTTTTTTGACTAAATATCATTATGATCCTCAATTACATACTTTTATTTACTAAGAAAAATCCGCTGAACCAGCTTCCCTTTGTAATTAACAAACAAAGGCTTTGGAGGGAATCGAACCCACAACTCCTGCACTTACTTTCAGAGTACCAGGCTACATGTTAATCAGGCGCGGATCCAGGAATTTCATTTGGGGGGGGAGATTTTTCTTTTTTACCAAAAAATCGGAAAACAATAAAGTTTGGCTTGAAGGGGGGGGGGGGGGGGGTATTGTGTTAATTTTTGTTAATATTTTTAATATTGCGTAACAAATTAATAACCAAAAAAAATACTTTTTTCAAGCATTTGGATTTAGGGGAACTCTTTTATTCCAAAAATTTTTTTCACTAGAGGAAAGTCGTATTTACTTCCAAAAGAGGACCATTTTTATAGTCTTACAAACGTGCTTATTCACAGTTATGACTGACTATGACTGTCATAAGCCAATGTTTATGATTGAACAGTCATAACATCAAATATTTTTCTATACAAAAAAATTAAAAAACTTTAAATTTCATTTGCAAATTTTAAGATTGATATTATGACTTTTCAGTCATAAAAATTGGCTTATGACAGTTAAAGCTAGTCACAACTGTGAATAGACACGTAAAATTTTATATAAAATTTTTTAATTTTCAAAAACAATAACAACATTAAGCATTAATATTCCGAAAAAAATAATAAAGTATTAGATTTTTATGCATGTACCCTTCACAAAATATCTCAGATGATAAAACAATTTTACTACAGAAAAACTCTCAGATTCTTAAATATTTTTCATATAAAAAAATAACCCCTTCAGAAAATTGTTCAGATTCTGAAACCCTTACTTATAGAAAATGTCTCAGATTTTTAAAATTTTCTATAGAAATAATCTGAGATTTTGAGACATTCTTTCTATAAAAAAATTCCAAATTCTGATATATTTTTCTTATAAAAATCCTCTGAAATAATTCTCATATTTCAAAGTTATTCTCAGATTCTAAGAACTTTTTCGTATACAAAAATTCTTAGATCCTGAAACATAATTCGTAAAAGAATATTATCAGATACTAAAAAATTATCAGTTTTTAAAATATTTTATAAAGAAATTTTGAATCAATTTTCTTAAAATACGAAAAAATGTTACGGTTTTAATGCCATATAGATTCTGAAACATTTTCATATAGAAAAAATTTTATTATTAGACACATTTCAAAAGAAAAATTTACATACTCAGACTCTAAGACGTTTTTCCTTTAGAAAGGTTATTCGATTCTGAGAAATTTTTGCTAAAAAAATTTGGGTATATTCTGAAACATTATTTCAAAGGAAAAATTTTCAGTTGCTGTGGGATGTTTTCTATAGAAAAGTTTTAAGACATTTTCCCTAAAATTTAAGATAGATTACAATAAAAAAAATTTTACATTTAGAGTCAAATAAGTATCAAAACAGTTTCTAAAAATAAAGTCTGGAATTTCGAAAATTTCTATAAAAATATTCAGATAATAATTTTTTCTTAGAGAATGATAACTCTGTTGCCATTTAACTCTATTGCCATTTAACTCTATTGTCATTTAAGTTTTTCAAATGCAATTTCTTTCATTCTGACACATTTAAAGGATTTAAAAAAAATTTACTTCAGTACAAATAGCCCCTATTTGTTTACATCCTGGTCATTTTCCTTCTATCTTTGTTCCCCTCCCTTTTTCCTTTCTTTTCCTTTTTTTCTTTTTTTCCTTTCTTTTTTCCTTTCCTTTCCTTTCATTTTTTTTAAATCATTTTGGGGGGGGGGGAGAAATCCCATTCTCCCCCCCCCCTGGATCCGCGCCTGTGTTAATATACTGCAGCCCAATATAAAATGAATAATGGAGTAAAATTATCATGGATTAACGATAAAGCCAGCGATTTATTGTGAAAATTTTTTATTATAATTTTTCGTCTGTGGCGTTTTCATTACAAATCAATCTAATTATTTATTTCTCCATTTCAAGGATTATGTCTACTAATATACTTGCCGCCCATAATCTCAAAAATTGTTCGAATTATATCCAGCGGCAATTAGTAAAACATTGCCGCTGGATATGGTCTTGCAGCATATCGGTATATAAAACTATGTTTTCTTTACATCTTAGGTGTATGGTATGTTCAGCAACTTTGTAGAAAATATTATGGCAAATATTTTTGTGAAACATATTAACCCTCTAATTCCCTCTCATAACAGTATTTTTTGGCTCTATTCTAACAAATCGCAAAAAACACCCCGAAAGAGGGGAAGGGTGGGGATGAAATGTTCTACAAAAATGTTGCCAATAAAATTTTACTACATACCTCAGAGCACACCAAAGCCCAAAAATTAACACAAACACCAGAAAAGGGTCAAGTTCTATGTTTTGGTTGTGAAAAAAAGGACGGACGGACAAATCTTCATGTCGTTAGGCGCGGTATAGGGTTTGATTTTAGAAACATGGTTTCTTTGGGAAATGTTCTTAGAATTTCTTGTAGATTATGTTTTTGCTATACGATTTTTGACAAAAAAAATCGACCCGCCCTAATAGATATAGATGTAATAATGTTGTATTGTAGTTCGAAATCTATATCTATAATTACAAATTCAAATAAAATCAATTGAACTTTTTCGAATTACAATTAAAATTTTCAAATTTCAAATGGAAATTTTTTAATTGGAATCTTCGAAAAAAAAAAAAATTTAATTGAATCTTTGACTATTAGTTTTTTCGAATTACAACTGATCTTTTACGAATTACATCTGTAAATGGTGTAGACTTTTTGTTCTTATCTTTTCAAGAAATGATACAATATTTATGTTCAGTTTAATTCCCCATACACTTACACTAACAAATACTACTATAATACAAACAATAAATACAAAAAGTTTTGTTTTTTTAAGTACACAATAGAAAAGAAAATCCTTAAAAAAAGCAATAATGTGTTATTACAACTACAAAAAAAAAAAAAAAACAAAAGGAAAAAAAAAATATTTCGCATTAACGATTTTGTACGATTAGCAAAAACAAAAAAAAAGTAAGAAAACACAAACTAAAGGTAGGAATTATCAAAAAAATTTACTTATACATACACAAAAAAATATCAATGATATTAAATTGTAGGTGTATTTTAAGAAACAGCTGTAAGTTATAACAAAACATCATTAAAGAGAATAATTTTTGTTTGTGTAGGGGTGTCTGTATATATGAATGTATGCGTGTGGGTCTGCCTAAAAATAATTTTGATAACACAGCACAGCAGCAGTCGCAGCAACAGTTACAATTTATGTTTTGTTTTATTTTTGGTAGAAATTGTAGGTGGGAAGTGGAAGGGACAGGGGTACTATTTTGCTTTTACTCATTCTCTCACTAATACTTATACAGTCATATTTACAGTACACACTCATACTTACAAAACTAACTTTAACAACAACTTGTGGTAAAATATATTGTTGCTGTATTTCTCTTTATTCTTTTTTTTTGTTGGCTTAAGAACAAAAAGTAATAATAAAAAAAGTTTTTTAAATATAATGTTTTTACAAGATGCTTTTTACCTTTCATTGTGTTGTTATAATGTTTTTTTTTTATTTTTGCTTTTATAAGAAAGTGTGTTAGTGTGTATAATATGGATGCCTTCGTACAAGAGTGTGTTGGTTTTAAACAATATAAAAGTATACACCTGCAAAATTAAGATGCTTTTTGGAAATTCTCTATTTAGAAGGTGATAGAAAATGAAGACAAATATAACAATTTAGAATTGTTCATGAATATTGTATTTTTAAACAATTTAGACATAAATTTATAAATGTATAAGCTAGTCAACGAAATAGCTAAAATACACAATGGAATAAACCACCCCCCTCCACCAGAAAAAGGAAAATTCTAACACTCTTTAACGCTTGTCACATCGAATAATATAAGATTCTATGACCTTTTTCTATAGAAACATTCTAAAAATCTTTTTAAACAGAAAAATTCTCAGATTGTGAGACAATGTCAAATTTTCAAAGAGAAAACACATGTTTGAAACATGATTGCAGCACATTAAATCAACAATAATGGAGGAAGAACGTAGTATGGTTGATCCCTTTGATCATATCATGCGCGGATCCAGCTCTTGGGTTTAGGGGGGGGGGGTGGTGGGAAAATTTTTTTTGCATCATTGGTTAAGGTTATTTAGTGTTCGACTGTTGTTTATTAGTAGTATAATTTTTTCCTATAATAAATTAGGAAAATAAAATTTGTAACGACGAGTTTCCTCCGGTTGCTGGGGTATAGCTCACGGGGCCAGGTTCGTCACAGAAATTTATATTTGCAGTGACAGAGAATGAGAAATGAAACGAGTTGTTTATTTTCTTTTGAAAATTAATATAATTCTTTTATTAATTCATTGCTTAAAACTAGTAAAAATGATAAATGGTATTGTATACGAAGTAAATTAAAATATGGTTTGCTTCCCACTGGACAGCCGATGACGGGTTAGCTGGATTGGAACCAAGTAGAGATGGGCGCTGGTCACGTGATTTGCGTGATTCACGTGAATCACGCGTGAATCACGCGTGAGTGTGAGTGATTTTCATTTCAATCACGTGATTGTGAGTGAGTGTGAGTTGAAAAAAAATCTGAGTGAGTGATTAGTGAGTGAGTCATTAATTTTTTGCGTGAGTTTGCGTGATTAGATTTTTTGATTTGCCCATTTTTTTTAATTTTTTGTAAAATTTTTTTTTTTTTGATTTTTTTTCTTTTTTGGTATGAAAATTTTATTGCGTGAGTAGATTTTGCGTGACTCACGCGTGAGCGTGATTGAATCTTGCGTGAGTCACGCGTGAGCGTGAGTAACTTTTTTATTACTCACGTGAATAGTGAGTGAGCGTGAGTAAAAAAAAAATTGCGTGAGTGATTCGATTATTTTTTGCGTGAGCGTGAGTGAGTGTGAGTCAAAATCCACTCACGCGCCCATCTCTAGAACCAAGTATTGATATGGCAATTCTGCTTACAATTGAAGAGACCCAGCAAAATTTTCGGTTGCAAAGAACCGATTGTGGAACAACTCATACTTCCCTAGAACCTGTTCTAATTCTTGTGAAACACCGATTCTTTTTACAAAGGGATTGTCCCAAAAGCAACAGGTGTTTGTAAGCAAAATTGGAACACATTTTTGTTCTTCGGAATCGGTTCTAGAAGTAAAATTTAGAACAGAAATGAGAATTAAAGAAATATTTTGAATTGCATTATTTTATTAAAAAAATGTAAAGATAATCCTATATGACATCGTATATTAATTTTTTTTTAACACACATACATCCTTTTTCGCCTCCAAAATTGCATTTTGGGCCTTGCAATAAAGATACACCAGAACATGGATTTTCTGCAAACAAAAATGAAAAACATTATTTTATTAGTATTTGTCCCGAGCCAGACAATCAAAATTTAATTTACTTACCTTCGTATCAACAATTTTCACGATTATATCCTGACATTTTCATAGAATTTCGTGTTTTTTCTTGGTGAACACAAAAAAAAATATATTTATTTTTTTATTTTTTTGACACATAATTTTTTTTAATTCCTGAGAACCAAAATGTTATGAAATTTAGATTGCATAGAACAAGCTTCACAATAATATTCACTTAACTTGTTCTGAATAATTAAAGTGTAATAGTGTTTGATTACCGAAGAACCTGTTCTAGAACAAGTGTTATCGGAATCGGTTCTGAAAAATTTTCCTGGGGAGTTAAACTACAGTGTTATTATGAGAATCCAAAGTAATTCTATTAAAAAATCCAAGAGCACAATAGGGAACCTGCGACGGATCTCACTTAATACCAAAGAGCACAATAGGGAACCTACGACGGAACTCCCATAAAACCAAAGAGCACAAAAGGGTACCTACGACGGATCTCCCTTAAAACCAAAGAGCACAAAATCACTAGAGATACCTAACGACGGCACTCCTCTCTACTACTCGACCAAACACTAGAGGTACCTAACGACGGAACTCCTCTTTACTACTCGACCAAACACTCGAGGTACCTAACGACGGAACTCCTCTTCACTACACTCACTAATCACTACGAGCACTGTTCACTTTGCCGGTTACCGACCGACCGATCATTTCTTCATTGTTGCTCTGCTTTTATATCATTTTCCTTTCATCACTCTGCCTCAGGGATGTTAAAGTTGGTACAATTGTACTTTTTTTGGTACATTTTGACCTTCAAAAGTACCGTGGTACTACCGCGACTAATTTGGTACAATTTTTAAAATTTCCAATTTCTTTATAACTCATCGGAAAAAGACCCCAACATTTTTCTTTACTTTAAAAAAATGCTCACAAAAGTACTAATGCTAGACCAATTTACACCATAAATGATACACTTTTTTTAGTTGTTTTAAAACAGTTTAAAGAAGTTCAAATCAAATAAAAAAAAATTACAAAAAAGGAAAGTTATCAGAATTAGACACTTGAAAAAAAAAAATACTCTATTTTACCAAACAAAAAGTCCCAGAATTTTCCACAGAAGAATCAGTCAGTTATTTATAGACAATTAATGAAGATATTATTAATTGCATATTTTGACACCTTTCATCTTTAGAAGAATTCTAAGAGCTTGATACATTTTTCGTGTTTACACACTCAGATACATTTTTTCTGTCGAAAAATTCTAGAATTTTTTTTTAAATATCGGACAATGAGACATTTTTCTGCAGAATAGATTTCAAGAAATTGTTCATAAACGCCCCCTGAAAAATGTTTTTTTCTTTGGAGGGGGGGGGGGGGGGTTGTGTACAAGATTTAGTACAAACGAATTCACACTCTCATTTGTTTTAGTTAAGTTTTTAATACTTGAAAAAAAATGGTACCGTGAGGGTCCAAAAAGTACAATTTTTTTTTGAAAGTTGGTACAAAATTTAAAACCCCATTTAACATCCCTGCTCTGCCTATGACGTTGGCAGAGGTAGTGTGTCAGATGACAGATATCAACTGTGTACATATCAGCTGTTGTGATGAGCTGTGTTCAGTTGTATTAAAATTTTCCGTTAAATTCAAATTTAAATTTATAAGAATAATTGGTTGAATGGAAAAATAAACCAGGGTTCGAAAAAAAACTCTAACGTACGGTACGTTAGTGTTCTGTACGGAACTATGGATCGACCGTACGTTATCGAAACGTACCGTTCCAAGAACATATCACTAAAAAGTTTTTTAGTGGTTGTGAAGGTGTTCGCAAACAGAATTCCGAACGTTATGCCTGCGAGTTGAAGAACAGAAACTTTACGATAACGTACCGAACTAGGTTAGAAACAAAATAAAGTTCTTTTAGTGTTCTGTTTGCGAACTTTTGAGACATTTTTTTTTTAATTTAAAATGGCGATATCTCGAAAACTAAGCAAGATAGAGCAAAACGGAGCACATTTTTGGTTCTTGGGATCTCCATAGTATCGCTAGGCCTCTACACATGGGTGAATCAAGCACTTTTTTCCTATAGAAAAGGTCTCAGAATTTCTTATTGAAAAGTCTTAGATTCTAAAACATCTTTCTAATAAAAATTATCTCAGATTCTAAGACATTTTTCCTAAGGAAGAATACTTAGATTCCGAGACATTTTTCCTATAAAAGTCCCAGATTCTGTATAATTTTTCCTATAGAAAAAGTCTAAGATTCTATTGCATTTTTTGTATATAAAATTCTCAAATTTTAATGAATAAAATTTTCTTATTTTTTCCACCGAAAAGTTTTATTATAAATTTAATTTTTTTTCTATAAAAAAAAAAAAATTTCTAAAGAAAACTTTTGAGATTCTTGAAAATTTTAGAACAAATTCTCACTCATGATGTCATGATGTCAAATTTTCAATATAGAAAATTCTCAGACTTTTCCTATAGAAAAACTGTTAGATTTTTCTAATTAAAATTGTCAAAATTATAAGGTTTTTTCTATAAAAAAGTTCTAAGAAAAATTCTCAACTTTTTTCTATAAATTCCCAAATTATTCATTTAGAAAAATTAAGAAATTTTTCGTTAAGAAAAGTTCCCAAATATTTCGTCTAGATAAATTCTTGTATTTTTTATTAAGAAATGTTTTAATTTTTTGAGACTTTATCACATAGAAAAATTTTAGCATTCAGAAACATTTAAGGATTCTTAGAAATTTTTCATAGACGAATTTCTATAAAAAAAGTTCTATATAAAAAAAATTATTTTAATAATTCACACTTAGAGTGTAAAGAAAATGAAACTTTGTCGAAAAAAGTATGTTTTTTAACTTAAAGGGCGGTATCTCAGCCAATTTTAACCCGATTCTCAATCTTTTTGTTTTGTTGTAAAACAACAAAGTTAATTTTTTTTATTTAAATTTAAGAATTTAGGTGTTTTATAACATTTGCAAATAAAAAAGTACTAAACGAAGTGATCGAGGAAAACCATAAGTATTTCTGTATTCTATGGACTCCAAGCTGAATTTTCATATGAGAACCTTTGATAAGTTTTTGGTTAACTTTTGTAGCACTGTGTAATAGTTTTTACACTGTGGAGGGCTTTCACATATTTGGTACGTCGGAATTATTTTGTTTTTACATGCTGTTTTGTAATTTGCTCTTAAATGCCGCCTATTTAATAATATACAAAATTTAAATAAATTAATACACTTGGGATTTAAAAAAAAAGAAATTTCAGTTTAAAATGCTGTTATCATGGATTAAAAACTGAAATATGTAAGGGGAGACTTATAAAAACAATAACAGGAATTAATTTAGTTTATAGAAAAAAATAAATAACATTGTGCTTTTTTGTAATAACCAGGAACAGGAACTTTATGCCCTAAAAAACTGTGTTTTAGGAGACTCAAATATGCATTAAAAAACCTTAAAATATGCACTAAAAACTATAAAGATATGCACTAAAAATTAAAAAAATAGTGCATTTTTAATTTTATGAACAAAAATCTCTACATTATCCAAAAATTTAATTATTATTTTTTTTTTTACTAGTTTTTAACTTTGTTAGCTTACTAAAGAAAAAATATTATTGTGGTAGGACAAGTATTTCAGTTCCAAAATTGTTCTCAAAAAAAATTAACGATGACCAAAAGAGTTCACAAAAAATTGAAAAAAAAGCTAAAACTAAAATTGTATACAAAATATGTATCACCCAAAAATATGCATTTATAGCGAAATAATAGCAAAATATGCATTTTCGGTAAAATATGCAAAAATATGAACTAATGAATCGATGCCATTTTCAAGAAAATGCTTTAATTTTCAAAGATATTTGGTTTATGCTGTTTTAGGACTTTCAGAAAAAAAATGTGCATTTGCATGAAAGTCCTCTCCTTGGTAATAACTAATAGAAAAAGGCATGCGAATTTTGTACTATTGCCCGAAACATTAAATCATGATAATGTTTTGCGAAAGATCTGGATGTACTTGCAAAAGCAAAGTTTTTTTTAGAAAAAAAAAAGTTATATTACTTTGCTATTCCATGGAAAACAAATTGAAATATCAGTCGAGGACCCCATTAAAAACCTAAAGACCTGTACATTTCGTAAGTGAGGGCAAAAATAAGTACAAACAAGTGTTTTTACATTTTGGAGAGTATAAAAGATTCAGCACCAAAGAATATAACACTCTCACTTGTTTAATGTACATTTAATAAACAAATGGAAAATTTTTATGCGAAAAGCTTAGATTTGGTGAAAAAGTAGTTTTGGTAAAAAAAAAAAAGATTTTTTTCAAGACAAAACAAAATTATGTTTAAAAAAAATTAATGAACCCAAAATTTTTGGTGAAAAAAAAAAATTTTGATGAAAAAAAAATATGAAAAAAAAAACTTTTTGGTGAGAAAAAAATTGATAATAAAAAATTTTATAAAAAAACTTGATGAAAAAAATATGATAAAAAAAATTTATGAAAAAAAAAATTGATGAAAAAAAATTTATGAAAAAAAAATTTGATAAAAAAAAATGATGGAAAAAAAAAGTTTTATGAAAAAAAAAAATTTGATAAAAAAAATTGATGAAAAAAAAAAGTTTGATGAAAAAAAAAAAAATTATGAAAAAAAAAATTTGATGGAAAACAAATTTGATAAAAAAAATTGATGAAAAAAAAATTTGATACAAAAAAAAAAGTTTATAAAAAAAAAAGTTTGATGAAAAAAAAAAAAAATTGTTGGAAAAAAAAAATTGATGGAAAAAAAAAATTTGATGAAAAAAAAAAAAATGATGAAAAAATTTGATAAAAAAAATTTGATGAAAAAATTTTTTTGTTGAAAAAAAATTATGTTACTTTTTATTCACCTGGTTGTATTCACCACGAGGTGAATTATTATCCAAGTTTCAAACCCAAGTTATTAAAATTTTTAGTTTTAAGAAAATGAGAATAGTATTTCTTGATTTCTTCTTCTTTAATTTGTTAGCTTATACTAGAGTTGTCAATTATTCGACTTTCAACTTTGTTCGAATAATTCAAATAATTGTTTTTCCTCGTTCGATCAAACGATTAAAGATCAAAATTTATTCGATTAATCGAAGAGAATAACGAATAAAAAAATTATTATAAAAGTTAACTTAATTTTTTTACTTTCAAACGATTTTTGGTTTTATTAAATTAGATTTTGAAAACACTCTTTCGCTAATTGTTGAAGTAGGTGATATAGTAAGAAGAGCATAAAAAAGTTTATCTATTTTTTTTGTTCTTTTTTCAGATTTTTCCAAATATACCATATCGTCTGATATATCGCTAAAGTCCTTTTTATTTTCTGAATTTTTAATACTTTGAATTGAATTACTTAACTCGCATAAAAGATTATTATTTTCATTACTAATAACTTCCTCTATTTCAGTACTTTTATCTTAATTATTGTGATTACCTTCAACATAAAATAATCTGGAGTATAACTTATTTGCATATTCTTTTGTTTCGCTTTTTGGAGAATATTTTAAGAAACTTTCATTGCTCGGAAAATTTCCAGAATTTAGAAAAATTATTAACGTATTTAACACTTTTATACGTCTCTCATTAATTCTTATTTTAATACGTTTTAGTAAGTCTGATGCAAAAGAATTATTAATTTTTTCTAAATTATTTATTAAAAACTTGATAACTCCCATCTAATTCTATAATGGATGTGCTATCCAGGGCTATGGCTACAATATATTTTAACTTTCCTACATTTTGTATAAAATCTTTCAAAATTTATGAGAATAAACCAAATTCTAAGCATTTATTTAATTTTTTAATTAAAAAAAATTGTTCGATTAATCGACATTAATTATTCGATTTATTCGTTATTCGAAAATCGTCTTTTTTGAATTATTCGAACAAGAGTTGGGTTTTGTTTGATCGATTAATCGAATTATTCTTAATCGACTGACAACTCTAGCTTATACCCAATAAAAAAATATTAGGTTTAAAGAAGCACTAAAAATAGGAAGCGCATAAGAAAGCGCTTACATTTATAACATCTTACGTATGCAGCAGTAAAAGCTACTTCGCTGTAAGGTAGAGCGGTTCAATGCTTCGGCTCTCACTTACAGCAAAGCAGTATGTAAGCACTCACAAATTTTGACAGATTTTTTGTTTTATTTTAAAAGCAGTAAAGCTGCTTCGCTGTAAGGGAGAATGGTTTAATGCTTCGACTCTCACTTACAGCGAAGCAGTATGTAAGCACTTGCACATTTTACCCTTTTTTTTTATTTCAAAGCAGTTATACTGCTTCGCTGAAGGGGAGAATGGTTTAATGCTTCGGCTCTCGCTTACAGCGAAGCAGCATATAAGCACTAACAATAAGAAGTTTTAACGAACTTTCCCGATGTTTTAGACGAAGTTATTAAAAAGTAACTAGTCAGTTTTATCGTTTATTGTGGTGTCAGCGGACGCAGTCGGAAGATAAAAAGTGAAAAAATATATAATTAATAGAGTGTCCCTTATTTTGGAAATGTTGGAAATGTTGAGACGGTACCCCTTAATTTTTTTCCATTTGACCAAAAAATAACTCAGGAAAAATTTTACGCCCCTACGACCACTCCTTCCCTACGCGACGGGGCCGTAAAGAGCGGGGCCTTAAAAATCATTTTTCCATACAAAGCAAAAAATTTTTTTTTTGATTTTTAATTTTTTTGTTATTAATTATAATATTACTTGGTTAGATTATTCACGACAAAAAATTTGATTTTGGTGGGATGAAGCTTTCAGTTCTAAAAAATTTTTCGAAAAAAAAAATTAGAGCTTTTGGGGTCCAACAGTAAAAATTTTTTAAAAATTTTTTTTTTAGTTTTGACAAGCAACCGTTTTAGTTGTAATGTTGCTTTAAATGATATATATTCATAAAAAAATATTATTCATATCTGTGACATCTAGATCGTGTATCGAAAAACATCAAAAATGCATTTTTTACCCTTTTTTAGATCACGATAAAGATGTCACAGATAGAAATAATATTTTTTTATGAAAATATATCATTAAAAGCAACAATTCAACTAAAACGGTTGCTTGTCAAAACTAAAAAAAAATATTTTTTAAAAAATTTTTACTGCAGGACCCCAAAAGCTCTAAATTTTTTTTTTCGAAAAATTTTTTAGAACTGAAAGCCTCATCCCACCAAAGTCAAATTTTTTGTCGTGAATAAGCTAACCAAGTAATATTATAATTAATAACAAAAAAATTAAAAATAAAAAAAAAATTTTTTTGCTTTGTATGGAAAAATGATTTTTAAGGCCCCTCTCTTTACGGCCCCGTCGCGTAGGGAAGGCGTGGTCGTAGGGGCGTAAAATTTTTCCTGAGTTATTTTTTAGTCAAAAGGAAAAAAATGAGGGGGTACCGTCTCAACATTTCCAACATTTCCAAAATAAGGGACACTCTACTGTTCATATATAATTAAATATTGCGTCATATAACTTTTTTTTATTCGGGTTGATATATTTTTTTTACCCGACAAAAAAACAATACGGCGCCATATATAATTTGATCCCAAAAAAGGAGTATCCAAAAAATATATGACTATATCATATTAGATCAAATTTGATATAATTAGATCCCAAAAATGGAACTGTAAATATTATCTAATTTGATATTATAAAAAAATAGATTAATAAGATGCAATAATATATAATTATATTTTCCCGAGTAAACAAGTTTTGATATAATTATATGTAATTTGATAAAATTATATCAAATTATATATAATTATATAAAATTTTATCAAATTATATATAATTTGATATAATTATATCCACCAAATCCTGGATATAATTATATATAATTTTATCCAACCTTTTTAAAAATTTTACCTCTTTATGTAATTTTATATAATTATATATAATTTTATCAAATTACATATAATTATATCAAAACTTTTTTACTCGGGTTATTTGATCTTATATGATCTTTAATATCAAATTAGATGAAATTTACCGCTCCATTTTTTGGGATCTAATTATGTCTACACTCAAAATAATTACTCTGTTAAATACTCTGTAAAATGACTGTAATCTCAATTCGACAGACATTTGACAAAGTTATCTGTCGAAATACAGATTTTAAGAAAATACTTCGTATTTTCTTGTGACCGAAAAACAAAATTTTGTAAAATTGGAGTTACTCGCTAAAAACTTGTAATTTTCACAAAAATAAAAAAGTAAATTTACAATTTGGAAGCATTAAAGCGAGAAAATTTACCAAAATTTTAATTAATTTAATTTTAATTAATGTTTTTGAAGCAGAGAAGTTTTACTCATAAAATGGATTTAACTAAAACTTTGTAAATTTACAGTTTTTTTTTTGTAAAATTTTTAACTCATAAATGCATTTAACTAAAACTTTGTTAATTTACAGAGTTTTTTGGTAAAATTCTTCTTGGTTTTATCAGTATTTTACAGATAATTCTGTAAATTTACAGTTTTTTTTTGATCGAAATCATTTTACAGAGTTTTCTTCGTAAAATAACAAAAAATCTTGCTGGTTGGAAATCTATGGTATTTTCTGCTGGCTCAGCAGAGTATCTCTGTAATTTAACAGAGTGATTATTTTGAGTGTAATAATATCAAATTTTATCTAACAAGATATAATCATATATTTTTGGATCCTCCATTTTTGCACAGAAAAAAATATGGAGGAAACAAATTTGAGTAATCACTTGTTTAATATTTTAAAACAAATTTGAGTAATTTTTTAATTGACGCAATTAAAAATTTACTCAAAAATTGAAAATAAAATTTGAGTAAATAATTTAATACAAATTTAATATTTTTTTTTTATTTTTTTTTTCTCTTGGTGTTTTGAATTCTCATTTAGTTTATTGTTTTTTGTATATGTATATGAAAGTTTGAAATCATCTTTATAAAATTTTACTTTGTCTTGAAGACATAAGTATATTTGGTAAAGTTTGTAAAAGCAATTTTTTTGGAAAAAAAAATTAGAAACTTTTTAAACTTTTTAAAAAAATAATTTGATACATTTTGAGTAAATTTTTACTTGACACAATTAAAAAGTTACTCAAAAATATTAAAAAATTTTAAGTAAAGATTTAATTGTGTGAATTAATAATTTACTCAAATTTTTTATTAAGCATTTAATAATTTTTTATTAAAAGTTTACTCAATACTATTAAATCGTTTACTGGTGGAAAATTGAGTAATTTTTTACTCAATAGTATTAAAAATTTACTCAAAATTTTTTTTTATTTTTTTCTGTGTGGGATCAAATGATAGATCAATTTATATATAATTATATTACAAAATATAGGATTATATTAAAACTTTTTTACTCGGGAATATAAAACAATTTTTTGATAAAATTTCACATTTGCTTTCCTTTTTAATATTTTAAACACTTTTTGTATAAAAAAGTTTGATTATTCGCTTTAATCGGCACTATAAAAGAAATCTTACTCAAGACACGTGAGTTCAGTGCATCTTAACAGCGCTTAAAATTTTTTAAAACTGACCTTTTAATTTCACCACATAGTTTCTGATTTTTGCCGTCACTGCATACATTAAAATTCAAATTCATAATAAATGAATAAGTGAACCATACTATTACAAATAATACATAATGTAAATACAATATATAGATTCTACCGCTACTACACTACTACGAGTATTACAAAAGACCCATAATTTGTTGTTCAATGTTGAACCAGCTTTTTCATGCCTAAGCACCGGAAATTAATGGACACAGCGAAAATGTAAAGCGGAAATTAAAAAAAAAAAAAATCTACGCACTTAGCATGTACACTAAGGGTGTTCTTAACAGTAAGGGAAAAATTTAAAATGTGTTAATTGCTTGGCACTGGGCAAATTATTGTTCCTTTATACTAAAAACTTAAAAAAATAAAATTTGGAGTTAATCCGATAACTTTAAGTGGACGCGGAAACGACCTGAAGTTTGAAAAACGAATTACAAGGGGAAAAATGACTTTTTACTCATTTTCTCAATTTTTTCGACATTTTAAGTTAACTTTGAATTCAAATGGTTACAGAATTGTGATGTGGAGTACATTACCTTTGTAATAAGGCAATAAAAACTAAAATCGGTTAAAAATCAGCCAAGTTATTACAACTGCCCCAGGCAACTAGCGTGTGGCAGACCACTTGATCAAAGATTTCGAGTTCCATTTTTGAAATTGATTGAAATTATCTACTTTAGCAACATTTTTTTATTCTTTAAGTCCCAATGTACTAAGGTGATAAGCATTTTTCATATTGTGTTATGCTAACTTGTTTTAAATAAATGGTAATAAAGGTCTTAATTTTTCAACCCTGTTTTCAAATCTCCAATTTCAAATTTTTATTTTTTTTGGCAAATAAAATTTAAAAAATTGACCATTGGACTATAGGATTTTGTTAAGCACATATAAGGGAATAAAAACTACAAAAATTGTAGACATTCCTTTTTTCATTCGGCTAGTTCAGCGATTTTATTTCGGCGGATTTCGAGATAATAGTGATTTTAGTAACTTTTTTAGCTTTTAGATAATTTTTTTATTATTTTTTAACAAACCTCATATGTTTTCTACCGAATTATTGCAGCATAATATAGAATACTTCAATTCCTTTAATAAGAGCGGAATTGAGACATGAAAAATTTACCCAATTAAAGGTCAAAGGTCAAATTTTAGAAGAATTTAAATTTTTAAAGATTAACAATTTTTTTGAGCGGATATTAATGAAACTCCTTGATGTTGTTTTAATATGATTACACGTAAATGGTTTATTATTAAAATTCAGAAAATTAACCCTTAAGTGCTATTGGGGTCTATAGTTTTTTTTAATTTAATGGAGAAAATATAAGTATATTATTTCATAGGGTCATATAGACCCCAACATCACTTAAGGGTTAATGTTCTGAATTTTAATAATAAACTATTAATTTTTAGACATATTAAAATAATATCAATCAGTTTCATTAATATCCGCTCGAAAAATCTGTTAATCTTTAAAAATTCAAATTCTTCTAAAATTTGACCTTTGACCTTTAATTGGGTCAAATTTTCATGTCTCAATTTCGCTCTTATTATAGGAATTGAAGTATTCTATATTATGCTGCAATAATTCGGTAGAAAACGTATGAGGTTTGTTAAAAAATAATAAAAAAAATTAACTAAAAGCTAAAAAAGGTACCAAAATCACTATTATCTCGAAATCCGCCGAAATAAAATCGCTGAACTAGCCGAATGAAAAAAGGAATGTCTACAATTTTTGTAGTTTTTATTCCCTTATATGTGCTTAACAAAATCCTATAGTCCAATGGTCAATTTTTTAAATTTTATTTGCAACAGGGTTGAAAAATTAAGACCTTTTTACCATTTATTTAAAACAAGTTAGCATTACACAATATCAAAAATACCTATCACCTTAGTACATTGGGACTTAAAGAATAAAAAAATGTTGCATTAGTAGATAATTTCAATCAATTTCAAAAATGGAACTCGAAATCGTTGATCAAGTGGTCTGCCACACGCTAGTTGCCTGGGGCAGATGTAATAACTTGGCTGATTTTTAACCGATTTTAGTTTTTATTGCCTTATTACAAAGGAAATGTACTCCACATCACAATTCTGTAACCATTGGAGTTCAAAATAAACTTAAAATGTCGAAAAAATTGAGAAAATGAGTAAAAAGTCATTTTTTCCCCTTGTAATTCGTTTTTCAAACTTCAGGTCGTTTCCGCGTCCACTTAAAGTTATCGGATTAACTCCAAATTTGTTATTATTAAGTTTTTAGTACAAAGGAACAAAATTCTGCCCAGTGCAACACAAAAATCCGAAATAAAAAAATAAGAACACCCTTAATGTACACAATGTACATTGTACAACTACAAAATACTACTTTACTAAAATAGCATAAAATCAACAAATTTTCATAAATATTTAAAATTTTCATCGTAATATTTTTTGAGTATTTTCTTAGCCTGGCATTAAATTATAATTCAACAATTTGTATCTTATAACACTTTTTCTCGATTCATTAGTTACTGTTGGCAAAAGTTTTCTTCTATCTTTATAATGTGGGCGAGTGTGTGTTTTTAAGTAAATACACCATGACCTAAATAAACGGCCGTTTTTGGTTTCTTCCAAAATAAAATGATTTTTAATGAAAATCACTAAAAAAAATGTTTAATCCATCCCAAAAATTACGAAATTTTTCATGAACTAAAAAGGTCGTATAAGCAAATCGCCGTATAACGAAAGACTGTGTAACGAGGCATCACTGTAAACTTATAATTTTACCATACACCCCACTTAACAAACCCCCCTTCATTACTTAAAAGTATTCATCTATCCAATTTCTTCATGACTTGGTTCGTTTGCTCATTAACTTGGTGTATACCATGTTGAGATGATGTTGTGGCAAGATGTTTTCACATTTTGTTTGTGTATTTTTGGAATGAAAATTTGTAAGGATTTGATGCTGTTTTCTTTTTTTTTTAGGTCTGTGTACCATAAAATTAACTTTAATTTTCATTTCGCCTTGTAAGCAAATTTTGTGCATTTAATACTGATAAATTGTAGACTTTTTAATGGTTTTATAATTACTCAAAGAAATTGTTGCTAAGAAGCATAAAAATAGATACAATAACACTTGATCTTTAATATTCTTATTCCACGCTGATTTTTCTTTTTTTGATGACACAGTGTTTGATTTAGCTTGTCATTTTTAGAAAAATACATTAAGATTTATGGAGAGAGTGTTAATGAGTAAAGTAAGCATAACTGGGAAAAACGATTGCGGGTATATTTTTGTGGACATCTTAATAACACAGTCCGACAAAAATGTAAAAAATCGTTAAACACGAACTGGATAATATACGTTTGAAAGTAGAGACTAAATGTAGTAAAACTGCGTTTATACACCGAAAAAAATCCATGCAACATTTTACGAAAAAAAGTTTCGTACTTTTTTTTTCGTAAAATACACGAAAGTTGACTACATCGTACGAAAAACTTTAGTACTGAATTTCGTATTTTTACGAAAGTAACGAAAATATTAGTAAATATTTTTTTGTAAAACTTTTGTAATTTTACGAAAGTAACGAAAAAAAGAATGTAAATGCTTCTTTCGTACACTCAAAAAAAAAATATTGTAAAACTAGCAAAAAAAATGGTTAAAATTAGAAAAAAAAATGTAGTTTTGGACGTTGCAAAAATTTTGGTAATATTAGCAAAACCATTTTGCTAATCAAAAAATTAGGAAAAAAATGGTAAAATTACAAGAATACCATTTTATTTTTGTAAAAAATCAACCTTGTAAAATTATCAAAAAATATGGTAAAATTACCAAAAAAAAATGGTAAAATTGAAATAGATAAAAAAATTTGTAATTTGGTAAAAAAACTGTTTTATTTAGTAATTTTTTTTCTCTGATTAGTAGTTGATTTAAAATTTGGTGAATATACTAAAAAAATGTTTGCCTATTTTTGAGCACCACGTTCTTTAAATGTAGTAATAGCAGCATCAACTATTACTTCAGTTGTTGGATGGTTTCTTCAGCATCTTCTTTTGCCTTCTTCTCAGCAGCTGTAGTTGCAGTAACTTGACTTCCAACAACATCAAAATCCAAAATGATTTTTTTTTTCACTTAAACACTTTAAACAAAAAACTTAAAGAACAACACTTCACTTTTTTATTTTTTTGCGTCATTTTTTTTAGCTTAAGTAGAACAAATGAGAATTGCGTAGTAGTCTACACAAGAAATTTCTTACATTTTCAGGTAAAATTTGTAAAAAATTAACAATTTTTTTTCGAATTTTTAATTTTTTTCACATGTATTTAAAAAAAAAATAAAAAAAAAACTTTTGGATATTAAAGATTAGATACCTAACTATGTGTTAACATTTTAAAAAAATAATTTTTCAAAATTATCAACTTTTTATTAACAATTTAGGTGGCAAATTTTAAAAAATTTTCATATAAAATTAGCAAAAAATATGGTAAAATTAGCAAAAAATATGGTAAAAAATACTAAAAATTGTGTAGCCTATTTGTGAGCGCACATTCAGTTGATGGGTGGCTACTTTGCTATGGTGTTGGCATCATCATCAATCTGCAATGAGTTTTTTTTTTTCACACTAGAACACTTTAACCAATTTTTTTTTTCTTAAAACTAAGAAAAAAAATAAATAAAAAGTGTTACCATTTCTTTAAGGAAAATACTAATATTTTTGCTAAAATTATAGTAAAATAAAAAAAAAAACTAGCAAGAAAATATAGTAAAAGTACCACAAAATTTTTGTATTTTACCAATAGTAAATTGCCAAAAAAAACTGTAAAAGTTAAATTTTTACAATTTTTTTTGCTAAAGTTTGGTTGAAGTAAATTACAACACCTTTTACTAATATTTTGACTAAGTTTTTTTTTTGAGTGTAAGATATACGAATGTTGACTACATATTACAAAAAAAGTGTACAGTAGGGATATAACCATTTGCGTTTTTTTGCAAATATCGAAAAGGACCTATCATATTAAGAATGTAGATGAAAAATCAAGAAGAAATGCGTGTTCTTTTTTTCGCGAATGTTAAAAAAGTTTCGGCACCGATCGCGATGAAGTTTTCGCTAATATTTTTTTTTATTATTCGGAAAACCCGTATTTCTAGTGTCGAAAACCATTTTATAAATTTTTTATTGTTTTATTTTTGTTGTAAAACGACAAAAAGCCAAAAAAACGGTGGATGGGAAGGAATCCCACCATAAAACATAAAAAAATGTAAATTTATGGTGTTTTAGAAATTGCAATCGGTGCCGAAGGTTTTTGGACCAAAATGTCCCCGGATAACGTTTTTTGTTATCAGTATAAAATTGCCCATACGATTATGATAGGTTCCTATTTTGGTTATATCCCTAGTGTACAGACTTTCGTATTTTTACGAAAATAATTCGTTAAAACTTCTTTCGTAAAAAATACGAAAGTGGACTTTTATATTACGAAAAAAAATAACCAAGAATTTTGTAATTTTACGAAACTAATGAAAAAAGAAGAAATCTTTAAATGCATGCTTAAAGGGTGTTTTTATGCCCTCCAACTACAGTGTTGGGGTATACTCACGTTGTCATTCCGTGTTTAACGCTTCGAAATAACGGTCGGGGACCCCATAAAGTATAATATATATAATTATTGATCCATGATAGATTCTAAGGCATTCTACTAATGTCCGTCTGTATAAAACACTTTTACCATCCAAAATAAAAATGCTAGACTCCTGAACTTTAGCACGAACAAGTCTTTTGGTCATCAGCATGTTAAGTTCGTATGTGGGCAAAAAAGTTTCCCCTTAAAGAAATAAACCAACCTCAAAAAAAACGCAATTTTTGAAGTGTTTTTTGCATTTTTGTTAAACAAATGTAACATTTTTATGTCCAAAAAAACTAGAAAATTTTTTGTGGTCGTGGGTATAAAGCATTAATTTCAATAATAATAACTCTGATAATTTTTTTACATATTTGGGGTATAAAAGATTCGGCACAGCCGAATTTAGAGCTCTCGCTTGGTTTTTATTTATTTTAAGGATCAAATAATATTTGAGACTAATCGGATCAAATAAAGTTTGAGGCTTGATGATATAAGTTTTAGTTTTACATGTGGGAAATGGTCCTCCAAAAAAATCATCTCAACTTATCATCCTAAGTTCTTGTAGTGTGAACGTAGCCTTAAACGAAATCACTGAAAATAATGAGTGAAATCTTATAAGTCTCTGCTAAGAAGAAACAATTAATTGCTTGGAAATGTTGCTGTCAAAACGTTGAAAACGTAGTTCATATTCTCAAGAAAGAATTTTTACATGTAATTTCGTTTATTTAACGAAATTTTTTGTTATTTTAAGAAAGATTTTCGTAAAAAAATATTTCGTTTATTTTACGAAATAATTTCGTAAAACAAAAAAAATATTTCGTTTATTTTACGAAAATTTTCGTAAAACACAAAAATTTATTGCGTTTATTTTACGAAATTTTTTTGTAAAATACAAAAATAGTTTCGTTTATTTTACGAAAAAATTTCGTGCATTTCGTACATTGTACGCAAGAATTTCATGGTGCGAAACAACGAAATTTTTCGTACAATGTACGAACGTTTTCGTACATATAAGGCAGGAATTTTTTCGGTGTAGGTTTTCATTTTGTGATCCGGTTTCCTTTTAAAAGGACTTCAAAGTTTTAGAGGATTTAATTTTAAAAAAATATTTTTGAACATGATAATGTTTTTAGGCTGGTGTCTAATTTTAAAAAAGTTGCAGGACTCCACCTCAGTTTTACTATATAAGCTAACAATTAACGAAAAAGAAAACAAGAATTACTATTTTCATTTTCTTAAAACCAAAATTTTTAATAACTTGGGTTTATAACTTGGATAATAATTCACCTCGTGGTGAATAAAACTGTTTTCTACCAGCTGGTGACTTCAAACTTTTTTTTTCATCAATTTTTTTTTTTTTCATCAATTTTTTTTTTCATCAAACTTTTTTTCCATAATTTTTTTTATCAATTTTTTTTTTTTATAAATTTTTTTTTCATTAATTTTTTTCATCAAATTTTTTTTTCGTCATTTTTTTCATTAATTTTCTTTTTTATAAAATTTTTTTTTTTTCATCAAAAATTTATTTTTCATCAAAATTTTTTTTTCATAATTTTTTTTTTCATAAATTTTTTTTTCATAAAATTTTTTTTTTCATAATTTTTTTTTTTTTTGTAATTTTTTTTTATCATATTTTTTTCATAAATATTTTTTTACATATTTTTTCATCAATTTTTTTCATAAAATTTTTTTTCATAAATATTTTTTTATATCAAAAAATTTTTCTTTTCATCAAAAACTTTTTTTCATTAAAACTTTTGTTCACCAAAAATTTTGGGTTCATTAAATTTTTTTTAACATAATTTTGTTTTTCGTGAAAAAAAATAAAACAAAAACTACCCAGTCAGAAAAATACAATCGCAAAAGCGTTGTGAAAGCGTTGTAGACGGTTGTACGAGCGTTCTGTATACCAACTTCAAAGCGCCTTCAGATGAGCCGAATGATAACATCGATCTACGCTAGGCTTAAAGCTTTTTAAAAGTGATGTAAAAAAGTGCTTTGAGAACGTTTTTTTTTAAGTCATCAAAGCGGTTTAAAAACCCAAAGTTAAGAATTTCTGTTTTAGTTCGGTTATAATAATTTGTTTGATACAAAGTGAAATCCGAAAAAAAAGTTTTTGTACTCAAAAATACTTAAAAAAACTTTAAAAAAAATTTTCGAAACTAAGAAAATTTAAAAAAATATGATTTTTTTTACTTGAAAAACCAAAAAAAAATTGACAAAAAATTGTTATTCAAAAATAGTTTCGGAACTTAGAAATTTAAAAAAAAAAATAAATATAAAGAACTCTTAAAACGCCTTTCGAATACGCTCGCAAAGCGTTCCAAAAAAACGTTTTCAGATTGCTTTTTTTTGTTATAGAGCTTTCAGAATACTTTTCAAAAACGCTCGCAAAGCGTTTGGAAATAGCGTTTTGAGAATGCTTTTTTTTTTTACAGAGCTTTCAGAAGATTTTTTTTTTTCTGCTTGGGTACTTTTTCACCAAGTCTAATTAGCTTTCGCATAAAAATTTTCCATTTGTTTATCAAATGTACATAAAACAAGTGAGACTTGTATATTCTTCAGTGCCAAATCTTTTATACTCTCCAAAAAGTAAAAACACTTTTTATACCCTCCAACTACAGTATGGGGGTATACTCACTTTGTCATTCCGTGTGTAACGCATCGAAATATCGGTCTGGGACCCCATAGAGTATATATATTATTGATCAGTGATCGATTCTAAGACATTTTAGCGATGTCCGTCCGTCCGTCCGTCCGTCCGTCTGTCCGTCCGTCCGTCCGTCTGTAGTTAACACGATGCAGTCTAAAATAAAAAAGCTAGACCCTTCAAGTTTGGCACAAATATGTCTTATGTTCCTAGGCAGGGTAAGTTCGGAAATTGGCCAAATCGGACCAGGGGGAAAAAAGTTCCCCCTTGAAGAACTACACCAACCTCTAAAAAAATACACTTTTTTACATGTTTTTTTTGTATTTTTGTTAATTAAATGAAACATTTGGTATATTTATCGCGATGGGAAGGTGCTCTCAACGTCCCCCACTGGCCCCCTCCACCCTCCCCCCCAAAAAAAAAAAAAAAACGCCCCTGACAAATTTTTGTTTTTAATTTTTTTTACATTTTGGAGGGTATAATAGATTCGGCACAGCCGAATTTAACACTCTCACTTGTTTGCACTTATTTTGGCACTCACTAACGAAATATACAGCTATTTTGGTTTTTAATGGGGTCCTCGACTGATATTTCAATTCGTTTTGCATGGAATAGCAAAGTAATATTGCATTATTTTTTCTAAAAAAACTTTGCTTTGGCAAGTACACCCAAATCGTCCGCAAAACATTATCATGATTTAATGAAAGAGGAGGCTCTACCCAAATTTTACTATTTTATTATTTTACATATCAGGAAAAAGGTACACTCAAAATAATAACTATGTTAAATTACAGAAAAACTCTGCTAATTTAACAGAGTACACCATACTTTTCCAGTTAGCAACATTTCTTGGAAATTTTACTATAAAACTCTGTGAAATGATTTTGGCAAAAAAAAAACTGTTAATTTACAGAGTTTCTAGTAAAATATTGGTTAAACAAAACACCATTTAGCAGCTGTGGCTTAGTGGTTAGCGCTTTGGACTAGTAGCCAGCAAGCCTGGGTTCGATTCTCAGCTCAGGCAGAACAACATTTTTTTCAGATATTTATTAGTTTCTATTTATAACTAATATCTATCGCAGCACCCTCCTTCGTTGATAAATAGCACTAAAAACGTCAACGAAGTAAAATAATAAAATAATGGCTATTAAACACAGCTTCAAAAATAATTCGCCAGATCAATAACAGATGGCGATGCAACAACTGTACTCAAAATTATCAACACGCGTAATTACAGTGTTGCCATACTGAAGCCCTTCTATCTTTCAAATCTTTCATCTCTCTTCTATCCCCTTTCCGAAAGATGCATCACGGTTACATTAGTAATTTATAGGCAGCATTGCCTGAGTGTTGCTTCTTAAAAAAAAACAAGTGAGAGTGTTAAATTCGGCTGTGCCGAATCTTTGATACCCTCCAACATGTTCAAATGCATAAAAAAAATCAGACGCGTTTTTGGGGGGAGGGGGCTCTGTGGGATACCTTCCCCAACGCGATAAATGTTTACTAAATTTTTTATAATGCCTTTTGAACCTTAGTTATACCATTTTCTCATAATTTTTATGTTTTTTTTCAATACACGCCCACAAAAGGGGGCGGGACAAACAAAAAATATTTTGTAGCCCCCCCCTCCGGGGTCTAAGTGTATGACTTTTAACTCCTTCTGACAGAAAAAAATTTCATTTGTTTAACAAAAATGCAAAAAAAGCTGTAAAAAATGGCGTTTTTTAAGAGGTTTTTAAGTTCTTTAAGGGGGAACTTTTTTGCCCCTTATCCGATTTTACCCATTTCCGAACTTAGCCGGCCTATGACCAAAAGACACATTCTTGCAAATTTTCAGGAGTCTAGCTCTCTTATTTTGGGCTGAATCGTGTTTTATACAGACGGACGGACGGACGGACGGACGGACGGACATTCATAGAATGACTTATAATCGATCATAGATCAATAATATATATACTTTATGGGGTCCCCGACCGATATTTCTATGCGTTACAAACGGAATGACAAAGTGAGTATACCCCCATACTGTGGTTGGAGTGTATAAAAAATGCATTTGATGCAACAAAAATTTTAAAGAAAAAATCCTGTACATTTATAGAGTTTAGTAAAAATGTTGGTGTTTTTACAGAAAACTCTATTTTTAACTATAAAATTAAGATAACATAGAAAAAGTAAAAATGTAAATAAGACTTCGTTTTTTGGTTATAAAAAAATACAGAGTATTTCGCTTAAATCTGTATTTTAGCAGAAAACTCTGTTAATTATCTGTAAAATTGAGATTACAAAGTTAAAAGTAATATAACAGATAAAACTTTGTTTTTTTGTCACAACAAAATACAACGTATTTTCTTTAAATATGTATTTTGACAGAAAACTCTGTCAAATATCTGTTGAATTGAGATAACAGTCATTTAATAAAGTATTTTACAGAGTTATAATTTTGAGTGTAAGTTATAACCGTTCAAAACTGTATCCTTCAACATCATTCAAAATTTTCATCGAAAGATTTTGATAAAGTTTTCAAATGACTTTATTCACATCCTTTTATCCTGATATGGCAAAATAAAAAAATGGAAAACTCCCTAGATCCCAGTAAAGCAAGTTTCTGATCAGTAAGGGCGGGGCAATGACATACACAAAATAATAACTCTGTAAAATTACTGTAATCTTAATTCAACAGATACTTGACAGAGTTTTCTGTCAAAATACAGATTTAAAGAAAATACTTTGTATTTTGTTGTAACAAAAAATCAAAGTTTATTCTGTTATATTACTTTTAACTTTGTAATCTTAATTTTGCAAATAATTAACAGAGTTTTCTGTTAAAATACAGATTTAAGCGAAATAATCTGTATTTTTTATAACCAAAAAAACTAAGTTTTATCTGTATATTTACTTATTTCTATGTAATCTTAATTTCATAGTTAAAAACAGAGTTTTCTGTTAGACACCAACATATTATCTGTATTTTTTTTTTGAGAAAATGTAGAGAAAGTACCAAAAAAAAGTCTTACCAAAAAAAGTCTTTCCAAAATACCATGTATTTTACTAAACTCTGTAAATTTACAGTTTTTTTCTGTAAAACTTTGGTTGTATCAAATGCATTTTACAAATATATGTAAATTTACAGAGTTTTTCTTTGCTAAATGGTGTTTTATTTAACCAATATTTTACTAGGAACTCTGTAAATTAACAGTTTTTTTTCGTCAAAACCATTTTAAATAGTTTTATAGTAAAATTACCAGGAAATGTTGCTAGTTGGAAAAGTATGGTGTACTCTGTTAAATTGGCAAAGTTTTTCTGTAATTTAACAGAGCTATTATTTTGAGTGCAGTATTGCAAGCTCAACGGCTTTTCAATTGCCTGTCTCTGTGGGTCTCATCCATATGAGTGGTAGTGTGGTTTGTGGTGCGCCCCCATTGCCAAATAGAAAAAAGAATAAAAGCTCCCAATTCAGACGTTATACATAGGGTGACAATTTTTTCTAAACTGAAATCAGTACGTCCAAGTCTTTATGATTATTTTTCTTAAAAGAAACCTTTAAATTTGTTTTCTATAGAACAAAATATGACAAATATTTCCAACATTATGAAGACTTTTTCTTAAATTATGACTTCTCTTCCTTTTAGGAAGCCTTCCAGATAAGCACGTATTCATTAAAATCGTCCTTTATAACTCCTTTGATAAACTTTTTTGTATGGAGTTTTTGAATAAAATTAGTTTTTATGCTAAAATGTACAAAAATCAGTACCCATTTTTAAAAATCAGTACAATTCAGTACGTGGTTTTTTATCAGTGCGCGCGACTAAAAATCAGTACATGTGCTGATCAAATCAGTACAAATGGTCAGCTTAGTTAAACATCAATTAGCTTCAATTCCAGATCAGAGTCTGGGGATGATATTTTTAAAAGCGTCTATATTAAAAAGTGTACTCCTTTACCGAAAACGATCGAAGGTATTAACGAGCTCTTTCATGAATTCATTTCATGAAATAAAATTAAATGCTTTTCATAAAATTGTTAAAAAATATGTTTCAAAACTTGTTCTCCACTAAACGTTCTATATTCATTACATAGATAAAACTTTTTTTTTTAAAGTTTAAAACAAATTGGAATTTAATGAATGAAATTCCGAATAATTCTTAATGATGTGTATTTTTGCATTCAATTTGTTTCTGAATGTACATGTGTTAAAAACATTTTTTTTAAGTAACCACGTGGGGTTTAGTTTCAGTTGAATAATAATAAAAAAATATTGTAACTACACCATTTCCAATTAAAATATGAGATCTGTAGCGCAATTCACTAAATTTTTAACGACAAAAATCGGTAGTTATATTTTCAAAAATCGTTAATTATCGACAGTTGTCTTTGAAAGCAATTCTATAACTTTTTTCTACCGAATTTTGTCGTTACTGAAAGTCGTTAACTTATCAACAAAAAATTTTTTGAAGTTAAAGTTAACGAAAATTTTCGGTTCTCAATACAAATTCAAAATAAACAAACTTCAAATTAACTGTTTTTGTCGTTAATTCTTGTCGATAATTTAAAAATTTATAGAATCACATATTCGTTAAAACAACCGACAATTCTCGTTAGTTAACGATATCGATAATTTCGTTAAAAAAGTAACTGAATCGCACTACTGAATCGTAATATTTCAAATTCTAACCGAAATTCAAACATATAAAAATTTTAAATTCGACATTGTCATACCTGCATAGATCTTATTCTCAATTAATTTTTAATCTTTGGCTTAGTAAAGTGAAAACTTCAGGGAACCCAAAGTCCAGTTAATTTCAGTTAACCACATAATTTTTGCACATATCTTTTGCAATTTCGCCTAGCGCCTCCCTTATATATATTCAGGCGCGGATCCAGGAATTTCATTTGGGGGGGGGGGGGAGATTTTTTTTTTACCAAAAAAATTTCGTAAAGCAATAAGGTTTGGTTGGGGTCGGGGGGGGGGGGGGGGAATGTATACAGAAAAATACATAAAAACTTAACAATAAAGAATCCAGCTTTTGGATTTGGGGGAACTTTTTTTACTCAAATTTTTTTTCTCAGGAGAACCCTAACTGACCGATTTACTTCATAAATAAGACATATTCACAATTACGACTGACTGTAACTGTCATAAGCCAATTTTTATGCTTAAAGAGTCATAACATCAATATTTTTTATACAAACAAACAAAAAAATTCAAAAATATTAGACTGTTTTTCCAAATTTTTAGAAATTCTCTCAAGAATTGGGAATTTTTTAACTTTATTGTAGGTTTGTATGGGAAAATATTAATATTATGACTTTAAAGTCATAAAAATTATCTTATCTAAAAATTATTATTTAAAAAATAAAAAATTATGCTAAAAGTCCAATATTCCGAAAAAAAATGTTAATGAAGTATTACACTTAAACATGTTTTCTTCAAAAATTTCTCAGATGTTAAGACATTTTTACTTAGGAAAAACTCTTAGATTCTAAAATATTTTTCAGATAAAAACATAATCCATTTCTGAGATATTTGTCTTTAGAAAAATGTTGGGATTTTAAACCCTTCGATGTAATTTTTTTTTTTAATTCTGAGATCGTATTTTCTGCAGAAAAACTCGCAGATTCAATATTTTCTTATAGAAAATGTCTCAGATTTTTAAACTTTTTTCTATAGCAAAAATCTGAAATTCTGAGACATTCTTTCTATAAAAAAATTTCCAATTTCTGATAATTAATAACACTGTGCTACAAAAAACACAAAACTGAATATACTTTTAAAATGAGGTAGTTAAGGTTGTAGGTCTCGTCGAAAAGATCCCAAAAATGCCTATCAAACTTGCCAGACACCCTCAAATTTTAAAGTTATTGTCAAAAAACGATTTTTTGGGACTTTTCTCACTAAACCACGTGTAACTTAAACATTTTTTAACCGATTCTCAATTTTTCAACTGTTTTGGATAGAGGAAGGATAAGGCTTTTCGTGTGTGTGAGTTGGTCTATACTAGAGATGGGATCGTGAGTGACTTTTCAATCACGATCACGCACGCTCACGAAAAAAAAAATTTAATCACGCACGCTCACGCACGAATTTTTTTTTGTGCTCACGCTCACGCACGCTCACGTGAGTAGAACAAATTTTAATCACGCTCACGATGGAATCACGATCACGAAATACTCACGAATTAAAAAATCAAAAAAAAAAATATATGCTATTTTTTTTTAAGCATTAGCCAGTTGGCAAAGTCCTTTAGCCATCCTTGGTGACGGCCCGCTGTCATGTCATAGTGACACCTGACATACCCAAGACATATCTATATACTGAGCTGAGGACAGTTTGATAACAAATTTCAAAATATCCTCAATCAGCAAGTGCCAGGGGGTGCTGACATTCCCATGACATTTCCCTTAAGTCGTCTTTGGGGAATGTCTGATATAGGTCATACGAAAATGGAAAAATTCTTCATATTTCCTTTAGTTTTTACTTCCAAATTATTTTTATCATATTAGTTTGTTAGTCCAAAAACTAACTACTTGAACCAAACTTTAGTTTAAAAAGTATATTTATATTTACTGCTTTTATATTTATTGTAAGAATTTGATTTTATTTTAAGTAAATCGATAATATTGCCATGTTTTTCTCAGAAATGGAAGAATTTCCCAGATTAAAAGTTTAATTTAGTAAACTGAAATTGTGATGACATTTCCTTTTAGATGTTGAGGACTTTTCAACAATCTTAAAACATACATTCATTGATGACAATGTAAGGACATGTCTCTATGATATGTCAGAATCTGATGACATTTCCTCAAGGAATCACTGTGCAAATTTTCGCTTTGAAACATTTTCAAACTGCTTAAAAATGTATTTAATGTTTTTAAAAACTTAGTAAATTTATAATTTTTTTTTAAAAAACCATTAAAATTTCAAGAAAACGTAGCCGAACTAAAAAAGTGAAATCACGAAAAATTCACGCAACAGCTTTACTCACGCACAATCACGCACGAACTATTTTTTGTTACTCACGGTCACGCACGCTCACGTGAGTAGAAAACAAAATTGCTCACGAATCACGTGATTCACGCGTGATTCACGTGATTCACGTGATTCACGATAATCACGTGATTGGTGCGCATCTCTAGTCTATACATATAAAAAAGATATGTATTAATTTTTTCAACAATATCTATTTTTTTGTTATTTTTTGAAAATTTTTCGAGTTTATCGATTTTTTTCTGCTATAGTTCGTTCAACAACATCTATATTTATAAACGTATTCTTAAAAAAAATTTAATTGTAAATACGATGAGCTTTATTCCGAAAAAATCGGATAACAATTGACAGAGTTGTGATAATTTTTCTAAAAAAGAAAATTAAGATTCTGCTTGATATTGCCGTTCGGATAACCCAGGCAAAAAAATTAAAAATAAAGGAACATACACTCAAAAAAAAAAAACTGTAAAGTTAACAAAAAATTTAGTTAAATTTAACTAAAAAAGCACCTGATTTTGGGCCAACTAAATTTTTAGTTAATTTAACTAAAAATATTTAGTTAACTTTTCGTAGAATGAATGTAGCAAAAAAAACCGTAACTTTAACTAAAAATTTAGCTGAAATTTCGTAACGTTTTTATGTACATATATTAACAAAAAAATTAGTTGAATTCAGCTAAACTTTTTGTTACTTTTCGTAAACTAAAATTTAGAAAATATTTTGTAAAAAATTAAAAGTTTATTTTTTATATTTTTTCATCAGCTTAAGTAGAACTTATGAGATTTGCATAGGAGGCTTCACAAGAAATTCCACTTAACAAATTTGTTACGAAAAATCAGCAAATTAATTAGTAAAAATTCGTAAACTCAATTTTGAAGTCAACAAAAAAAATTAATACAAAATTTGTTCAAAACTAGTATTTTCGTAAATTGAACTTAACTAAAAAAAGTAGTTAAAACGCTGATTTTAACTAAAAATTTGCTAAAAAGCCAGTAAACTCGAGTTAACAAAAAAAAAATTTGTTAACTTTACAGTTTTATTTTTTTGAGTGTACTAAAAGGTCGCGTATCATTATTTTAAAGGTTTTTGGGCCTCCTGAATTCAAATTTGACCTTGAAATTGCGCTATCTTATTAAGTTTTGTAATATATCAATTTATGTTCAATATCTCAAAAACCAGACGAGATACAGCAATTTAAAGGCCAGATTCGGATTCAGAGCGCCAAAAACCTTTAAAAATATTGTACATGACCTCCCACGATAAAATAATTTTTTTTGTCTGGGATATCTAAATGGCGATTTCCTGCAAAATCTTAATTTTATTTTTTAAAAAAATTATCACAACTTTGTCAATTATCATCGGATTTCTTCAGGATCAAGCTTATCGTATTCAGAATCAAATTTTCTTTAATAATATGTTTATAAATATAAAGGTTGTTTAACGAACTATAGCAGAAAAAAATCGATAATCTCGAAAAATTTTCAAAAAATAACAAAAAAATTAGATTTTATAGAAAAAATAAATAAATATCTTTCTTATATGTACAGACCAATTCACACACATGGAAAGCCCCATCCTTCTTCTAACAAAAACAGTTAAAAATCGGTTGAAAATTTTCAGAATTACAAAAGGTTTAGTGAGAAAAGTCCCAAAAAAACGTTTTTTGACAATAACTCTAAAATTTGAGGGTGTCTGGCAAGTTTAATGGGCATTTTTGTGATCTACTCGACAAGACCAACAACCTATACTATGTCACATCAGAAGTATTTTTTCACTGTAGCACAGTGTAATTCTCATATTTTAAAGTTATTTTTAGGTTCTAAAAACTTTTTCGTATTCAAAAATTTTTTTGTAAAAGAAAATTATCAGTTTCCAAAACATTTTATGAAAAAAATTTGAAAAACTTTTTTAAAAATAAGACCTTAAATAAAAAACATCTTTCAATAAAAAATTTTACGGTTATAGTGCCTTCTAATTTTTTCTAAGGTTCTGAAACATTTGTAAAAAAAAATGTTATATTTAGAGACACATTTCCTATAGAAAAATTCTCAGAATCTTTCAGAGATATTTCGTACTAAAAAAATTTCAGATTCTGATATAGTTTTCTATAGAAAAGCTCTAAACATTTTCCCGATAAAAAAATCTAAGATTTTGATATAGAAAAATTCGTAGATTCTAAAAAAATTTTCAAAAAGAGAAATTTTCATATTCGTACACAATTTTCAATAAAAAAACATATTTCCCCATAGAAGAACTTAGATTCTGAAAAGACTGTCCTGTAGATTCTTGTCAGATTCTGAAACGTTTTTTCTAAGGAAAAATTTCTTTATAGAAAAAAAAATTTTCCTAAAATTTGATATGCTTTTTAAATAAACAAATTCTTACATTCAGAGGCAAAAACATTTTTTTCTAAAGATAAAGTCAGGAATTCTGAGATATTTTTCTATAAAAAGTATTTGAGATAATACTTTTTCCTTAAATGATAAGGATAGTTATTCAGTTAGAAAATTCCCACGACTCGATTGTCATTTAAGTTTCTCATACCCAATTTCTTTAATTCTTAAACATTTTATAGAGGCTATGTGAGCTGTAAATCATCAGCACACATATACCTCTCCCAAGGATTTTTTTACATCATGGCTATTTTCTTTCTATGTCTGTTCCTTTCCATTCCTTTTTCCTTTCCCTTCTCCTTTCTTTTTTCCTTTTCTTTCTTTCTTTCTTTTTTTTTTTTTTTTTTTTTTTTTGAAATCATTTTGGGGGGGGGGAGAAATCCCATTCTCCCCCCCCTGGATCCGCGCCTGTATATATTTCCACTGGAGGTTTCTTAAGTTGAACTAAGCTTTTCTGAATTAAGAATTTAATTTAGAATGTCCCATTTAGATTTCTGCCAAGCTTGCAATTGCAATTATACATATTTCGGAAAAGTTCTTCATCATTAGCAATTTGCTGAAAATAATACATATAGTTGAAATTGTAAATGGTATTTAATTCAAATATACCAAAATTCCCTCAAAGGATTTGACATTATTATATCAAAGCATAAAAATTGTACAAAACAATCTGATTAGTTATAGAATTTTTTTGTTTCAACAATGTAGGAACATCATTATTTCAAAAAATGTCATTCATATAAGAACACTAGAGTGGCATTTTTTCTTTAACTTTTGAACGTTTTTCGAGATATTGCTATTTGAAATTAGCAAAAAACGGTGATTTTTTCCTACACTCAAGAATTTTTTTAAAACATCTAAAAATTTCTTTCGCTTGACCCATTCATAGAGCTTGAGATAATCTTTCATATAAACTTAATTTGAGCCAAAACCGATCATTTTAACCCTTGGTATCTTTCGATAAAAATTTTGAATTTTTGGAAAATTTCCACCAAAATTTTGAATTTTTGAAAACTAAAAAAAATTTTTTTGCTATGCATAAATTTCGTTACTTTTGTCATGCTGAACACGAATATAAAAAACTTTCTGTAATCGGTAGAGCGGCTTTCGAGACATCGCCATTTGAAATTTGTTAAAAAAAATTTCAAAAATGGCGGTTTTTTCCAGCTTCAACATATGTTGTAAATAAAATCAACATTTTTTTCCATTGACTTTGGATTGGAGTGACTTCATTATAAAACATTTAAGATTTTAAACACTTTGAAATTGGATAAGTTTTTTTAAGTAGATGTTTTTTAAGGGTTAAATTTGTATATTTCATTTTGAGTATTAGAAATCATAAAATTGAAAAAATTTGAGTTCGAAAATTATTTTTTTAAGGGACAGTCTGACATGCTGGTTGGTTAGTATATTAATGCTTCTGTTTGAATTTTTTTTAACTACAAACATATAACAACATCTTATGTATTTATTTAGTACACTCAAAAAATGCGATTAGTTATTTTCAAATAAAAATGCAGTTTTCGCTCTTTTCAGGTTAAAACTTTTTAAGCGCTCTGTTTGAAAACAATTCATAAATAGAAAAAAATATTTTTAAATTCTGATTAATTTTTATTAAACATAAAAATTATTTAATTTGACCTTTAAATTATTATATTTTGAGTAGAGTTGTTCTAGCTCGAGATAATTTTTCTTTACAAATTACAGCCATGATATTTTCATAGAAAAATTTTCAAGAGATTTTTTTTCTGTTTTAAATTAACCAGGGTTTGTTTTGCTACTGGCAGTAGTCAAAAATTGCATAGAATATAATAATTTTCTAGTATTACTACAGAAAATATTAGAATACTAAAGCAATTTTTTTAAATTGCTAATTTTGAAATTCAAACTTGAACATATTTTCAAAATGAATATATTCAAATTTTAAAATTTCTCAAGAAAATATTTTAGCAAATTTAAAAATTAGAAAATGAAAAAAAAACTGGTGACAGCAAATTTAAAAATTTTAAAATTAAAAAAAAAAAACTTGCCACAGCAAATTTTAAAATTACAATTTTAGCAAATTTCAAAACATTTAAAATGCTAAAATTGTAAATTTCAAATTCCGAAATTGCAATTTGGTAAATTTGAAAATATTTAACATGCTTGTTTAGAAAACTTAAAAACTGAATATATTACAATTTGAAAACAATACAAATTGAATACACATACATACGTATGTGTGTATGGAAAAAAAAATTATGAACGATATTTATTAAACGAATACATAAATATTAAAAGATAAAAATGTTACACGGTTTTTGTGGAGACTTCTAGAATACATTTTCTAAAGTATTTTTGCCTCCTAAACATAAATCTGTCATCAGAAAAAGTTGTATCGCCTTCTCGACACATAGGCATTTTAGTTTTTTGTGGACCAATACCTCAAAACCAACAATTCTTTTAGTATTGGAAAAATGTATATTAAATTTTTATATGAGGGTTTCTGCGTCAACCGAGCCACCCCTCTCTCCAAAATTGGTATGAGTTTAAAATTTTTTAAAAAATTTTAAAATTACTTAAAAATATTTACTTTTGAATGCCGAGTGACGCCTTTTAAATTTCTATTGGCTGATCCAATGTGGCGCCCAATTTGTTAAAAATATTACAGATTCGCTTAAAACTCTTTATATATGGGTTCTTGTGGTAGCTTAAAAAGAACTTGCAGTTGGATTTTTAAAATTCAAAATGGCGGACCCAACATGGCGACCAATATTTTTAAAAATAAACCGATTTGCTTGAAATATTGTATGCACTGGTTTTTTGGGTCGCTAAAGAAGAATCTGAAGTTAGATTTTCTAAGTTCAAAATGGCGGATCCAACATGGCGATACTTTTTAAAAATAATTAGAATTTCCCAAATTTAAAATGACGGATCCAACATGGCGACCATTTTTTTTATGTAACCTGATTTGCTTGAAATTTTTCATAAACGAGTTTGGTGCATTTTTCAACACGTGACTACAATATCATATAATTATTCTTTATTCGGCCAAAAATGTGGCAGAATATTCGCCTCGGCTTTTTAGCCGAACCGAATATTAGGTCGGATCAGGGGCGTATCCAGGATTTTATTTCGGTAGAGGCCCAAAATTTTTTGTCAATTTTTTTTTACAAAAAATTTTCATAACAGCACATGTTTTAGAATTTGTCATGATCTTTTCCTTGAACTGAATCACAGAGTAAAGAAGAATAAGAGATATTACGGATGAAACCGCACTTCTTTTGTTAATTTTTTTTAGCCGTGAACTCCGATTATCTCTGGCTAGAACCCAGAATACTTACAAAAAGAAATTGAAAAAAAGAGAAACCCCAAATACCTTTCAAAAGGAAATCGAAGAAAAAAGTGAAACCCTAAATACATTTCAAAAGGAAATAAAGAAAAAAAAAAAAAACTAATGCATTTAAAAGGAAAATGAAAAGAAAACAAAACAATTTATCTATTCTATTATCTAAAAGAGCCCGCCTTGAGATAATCGTAGTTCTCAATTTGGGTTCCACGAAGTTTTCACTAATCGTACCTATGTTCCTTTCTTTACTCTATGACTGAATGTAACCATAGAGTAAAAATAGTAAGAGGCTTAATGGGAAAAAGTATTGTGAAAACCTTGTTATGAACTCCGATTATCTCAAGGAAGAAAACTTTTTTTCTTTAGTTCCTTTTGAATGTATTCGTTTATTTATCTTTTTTTCTTCGGTTTATTTTTTGTTTTTTCTTCGGTTCCTTTTGAATGTATTCGTTTTTTCTTCAATTCCTTTTGAATGTATTCGTTTTTTCCTTTTTTCTTCGATTTCCTTTTGTGCGTATTCTGGTTTTCACTCCCGAGATAATCAGAGTCATAGAGTAAAGAACAGTAAGAGGCTTAATGGGAAAAAGTATTGTGAAAACCTTGTTATGAACTCCGATTATCTCAAGGAAGAAAACTTTTTTTCTTCAGTTCCTTTTGAATGTATTCGTTTATTTATCTTTTTTTCTTCGGTTCCTTTTGAATGTATTCGTTTATTTTTTGTTTTTTCTTCGGTTCCTTTTGAATGTATTCGTTTTTTCTTCAATTCCTTTTGAATGTATTCGTTCTTTTTCCTTTTTTCTTCGAATTCCTTTTGTGTGTATTCTGGTTTTCACTCCCGAGATAATCAGAGTTTACGGCTAAAAATCAAATTTCGAAAAGGAAAGGTTTTTCACCCATTAATCCTCTTACTATTTTTACTCTATGATGTAACACAATCAGATTCTTAATTTTTTTGTAAGTTTAAAACTGTTGGGGAAAAAATTAAAATTTTTTAATATTTTAAAATTTTTTGAGAGACTTAAATATTTTTTTAATGTGTGAATTGTATCAGATGCTGATACATTTTTCCAATGAAGATTATCAGAATTTGAATTTTTTTTCAAAGAAAAGTCTAAGATTCTATGACAATTTCCAGTTAAGACAGTTTTTGTTATAGAAAAAGTGAAAGACTCTAAATCATATTTCCAATGAAAAACGTTTCTCGGAAAAAAGTCACTTTAGAAAATGATTCTATAAATATATTCATAAAATACTTTTCTAAAAGAAAAGACTCCGATTGTAAGACATTTTCCCCGAATCTGAGATATTTCTAGTCTAGCAAATTTTCTTAGATTCTGAAACATTCTACACAAAAAGTTTTAGATTCTGAGAAAATCTTCGCCTTTTCTTTAAGAAAAATTATTCAGATTCTGAGACCTTTTTAAAAAGAAAACAGTATACAAAAAGTCTTAGATTCTAAAACATTTTTCCTAAAGAAAAACTCTCGGATTCTGAGAAAATTTTCCTATAGAAAAAGTCTAATATTCTTAGACATTTTTCCTATAGAAAATGTTTCTAATTCTGAGATAATTTTCCTATAGAAAGTCTCAGATTCTTATAAAAAAGTCTCAGATTCTTCAACATTTTTCCTATAGAAAATGTCTCAGATTCTCAAACATTTTTTCTACAGAAAATTTCTTAGATTCTGAGACAGTTTTCCAATCGAAAAAGTCTCAGATGCTGAAACACTTTTCCTATAGACAAAGTTTCAAATACTTAGACATTTTCTTATAGAACACGTCTCAGATTCTCAGACATTTTGCCAATAGGAAATTGTCAGATTCTGAAATATTTTTAATATAGAAAAAGACTCAGATTCTGAGACATTTTTCATAAAGAGAAAGTCTCAGATTCTGAATTATTTTTCCCATAGAAAAAGATATTTTTACAATAGAAAAGACTCAGATTATTAGCGTTTTTCTACACAAAAAGTCCCACCTTGTGTCTCTGAAACATTTTTTTTTAAACATTTTTCATATAGAAAAGCCTAAGATTCTTAGATTTCTTTATAGAAAAAATCTAAGAATCTGAGACATTTTTCAGATTCAGAGACATTATTCCTATAGAAAGTTCTCAGATTCTGAAACATTTTTCATGTAGAAAAGCCTCAGATTCTGAGAGTTTTTTATAGAAATAGTCTCAGATTCTGAGACATTTTTCCTAAAGAAAATGTCTTAGATTCTGAGAAAAAGGCTAATATTTAAAGACTTTATTCCTATAAAAAAAGTCTTAGATTCTCAGACATTTTTCTTATAGAAAGTTTTAGATTCTGAGACATTTTTTTTAGAAGAGTGTAAGATTCCTGTATACGCCATTGGGTCGGATCATTTATCGCCATGTTGGATCCACCATCTTGAACTTAGAAAATCTAACTTCAGATTCTTCTTTAGCGACCCCAAAACCCCGAGCATATAAAGTTTCAAGCAAATCGGATTATTTTTTAATAATATTGGTCCCCATGTTGAGTCCGCCATATTGAATTTTAAAAATCCAACTGCAGGTTCTTCTTAAGCAACCCCAAGAACCCATATATAAAACGTTTTAAGCGAATCTGTAATATTTTTAAAAAATTGGGCGCCATATTGGATCAGCCATATAGAAATTCAAAAGGCGTCACTCGGCATTTAAAAGTAAATATTTTTAACTAATTTTAACATTTTTTAAAAATTTTAAACTCATGCCAATTTTTAACATACATTTTTCCAATACTAAAAGAATTGTTGGTTTTGAGGTATTGGTCCACAAAAAACTAAAATGCCTATGTGTCGAGAAGGCGATACAACTTTTTCTGATGACAGATTTATGTTTAGGAGGCAAAAATACTTTAGAAAATGTATTCTAGAAGTCTCCACAAAAACCGTGTAACATTTTTATCTTTTAATATTTATGTATTCGTTTAATAAATATCGTTCATCATTTTTTTGTGTATTCAATTTGTATTGTTTTCAAATTGTAATATATTCAGTTTTTAAGTTTTCTAAACAAGCATGTTAAATATTTTCAAATTTACCAAATTGCAATTTCGGAATTTGAAATTTACAATTTTAGCATTTTAAATGTTTTGAAATTTGCTTAAATTGTAATTTTAAAATTTTAAAATTTGCTGTGGCCAGTTTTTTTTTTTTTAATTTTAAAATTTTTAAATTTGCCGTCACCAGTTTTTTTTTTCATTTTCAAATTTTTAAATTTGCTAAAATATTTTCTTGAGAAATTTTAAAATTTGAATATATTCATTTTGAAAATATGTTCAAGTTTGAATTTATAAATTAGCAATTTAACAAAATTGCTTTAGCTTCTAATTTTTAAATTAGCAATAAAGAAAAATATTGAAGGCGTGAAATATTTGTAGTATTATATTGTTTAAAAAATTTTTTGTGTATGCTAATTGTAAACCCTGAAATTAACATATGATTGCCAATCCTGCACTGAAACTTCAAACAAGAACTTACTTTTTTCACTCTCTCTCATTTAGGTTTTGGACACTAAAGATTCTCATTTTAATTCACTATTCTACTAGCAGTACCACTATACAGAAAAAAATATGAAGAAAACAAATTTGAGTAATCACTTGTTTAAATTTGAAAACGAAAATTGAGTAATTTTTTAATTGACGCAATTAAAAATTTACTCAAAAATTTTAAAAACAATTTAAGTAAATAATTTAATAAAAATTTAATAGTTTTTTATTTTTTTTTAACTCTCATAGTTTTTTGAATTCTCGTTTAGTTTATAGTTTTTTGTGTATGTATATGAAAGTTTGTATTCGTCTTTATAAAGACATAAATATGTTTGGTAAAGTTTGAAAAAACAAGTTTTTTGTTTTTTTTTTTTTGTAAAAAAATTTAAAACTTTTTTAAACTTAAAAAAAAAATAAATAAAAAAATTTGAGTAAATTTTTAATTGACACAATTAAAAATTTACTCAAATTTTTTTTCAAACATTTAATAAATTTTTATTAAAAATTTACTCAATACTATTAAATCGTTTACTGGTGCAAAATTGAGTAATTTTTTACTCAATGGTATTAAAAATTAACTCAAATATTTTTTTTATTTTTTTCTGTGTATGTGGTACAGGGTATAAAAACTTTGAATTAATTTGGTCTCATGCTAAAATATTTTATTTTCTTTTAATGAATAGTTCAGGAAATAAAACTATTTGAGGAACAGTTTTTCATTTACTAACTTTGTTTATACACTGAAAAAAAATTTTACCATTTTTAAAGCATGTTGCACTTAATTTAAAAAAAGGAGGGTATGCGAGGGCTCCAAAGATTTCAATTCTTCTTCCAAGTATATTTTTTCCTAAAACATAGTAATGCATTTACTTAAATATATCTTAAAAGTAAGTAACATTGTACTTAATATAAGTTTAATTGTTTTTATCCAGAGGAAAAATACCTTTTTAAAATAAGTAAAAATTTCCTTAAAATTACGGATTCTGTGGACCCTATGGAGTCCCAATGTGAGGACCCTACGGGCCCCCAATATATGGGGTCCGCCCATGAGTATATACGTACACTATTATAGGGTCACTATTGATTTTGATCCAAAATTTTGGTCAGAATCGCTCTATCTTGCATAGTTTTCGAGATATGGGAATGGGGTCTTGAGAAATTTGATCATGAAATAACTCGAAAACTATAACTCGGAGGGCTTTCGGGTCTTCGGCGGTCATATTCTACAAGTTAATGGCTACAAAAATGCTTTTAGAATTTTTTTCGTGTCTGCAGTATTTGCAGAGTTATAGGCGTTTGAAAATTCCGCGAAAATCGAAATTTGGATTTAAAGTTAGGGTCTCATGGGGTCTCCACACGGGGCCCCCAGATGGGGTCCCCAAAATACCAAAAGTATTTTTTCCTTAAGTTAAGTAAATTCTTTCTTAAACTGATGAAGATATGGATTTTAATAAAGTCAATGAAATCAATCAAATAAAGATTATTTTTGTCTTAAATTAAAACAAAAATTGATTAAATTAAAGAAAATACGATTTGCAATTAAAGATTTGTACTTATTTGATACAAGGTCTTGAAAATGTCTGTACTATTTTTAAGTAAGCTACGTACTTATTTATTTTTTTTGCACACAATTTAAAATTTTTTCTTTCAAGTAAAACAAAATTTTTTAATAAACCCTTTTTTTCTTAAATGCAATCAATTCGCCATAAATGTAAAGAGTATTTAACTTAATTTAAAAAAACAAATTAAGGAAAACTCTTGTGCTTTTTTAAGTATTTGCATGTACTATCTTCAAGTTAATTTTCTTTGTTTTAAGTAAAACCACCTTATATTAAGATAAGTTGAAGTAAATTCAAAAAAAATTGTTTACTTAAATTAATAACAGTGTTTATTTAATTTCAGTATAGTTAATTTTTTCAGTGTAACATTAGTTTTAAAAAAATTTTTGAGTGTAAGAAATGTGAGTATTTGCTACATATTATTACTTATAAAGAAATTGTATACATATTTTACTACCATATGTACTTTAGGGCAGACATGGGCGTTTATGATTACAATTGTGTAATTGATTACAGTTTCAATTACAATTACATGTAATTAGTAATTGAGTTTTTTCAATTACAATTACAATTACAAGTAAAATTGAAAATTTTCAATTACTAATTACATCTAATTGTAATTGAAACTGTAATCAATTACATAATGTAATCATTAACGCCCATGTCTGTAACTTACCCTAAAGTGCCCCTAGGGGAGCCAAATGTATGACCGACCTTTCATGTAATTGTAATTGAAACTGTAATCAATTACACAACGTAATCATTAACGCCCATGTCTGCTTTAGGGTGACATTTTTTCGTAAACTTTTGATTTTTACAAGTGTCCAGGCAAATTTTTTTATTTAATAGATATAAAATTTATGTGTTACACATTTTAGGTCAATCGGAGTTAACTAACCCGTAGCGCCCGGCGATAAATTTTTTAATTTTTGTTTTTTAATATGTATTGTGAAAAAAATAAATAAATTAAAATCTGTCCAACAGTTTTAGAGATATCGCTATTTTAAATTTGTAAAAAATTGCGTTTTTCCTACGATCAAGAAATTTTAAAAATAAAAATCTAAAAATTTATTCTCCTTGACGTTTTCATAGTTCAGCTTTCATTTAAAATTAATTTGATCCAAATTCGATAATGTTAACCCGTTGTTAAAATGTTCTGTTTTTTTTTTTTTTTAATTTATGAACGTAGGAAAAAACCGCCATTTTTAGAAATTTTTTGACAAATTTCAAATGGCGATGTCTCGAAAACCACTGGACCGATTTCAGAAATTTTTTGATATTCTTATTCAGTGTGCCAAAATTATTAAAAATAATGTATCGCAAGATTTTTTTTTTAATTAAATTTTTGTTTTTCAAAATCTAAAATACTGGTGGAAATTTTCTAAATGTCCAAACTTTCTTGGTGCCTTTCGATTGACATGATCGGATTTGACTCAAATTAAGTTTAAATGAAAGAGGGTCAATTGAGATTTTCTTTAAAAAATTTCTTGAACGTAGGAAAAAACTCCATTTTTTGTTAATTTAAAATAACGATATCTTGAAAACCGTAGGATTGATTTTAGTTTTTTTTTTTGTTCAGCACAACAAAATTAATAAATCTAAAGTGTCGCAAGGCATATTTTTGTATTTTTTCCTTTGAATATTCAAAATTCTAAACATTCGTTCATCGAGCGCTAAAGTATACTTTAATCCGATTGGCCTCAAATTTGTACCACATAAGTTTTAGCCCTAGGTGAAAAAAAAAATTTCAAGGACATTCCAAATCGGAAAAAAAAGTTTTTTTTTGCCATACAAAAAAATGTCACTCTAATGTACTTATATGATTATATTTTAGTTATACATGGTATTTCCTTTTTATTTTTAATTGGTTTCATATAACCCAAGGATATTTTTTCACATTATGGTGTTGGTGTTCATTTTTTTTAAGTTCTTGAAAATCTCTTTAGTTAGATAAAATTAAATTTACACATTGGCAAATATTATGAATGCTTAGCAAATGTTTTAATAGTAATATGAAAAAGATTTTAAAAAATCTACTTTAAACAACTGTATTAAGATCTTAATTACCATAATTTCTATACAGAGAAATCTGAGAACTATTTGAACATTTTGAGAAAAGTATTGGAATCCGAACATTGCTAAATCGACTCAAAAAGTGATTCTGAGTCGATCAGTATGCTTGAAGGTAGGTCTAGGACTAAAATTTCGGGTAGTTACCCAGCAAAAACATGGTAATGAGTTGTGAAAAGTAATCATTACCAAGTACATTATTTATAATGAGTACCCATTACCATTAACATTATTTTAAGCCCAAAAGTAACTACTTCGCAGTTATATGTTAAAAAAGCACCTCTAAGTAATAATATCTTCTTGCACTTGCATTTTTTAACCTTTACAATCAATTAACTTAAAAAGTACTTAAAAACTTAATAAAAATTACGCAATTTTTTAAATTTTAGTAAAAACAAGTTAAATTTTAAAAGTTTTAATTAACTAATTATTTTACTTCTTATTGGTAATGGGTTTTTACTCCTTATTAGTAATCCGAGTCAGTAACTACTTATTTATCTCCATACTCTTCACTAGTTATTTTTGTCTCACGCCCTTGTTAAAATAATTAGTGTTTCATTCAATAAGTAACTACTGATTAACATCTGTTTCGGATTACAAAACCCATTACTAGTAATGCCAATTTTTGCTGGGTACAAACATCAGCACAAACTCATTATACCCTGTACCACAGAGTGGTGAAGGGTATAAATACCGAACGAAAATCTTTGCAGAAAATGTATCAGAATGTTATTCTAAATGCATTAGATTATGAAAACTCTTCTACTTAAAAATTTTCGGGAATCCGAGATCTTCTCTGTTAAAAAAAACGTAAAATTTTTCTTTACTACAAATCTCTTGATATCAGAGATTTTCTCAGTTTAAACAACGTAAAATTTTTCTGTAAGATAAATGTCTCAGAGCATGAGAGTTTTTCCATTGGAAAAACATCCCAGAATATGAGAATTCTCCTATATGAAAAATTTATCAGATTCTGAGAACTTTTCTATACGAGAGTGAACAAATATGTCTCAAAATCTAAGATTTTTTCTGCACGGAAAATATCGCAGGATTTGAAAACTTTTCTATAAGAAAAATGTATCAGTATCTGATAATTTTTCTACATGTGAAGAAACATGTCTCAAAATCTAAGATTTTTTCTGTACGAAAAATATTTCAGGATCTAAGAATTCTTTTCAAAAAATGTTGTAGAATCTGAAAATTTTTTTTAAAATTTTTTTTTTTACATTTTTTTTAGAATCTCTGAGTTTTTTATTGAAATTATTGCTTAAATATCTAAGAATCTTAAGTTTTTTTTAACAAATTTATTTCTTGTTCAAGAAAAAAAAAAATAATACATTTCTACACACTCTATTAAATGTAATGGTATGGTGATCGTTTTGATAAGAAAATAAATGGATAGTAATGAAAAAATAATGGAAAAAGAGTAGATATATCTTGACACTTCAGCGTAAACTTGTATGTTATTGTGTTGTTAAACGAGGGTTGCTTAAAAAATATAGAACTTTACAATGAGTTTAAGGTTTTACCGAAATAAACTATACATATCTAATCAACTACCCAGCAAAAATAAATCGAGATTTTGGCGAAACAGCATCTTTAAATGGCATACCGAAGCGCATCCAAAGAGCGCTCTTGAGGATGCAGTAAAAGTAAGGGGAACAATTTTAATTTTTTTTTTAAGATTTTTTATTTAAAACTCAAAATATAAAAATATATTTTGATAAAATTTCACACATGCTTTCCTTTTAAATATATTTAACACTTTTTGAATAAAAAGCCATGAGTTTTGGATAAAGACACATGATTTCACTGCATCATTATTGCGCATTAATCATCGCTGCAAAGAGTGCTTCAAACATAACACCTTTAACACATTTTGAATGAAAAAAAAATGTGTAAACCATTTCCGCTTTAGTTTCAGAAAATACAAATTATATTACAAAAAATGTCCAATCATATTTTAGACTCTCCAATTATATTTAAAAATGTCCAATTATATTTCAAAAATTTTTAATATAATTGAAAATTTCTGAAATGTAATTAAACATTTTTTGGTTATAAATGGTAATATATGAAATATAAATGGAAGTTTCTGAAAAAAAATTTGAAATTTTTGAAATATAATTGGACAGTTTTTAAATGTAATTGGATCTCTTATGCGATATTTCTTTTATATGCTTGCAGGGAGTCAACTGATTTTCAGAATTAGTCAATTGTATTTAAGATTATCAAATTGTATTCAGAAATAGTGAAATGTTGAAATGAAAATTGTAAAATGTCAATTGTATTTCAGATTTTGTAATTTGTATTTCAGAAATAGTCAAATGTGCTTCATCTTTATTCTGCTTAAATAGCTGTAAAAAGATACATGAATTAACTGCATCTTTAAAGCGATTTTTTCAGCGCTCTAAAGAGATGTGAATTCAGAGCATCTTAAGAGCGCTTTTTCGGTGTATCCAACTAGCGCTCTAAAGTGTGACATCGCCTTAGAGAATCATGCATGAATTCAGCAGGTTTGGATGCGCTCCTTGACTCGAGTTTCCTTTCCAAAAGCTGCTGCCAGTTCAGCAAAATTTCTGCTGGGTATGCAAACAAATTTACAAGAAAAAAAATGTTTTGTTGTTTTCGAATAAGTTACTTCTGTCAGGTTGTAAACTTTAAAACATAGAAGATTTGAAATTTTTGAGTCTGAAATAAATTGATTACCCGAGTAGAAAAGTTTATATATAATTATATATAATTTGATAAAATAATATTAAATTATATATAATTATATATAATTATATATATAGAGGCTAAATATTTCAAAAAGTTAGATCAAATTAGATAAAGTTATATATAATTATATTCAGGATTTGAGGCATATAATTTTATAAAATCTATATCTATACTTATATACTTATACTTATTACTTATTACTTATTACTTATTTACTTATACTTATATAATATTATAAAGAGGTAATGTTTGTATGTTTGTTTTTTTGTTTGTTTGTTTGTTTGTTTGTAGAGGGTAATCTCCGGAACTACTCATCCGATTTTAAAAATGTTTTCAGCAATATTTAAAGTGTTCCTCCAGGATGGACATAGGCCAGGTTTCATCGACCACGCCCCCTTCTACGCCCACTTTTGGACAAAAAACGGAAAATTAAAAAATTTCCGAAACTACTAAACCGATTAAAAATTTTTTTTCAGCAATACATACTTGGAATGGTCCTTCATGGTGGACACATGCTGGGTTTCATCGACCACGCCCACATCTACGCCCACTTTTGGTAAAAAATTTAAAATTTAAATATCTATGAAACTACTCATCCGATTTCAAAAAAGTTTTCAGCAATATTTAGAGTGTTCCTCTAGGGTCGACATAGGCTAGGATTGATCGACCACGCCCACTTTTACGCCTACTTTTGCCAAAAAACGTAAAATTTAAAAATCTCCACAACTACTGAACTGATTTAAAAATTGTTTTCACCAATACATGCTTGGAATGGTCCTTCATAGTGGACATATGCTGGGTTTCATAGACCACGCCCATTTCTACGCCCACTTTTGGCCCAAAAACTTAAAATTGAAATATCTTTTTAACAACTCATCCGATTTCAAAAATGTTTTTGCTTATATGTTTGCTTATAATGTTTGCTTATAACGAACTATTTTTACTGGTCCCTCGGAGTTCGTTATAACCGGGTTCGACTGTATTAAGAATGGTGCTTCAGGGTAGACATGGGTTAGCCAAAAAACGTAAAATTTCAAAACATCCGAAACTACTCATTTAAAAAATATTAATATTAAGAAAGGTCCATCAGGTTAGACATAGGCTACGGTTCATCTACGTAAAATTTGTAGGTATACGAAACTTATTATGAGATTTCAAAAATGTTTTCACCAACATTTAGAATTTTCTTTCAGGGTGAGTTAGTGAAGGTTTCATTGACCACACCAATTTTAAAGATCACTTTAGGTCAAAAGACGTAAAACTTTAAAATCTACCAAACTACTCATTTAATTTCAAAACATTCTGAAAAATTTCCTTTTTGGAAATTCCTATTTTACTGGGGCAAATATGTGCAAAGCAGTGAACTTTGTAACTTTTTCTATCTCCTGAAAAGTTGGTCATAAAAAGTTGAAATGTTGGATCCTCCAGCCCAAAAAATCATTCTGAAAAAGTACCTTCTAGAAATTTAGATTTTAATGAGAATAAGGGTAAATTATTGTAATGTGGTACTTTTATTTTTTTTTAAAGAATGAAGCCTACATGGAACGAAATGAATGGGAATTCAGAACAAAATTTTCTACAACATTATTTACCGAAACGAACATGTTTCCAAGCTAAACGGGGCTTTTTTAATTTTATTGTTTATTTTAAATAGTTTTTATGAAAGACTTCAACGATTAAAATTAAATAAAATAAAAAATTCTGTTAGGGAGAATTTTAGAAATGGAGACTCTAATCCTAATCTTTCTTTAATTAGGTATTTAATATTACCGGTGGCGAAGTTCCGGGCGGGCCTGCTAGTTGTATATAATTAGTTAACATTTTATAACATTTGATAAAATTAGATAAAATTATATATTATTTGATAAAATTATAAATAATTATATGGATATAATTATATATAATTTTATCAAATTATATATAATTTTATGAAATTATATAATTTTATCAAATTATATATAATTTTATCTAATTTTAACAAAATTTTTGAAGAATTTAGCCTTTTAATATAATTATATAAAAAATATTGTGACTCGGATAGATCATTTATATTTAATATACGGAATAATTATAAAAATAAACAAGATTACCGTGAAGTAAAAAAAAACTTAAAAATTATGAAAACACCTACATATAAACAAGGACATTTTTGTTATTGTATGCGCATTAAGGGTGGGATAGTGTTGTGTGAGATTTTAAGCAGCAGTATTTGGAATCGCTAGAACCCCTCATTTTGTGAGGTTCGTAAAAAAAGTGTATGAGCCAAAAAATGGGGGAGGTCGGATAGGATCTAGGGGTCGCTCATCGGGGTCAAAGTTGGGCGTACATGGGAAAAAATCCACAAAAAGCCCCACAACTCCCCTGGTTTTGCCCCTAGAGGGGTCAAATGTGAGACCGACCCCCATTATTTTTTTGCCCCAAACACTTTTGCCAAATATACCTAAGCTCTATCTCCTCTCCTTAAGGGGGCTCCCATACAAAGGTTGAATGTTGAAACATATTTGCTCCTACCTCTCTAGCTGTCCTAGAAGTGACCCTAGAGGAATCAAATATATGACCGACCCCCAATATTTTTTCATCCCCAACATTTTCTTATAACACACCTACCCTCTATATTCAATCGTTAGGGTGGTCCCCATACATTTTTTTTTATTTTTCCTTAATTTTTCTTATTAAATCACCTTATACGGTCCAACGGTGCTTCCTAGAGGGGTCATTAGCAAGACCGACCCCAATTTATTTTTAGGCCCCAACATTTCATCTGAACATACTAACTCCCTATCTCCAATTCCTAAGGGGTCTCCCACACAAAATGACATTTTTATAAAATTTGCTCCCACCGTTCTAACTGGCGCAGGGTTGACTCTAGAGAATTGAAATGTATGACTGACCCCCAATATTTTTTCAGCCCCAACATTTTCTCCAAACAAACCTACCCTCTATTTTTAAGCCTTAAGGGGGTCCCCACACATTTTTTTTATTTTTTTACAAAATCAGATCTTATACTGACCCCCAATATTTTTTTAGCCCCAACATTTTCCCCAAACAAACCTACTCCCTATTTTTAAGTCTTAAGGGGGTTCCCACACATTTTTTATAATTTTTATTTATAAAATCAGCTCTTACCGCTCCCATGGTTAGGAACGGGAAATGCAGACTGATCCCCAATAATTTTTGCCCCCTACTTTTTGTCCCAACATACCTACGCCGTATTTCCACTTTGTTAGGGTAATATTTTTTCCTCTCCATTACGGCACAACACGTTGTTATAGTCCTCTATTTATTTTAAGCTTCTTTCGGCAGCGTCGTTGAAAACATGTAATTGAAGTAATATTTGCAGCGCTTGCTGGTAGTCCTCACAATTTTCCCAAGTGTTAGGACCGGAACCAATGAAATTTGTTGTTAATCCGAAGCGTGGAAAAAATGTTGGTGTCTCAGCTGTGACGTAGTGGCTTAAATCATTCTTTATATTATGAGTTCTGGATTTAATTGTTGCGATTCCATGTTAATTATTTTCACACCTTAGAATCCAACCACGTGTACTGGATGATCACGATCTTTGTTGCCACCTTCGCCGCTATCCCCCGAGTCATAATCTTCCCCAATATCATCGTCTTATTTTTCTTCGCTGTCAGATAACTCTTCCTCCTTGCATTTGCCATTTTTCATTTTATTTCACACTGAGATACCAAAGATGTCACAGAATCTCTTCTCCAATCGTTGAGACATCTTATTTTGTTTAAATTGTTTTTGGTCAAACCTAAAACATTTTTAGGCAATATATGCCTTTTGCCATCCATCGAGCATGAATGATGGGCCCTGGTGGGCTAAAATGATTATTAGGAATATTTTCACCAAGGTATAATAAAACAATTTCAAGAACCCCCTTGAAGTCGTCCCTGGGTTGCTTTTCCTTTATTTGAGCCCAACAAAACAACTTGATGCAGGTTGGTATGTTGCCTGCCACTTTCTAATCTTCTATGCCAGGACTGTATGGTTTGTCTTTTATATTTTCCCATTACTCTTTAAAACGCTCAAACACTCCTGGTTCAGACGTTTTACCGAATTTGGTTTCAAACACTTCTTTTAATTGAAGTTCTTTAATATGATGTTTGCATGGCAGATATAGGGGGGGGGGGGTTAGTTTGCATTTCCCGTCCCTAAGAGGCACTATGGGAGCGGTAAGAGCTGAATTTATGGATAAAAGTGTTGCTAATTATTGTACTTTTGTAAATTCTAAATACTCCAACGTTGGGATACAGTACCATTACGAATTTGGTTTTCCTAAGGGGAGCACGCTTATAAAGTGGAAATACGCCGTAGGTATGTTCGGAAAAAATGTGGGGGGCAAAAACTAATGGGGGTAAGTCTGCATTCCCTATCCCTAAGAGGCACCATGGGAGCGATAACATCTGATTTTATAAAAAATATAAAAAAATGTGTGGGGACCCCCTTAAGGCTTAAAAATAGAGGGTAGGTTTGTTTGGGGAAAATGTTGGGGCAGAAAAAATATTGGGGGTCATTCATACATTTAACTTCTCTAGGGTCACCCCTCCGCCAGTTAGAGCGGTAGGAGCAAATTTTATAAAAATGTCATTTTGTGTGGGAGACCCCTTAGGAATTAGAGATAGGGAAGTGGTATATTCAGAAGAAATGTTGGGGGTGGAAAATAAATGGGGGTCGGTCTTGCTAATGACCCCTCTAGGAGGCACTATTGGACCGGTAGGAGCTGATGTAATAAAACAAATTAAGAAAAAATAAAAAAAATGTATGGGGACCACCCTAAGGGTTGAAGATAGAGGGTAGGTATGTTCTAAGAAAATGTTGGGGTTGAAAAAATATTGGGGGTCGGTCATACATTTGATTCCTCTAGGGTCATTTCTGAGACAGCTAAAGAGGTAGGAGCAAATATTTTTAAAAATTAAACCTTTGTATGGGAGCCCCCTTAGGGAGTAGAGATAGGGCTTAGGTATGTTTGGGAAAATTGTTTGGGGGGAAAAAATAATGGGGGTCGGTCTCACATTTGACCCCTCTTGGGGCAAAACCAGGAGAGCTGTAGTTCTTTTTGTGGATTTTTTCCCCTCAATGCCCAACTTTGACCCCGATGAGCGACCCCTAGATCCTATCCGACCTGCCCCATTTTTTGGCTCATGCATTTTTTTTACGAACCTCACAAAATAAGCGGTTCTAGCGTGTCGAAATCGAAAACTCGTGCACTATCCCACCCCTAATGCGCATTAGTTGAACTTTTGTTATGTAAACAATTTTCATTATTATACTCAACATGATTCTATGAACTGACTATAATAATAACACTGTACAACAAATATATTTTTTTTTAAGATTACGGGGTTCTGACGATTGATTCTGTTAGAGGATACAAATAAAATGTACGTGAGTCTGCGTTTTTAAACATCACATCGGAATTGATCTATCCCACCTTTGGCCAGCTCATGAAGCATATCGGTATATGAACCGATGTTTTCTTTACATCTGAGGTGTTTGGAAACTTTTTAAAATATATTAAGGCAACCATTTTAACCCCGTGTAATGGAAAATTTTTGGCTCTATTTTAACAAATCGTAAATTACAACAATAAAAAGGGAAGGATTGGGATGGGATGTTTTACAAAAATGTTGTCACCCAGCAAAAACTTGCATTACCAAGTAATTATTCCCAATTTCTTTGTTAAATACTTTAACAAGGCGATGTCATTGGAGGCAAGGCCTTCTTTGTTCGCTTACGGAAAAGCTAACAAATAGTAGCCCATTCCTAGTTCGCTTACGAAAAGTTGCAAAAGTAACTGCATTGCTTGTTTAGTTGCTCTTATTAAATGAGAGAAAATAAATTAAGAGTAAATTAGTTTTTTATATATTTTAATGAAACTTAACTGGTTTTTAAAATTCAGATTGCCAATCATTTACTCGTAAGTTAAAAGTAAGGCCTTTTTTGGGGTATAAAGTAACGCAGTGAGTAATTAGTACTCATTGCCAGGTAATCCAATTGGGAATGTGTACTCATTACCTAGTTTTTGCTGGGCATATGTTATTTTTGTCAAAACACACCTGCAAGAAGATCAAATCAAAGGAGGGAAATTTTATCAACTCCTAAAATAAAATACAGACGCCGGCACACTTTTACTGTTTTTGGTCAACCCCTTTTTTATACCCTACACCACACTGTGGTATAGGGTATAATGAGTTTGTGCTGATGTTTGTAACTACCCGAAATATTGGTCCTAGACCCACTTTTAAGTATACCAATCGACTCAGAATCACTTTTTGAGACGATTTAGCAATGTCCGTCCGTCTGTCCGTCCTTCCGTCTGTCTGTCTGTCCATGTAAACGGTGTAAACACGATACAGGTCGCAATTTTTTATCAATTGACTTGGAATTTGAAACTTAAGCCTCTCTTCGCCCAAGGACGAAGCCTATTGAAATTGGCAAAAATCGGTCTATATTTAGACCTAGCCCCCATACAAAGGTCCTCTTTAGTTTTGGCTCAAATGACTCTAATAACCGTATTATAATATGTATCATTTTGAAATTTGGCACGTAGACGTGTATTGTATTCACAAATCACCATTTTGAGAGAAGAAATCGGACCAGTTCTTCTTGTAGCCCCCATACAAACCACTTTTCCGATTTTCACCTAAATCTCTTAAATTTCATGAAAATATGAAGTATTTAATTAAAATTTTGTTTGTATATGTTAAAAGTGTACTAAAATAACTTTATCAAACCTGATAATCATCGGACCAGTTTTGGACTTAGGCCCACTTGTGAAAATTTCGCCCGATATTCAGTTAAAGCGGTTTATTGTCAACAAATAGAAGCCTATTTCACTCAAATTTGATTTGTGAGTGTTTTTTTTACACTTATTAAAGATTTGACAATGGTCCATGGGACCCATTTTCCGGGAAACTATTGTGTAGGGTATTATATGGTCGGTCATGACCGACTATAATTTTCTTACTTGTTTGTGTTGTACTGTGTATTTTCCTTTTGTTGTTGTTGCTCTTCAATAATAATCAAAAGTTTTATGAAGTGAGAGTTAAGTCATAATTATATATAATATTTATAAGTGGAGGGGCAGTTTATTTTTTTGAAAAAATGTCTATGTTTTAGTTTTGCAAGTCCATGGCGCTCAAATTTAAAATAGTCCATTGTACCAAACCCAGAAAAGAAAAATTGGAAAAATATCTCGAAATACTAGAATTTTTCTAAAGAAAAAGTTTCGGAATCTTAAAATTTTTCCATAAGAAAAATCTGGGAATTTTTTCTACAAGAATATTCTGAAGGAAAAATCTGAGAATTTTTCTATAGGAAAAATCGGAAAAAATCTTAAAAATTTGAGAAGAAGGTGGTAAAAGGAAAGATAAATGGAGATAATCTTAAATTTTTTTGTAGGAAATTTTTTATAGGAAAAATGTCTAGGAATCTTAGAATTTTTCTAACGGAAAAGGAGCGCAATTTCAGAATTTTTGTATGGGAAAATTCTGAAAAATTTCTTCGGGAAGAATTTCAGAAATTTTCCATTGAAACAAGTAAGAAATTTATAGTTGGTCAAGACCGACAATATAATACCCTATACCTGTGTTTCCAAGAAAATGGGTTCCAAGTTAAAATTTGGTCCGATTGGATCTATTACACTGCGTGACAAAAGTGACCACTATTTTAGAAAACAAGAGGTACGACCATCATTTCTATATATTTCGGACATGCTGAATCGAATGGCGTACTCCGTTTTTCGATGTATGGTACAGTTTTCTTGCAAAATGTCGTTAAAGATTTGCTGATTTCGAGCCAGTTTTTCAACAAAAAAATTTGCAAAGTTAATGATTTTTAAATTGTATGGCATGGAAAATAAAGATATGACTTGTAGCAATATTTCTTATGCCAATTTGGTTTAAAGCTTTTCATCTTAAGCCCTTAAATTCGCGAATTTATTAATTTTTTGAGGTTTTCGCGAAATTACCCGCCAAGTTGATCTTTGATTAAAAACTTACTTTTAGTGAATCAAAAAGACATCCCTAACAATACGAATAGTGGACAAAAAACAGCTATGTTATATGGACCATCATGATGAAAATCGCTAAAAACCGTTTTTTTGTATATGCCAGCATCACTTTACGAGATGATTTAAGACTCCATCTTTTATTATATAATGTGGGATTCTTAAACAATTAACTGACCAAAAATTTGGCCAAAAAAGTTTTCATTTGCAAAAGTTACCTTAACAAAAACTATTATTTCAGTGTTAACCCTACAATAATTATAGTTTTTGTTAAGATAACTTTTGCAAATGAAAACTTTTTTGGCCAAATTTTTGGTCAGTTAATTGTTTAAGAATCCCACATTATATACTAAAAGATTGAGTCTTAAATCATCTCGTAAAGTGATGGTGGCATATACAAAAAAACGGTTTTTCGCGATTTTCATCATGATGGTCCATATAACATAGCTGTTTTTTGTCCACTATTCGTATTGTTAGGGATGCCTTTTTGATTCACTAAAAGCAAGTTTTTTATCAAAGACCAATTTGGCTGTTGATTTCGCGAAAACCTTAAAAAATGAAGAAATTCGCGAATTTAAGGGCATAAGATAACAAGCTTTGAACCAAATTTGCATAAGAAATATTGCTACAAGTCAAATCTTTGTTTTCCATGCCATAGAATTTATAAATCATTAACTTTGCAAATTTTTTGGTTAAAAAACTGGCTTGAAATCAGCAAATCTTTAACGACATTTTGCAAGAAAACTGTACCATACATCGAAAAACGGAGTACGCCATTCGAATGAGCATGTCCGAAATATATAGAAATGATGGTCGTAACTCTTGTTTATTTTTTAGTGTTCCGCAGTGTTATTTGTCAAATCTTTAATAAGTTTAAAAACACTCACCAACCAAATTTGAGTGAAATAGGTCAATAAACCGCTTTAACTAAATATTGGGCGAAATTTTCATATGGGGCCTAAGTCCAAAAATGGTCCGATCATAATCAGATTTGGTTAGGTTATAAAAGTACTCGTTAAACATATACAAACAAAATTTCCATAAAACATTTTCTGTCGTCTTCATGAAATTTGAGAGATTAAGTTGAATATTGGGAAGGTGGTTTGTATAAGAGCTACCAGAAGAACTTGCTCGATTCCTTTAAAATTCTGAACGTTTATTATTGAATACAAAACACATTTACGTGCCAAATTTCGAAAGGATATCTTTCGTTTTAGAATCTGATACTTTTTCTATAGGAAAAATCACTTTGAATCTAAGACTTTTTCTGTAGAAAAAAGTTCTCCGAATCTGATAATAGCAAAAATTTTCTCAGAATCTGAGACTTTCTATATTAAAACTGTTTAAGAATTTAAGAATTTTGTATAGTACTATTTCTCAGAATTTGGGAATATGAGGCTTTTGCTGTAGTAAAAACTTTTCAGAATCCGACAAGGGAATTATTCCAACCCTTATGAAGCGATTTTCCCGAAACTCAAATTATAAGGTTCCATGAAAATTCAATACTTTGGTCGAAGGGAATCATGGGTTAAAATGGTAATGGGAAAAAATTTGTAGATTTTTTTAAAAAATTTCTTGAACGTAGGAAAAAACCACCATTTTTGTAAATTTTTTTGCCAAATTTCAAATGTCGATATCTCGTGAACCGCTCGTCTGATTTCAGAAGTATTTTTATATTCGTATTCATCATGTCAAATTTAATAAAAAATATTATTTAATTAAAAAAAAGTATCGGGGTTTTTTTTTTTAATTTTTCAAAAATGTTACTCAAATAAAGTTTAAATGATGGTAAATGATTAAATGATAAAAAATGGTGAGCCTCAGCGATGTTCAGGTTGAACTTTAGTGTCGACGAAAAGTGTAAATGCAGTTCGATTTCTACATGATTAGTTGTCACAAAACTGTTTTCAGCGAAATCGTAGCTGATCGCATTCGCGAGATATCGCGAAATTAGTGATTTTATATTTTAAAAAATTTTGATATTGAAGTTTTTTAAATATTTTCAAAAACTGAGTATACAGTTTTCATTGTACTTATTTTAAGGTCACAAAACAGTAAACATCGAAATCCTATCTTCTTTAGTTCGCGAGAAATCGCGAAATAACTTTTTTGTCAATTTTTGTTTTTCAACTTTTTCTAGGTTTTTTTCAAATGTTGTCGAAGTTCATAAGGGTGTTGACATCAAAGTTGTAGGTGTACACTGTCGCAAGATATCGCGGAATTATTTATATATTTTTTATTTTTATTTTTCAATTTTGCATGTTCTTTTGATATGGTGTAAAAACGCGGTATGCATTTTTATTTGTACATGATAAAAAGATATTAAACTGCTAACACAAAAGTCGTGGTCAATTCTTTAAGGAATCGCAAAGTTAATATAATTAATAATATTACAATACAAAATAAATAAAAAAAAATTGAAAAATTTTTCGCGATTTTTCGCGAAAATTAGCGTCAATATATAGATTTTAGCAGTTTTACCACCTTCAGTTACGGGCAATTTAAACTGCATACCATATACTTGTCGTTACTGAAATTTTTTATTTTTTTTTTGATACCAAAGAAAAAAAAGGTAATTTATTATAAAAGCTCGTACAGTAATTTTGCGATTTCTCGGGAAATTGATCGTCTATAATTTTTATGCGTGCAGTTTTGTCACCTCTAATAACCTCGAATTCAAACTGCATACCACATTTTTGTCGTTAATTGAAGTATATGTTTTTACAGACCACAAATAACACAAATTAATGAATAAATAGTAGATAAGCGAGTTTTTTTGCGATATCTCGAAGAATTAAGCAGCTAGAATTTAAATGTTAACAGCCTTATGACCTTTGATCAATTGCAAGTCAAACTGCATTTCGTGTTTTTCAACAATGTTAAAGAAACTGATTTTATTAATCAAAACAAGAAATACCCCCAAAAAGCTGTTTTTCGCTATTTCTCGCGAAAGTGAGCAGCTATATTTTTTTTGGGGGCAGTTTTAGTTTCTTCCAGCATGTTTAAATCAAACTGCTTACCACTTTTTTTTATCATTTCTAAAGAACCGGGTTTAAAATATAATAATAAAAAAAAATATATATATATATAATTACGCGATATCTCGCGAAATTTAGCACCTAGAATTTTGATGTCAACAGCTGTGTGACCTTTGATCAACCACAAGTAAAACTGCATACCATGTTTTTATGCAATTTTAAAAAATCATATATGAGGATAAAAACAAAAATAAAAACAGCAAAAAAGTAATTTCGCGATTTCTCGCGAAATTGAGAAGATATGATTTCGCTGTTAACTGTGTTGTGACATGTAAATAAATACAATTAATACTGCATACCCAGTTTTTGAAGATATTTAAAAAACTTCATTGTCAAAATTTTAGAAAATACAAAAACACTAATTTCGCGATATCTCGCGAATGCGAGCAGCTACGATTTCGCTGTTAACAGTTTTGTGACATTTAATCAAGTAGAAATCGAACTGCGTTTACACTTTTCTTCGACACTAAAGTTGAACCTAAACATCGCTGAGGCTCACCGTGCACATAAGTTTTATGGCTAGGCGAAAAAAAATTTGCCTTCACATTCAAAATCGGAAGAAAACATTTTTTGCCATACAAAAAAAATACCAGTCTAATGGGGCAATTTTAGCACAGTAGAGAGTTGTTTATATTTATCTTATTTTAAAGCAAAACATCTGTTAAATTTTCAATCCTAATTTTAAATCATATAAACAAGTTTTTGTAAACATTAGGGTGGATCTAAAATGTATGAAAATAAAAATGTTTTTCAAATACCTTAAACATTAATCAAATACCTTAATACATTTAACATTCTTAAATATAATGTTAAAAAAATACATGTTAGTTTACCATAAAAACTTTTTTTTTTGCTTTAAATATAAATGCTGACTTTTTTCTATATTTTCAGCTTTTTTTGTTGCACACAAAAAAAAAATTTGCCTACAGTCAATAAAAATGATAATATTGCTACGAAATTTTCTGTTAGACAAAAATCTCATTTAAAGTTTTAGGTAAACAAAGTACTAGAAACAAAAATTTGCATTAGACCAAACAAAACAAAATCCTATGTATATTTTATATTTAAGTTAAACTAATTTTAGTTTTATTTAAATCTGTGTAAACTAGAGTAAAAATGATCAGAGGCCGAGTTATTTTTTAGATATTAAGAGGTTTTGGATATACAAAAATATCTAATATTTTGAAAAGTTTTTTGTGGAAAACAAAATGGTCAAATGATGAGAAATTTTTATTTGGAAAAATCACCTGATTTTTAAGAAATTTTCTGACACATTTTTCCTTCAGAAGAATTCTCAGATTATGAGACATTTTTCCAACTGAAAAAGTCTGATATTCTAAAAAATTTTCTCAGATTACAAGACCTATTTAACAGAGGAAATATATTTTCTTCTGAAACATTTTTCCAATAAAAAAAGTGTCAAATTTCATAGTCTTAGTTTCAGACTCAGATTCTATGGCAATTTTCCTCCAGAAACAGGCTTAAATATTAAGAGATTGTTTAAATAACAATTCAGATTCTGAGACATTTTATTAGATTCTGAGACAGATTCTCCGACATTTTTCGATAGAAATCTTAGATTCTGATTTTTAGTAATTTTTCCTATAGAAAAGTTTCAGATTCAAAATGTTTTTGCTAAAGAAATATTTTAAACTTGTTCCTATTGAAAAATGTTCAGTTTTTTTCCTATAAAAAAATTCTCATATTTCTTCTACAGAACTTTCAATTTTTTTTTTAGTAAATCGAAAAAACACACCTAATATATATGGCAAGGTTATTATAAACAAAAAGTAAAACATACAAATTTTCTTTACTTTTCTTTGAATTTGACTTAAGTTTGTTTTTAAAAGAACGAAGAAAGTTATTTTTCTTCTTATGGAAAATAAGAATAAAAAAAACTGAAACGGAAACGGAAGATAAAATACTCGTATATATAATACAAACAATAATATCTGCAGAAGAAAAAAAAAATCATAAGATAAGTACCAACTAAAAAGTATTCGCCTCTCTCAACTTGACAACACAATGTATTCATTATTATAAAAAGTTTTTGATTGTTTTTGTGGTTAGTTAGGTTGCTAGAGAGGTAGACAAGTTAAACTTTTTTTTAAAATATATAAGTTGAACGGAAAAAACTTAATATTTTCTTTTGGGAACCCAAATAATTTATTTGCTAAAGTTTAAAGATTTTTAAATTTAAAGTTTATTTTAATTTTTGTTAAAATAATAAAAAAAATTGTTATTTATTCGACTTTCTTAACATTGCAATAAAAAAGAGTTTATTCTAGTTCGAGGACATTTTTATGTTTCCCATTATGAAATAATTACACTGCTGTCAAAAAATTATGTCATTAACTGTTTGTAGTTTATTTAAAAAGTTTTACGTTTAGTCGTTTTTAAAAGAAAAAAACATTTGTTTGATGTTCAGTTTTTTATTAATGACTATAATAAATAATAATAATTTGATCCAATGATCAGTTTTTATTTATTTTTCCAATTCAATTACAGATGATTTTTAATAATTTAAACCTAAACGAGAACTGGTAACAATGACCGTCGTCTCGTTGTAGCGAAATCGACCAAGGGTTTTTTGTGGGAATCGAACCCACGACCCCCTGTTTCATAGGCTAGCACGCTACCAACTAACCTACAGGGGCCCCCTTATTATTAATGACTACTTCTGTCCTTTGTTTCAAAAATAACACACTAAAAAATAAAGACTTTCATTAACATTTAATTGTTAAAGTCATTTATTTATGTTCTGTAAATAAAAACTACTGATTATTATTTAAATTTTTAATGATTTGCGTAAGTATTTTTTTTTTTATTGTTGGCATTTTTTAAGGAAATATCATTAGTTTTTACCTATACAAGTTGGTTATTTTTTTGTTTAAAAAAAAGTTAAAAAAATTATTTATAGAAAAATAAAAACATGTTTGTATCAAGTGACTTTGGCGCGATGGGTAGAGTGTGTGGCCATAATGTAGTTGATTGCGGGATCGATTCCCCAAAATTTTATTTAAAATTTTTATAACAATATTTCAATAGAAAATTGTAAAAAATTACCTACGAAATCATTAATTTTTATGGTTTTCGTAGGTTATTTTTTTTTTTTTGGAATTTGTTGCTAAAAATAACAGAACTATCATTAATTTTTAATATTTTCGTAGGTTATTTTTTTCGAATTTGTTGGTAAAAAATAATGAAAGAAACGATATTTTTTAATGTTTAATGCTATTTATTTTAGAAAATTTTGTCAACAGTAAAAAATAAATGTTGATGTTTGTTAAAACAAACAAATAATTACTGGGATTGTTTTAAATTGTTTATTCACTGGTTCTAAATGTCTTTTTTATTTGTTTTTGCCTACAAAATATTTTGAGTGTGTGCTAGTCGCAAAAATTAACAAGCTGGGCACCCTGCTGGTAAAACTAATTCGGGTACGCGGAGTTCAATGGGGCTAGCCGTCTTTCAAAGTTAGCGCTCGTATTCGCATATTCGCCATTTAAAATTATAAAGCTTAGGTACTACAAAAATTAATTGCACTGAGAAAATTATGTCATTAACTGTTTGTAGGTTATTTTAAAAAGTAATCAGTAAAGTTATTTTAAGAGAAAAATCACTTATTTTATAAAGGATTTATTTTTTTTAATATTTCTGTAGTTTAAAAAATATAATTTACTGTCTTAAAAATGAATTTTCTGTTACATTTATTTTCGGCAGTAAAAAATTTCTTCTATAGTTTTACTGTTTTTCAATACAAATTAAGTGCATATTCAGTAGTTTTTTAATGTTTTGGTTAGTCATTAAATTAATATTTAAAATTGACTGTAATGTGTTTTTATTTTAAATGAAAAAAAAACAGTGGAATGGTTTTTAAATAAAATTTCATTTGTTTTAAGTGAATATTCTCTGAAATTTACCTACATAATTTTTTGAGTGTGTTTATGCTTTTGGTATAGTTTTAAAATATAAATTTAGAAAATGCTTTGTTTTTTCTCGCAAAAAAAAAGAATTTTCCGCAAAAAAATTTTTTTTCGAAAAATTTTGTGTCTGTAATGTATCGAATTCTACTCATTTTCATAAATTAAAAGCAAAATAAAAAAAAAATTGTAAAAAAAAATTCGCGAAAAAAATTTCACGAAAAAAAAATCGCGAAAAAAAATTCCGCGAATAATTTTTATTTGTAGATTCAAAAGAGCTACGATGATAAAAACTCAGCAATTGTCTAAAAATATAATTTTTTTTTACTTAAAAATAAAAAATAAAAAAATCGCGAATATAGCTAATACATACGCTAACTTTAAAAAAACTGATATTACAATGGAATTTAGTGTACACGAACTAGCTTTACCAGCTGGCTGTCGTAAATTCAAATCAAACAAAAAATATTTGTATTGAACCAATTTTTTCCAAAAATAAAGATTTTTGTGTTTGTTTAACAGACTTGAATGGTTTAATCGCAAAAGTTTAAAAATATCGTTTTTATTGTACTCAAGCATCAAAATTTTAAATCGAGAATATCGCGAATACGAGCGCTAACTTCGAAAAACGGCTAGCACTCTAGGGTGCCCAGCTTGTTAAAAAAAGTGCCAAATTCGAGCACCGTGTTATTAATTAATTATCTTTATTAAGATTTTCTCCCAATAAATAAACTTAGAGTTTCTGCAAAAGATTGATAATTTTTTGGATGAATTGAAGATGGTTTCCGGGATTTCCTAATTTCAAATTTAGCAATTTTTTTTTTTAATCAGAAACCCTATTAGTATTTATTGGGAGAATATCCTAATAGAAAAAGAATAATTAACTTAAGTACTTATATGAATTCCTAATGAGAAATATAAAAATGGCCGCGAACTGGAATAAAAATTTTTTAATGTCTCAGAAATCAACGACTTTTTGTACAGTCAAAATTTCTCAGAAACCTTAGATTTTTCCTTTAAGAAAAATTTCTTAGAAATTCGAAATTTTTTCTATAGGAAAAATGTCTTAGAAATCTGAGACTTTTTCTATGCGAAATTTTTGTATAGAAAAATATCTCAGAATCTGAGATTTTTTCTATTCGAAAAATATTTTAGAATAAGAGACTTTTTCTATTGGAAAATTGTCTCCGAATCTAAAACTTTTTCTATAAAAAAATGTCTCAGAAATCTGAGACTTTTTCAGTATTGAAAATGTCTGAGAAATCAGAGGCTTTTTTCTATTGTAAAAATTTCTCTGAAAACTGAGACTTTTTCTATAGAAAAAATGTTTCAGAAATCTGAGACTTTCTAAAGGAAAAATGTTTCAGATATTTGAGAATTTTTCTATAAATAAAATATCTTAGAAATCTGAGACTTTTTCTATACGAAAAATGTTTTCGAGTCTGATATTTTTTCTATGTCTAAGAAAACAAGTGTCTCTGAAATCAGAAACTTTTTCTACACGAATAATGTCTCAGAGTCGAGATTTTTTCTATTGCAAATATGTTTCAGAAATCTGAGACCTTTCCTATAGGAAAATGTCTAGAAATCTAAGACATTTTCAAAAGGAAAAATGTCAATTATTTTTTCTATAAGAAAAAGGTCACAGAAATCTAAGACTTTTTATTTAAAAAAAAAGTCTCAGAAATCTCAAAAGTCTCAGAAATCTGAGAATTTTGCTTTATTCAAAGTGTGTCAGAAATCTGAGACTTTTTCAAAAGAAAAAAATGTGTCAGAAATCTGAGACTTTTTCTAAAGAAAAAAAATGTGTCAAAAATCCGAGACTTTTTCTATAGGAAAAATGTTTCAGAAATCTAAGTTTTTTTCTATAAGAAAAATGTCTTGAAAATATGAGACATTTTTATGGAAACATTTTCTCAAAAATTTTAGACCTTTTTTATAGGAAAAATATCTAAGAAATCTAAGACTTTTTCTAAAGGAAAAATGGTGCAGAGTTTAAGATTTTTTCTATTAGATAAATGTCTTAGAAATCTGAGACCTTTTCTTTGCTATTTGAAAAATGTCTTAGAAATCTGAGACTTCTTCTATAGACAAAATGTGTCATGAATCTGAGACTATTTCTAAAGTCTTTTTTTTTTAATTTCTCAGAGACATTTTTAAAAGCAAAAATTATTTTCCAAGGCGAAATATCAGTTTTTTACATGATATTTTTTATACACTTCTCACCCTAACGAATAAATATGGCTTTGTACGTTATGAACATACATATTGACACGCCTTACAGTTCAAGGTTAATAGAAATATTTATTGCATTATAATTTCATATCGTGTTTATAAGAAGAATAAGTGTAATATGACGTGTCTGTGAAAGTTTTAGTAAAATTTAATTTTATTATTAAATACTTGTAGTAGACAAGCTTATTTTGTGTTAATAACCACAGAATTAGGGCATACTCACTTTAAATTACATGTTAAAATCATTGAAATATCAGTTGTTGGCAAAAGAAGTTTGTAAATATTTTCCACAAGGGAAAATATGTCCCCCAATGATCCGTTCCGACCTCTCCCCCCCCCCCCCCCCCCCCCCCCAAAAGAATGCACCTGCAATTTTTTTTATATCCTCCAATAAATTATGGGGGGATACTACATTTGTCATTCTGTGTGTAACAAATCGAAATATCTGTCGGTTACCATGGACTCCTGCAGTTTGCTACAAACATGTCTTTGTCAAAAATAGAAAAAATCTAACAAATTTTCCCCTTGAAGAATTAAACCAACTTCTAAAAAACACCATTTTTTAAGTTTTTTTTTTAAGAAATCTGACATTTTTATATCAGAAGAACTTAAAAGTCCTCCAGGGTATTAAAAAATAGTAATTTGAAATTCCATAAAAATACTTTTGCAGTAATGTTTTAAGTAACATTTTCAGGAAAAAAAAAAAACAAACATATTTTTTGTTCACTTTGTGTTTAACATTTAGATTTTTAAGTTTATAAAGCAAACCCAAGACATTGCTCTACAAGCCCAAATTTTTTTTCTGTTAATAGGGTAAGTGTACCAGTAGTCGGCACTTTAACGTTTTTTTTGTTTTCAAACTAGGGTCCTTACGTATGTGAGCATGCTATTGGAATGGCACCTAGATATTCCACTTCAAAAAAGAGTTTTGTTTTAAGTGTAATTAACAGTTTTAAAAAAATTATTTATTAAATTTGAATTATTTATATATTTTGTAAAATACACCATATTTGCCAGTGGTCGGCATGAATTTCCCAATATTCGGCATGTGGTGACCCAATAGTCGGCATGACTTTTTCTGTTATGTTTGCACCTACAGGACTACTTAATTTTCAGATGTAGTAGTCATAAAAAGTAGTTCGAATTGAATCTTTTCGGTTTGAAATTCAAAAATTCGATTTCAAGTTCGAAGATTCCATTTGAAATTAAAATACTTTATTTGAAGTTCAAAAACTCCATTTGAAATTCCAATAATAATTTTAAAATTTCATATAAAATTTAAAAAAGATTAATTTAAATTCGAAGACTTCAATTTAAATTCGAAAAATATTAATTATAATTCGAAAAACATCAATTGAAATTGGAAAAATGTCAATTAAAAATTAATGATTTCAATTGAAATATGAGAAATATCAAAGATTCTATTTCAAATTCGAGAAGGATTAAAAGAAATTCAAAGTCCAGTTGAAACTCTGGACTCCAATTGGTCCTCGAAAAATATCGATTCAAATTTGAAGATTCCAGCTGGAATTCGAAGACTTCAATGGAAATTCGAAAAAAATGCATTAAAATTTGTAAAACATCAATTGAAATTTGAAAAAAAAAAATAAATTTAAAAGGATCAATTAAAATTTGTTAAATCTTAAATGAAACTCATAAGAGAGCAATGAAAATTTGAAGATATTAATTGAAATTCAAAAAAGATCAATTTAAATTTGTAAAATATTAATTGAAATTCGAACAGTATCAAATTCAATTCAAACCAGATTAAATTCAAAACAGATCACTTGAAATTCGTAAAAGAGCTATTACAATTTTCAGTGATTTTTTCGGAATTTAAATTGATAATTTACTAATTTTGATTGATATTTTTTTAATTTTAATTCTTTATTTTCGAATTTAAATTAATCTTTTTCGGCTTCGAATTGACTTTTTGGAATTTTAATTCCATTTTCAATGAAATTTTTAAAATTTAATTGATAATTTTTGAATTTTAATTGATATTTTCAAATAACAAATGAAATCTTCGAATTTCAATTGATCTTTTACGAATTACATCTGAAAATGCTTGAAAGGTTTAAATAAAATAAGGAAGAAAAACTGATGCCGACTATAGGAAACATAGAAAAATTCTAATTTACCAGTAGTCGGCACACCTATGCCGACTATTGGCAATTGTAAAAAATTGTTGTTCCTAATGGCGGCATCTTTTAAAAAAAGATAAAAAAATGTTTTTTTGTAACTTTTAACATTTAAAACAATATTTTAATTAATATCTTCCCCCAGAAACCATAAGAGTTCAAATAAAATATATATTAATTTAATTACATAGCTTTTAAAATTGGCCTATTCACTAAAAAATTTCTTAAAAAGAAGCAATTTCTCACATTCTAAAAAACTGTTTTCAAAAAAAGGATAAAACGAGGACAAAATAATCATCTTAGTCTAATTTAATCATTGGAAACAGAGAGATTAATATATTTTTAATGTAAATTTAATCTTATTTAAATATTTTACTTTTATAATTCTTATTTATTTACGTTTAAATTCAAAAAGTGCCGACTATTGGTACATGCCGAACTTAGGCACGGTCACCCTATCTACCCTAAAAAGCAACTTTTTCGACCCCCACAATATTGAAAATCGAAAAAAAGGAATATTTTCTCCATCTTATTGCACAGTGTCATTTACATCTTTTGCAAATTTAATTTATGCTGACAATAATCACAAGGAAAAAATAAAACTAATTGTAAGAGATTTTATATGTATTTGGTATATTGATACATATTTATGTAAGCAACCACAAAACAATATATGTTAACATTAATAACTAAAAATAAATCTTTTACCGTAATCTAACAACAAATAGATTACACCAATATAATGTTATACATGCAAAGGCAATATTTTAACATATTACCAAGTAATAAATAACGCCCACTCTCGAAAACATGAGAACGAAATTATGTACAAACAAATAATAAGTTTTCTATATTAGTTGATAATAAGGTGACACTTAATTTAAGATTTCAATATTCTCGTAATTCAGAGCACTTGTAGAAAAAATATGGACGGCATTTGCTGAAAATAATATAATAATATTTTAAAAGTTTCACCCTTATTAATTTTTGTACACTAACACTTGTGTGTATTGCCTGACCGAAGTGTTCGGCCTAAACACATATCTTCTTCTTATCTATCCTATATAAAAGCAAACCACGGTAACCACTTATTTCGCCTTCGATAGCCCCTCGAAAAAATTGAATTTTTCTCCAAAATGATTTGCAATACTGAATTCTTACCAAATATCAAATTTTGACCGAACTATTCGGTTGAATCCTATTTGTTTGTATGCTATATCTATTTCATTTATGTCTGTGTTTGCGTGTGTGTGTGTGTGTTTAAGCAATAAAGCTTACATGAAAAACTTTGCCATGCAATTTTCCATAATGTAGGCTTTTCTTTCAAATAAAAAAAAAACTTATCATGCTTATGACTGCTCGTGTTTGGGTGTATGTATGTTAAGTAAGTAAGTATACATAAAAAATTTTACAAGAGACTTCACATATTTGCATAAATATTTTTTAGGGTTTACTCTGTAGTATATTCAATTTTTTGAATGCCTGCCAAACCCAAAAAAAAAAAAAAACAAAAAAGAAAAATAAGTTTGCAAACTCATTCAGTTACTTACGAACAAACATGTTTGCAGTTTATTAATGTAAAATTATCTAGACAAAAAAAAAATTTAGAGCTCATGCAACAAGTACAAAACATACATACATTTATACTTACAAAGACATAATGATGATAATAATGATAATGCCAACAGTCAGTAAGTTTTATGGGGCTAGTTAAAAAGTTAAAATTTTGAAAATTTGCCAAAAAAAAATATTTACAAAACAAAATTGAATGAATAGAATTTAAAAGCCAACATGCATGTGAGTTTAATTTGATTGTGAAAAATCTGTACAAATTATTTACTTACGAGAATAATTTTTAATTGTGTTTTATATCGTTGGACTTAATTTTATCATGTTTCGGTGAAAAACTAACTATCTACGAGACTACCCGATGATATTAAGTGAAAATATTTTGAGTGGAAAATAATTACAGCAAAAAGAAATTTCCATACAAATAAATTTGAGTAAAAAAAATTTTTTTTTGTGAAAAATAATTGAGTAGCAAAATTTTTAGAAAAAATAACCATTGCCAGGGAAGTTCCATTCTAATTTTTCACCGTTCTATTCTATTTTGTTTTCAGTTCGATCTTATTGCGTTCCATTTAAGTTTCATTCCTTTCCATATAACATGCGTTAAATCTAAAAGTTTTTAACGCATCGAAATATCGGTCGGGGACCCCATAAAGTATATCGTCACCTAAAATGCAAAACGCCCTAACTAACAAAAAATTCAAAATCGCGTTTTTAATTGATTCTTATGTATTGGATCAAAATACATGTCCACAAAAAAATTTAGACTCCTTTAATCAAAAATGGGGATTTTATTAACAAAATTCAAAAAGCCCTAACTACATGCATATGTTAAACCAAAAAGCCCCAACTACACATTTGTATACATAACATTGCCGACGCAACTGTTATTTTTTAAGATTTAAAATTTTTTTATGCTTCTTCTTTCACAATGTCCACTACAATAGAAAAATTTTTGTATATGTACACAAAAAATAAAGTTTAGAAATTTACCAATTAACCCCTTCAGGCCCGCACTCTCACGAGAATTGTTTCTTTTCAGCTATAGAAATCGCATGTTATGCAGTACAATTAGTCTTAAGTAAGATATAAATTCTACATAAAATTTAATAATTAATGACGATAAAAAACATGATTGGAAGTTTTTCATTCCTATTGAATAAAATTCAAAGTAAATTTTTCGTTAAATAAGTAAAAAAAAAAAAATGTTTTTAATTATAATTTTTGCTATTATTACAAAAAATACAGGGGGCTAATTATGTAACTTGATAATCGTAAATCGTCATCGTGAGTCCATTATTCTATTACCATAATATGGCACTATATGGTAATGGAATAACGATACGATTGACAACTATCAAGTTACACAATTACCCCCCAAGTATATAACAAAAAACGTTTGCTTCATTGGAAAGCTATAATTTCTTCATCAAAAGGGACAGAAATAAAAAAGTTGATGTCTAATATCGCTTACATTAAATACAGGGCGAAGAAAAGATAAAATAACAACATGTGTCAAATTTCATCATTTACATATGGGGGTTTTCATCTCAAGTGACACAACTTTTAAAACCAATAGTCACAATTTTTCAACGTAATTTTACATTTTGGTCAAGCAGGTGTTTCTTTGCATCCATGTAACTGATTACCTAATGTTCCTAGGAAAATGTGTCCCGAGAGTTTAAGATAGCTATTTCTTTAATCTTTCAAAAAAAAATTTTTTTTTAACTTTTTTTTTTGCAAAATCAAAAACTTGTTTGCATTTTTTTAAAACCGGCCATTTTTGACCGAAGTGTTTTTCTTTCCATTTTCGTAATTTCTGACCTAGTAATAGTTACGCATAAAAAATTGGGTCCCTCCTTCCCCCTTATTACGCTGTTTTGGCCAAGGCCATTTTGGTACTCGCTGTGATCTGTAAGAAATGCAACTTAATAATATTTAATCTACAAGAATTTGGATTTCTGAACCCCCTCTTGACCCTTATTTCGCCTGTCAAGTAAATATAATTTTGTCCCTAATATATTTACTACTTCGCAGACTTTGAGAACTTATAGTGAGTAAGTGGACCCAGTTAGAGACTTAATGAAAACAAAACTTTTGTTTCTCTAAAACTCTTCTATAATTCATCTTTTAGCACATTTATCCTATCTTTTACTTGAACAAAAAAAAAATCGCAAAAAATCATTTGGGAAGTATAGTTGCCTGTGGTCATTGAAAGGTTAAAGCATTTTGATGCATTAGGTTATTTCGGGCCATACCCTCATTTGACATGGAGCTTTAAAATGGTAAATTGACATTTTGTATCGAATTAAGTTAGCATGTGTTTAACAGAATCCAAAATGAGACATTTTGCAGTGTTAGGTTATATAACAGGTGCCACGCCCCTTTTTATAATACCGCCCACATTTTGTTAGAGTTCTATATGATAAAACAACATTCAGTATAACATTTTGTTAGCATGTTGTTACATTTGATAACACATCTGCTTGGTGTTTTTAAACATCTTCAGTGCAGTTAGGGCTTTTTGTGTTTCTGAAAATTACAAGACAAAAGGGCGTTACTAACATAACTTTTCAAATATTAAAAATTTATCATTTTTTTTAACAGAAATGAATTTGTTTGTGTGTTTTTACTAATATTTAAGAAATTTGTAATGAAAACTTTTATAGTTTTTATATAAACACGTTTTTTGCTTCTCCTGTAAAATTTATAAAATGTTAGATAGGGCGTTTTGCATTTTAGCTGACGATATATATTATTGATCCATGATTGATTCTAAGACATTCTGTGAATGTCCGTTTGTCCGTCCGTCTGTCTGTAGATGGCACGATGCAGTCCAAAATAAAAGAGCTATCCTCCTGTAATTTGTTACAAATATGCCTTATGGTCATAGGCAGGTTAAATTCGGAAATGGTCAAAATCGGACTAGGGGGAAAAAAATTCCCCCTTGAAGAACTGAACCAATCTCTGAAAAATATATTTTTTACATATTTTTTTTTTGTATTTTTGTTAAATAAATGAAACATTTGGTATATTTATCGCAATGGGAAGATGTTCTCAACGTCCGCCACTGACCCCATTACCCTCCCCCCTCCCCAAAAAAAAAACGACTTTGTCATTCCGCGTGTAACGCATCGAAATATCGATCGGGGACCCCATAAAGTGTATATATTATTGATCAGTGATCGATTCTAAGACATTCTAGCGATGTCCGTCCGTCCGTCTGTCCGTCCGTCCGTCTGTAGTTAACACGGCACAGTCCAAAATAAAAGAGCTAGTCTCCTAAAGTTTGGCACAAATATGTCTTATGGTCCTAGGAAGGTTAAGTTCGGAAATGTACAAAATCCGACCAGGGGAAAAAAGTTCCCCCTTAAAAAACTAAACTTTGTCTTTTTGTTTAACAAATGCAACATTTTTATGCTACAAAAAGTTCAAGGTCCTGCATTTGGACCCTGAGAATTAGAAAATGTCGTTTTTTCGGTCCGCCCCCTTTTATGGGCGTAGAATAAAAAAAAATTAATTATAATAAACTTGCATTTCTTTAGTGCAAAAAGCATAAGAATGAATTTTTAAACACATATTCGAGAGGAAATTTGCCCCCACCCAAAAAAAATAAAACGCCCCTGCATTTTATTTTCTTTTTCTTGTATGTTGGAGGGTTAAAAAAGATTCGGCACAGCGGAATTTAACACTCTGTTTTTTTTACATTTCAGAGGGTATAAAAGATTCGGCACAGCCGAAATTAACACTCTCACTTGTTTACCCTAAAATTTTTAATTTCAAAATATGTCCTTGTCTTGGATGTTATTTCTGCTGGAGGATCATTTCAGAATGTTTTTGACCGAAGGATCATACATTCAAAATTTCAAACTTCTTAGACTATTATTTCATGATTTATAAAAAGTACCAAAGTACACATTTTTACCCCTTTAGAAATGGAATTTCCAAAAAGAACCTTTTCCAGATTTTTTTTTTTTACCCAACGTTTCTACATTCAGAATTTCAAGTCAAGAATAATTATTTCCGGAAATATTAGAAGTACTAAAAGCATACTATTTTCCAAAAAGTACTTTTTCCAGAATGGGTTTTTCACCGAAATATCCTACATTCCAAATTTCAAGTTTTTAAGACATTTTTCCATTGTTTGGAGATATAAAAAGTACCAAAAGTACACTTTTTTATTCTTAAAAAGTACCATAGGTGCACTTATTTTTCTGTGACCATTATTTCAGGAAATATAAAAAGTACCAAAGGTGCACTTTTTATCCTTTTATCCTTTTTTTCAGAAGGATTTTACTTTCCTAACTTCAAGTTTCTAGAACCATTATTATAGGGGAAATAAATACCAAGGTACACTTTTCTACCCCACTTTGTCCCCTTAACATATTTAAAATGTACTTTTTCCAACATGTTCTTACGCAGAAGGATGTCCGTCCGTGTGTAGTTAAAACGATGCAGTCCAAAATAAAAGAGCTCCCTCAAGTTTTGCACAAATATGTCTTATGGGCTAAGGCCGGTTAAGTTCGGAAATGGGTCATATCGGACCAGGGGGAAAAGTTCCCCTTTGAAGAACTAAACCAACCTCTGAAAAATGCCAATTTTTTAGAAGTTTTTTTGTGTTTTTTTGAAACAAATAAAACATTTTATGCTCGCAGAAGTTTGAAGTCCTGCGCTTTGGCCCAGGGGATTAAAAAATGGCGCTTGGACCGCCCCTTTTCAGGGCGTGGATAAAAAATAATTTAAATAACAATAAAACTATAATACTATAGTGCACAAAGCAGAAAAAATAAACTTGTAAGCCGCGAGGGCCAAGGAGTCCCCCAGCTGACCGGCCCTCACCCCTTCTCCTCCCCCTAAAAAACGCCCTGTCAATTTTTTTTCTATTGTAGGGTATAAAAGATTCGGCACAGCCGAATTTAACACTCTCACTTGTTTTATTTAGCATTATTTTGGGTTAGTTCAAATTAACACAGACAAAATCCTTTAGAAATTTTAATGATCCCGGGTAAAAATTTATATTGTTCAAGCGGGGGGGGGGGGGAGGAGGTGTTGATATCTTTAGATGTAACAGCTGATATTATCGCATATTTGGTCTTCCATAGCACTTAATAGCCTGACAATTCAAGTTTTGCGCATCCTCTATAACAATAAATCTAATTTTCAATACATTCTGGTTGACAAAGAATATTGTTTTCAACTAATTTCAAAAGATTTTTTAATAATGTTTACTTTTCCCCTATTGACATAGAAAAAATAACCCACAACAACAATAATTTCCTTTTCAACAAAAATATTACACAATCAAATAGTGTTGATATGGACTACAAAGACAACATTTTTTATATTTCTTTAGAAGTTTTTGTTTTTTTTATGTGCTTTATTTTTCCAATGGAACAACTAAGACTAAATGAATTGAAACAAGTGAGAGTGTTAAATTCGGCAGTGACGAATCTTTTGCACGCTTTAAAATGTAAGAAAATTAAAAAATAAACCAGAAATTTCAGGCGTTTTTTTGGTGGGGAAATGGGGCGTCGGCCAGGGGGTGTTGAAATTAATTAATTTATTATGATTTTTTAACTTTTTCAATACAAGTAAATTATTATTTTAAACTTTTTTTTATATCCACGCCCACAAAAGGGGGATGGCCGAAAAAATTAAATTTTTTAATTTCCCTTGATTTAAGTGCAGAAACTAGAACTTCTTCTGACGCAGTAATGTTTCATTCCAAAAAAACAAAAAACTCTGAAAAAATTAATAAAATGTCTTAGAATCTATCATGGATCAATAATATATGGGGCATTCCATGTCAATCGGACACTTTGAAATTTTTTTTTTAGATTTTCCCCAATTTGTTTACAGTTTTTTAGTACCCCTCAAAAACTCCTTCGTGGTAAATTTTCAGATTTTTTTGATGACCCCGCTCAAAAGATATTGAATTTTTAAAAATTGGTAGTTTTTTTCTTTACTCAAACTTCTTTTACTCATAACTTCTTCAATAATGGTCCAAATTTCAATTTTTTTTCCAAAATATTTGTTTTTTTACGTAATTTAAAAAAAAATACCAAAAAATTCTTAAAAGCGCTCTAGTATGCGATTTTAAAGTTTTAAAATTTAAATGTCATTTTTGAAAATGTTTGTACTCTTTGATTTTTTTGAAATTTTTTGTGTAAAACTTCTATCGATTCTACAATTTTTTTACCTAGGAGGATCGTGGGATAACGATTATTACTATTTTTTAAAATTTTTGAAAAAAATTTATTGTAATTTTCCAATCTTAAAATCATTTCTACTGCTCCAATGGTGCGTCATAGAGGGGTCATTTATAAGACCGACCCCCATTAATTTATAAGTCTTAACATTTCTTTGGAACAAACTAATACCCTATCTCCAATTTCTAAGGGGGCTCCCACACAAAATGAAATTTTTTAAAATTTGCTCCAACCACTCTAACTGCCCTAATAGTGCCCTTAGAGCAACAATATGTATGACCGACCCACAATATTTTTTTAGTTTAAACATTTTCTCTGAACACACCTACCCTCTTTCTCTAGTTGTTAAGGTGGTCCCCATACAATTTTTTTAATTTTTTGTAAATTTGATTTATTTACTTAATCAGCTTCTACCGGTCCAATGGTGCGTCCGAGAGGTGTCATTAGTGAGACCGGCCACCATTTATTTTTACCATTTATTTCTCCACTCCCTAAATATACTCCCATACAAATAACAGTTGGAGCAAATTTTAAAAAAATTTAATTTTGAATGGAAGCCTACTTAGGGAATGGAGATAGGGCTGTGGTTTGTTTTACAAAAAGGTTGGAGGGTAAAAATAAATGGGGGTCGGTCTCAGTAATGACCCATCTCGGACTCACCATTGGACCGGTAGAAACTGATTAAATAAATCAAATTTACAAAAAATAAAAAAAATGTATTGGGCCCGCCTTAACAATTAGAGATAGGGGGTAGGTGTGTTCAGAGAAAATGTTTGGACTAAAAAAATATTGTGGGTCGGTCATACATTTTGTTGCTCTAAGGGCACTATTAGGGCAGTTAGAGTGGTTGAAGCTAAATTTAAAAAATGTCGTTTTGTGTGGGGCCCCCTTATAAATTGGAGATAGGGTATAAGTTTGTTCCAAAGAAATATTAAGACGTAAAAATTAATGGGGGTCGGTCTTATAAATGACCCCTCTATGACGCGCCATTGGAGCAGTAGAAATGATTTAAAGATTGTAAAATTACAATAAAATTTTTTCAAAAAATTTTAAAAATAGTAATAATCGTTATCCCACGAGCTTCCAGGGCAAAACATTTGTAGAATCGATAGAAGTTTTACAGAAAAAAATTTCAAAAAAATCGAAGAGTAAAAACATTTTCATAAATGAGATATAAATTTTAAAACTTAAAAATCGCATACTAGAGCGCTTTTAAGAATTTTTTGGGATTTTTTTTAAAAAGTAAAAAAAAACAAAAATTTTGAAAAAAAAAAATTTGAAATTTGGACTATTATTGAAGAAGTTATGAGTAAAAGAAGTTTGAGTGAAGGAACAAGCTACCAATTTTAAAAAAATTCGATATCTTTTGAACGGGTCATCAAAAAATCTGAAAATTTACGGAGGAGGAGTTTTCGAAGGGTACTAGAAACTGTAAACAAATTGGAAAAATCTAAAAAAAAAAATGTTCAAAGTGTCGGATTTGATATGGAATGCCCCATATATACTTTATGGGGTCCCGGTCTGATATTTCGTTTCGTTACACACGCAATGACAAAGTGAGTATACCCCCAAACTGTAGGAGGGTATAAAAAGTGTATACATAGATGGGAAAAATATGTTTTATGTAAGAGTTGATTTGTTGATGGATAAAACGATTCCTAGCATCTTTATCAACTCCTACACACACACACATACGACCCACATTATTAACTTTATTAAGTTGATATAAAATAGTAGATTTCAAACAAAGAATTGCAAGAACATTTACCCATAAACATTGTTAACATTTTAACAAGTTAAAGATAATTGCTGTTACTTATTGAGAAACTGTAGAAGGAAATGAAGTGATTGAAAAAAAAAATACTTTTTATAATGAGAAAATAGCAAATTATTGTTACTTGTATTCTCTTTAACAAGTGTTGCTAATAAGACCACATGTGTTGAGGTTGAAGTAAAATTTTGTAGAAAAAAATTTAAGAATTTTTCATAAAAATATTTGCAGAATCTGAGAATATTCTTTATCTATACTATATTATAAAACGCACTTTTCGCGAAAATTTTCTTTGTCACCGGTGTTTGAAGAAACTACTGAACCGATTTTGATCAGATAAAAGCCATAATAAAGCTCTCATTCCAACTTAGATTATAGGCCATAGAATGTTTTGATATCGGTTAAGGGGGACTTTCGAAAATGCCAAAATATGAAAAAAAAAATCGGTTTTTCCGCTTTTAAAAAGACACAATAACTCAGATTTTAATGTGAATAGCACCATTGGAAAGCTCTTTTTTTAACAAACAACTTAGCCTTGGCCATTCAATTTTACCACTGTTCGGGGATCTGTACCTTATCTATCTATACTATATTATAAAACGCACTTTTCGCGAAAATTTTCTTTGTCACCGGTGTTTGAAGAAACTACTGAACCGATTTTGATCAGATAAAAGCCATAATAAAGCTCTCATTCCAACTTAGATTATAGGCTATAGAATGCTTTGATATCGGTTAAGGGGGACTTTCGAAAATGCCAAAATATGAAAAAAAATCAGTTTTTCCGCTTTTAAAAAGACACAATAACTCAGATTTTAATGTGAATAGCACCATTGGAAAGCTCTTTTTTTAACAAACAACTTAGCCTTTTCAGTTTTTTAAATAAGTCCATTAACACGCCTTGGCCATTCAATTTTACCACTGTTCGGGGATCTGTACCTTATCTATATCTATTAGAGTTCGTTTGGTGACTATGTCATTTCATCTGTTTATCGGATATCATCATTTTTTTAAAGGATTTAGGGGAGCTAAAAAGAATGCCGGTATTTTTTTGGAAAAATTTTCACTCCTTGGGGTGGTTCAAAGCATCTGAAAACGCGATTTTGAGCTGATTTTTCTGCAGAGAAAAAACGGCTGAATATATTGCAAATCTGATTTCACCAGTCGATTCTACAGCAAAAATTAATAAAATATAAGTTTTTAGAACTCTTAAAAAAAGTTCCAATAACCCACAGCAGGGGGCGGAAAAATCGATTTTTTAAAAAAAAAATTAAATTATTTTTTTAATCATGCACGATGAAGGGGCAGTTTTTGCTAAGAAAATTGGTACAAGAAGCACCTTTCTATCACAACCCATTAAAAAGTTATAAGGCTTCAAAGTTTTTTTCTAGTGGCAAAATTATATAAAACTGACCAAAATTTGAAAAATTTTTGGATGGGTCAGCGGTCTGGACACTCGTTTTCGATTTTCCTCTCAATGCTGATTTCAAATCTGGTTTCCAAAATGTTCCGTAACGTCAGGTTTTTGAGATAATTGAGGTCAAAGTTCACAAAAAACGCATTTTTGGGCATTATTGAGAGCATTTTTTTGTGATGTTTTTGGAAGATATTCTGGGATCATAAAATCTGTTTTCGATTAACATTTCGATGCTGATTCTAAATCTAGATTTCAAATTTTTCTATCACGTCATGTTTTCAAGAAAATTGAGATCAAAGTTCTCAAAAACGTGTTTTTGTCCATTTTTAAGAGCTTATAACTTCTTAACGGGTTATGATAGAACGGAAATTTTGGTACCATTTTGTTAAGCTAAAAATGCCCTTTAATCGTGCATATTTAAAAAATTAATTTAAAAAAAAAGTGGAAAAACCTTATATTTCCGCCCTCTGTGGTGGGTTTTTGGAACTTTTTTTAAGAGTTCAAAAAACGACCATAGTATTATTTTTTGCTGTAGAATCGATTGGTGTAATCAGATGTGCGATATATTCAGCCGTTTTTACTCTGCAGAAAAATCAGCCTAAAATCCGCGATTTCAGATGCGTTGAACCACCCCAAGGAGCAAAAATTTTCCCAAAAAATTACCGGCATTCGTTTTAGCTAACCTAAATTCTTAAAAAAAATTATGATATCCGCATATCAAATTTTCAAAATTAACTCTAATATCTATATCTATATCTATACTATATTATAAAACGCACTTTTCGCGAAAATTTTCTTTGTCACCGGTGTTTGAAGAAACTACTGAACCGATTTTGATCAGATAAAAGCCATAATAAAGCTCTCATTCCAACTTAGATTATAGGCTATAGAATGTTTTGATATCGGTTAAGGGGGACTTTCGAAAATGCCAAAATATGAAAAAAAATCAGTTTTTCCGCTTTTAAAAAGACACAATAACTCAGATTTTAATGTGAATAGCACCATTGGAAAGCTCTTTTTTTAACAAACAACTTAGCCTTTTCAGTTTTTTAAATAAGTCCATTAACACGCCTTGGCCATTCAATTTTACCACTGTTCGGGGATCTGTACCTTATATACGATAAAACTCACGGTTCGATATTTCAAATTTCAAATAAAAAAACACTATTCAAAAGAATTCATTTACGTCTTAAACATTTTAAAAAAACCGAATCTTAGGGACATCTTTTTGGAAGAAGATATAGAATTAACTGTTAATTGATGTTTTGGCAGTCAAAAGTTGTGAATAAAAAAGTTTTCAGTTCAATTTCGACTACCGATATTCCATTTATGTATATTAGGGTGGCACGAACAATGACTGTTTTCGAATTTCGTCTACCGCCGCACATTGGATCCTAGACGCGCATTTGAGAGCCAAACAAATGTTAAGTTATTTACAATAAATGACCGTATTCGCTAAGTAGACATCCTAGGAGAAAGAAAACCGTTCATAGAAAGAAAATTCATCGCTTAGTTTAGTCAGGACATAAATTCAAAGTAAGGACTTTTTGCATAAATTTGAAAAAAAAATATTTTTTTTGAAGACTTTTTATATTTTATTTTTTAAAACTACTTCCAATAATGCGATTTTCCTAAAATAAAGAGGAGATTGTAGCTAAAACTAGTACCTTTGTTACCCTTTTTAAGGTTTTTAATATTATTCTTTGTAAGTAGGAAATACTGGCTATCAAAAATTGACAATTTTTGAAAAATTAGAAAAAAACAGTTTATATTTTGGATTGCAACTTTTGTGGGGAACGAAAGGGAATGGCGATTCTTTTTGTATAGTAAACAAGAAGTATTACTTAACACTCGTGGGTCAGAAACTAGTGCAGCCAGTTGCAGCTGCGGCCAGGAATGAGGTTTAAAATGCGGTCTATTAACGAAAAAAAATTAAAATGATTATTTTTTCAAATAATTTACTATTACTATTTTATTGCAAAATATTACTTAAATGATATATACTGTTAACAGTTAACCGCGGTTTCCAATAATTACTGATTTCGATACCCTACCACACTTTATTAGGGCAAAAGGAGTTTCACCTAATGCTTGTATCTAAAAAGCTTTCTTGACCGCAGTTAAGGCCAATATAACTGGAATAGAAGAAGATATTATAAAACGGGTTGATATAATACTTCTGTGTATCAACGCAAATGGAAAAATTAATTCAGTTAAATTTAGAAAATACATACATGAAACTGCAAAATAATTAGTTGAAAGTATGAGACCCACTTATCATTCATTTCTAGTTCATGACATTATTTTTACAAGAATTGTAAAATTATCCTTAACTAATTTAGTAACATTTAAAAAATATTAGTCTTGTTTCTTTACATTTATCGGAGGAGGCTCTGAAAAGATCACAAAGGCATTTTAAAGACTATAAAAAAACTTTAACAGACAAAACTCGAAAACAATCAACCTGCAAGTTGTTTTTAATATATTTATGACTGAGTCCGATCCAAATATATGCCTAATAAGACAGACATAAATGTTGGAAGTACTGATTATATAATAATGTTTTTAAAATATTTTTTTTTTTAACATATCAATTAACTTAACAATTATTGCAAATAATGCTTATTTACCGTGTGTTGCTTCTTCGTTTGATATTTTTCCCCATTATTTTTGTTTAAAAAAACGAAAATGTTAATAGATAAAAACAGTTAATTTTTCAGGTTATTTTAGTGTAGGGTGTAGACTTAACCAAAATATGAAAGAAACACTTTGTATTGAATGGTAAGCTGTTATATTGTCACAAAAATCCGTAACTGTTTTAAATACTTGACCTCCATTTTATTTTTTTATATGAATAAATTAACCAACTTTGCCTTAAATTTACAAGTAGGGTACTAATGCGAAAAATGTCCAATCCACATGTGTCGGTTTCTTAAGGTCTCCAGTTTTTATAATGGTAAAGAATGTCGTGAAATTCCTATCCGTTCAAGAGTTATAACAAAAAAACTTCGATGCGCGCCTTTTTCATACAAAGTTCCCAATGTGCGCCGGGCAAATTATTGTTCGTTTTGGTCTAAAAACTCTATATTTAAATTTTTAGCCAAATCGGACAAAACTAGCCCGTGTCTTTGGGAGGTTAAAATTTTGGCCAAAAGGACCATTGCAGTCATACTCCAAATAATTAAAAAAAAAAAATTATTTAATTTTGAGTCAAAACTTTTGACTCGAAAAATTTTTTTTTTTTTGAGATGTTGCTCTTAATGATACATATCAACAAAAAAAATCGTATTTCTATCTGTAACATCTTTATCACGTACTAAAATGTAGCAGAAAATTCACTTTTTACTTTCTCACATTTTATAAATTGTCCAAATCAGACAATTTTAACCTGTGCCGCTGAAGTGTTAAAGTTTGGCCCTAAATTTTTTTTTTTGATTTGCACAAAAAATTTAAACTATCCAGGGGCACGGGTTAAAATTTTCCGATTTGGCTAAAAATTTAAACATATAGCTTTTACACCAAAATCAACGATAATTTGCCGGGCAATCTACAGAAGTTATTTTTTTTTTGACAATACATAAAATTTAAAAAAAGTGTGAAAACGCGTTTTTCATGATTTTTTGATACATTTAAGAACACGATAAAGATATCACAGATAGGAATAATATTTTTTTGTGGAAACATCTCAGCTAAAATCTTTTCAAGTCAAAATTAAAAAAAAAAAATTCTTAGAGTAGGACCCCAACGGCCCTAATGTTTTTTTTTTCGAAGCCAGTTTTGAAGCAGAAGGGGTTATCTCACCAAAATGAAATTTTTAGTCATTATTAAGCTAATCAAGTAAAGTAATAATTAAAAAATAAATTAAAAAGTGGAAAAAAATTTTTTGTTTGTATGGCAATTTTTTTTTTTGGGCCAAATCTTTAACTTTAATCGGTTAATTTTGTCCGATTTGGCTAAAAATTAGATTTTTAGACCAAAAATAACAATAATTTGCCCGGCGATCGACGAAATTTAAAAATAACCGACTTTTTGTTTCAAAAACCGAGCTAAAGTTTGATATTATCGAATTTGTGTTTTGTTTCCAATTCGTTTTTTGTACAATCTGGTACTTTATTGGGTTTGGACAACTAAATATTATTGGGTTTTAATTAAAAGGCACTTACATCAAAAGAATTCAGATATGAATACATAACAATATTTTGTTTTTTTACTTTTCCCCTTCCTGATAACTTAAAGGTCTTATGGGAGAATGTTCCATATACGTAGGGTCAAGTTGACAAAAAAAAACACTGGGGTCAACTTGACAAATGTCAGTTTAACATATTCCGTGTTAAAATATTTCTTTTCCAGGAAAATTTTGTGGAACCAATTCCAGGTTCAATAGATTCTTGAATATATTCTACGGTAAACACCACAAAATTTTCTATATAAAATTTTTTTCCAAAAAAAACTACTTGCTCTAAAAATGATTGCTTTCAGGACAGTTTTAAACAAAAATAATTGATTTTAGAATGTAAGTAGAATCTGTTGCTGTGTAATATGATACGTTCTGGAACCGATTATTTGGAACATGAAATTTTGCTGGGTTGATAATAGAAATATTTTAAGGATTTGAGACTTTTCCTTTGGAAAAATTACGAGACTTTTTACACTATGAACTGTATTTTTACTTCTTATGGTCAAAATAATTAAAATATTTTCTATTTTGAAAAATATTAACCGTGGAAGTAAATTTTTATTTAAATAAAATATCCAATCCATATTAAAATACTTTGATTGCTTTACAAAGATTATTAAAATTTTTAACATTAGATTTTGGGGAAAATAATTTTCTTCAATGTTTTCAATTTTTTTCAATAAAAATAGATTTCCTAAATTTTTTTTATTATAAAATGATGTTCTTAGAAAAAAAAATTTAACGCAAATTTCATAATTATTAATTAAAATTTCCAATTTTTATTCCTCGGGCAACGCCGGGTACTCTGCTAGTATAGTATAGAAAAAGTCTATTAGTTTTTCTATAGAAAAATTCTTTGATTTTTTTCTATAGAAAAATTCTGTGATTTTTTCTATAGCAAAATTCTTTGATTTTTTTTTATGGAAAAAGTCTTTGATTTTTTTTTTATAGAAAAAGTCTTTGATTTTTTCTATAGAAAAAGTCTTTGGTTTTTTCTATAGAAAAAGTCTTTGAATTTTTCTATAGAAAAAGTCTTTGATTTTTTTTATAGTAAAAGTCTTTGATATTTTCTATAGAAAAAGTCTTTGATATTTTCTATAGAAAAAGTCTTTAATATTTTCTATAAAAAAAGTCTTTGATATTTTCTATAGAAAAAGTCTTTGATTTTTTTTATAGAAAAAGTCTTTGATTTTTTCTATAGAAAAAGTCTTTGATTTTTTCTATAGAAAAAGTCTTTGATTTTTTCTATAGAAAAAGTTTTTGTTTTTTTGTATAGAAAAAGTCTTTGATTTTTTCTATAGAAAAAGTCATTGAATTTTTCTATACAAAAAGTATTTGAATTTTTCTATAGAAAAAGTCTTTGATTTTTTCTATAATTCAAAGACTTTTTCTATAGAAAAATTCAAAGACTTTTTCTATAGAAAAATTCAAAGACTTTTTCTATAGAAAAATTCAAAGACTTTTTCTATAGAAAAATTCAAAGACTTTTTCTATAGAAAAATTCAAAGACTTTTTCTATAGAAAAATTCAAAGACTTTTTCTATAGAAAAATTCAAAGACTTTTTCTATAGAAAAATTCAAAGACTTTTTCTATAGAAAAATTCAAAGACTTTTTCTATAGAAAAATTCAAAGACTTTTTCTATAGAAAAATTCAAAGACTTTTTCTATAGAAAAATTCAAAGACTTTTTCTATAGAAAAATTCAAAGACTTTTTCTATAGAAAAATTCAAAGACTTTTTCTATAGAAAAATTCAAAGACTTTTTCTATAGAAAAATTCAAAGACTTTTTCTATAGAAAAATTCAAAGACTTTTTCTATAGAAAAATTCAAAGACTTTTTCTATAGAAAAATTCAAAGACTTTTTCTATAGAAAAATTCAAAGACTTTTTCTATAGAAAAATTCAAAGACTTTTTCTATAGAAAAATTCAAAGACTTTTTCTATAGAAAAATTCAAAGACTTTTTCTATAGAAAAATTCAAAGACTTTTTCTATAGAAAAATTCAAAGACTTTTTCTATAGAAAAATTCAAAGACTTTTTCTATAGAAAAATTCAAAGACTTTTTCTATAGAAAAATTCAAAGACTTTTTCTATAGAAAAATTCAAAGACTTTTTCTATAGAAAAATTCAAAGACTTTTTCTATAGAAAAATTCAAAGACTTTTTCTATAGAAAAATTCAAAGACTTTTTCTATAGAAAAATTCAAAGACTTTTTCTATAGAAAAATTCAAAGACTTTTTCTATAGAAAAATTCAAAGACTTTTTCTATAGAAAAATTCAAAGACTTTTTCTATAGAAAAATTCAAAGACTTTTTCTATAGAAAAATTCAAAGACTTTTTCTATAGAAAAATTCAAAGACTTTTTCTATAGAAAAATTCAAAGACTTTTTCTATAGAAAAATTCAAAGACTTTTTCTATAGAAAAATTCAAAGACTTTTTCTATAGAAAAATTCAAAGACTTTTTCTATAGAAAAATTCAAAGACTTTTTCTATAGAAAAATTCAAAGACTTTTTCTATAGAAAAATTCAAAGACTTTTTCTATAGAAAAATTCAAAGACTTTTTCTATAGAAAAATTCAAAGACTTTTTCTATAGAAAAATTCAAAGATTTTTTCTATAGAAAAATTCAAAGATTTTTTCTATAGAAAAATTCAAAGATTTTTTCTATAGAAAAATTCAAAGATTTTTTCTATAGAAAAATTCAAAGATTTTTTCTATAGAAAAATTCAAAGATTTTTTCTATAGAAAAATTCAAAGATTTTTTCTATAGAAAAATTCAAAGATTTTTTCTATAGAAAAATTCAAAGATTTTTTCTATAGAAAAATTCAAAGATTTTTTCTATAGAAAAATTCAAAGACTTTTTCTATAGAAAAATTCAAAGATTTTTTCTATAGAAAAATTCAAAGATTTTTTCTATAGAAAAATTCAAAGACTTTTTCTATAGAAAAATTCAAAGACTTTTTCTATAGAAAAATTCAAAGACTTTTTCTATAGAAAAATTCAAAGACTTTTTCTATAGAAAAATTCAAAGACTTTTTCTATAGAAAAATTCAAAGACTTTTTCTATAGAAAAATTCAAAGACTTTTTCTATAGAAAAATTCAAAGACTTTTTCTATAGAAAAATTCAAAGACTTTTTCTATAGAAAAATTCAAAGACTTTTTCTATAGAAAAATTCAAAGACTTTTTCTATAGAAAAATTCAAAGACTTTTTCTATAGAAAAATTCAAAGACTTTTTCTATAGAAAAATTCAAAGACTTTTTCTATAGAAAAATTCAAAGACTTTTTCTATAGAAAAATTCAAAGACTTTTTCTATAGAAAAATTCAAAGACTTTTTCTATAGAAAAATTCAAAGACTTTTTCTATAGAAAAATTCAAAGACTTTTTCTATAGAAAAATTCAAAGACTTTTTCTATAGAAAAATTCAAAGACTTTTTCTATAGAAAAATTCAAAGACTTTTGCTATAGAAAAATTCAAAGACTTTTTCTATAGAAAAATTCAAAGACTTTTTCTATAGAAAAATTCAAAGACTTTTTCTATAGAAAAATTCAAAGACTTTTTCTATAGAAAAATTCAAAGACTTTTTCTATAGAAAAATTCAAAGACTTTTTCTATAGAAAAATTCAAAGACTTTTTCTATAGAAAAATTCAAAGACTTTTTCTATAGAAAAATTCAAAGACTTTTTCTATAGAAAAATTCAAAGACTTTTTCTATAGAAAAATTCAAAGACTTTTTCTATAGAAAAATTCAAAGACTTTTTCTATAGAAAAATTCAAAGACTTTTTCTATAGAAAAATTCAAAGACTTTTTCTATAGAAAAATTCAAAGACTTTTTCTATAGAAAAATTCAAAGACTTTTTCTATAGAAAAATTCAAAGACTTTTTCTATAGAAAAATTCAAAGACTTTTTCTATAGAAAAATTCAAAGACTTTTTCTATAGAAAAATTCAAAGACTTTTTCTATAGAAAAATTCAAAGACTTTTTCTATAGAAAAATTCAAAGACTTTTTCTATAGAAAAATTCAAAGACTTTTTCTATAGAAAAATTCAAAGACTTTTTCTATAGAAAAATTCAAAGACTTTTTCTATAGAAAAATTCAAAGACTTTTTCTATAGAAAAATTCAAAGACTTTTTCTATAGAAAAATTCAAAGACTTTTTCTATAGAAAAATTCAAAGACTTTTTCTATAGAAAAATTCAAAGACTTTTTCTATAGAAAAATTCAAAGACTTTTTCTATAGAAAAATTCAAAGACTTTTTCTATAGAAAAATTCAAAGACTTTTTCTATAGAAAAATTCAAAGACTTTTTCTATAGAAAAATTCAAAGACTTTTTCTATAGAAAAATTCAAAGACTTTTTCTATAGAAAAATTCAAAGACTTTTTCTATAGAAAAATTCAAAGACTTTTTCTATAGAAAAATTCAAAGACTTTTTCTATAGAAAAATTCAAAGACTTTTTCTATAGAAAAATTCAAAGACTTTTTCTATAGAAAAATTCAAAGACTTTTTCTATAGAAAAATTCAAAGACTTTTTCTATAGAAAAATTCAAAGACTTTTTCTATAGAAAAATTCAAAGACTTTTTCTATAGAAAAATTCAAAGACTTTTTCTATAGAAAAATTCAAAGACTTTTTCTATAGAAAAATTCAAAGACTTTTTCTATAGAAAAATTCAAAGACTTTTTCTATAGAAAAATTCAAAGACTTTTTCTATAGAAAAATTCAAAGACTTTTTCTATAGAAAAATTCAAAGACTTTTTCTATAGAAAAATTCAAAGACTTTTTCTATAGAAAAATTCAAAGACTTTTTCTATAGAAAAATTCAAAGACTTTTTCTATAGAAAAATTCAAAGACTTTTTCTATAGAAAAATTCAAAGACTTTTTCTATAGAAAAATTCAAAGACTTTTTCTATAGAAAAATTCAAAGACTTTTTCTATAGAAAAATTCAAAGACTTTTTCTATAGAAAAATTCAAAGACTTTTTCTATAGAAAAATTCAAAGACTTTTTCTATAGAAAAATTCAAAGACTTTTTCTATAGAAAAATTCAAAGACTTTTTCTATAGAAAAATTCAAAGACTTTTTCTATAGAAAAATTCAAAGACTTTTTCTATAGAAAAATTCAAAGACTTTTTCTATAGAAAAATTCAAAGACTTTTTCTATAGAAAAATTCAAAGACTTTTTCTATAGAAAAATTCAAAGACTTTTTCTATAGAAAAATTCAAAGACTTTTTCTATAGAAAAATTCAAAGACTTTTTCTATAGAAAAATTCAAAGACTTTTTCTATAGAAAAATTCAAAGACTTTTTCTACAGAAAAATTCAAAGACTTTTTCTATAGAAAAATTCAAAGACTTTTTCTATAGAAAAATTCAAAGACTTTTTCTATAGAAAAATTCAAAGACTTTTTCTATAGAAAAATTCAAAGACTTTTTCTATAGAAAAATTCAAAGACTTTTTCTATAGAAAAATTCAAAGACTTTTTCTATAGAAAAATTCAAAGACTTTTTCTATAGAAAAATTCAAAGACTTTTTCTATAGAAAAATTCAAAGACTTTTTCTATAGAAAAATTCAAAGACTTTTTCTATAGAAAAATTCAAAGACTTTTTCTATAGAAAAATTCAAAGACGTTTTCTATAGAAAAATTCAAAGACTTTTTCTATAGAAAAATTCAAAGACTTTTTCTATAGAAAAATTCAAAGACTTTTTCTATAGAAAAATTCAAAGACTTTTTCTATAGAAACATTCAAAGATTTTTCTATAGAAAAATTCAAAGACTTTTTCTATAGAAAAATTCAAAGACTTTTTCTATAGAAAAAATCAAAGACTTTTTCTATAGAAAAAATCAATGACTCAGAATTTTCTATAAAAAAGTCTCAGAACTTTTCTATAGAAAACTTCTCAGATATTTTCCATAACTTGTTTTTTATTTTCCGTTAAGAAAAATTCTCTTTCTGCACTATTTATAGAAAAATTCTCTGATTATGAGTTTTCTTCTGAGATTCTGAGATATTTTTCGTAAAGAAGAATTCTAAGACATTTTTCATATAGAATTTTTTTAGAGTAACATTTTTTATACCCTTTCCCTTGAATTCTCGACTTTGTAAAATTTTTCTCTTTACCTGACTTTTAAGCTTATGTTTTAAAAATTTTAATATTTTTATTTGTTGTTTAATACCGCAGGTAAAAAAAAGTTTTCAATGTTTTTCTTTTTTTGTTGATTTTAACTTTTAGCCTCTAATTTCAAATTTAAAACCTTTTTTTGTTGATCAGAAAACCAAACAAAAACTTTGTATGCCATGTTGTTTTTTTTTCTAACAAATTTATTGCCACGTATTTAAATGTTAAGTATATAGAATTTATTACATACATTTACAACACACCAGTCAAATAAAAGTTGTTATGTATACATTTACATACTTTTAAGTTTTTAAATTTAAAAGGTTTAGGTTGATATGAATGCGAACAAAAAGTTTTATATCCGTTTCCTGTGTATGGAATTTATTCATTAAAATATGAATATATTATGTTTGCGCGTGTATGAGTTGTTTTGTTCTTGCGTTCATTGTATGTGTTAAATTATTTAATTAAGAACATTTTAGAAATACGAATTTGTACTTTAATTTACAAAAAAAAAAAAAAAATTATTTTTGTGGTTTTTTAAAACATGTTTATGACTAATAGAATTAATTTATATGTTTTTTTGTTGTATTGTTTAATTTTTAGAATTTTAAAAAAAAAATATCAGATTCTGGGTAAGGACCATGTAGAAAAAGACAGGGATTCTGGGACATTTTTCATTAAAACTGCTGGTGAATAAAAAAGTTTTTCATCAGCTGGTGAATAAATTTTAACATAATTATAACAAAAGTACACAAAACAAGTGAGAGTGTTGAATTCGTCTGAGCCGAATCTATTATACCCTCCAAATGTAAAAACACTTTTTTGCACTGCAATAATACAATTTTATCACTTTTTATATCCACTCCCACAATAGGGACGGACTGATTGTGAGTCGGGAGTCTACGTATTTAGGTTGGGTCAGACGAATATCGAAAAATGTCTTAAGTTCGATTTAGCTCATTTACAAGTTTTCGATTTAACTCATTTACAATTGATATTTTACGAATTACAATTGATCTTTTACGAATTACAATTGATCTTTTACGAATCACAATTGATCTTTTACGAATTACAATTGATCATTTACGAATTACAAATGGAATCTTCGAATTACAATTGATCTTTCACGAATTACAATTGACCTTTTACGAATTACAATTGATCTTTTTCGAATTTCAATTGATCTTTTACGAATTACAATTGATCTTTTACGAATTACAATTGATCTTTTTCGAATTACAATTGATCTTTTACGAATTAAAATTGATCTTGTACGAATTACAATTGATCTTTTACGAATTACAATTGATCTTTTACGAATTACAATTGATCTTTTACGAATTACAATTGATCTTTAACGAATTACAATTGATCTTTTACGAATTACAATTGATCTTTTTCGAATTTCAATTGATCTTTTACGAATTGCAATTGATCTTTTACGAATTACACTTGTAAATGGTGTACTGTAATGTGCAAGAATCATGGAGAAGTAATAACTTGACACAAAATAAAGGCAAATGCCATCATTTAAATGCGCCCGCTTAAATGTTTCGCACGCTAATGTTTAACTTTGTATAAATTATGTAATTCGTAATTGTATAAATTATGTAATAAATGTAATTCGTAAAAGATCAATTGCAATTCGAAGATTTTACTTGTAATTCGAAGATTCCATTTGTATATAGAAGATTCCATTTGTAATTCGTAAAAGATCAATTGTAATTCGTAAAAGATCAATTGTAATTCGAAAAAGATCAATTGAAATTCGAAAAAGATCAATTGAAATTCGAAAAAGATCAATTGTAATTCGTAAAAGATCAATTGTAATTCGTAAAAGGTAAATTGTAATTCGAAAAAGATCAATTGTAATTCGTAAAAGATCAATTGTAATTCGAAAAAAAACAATTGTAATTCGTAAAAGATCAATTGTAATTCGAAAAAGATCAATTGTAATTCGTAAAAGATCAATTGTAATTCATAAAAGATCAATTGTAATTCGAAAAACATCAACTGAATTTCCATTGATAATTTACGATTTACAGTTGGAATCTTCGAATTACAATTGAACTTTTACGAATTACAATTGATCTTTTACGAATGACAATTGATCTTTTTCGAATTTCAATTGATCTTTTTCGAATTTCAATTGATCTATTTCGAATTACAATTGATCTTTTACGAATTACAAATGGAATCTTTGATTAACAATTGATCTTTTACGAATCACAATTGATCTTTTTCGAATTACAATTGATCTTTTTCGAATTACAATTGATCTTTTACGAATTACAATTGATCTTTTACGAATTACAAATAGAATCTTCGAATTACAATTGATCTTTTACGAATTACAATTGATCTTTTTCAAATTACAATTGATCTTTTTCGAATTACAATTGATCTTTTACGAATTACAATTGGAATATTCGAATTACAAAAAGAATCTTCGAATTACAAATGGAATCTTCGAATTTCAATTGGAATCTTCGAGTTACAAGTAAAATCTTCGACTTATAATGCCACCATTTAAATGCGCCCACTTAAATGTTTCGCACGCGAATGTTTAACTTTGTAGAAATTATGAACTCTCTAGATGTTCTCATGTTTCTTTTCATAAACTTCTTATTTTCAGTGCCACATATGAGCGGGGGCATTCCAATAAAGACATTCCAATAAACACACAAAATTAAAGGAAATCGCATGCCTTGACTTTCATATACATTTTTTAATGCGCTTGATATGATTCCTGATAAATATTTTCTTCCTTAATGCGCAAGTGGTGTTGATTTACCCGCTTTAATATGCTTCCAAATTGTAAATTAACTTTTTTTATATTTTTGTGAAAGTTATGAGTTTTTTAACGAGTACCTCCAATTTTACACGAATCCTAGTAAAATTTACCAGCATTTATTGTAATTTAAGAGGCTTTTTCAGAGGGGTTGAAATATTTGGAAGTTTTTTAAAGAGATTTTTATTTGAAAACTGTATTTATGAGCAATTAGTAAAATTACAGATTAAGTAGTTTGGTATTTTTCTTAAATCTGTATTTTAACAAAAACTCTGTTTATTAGCTGTAAAATAGAGATTACAAAGTAACATTACAGATTAAATTTTTCTTCGGTCACAAAAAAATACAAAGTATTTTCTTAAAATCTGAATTTCGGCAGATAACTTTGTCAAATATCTGTCGAATTGACATAATTTTACAGAGTATTTAACAGAGTTATTATTTTGAGTGTAAAAAACGTTTTTAACTCAAAAAAAAATATATTTCTAATACAAATTTTTAAAATTTTTCACGTTAAAACGTTAACAATTTTTTTAATGAACTATGTGGAGGGTATTCATGGACTCGGCCAACCAGAATTTAGCTTTTCGACTTTTTTTGCACTTTTGTTGAACAAATAGTAAATCTTTTGTTAGAAGAAGTTCAATCTTTGTGATAAAGTTATTTTGGTAAAAAAATTGAGAGACCAATTTTTTGATAAAAAAATATAAAAAAAAATTGATGACAACAAAAATTTTTTTTTGATAAAATTCGGCTTTGCCGAATCGAATCTATGAATAACCTCCATAATGCCCTTTTTAAGTGATACTAAATTTTCTAACGTGCAAAAAATAACATTTTTGATTAGAAATATTTTGTTTTGTGTTAAAAAAACTTTTTTTTAAGTAAGTTTTGAAAAAAAAAAATAACTTACAAAATTTTTTTTTTGAGTGTAAAATTTTTTTTTGTGTAAATTTTTTTTCGAGTGTATTTTTTTGGTGTAAAAACTTTTTGAGTGACAAAAATACGTGTAAAATATTTTTGTGACTTACCAATGTTTTTAAAACATGTTTAACGGGTTTTTAACACGCGAATTTAAGGTAAAACCAATCTGAAATTCTCGGTTTTGCTAATAACTTTTTAACCACTGGACCGATTTGGCTGAAATTCAATACGAATTTTATCTCATAAATTCACGAAAAACGCTTGCCGAAATTCAGTCTCTTGGTCATAACTTTTGAACCACTGGACCGATTTCACAGGATTGTAATCATATATGCAGAACTTTAGGAGCCTCCGTAAAGTCTTTAAAAAGTTAGCGTGATTTCAACAGACAGACGGACGGACATCGCTAGATCGTCTTAAAATCGAGCGAGGATCATGAATATATATACTTTATGGGGTCCTAGACCAATATTTCGCGGTGTTACAAACGGAATGACAAACTTATATATACCCTCTATCACTATTGAGGTTAAAAAAAATTATGAAAAAAAAAACTAATGGAAAAAAAATTTTAATGAAAACAATGTGGGTATAAAAATAATTGTGAAAAACAAACTTGATAAAAAACAAGTAGAAAAGTTAAATTCGACTTGGCCGAATCTATGAATACCCTCCACAATGCCCTTTTTAAGTGATAGTAAATTTTCTTACGTGAAAAAAAAATAACATTTTTGATTAGAAATACTTTATTTTGTGTAAAAAAACTCTTTTTTAGTAATTTTTGAAAAAAAAAAAGTATTTCAGTATTTTGCTCATAACTTTTGAACCACTGGACCAATTTCGCTGGATTGCAATACCAAGCTGACCAGGTAAATGCCCAACATATGTGCTAAACTTAAGAAATATCCGTAAAGTCCTTCAAAAGTTAGCGTGTTTTCTACAGACAGACAGACGGATGGACGGATGGACACGGACGGTCGGACGGACATCGTTAGATCGACGTAGAATCGATCGAGGATCATGAATACATATATTTTATGGGGTCCTAGACCAATATTTCGAGGTGTTACACACGGAATGACAAACTTATAAACGAGGCATTCCACACCAAATGTCCCGCTACAGAAAATCATGTGTTCCGTAAATTTCTGACTAGGTTGTTTGGATAGCCCTATATGGAACTAAGAAAATTTTGTTTTTGGTTTTTCTAATTTTCAAAAACTGGGCTTAGAAGGCGTGGTCAAATATTGGAAAAATTGTGAAATTTGTGGCTAGTTGCCTTGATTTAATATTTATAACATTAAAACGGAATGCACCACAATCTCAAAAACTAACATTCTCATATAGTTTTTTTATGGGCTTTCGATTAAATTTTTTTTTTTTTAATTTTCAGAACCCGTTTTGAAATTTTCCAATTTTTAAAAAAGCCAATTTATCAAAAATCCGGCCACTTTTTTTAATATTTTTTTTTTTTAAGTTTAGATGATTTTACTTCCACACAAAAAATTCAGACACGCGTTTTTAATTTTTTTCGAGAAAATCGCATTTGAATTTTAAATTTTATAACAATTTAGTAATTTGCTTGTATTTTCTTGTTTCAATAGAGCGTATGAATAATATTAATTGCATAAATATTACTCATACGCTCTGTTGAAAACGGAAAACGCGTATCTGAATTTTTTTGTGTGAATGGACAAACATCTATACTTAAAAAAAAAAAAAATTAAAAAAAAAGTGGCCGGATTTTTGATAACATACAAAACTATATAAAAATGTACGCTTTTAAGATTGTGGTGCATTCCGTTTTAATGTGATAAATATTTAATCAAGGCAACTCGCCACAAATTTTACCATATTTCCTATAATTGACCACGCCTCCTAAGCCCAGTTTTTAAAAATTGAAAAAGCAAAAACGCAATTTTCTAAGTTCCATATAGGGCTATCCATACAATCTATTCAGAAGTTTACGGTACATGTGTTTTTTTTTCGCTGGACATTTGGTGTGGAATACCTCATATACCCTCTATCACTAGAGTGGAAGGTATAAAAAACAAATTGATTAAACAAAATTTTTTTTATAATTTATTTTTTTTTGCTGAAAAGTAATAATGTTACATTTTATACACCAGCTTATGAACAACATTTGCATTTACCATCATTACTATCCACGTTACCAATCTTTTTGGTTTTAAGAAAATTAAAATAGTAATTCCTATTTTCTTGTTTTTATACCCTCCAACTACAGTATGGGGGTATACTCACTTTGTCATTCCGTGTGTAACGCATCGAAATATCGGTCGGGGACCCCATAAAGTATATATATTATTGATCAGTGATCGATTCTAAGACATTTTAGCGATGTCCGTCCGTCCGTCCGTCCGTCCGTCTGTCCGTCCGTCCGTCCGTCCGTCTGTAGTTAACACGATACAGTCCAAAATAAAATAGCTAGACCCTTCAAGTTTGGCACAAATATGTCTTATGTTCCTAGGCAGGTTGAGTTCGGAAATTGGCCAAATCGAACCAGGGGGAAAAAAGTTCCCCCTTGAAGAACTAAACCAACCTCTAAAAAAATACACTTTTTTACATGTTTTTTTGTATATTTGTTAATTAAATGAAACATTTGGTATATTTATCGCGATGGGAAGGTGCTCTCAACGTCCCCACTGACCCCCCCCCCCCAAAAAAAAAAGAAACGCCCCTGACAAATTTTCGTTTTTTTTTTTTTTTTACATTTTGGAGGGTATAATAGATTTGGCACAGCCGAATTTAACACTCTCACTTGTTTTAGTTGTTATCATATAGTATGTATAATTAAACTGAGGTGGTGTCCTGCTTTAAATTTAAAATTAGACACCAGCCTAAAAACATATATCCACAAACATTCTACAATAAATCTTTTTTCATCCCACTCTAGTCAGCATACATACTGGTTTATCCATTATAACTAGTACTCTCACAAAACTTGGCATTGACTTTTATTTGCAAGTGCTGGTATTATATGTCACTGCCTGCCTGTATGTTAATAAAGAAATATTTGTATATAAAAATGCTTATTTGTTGACTGCAAGGTATTCATTTAAAACATTTATTAATAATAAAATAAATAAAAAAAAATTATATGAGTTCGTGCATGATGTGTATTTAAGAAAACAAACGAGTTTAGTATAAAAATAGGGTAGAGGTGGGAAAAATGTATGATGAGTAACAGATTTTGTTAACAATCAAGAAAGAAACAATACAATATCGCGGTTTTTCAATGAAATATTTTTTGAAAAATATTTGGAAAATATTTTTGGCGCATGCTTTCCATGTCACGTGTTGCCCAGAAATAGCATCATGAGGGCCATCAATAATACAATAAAAAAAAATGTGTGATACATTTTGAATTTTTTTAACAAAGGCGTGCATCTGTCAAATAAACCTGCAGGAAAAGTGTTAAGTCCATGATAGGTAACGTGACCTATGACCTTGACAAAAAACACCTATTCGAAAGTCACAACTTTTATATTATAATACCTATCACTTTTGTTAGAGAGTGTCTTAGCCCCAGATATATCACTAGTAACATGTCACTTCCCTTAGGAACAAATCACAGCTGTACCCACCATTTTTCGGAACTTAAAAATTTGGTAATAAAAAAATTCCTAAAGCGGTTTAAATAAAAATTTTACTTCAAAATGCAAAAAAAAAATTAAAAATATGTATGTTATGTGGACTTAGAAAATTTTCGAAACTTAAAAAATTTTTTAAAACTTTTTTTTCCACTTTCGAATGTTTTAGTCCACTTGCGCATGTACCCTCTTTTACCCTATATGAGTAAATTTTAAATGACAACAATTAAGAATGTAAATTAATAATTTTATTTGCAAATTAAATAAAAAGAACATATTTTTATTAATATTCTTCTTAATTAACATGTATATATTCTCATGGTTTTATGAAGGAACATAAGGTTTGATTTGAAAATCGGAAGGTTTTGAACAAAGTTAAACAAACAAATTTTTTTATTTTTTTTTTTTGTGCTTAAAATATAAGTTTATATTCAAACACTACTGAAAAAGCGTTTTTTTTGTTGTTTGTATTTTTTTTTTAATTTTTTCTTTAAAAATAACTTTTTTTTGTATTTAATTTCAAATTGCATTAAATAAATTATACGATAATTAAAAATAAACATCTTCTCAGCACTGGACAAATTTTACGTTAAATTTTTAGCAAAAAACTAGTTAAAAATATTTTTTTTTTTGCAAAATATGAACAAAAAACAAGTAAAAAAGTTAAATTCGGCTTTGCCCAATGTATTGATACCCGCTACAATGTAATAAAAGGTTATTTGCAAAAAAAAAAAAAAAATTTTTGAAAAAAAAATTTTGGGTAAAAAAAAAAACAAATCCGCGAATTTTTTGTTTTTGCAAAAAAAATTGGTTTGTACTTGTAAAAATTCCATTCTATGTCCAATTTTGTTCACATATGCCAACCAGCAGCCAATTTAAAGCATTTTGCATTTTTAGGTTATGTAGAATATACCAAAATTTTCGAGGCGTTCTTACATTTTAGTTCATAACTTTTGTACCGCTGAACCGATTTCGCTCAAATGCAATAACAAACAACTTATGACAATAGCAAGTAAATTTCTAAGTCTCATTCATATATGAGGCATTCCACACCAAATGTCCAGCGGAAAAAAACATGTGTACTGTAAACTTCTGAATAGGTGATATGGATAGCCCTATATGGAACTTAGAAAATTGCGTTTTTGGTTTTTCAATTTTTCAAAAACTGGGCTTAGGAGGCGTGGTCAAATATTGGAAAATGGTAAAATTTGTGGCGAGTTGCCTTGATTAAATATTTATCACATTAAAACGGAATGCACCACAATGTCAAAAATTTACGTTCTTATATAGTTTTGTATGGGCTATCGATTAAAATTTTTTTTTTTGAAAAATTTTCAGAACCCGTTCTGAAATTTTCCATTTTTTAAAAAAGTCGATTTATCAAAAATCCGGCCCTTTTTTTTTTCTTTTTTATTTATTTTTTTAAAAGTTTAGATGTTTGTCCATCCACACAAAAAAAAACAGAAACACGTTCATCTTTTTTTTTCGCGAAAATCGCATTTGAACTTTAAATTTCATAACAATTTAGTAATTTGCTTGTATTTTCTTGCGTATGACGAATATTTATGCAATTAATATTACTCATTCGCAACTTTAAAACAAAGAAATACAAGCAAATAACAAAATTGTTATGAAATTTAAAGTTCAAATGCGATTTTCTCGAAAAAAAAGATGAACGTGTTTCTGATTTTTTTTTTGTGTGGATGGACAAACATCTAAACTTTTAAAAAAATAAATAAAAAAGAAAAAAAAAAGTGGCCGGATTTTTGAAAAATTGACTTTTTAAAAAATGGACAATTTCAGAATGGGTTCTGAAAATTTTCCAAAAAATAAAATTTAATCGATAGCCCATACAAAACTATATAAGAACGTAAATTTTTGACCTTGTGGTGCATTCCGTTTTAATGTGATAAATATTTAATCAAGGCAACTCGCCACAAATTTTACAATTTTTCCAATATTTGACCACGCCTCCTAAGCCCAGTTTTCGGAAATTTGAAAAACCAAAAAGGCAATTTTCTTAGTTACATATAGGGCTATCCAAACAACCTATTCAGAAATTTACGGGACACATGTTTTTCTGTAGCGGGACATTTGGTGTGGAATGCCTCATATGTTTAATACTTTGGCCGTGATCACCATTTCCACAGACGGACAGACAGACGGACATCGCTAGAATGTCTTAGAATCCATCAATGATCAATAATATATATACTTTATATGGTCCCAGACCAAACGGAATGACAAACTTATATATGGGGCATTCCATGTCAAATCAGTCACTTTTAATTTTTTTTTTCTTAGATATTCCCAATTTGTTTACAGTTTTTAGTACCCTTCGAAAACTCCTTTGTGGTAAATTTTCAGATTTTTTTAATGACCCATTCAAAAGAAATGGATTTTTTTTAATTGGTAGTTTGTTCCTTTACTCAAACTTCTTTTACTCATAACTTCTTCAATAATGGTCAAAATTTTATTTTTTTTTCAAAATGTTTGTTTTTTTACGTACTTTTTTTAAAAAAATCCCAAAGAATTCTTAAAAGCGCTATAGTATGCGATTTTTAAGTTTTAAAAATTAAATCCAATTTTTGAAAATGTTTGTATTATTCGATTTTTTGATTTTTTTTTGTGTAAAACTCTTATCGATTCTTCAAATTTTTTGCCCAGGAGGATCGTAGGATAACGATTATAACTATTTTTTATTTTTTTTTTTTTTAATTTTATTCTAATTTTCCAATCTTTAAATCGTTCCTATTGCTCCAGTGGTGCGTCATTGAGAGGTCATTTACAAGACCGACCCCCTGTTTTACGTCTTAACATTTCTTTGGAATAAAATAATACCCTATCTCCAATTTCTAAGGGGGCTCCCACACAAGACGACATTTTTTAAAATTTGCTCCAACCGTTCTAACTGCCCTAAAAGTGCCCTTAAAGCAATCAAATGTATGACCGACCCACAATATTTTTTTAGTCCAAACATTTTCTCAGAACACACCTACCCTCTATCTTTTACTATTAAGGGGGTCCCCATACAATTTTTTTTATTTTTTGTAAATTTGTTTTATTTAATCAGCTTGTACCGCATTTTTGTAAGACATACTTACGCCCTATCTCCACTCCCTAAGTAGGCTTCCATTCAAAATTACATTTTTATAAAATTTGCTTCAACTGTTATTTGTACTGGAGCCTACTTAGGGAGTGGAGATAGTGCGTAGGTATGACTTTCAAAAATGTTGAAGGGTAAAAATAAATGGGGGTCGGTCTCACTAATGACCCCTGTCGGACGCACCATTGGAATGGTAGAAGCTGATTAAACAAATTTACAAAAAATAGAAAAATTGTTTGGGGACCCCTTAATAGTTAAAGATAGAGGGTAAGTGAGTTCTGAGAAAATGTTTGGACTAAAAAAATATTGTGGGTCGGTCTTACATTTTTTTGCTCTAAGGGCACTCTTAGGGCAGTTAGAGCGGTTGGAGCAAATTTTAAAAAATTACATTTTGTGTGGGAGCCCCCCTTAGAAATTGGAGATAGGGTATTAGTTTTTTCCGAAGAAATTTTTAGACGTAAAAATTAATGGGGTCGGTCTTGTAAATGACCGCTTTATGACGCACCATTGGAGCAGTAGAAATGATTTTAAGATTGGAAAATTACAATACAATTTTTAAAAAAAAATTAAAAAAATAGTAATAATCGTTATCATTGGGTACGTTCAGCAGAGAAAGCTGCTACTCAGCTGCTCCCCAACATTCTGCTGAACGGTTTAATTTTTGACATTTCAGTCAACATGTTGAGTGAGCGCTTCTCATCACTGGTAGCATACAAAAATTATGCTACATTTGATCACAAACTGATAAATAAGCTGTTTTATTGAAATTTTTTTTTTACGTTATTCAAGGAAATAAACAAAAAAAATAATAAAAAAGTATTTTCCACAGAAAAAATAAATGAAAATATAAAAAAAATAATAACTTATTCCAATATTTTAAAACATTCATAAAAAAAGGCGTTCAGCAGAGTAAACTAATCAAAAGATGCTACATCTCAACTGTTGAGTAGCAGGTTTCTCTGCTGAACACGCTCATTGATCCTACTGAGCAAAAAATTTGTAGAATTTCTAGAAGTTTTACACAAAAAAATTTCAAAAAAATCAAAGATTACAAACTTTTTCAAAAATGAGATTTAAATTTTAAAACTTAAATATCGCATACTAGAGCGCTTTTAAGATTTTGTTGGGATTTTTTTCAAAGTACGTAAAAAAAAAAAATGTTGACAAAAAAATTTGAAATTTGGACCATTATTGAAGAAGTTATGAAAAAAAGAAGTTTGAGTAAAGGAACAAACTACCAATTTAAAAAAAAAATCTATTTGTTTTAAACGGGTCATTAAAAAAATCTGAAAATTTACCACGAAGGAGTTGTCGAAGGGTACTAAAAACTGTTAACAAAGTGGGAAAATCTAAGAAAAAATTTTACAAAGTGTCCGATTTGACATGGAATGCCCCATATGTATACCCTCTATCACTAACAAGGGAAGTATCTCAACCCTTATGAACCGATTTGCATGAAACGTAAAATATATATAAAAGAGACAATTCTAAGGTTGGGGTGTCTCGGCTTATCGGCCATATCGGGGATTTAGGGGTTCAAAACATGGGTCAAAAAATGGCGAAAAAATCGTTTTTTGGATTTTTCAGCCATTTCTTTCTAAGAAACTATATGATGTTTACATATGAGAAGAAAGGTTTTTTTAATGCCTATCCAACGGTGGCATAACATTGTAAAAGTTTGGCTTCGTTAAATACTTTTTTCATTAAAATGTGAAAATTTTGGGGGGTATTTATATGAAGACATAGAGCTACGATGTCCATATGAATACGAAATAATCTTTATTAAATTTAAGTCGACACGTATTTTTTCTCTAGAGGATATTCCTGTTAGTTCGCGAGTTATCGAAATTTTCCCGGAGGTCCATATGGTTTTATAAGGGGACAACGAAATTTTGAAACACTGATATGGCCGAAAAGCCGAGACACCCCAACCTTAAAATCGTCTCATTTATATATATTTTAAGTTTCAGGCAAATCGGTTCATAAGGGTTGAGATACTTCCCTTGTAAGTGGAGGGTATAATAAGAAAATTTTTACAGAACAACAAAAAAATTTGTTTCCCATATAAACACTTTTTCAGTAACGTCCGAATATAAACTAATATTTTAGCAAAAAAAGTTGATTTTATTTTTATTTGTCCGGAACTTTCCGATTTTCAAGTCAAAAAACGAACCCAAGCCATTGTTTCAATATTTTGGTGTGTTTATTACGACCCTAAAAGGCAGTTTTTCCGACCCCGCTTCGAAAAAAGCCAAATTGCTGCACCCTAATAGGCAGTGCCCATTGGGTACCTTTAGAATTACTATTACCATATTTACTTCGTGTACGAGATCACTGTGTGTTGGTTTTGTTCAGACATACGGAGCGTATGATTGATATGAAATGCATTGATAATAAATCATACGCCTCATATGTACACTAAGGGTGTTCTTATTTTTTTATTTCGGATTTTTGTGTTGCACTGGGCAGAATTTTGTTCCTTTGTAGTAAAACCTTAATAATAAAAAATTTGGAGTTAATCCGATAACTTTAAGTGGACGCGGAAACGACCTGAAGTTTGAACAACGAATTACAAGGGGAAAAATGACTTTTTACCCATTTTCTCAATTTGTTCGATATTTTAAGTTAAGTTTGAATTCAAATGGTTACAGAATTGTGATGTGGAGTACATTACCTTTGTAATAAGGCAATAAAAACTAAAATCGGTTAAAAATCAGCCAAGTTATTACAACTGCCCCAGGCAACTAACGTGTGGCAGACCACTTGATCAAAGATTTCGAGTTCAATTTTTGAAATTGATTGAAATTATCTACTATAGCAACATTTTTTTATTCTTTACTTGCCAATGTGCTAAGGTGATAAGTATTTTTCATATTGTGTTATGCTAACTTGTTTTTATTTAATGGTAAAAAGGTCTAAATTTTTCAGACCTGTTTTCAAATCTCCAATTTTAAATTTAAATTTTTTTAGGCATATAAAATTTAAAAAATCGACCATGGGACCATAGGATTTTGTAAAGCACATATAAGGGAATAAAAATTACAAAAATTGTAGACATTTCTTTTTTCATTCGCCTAGTTTAGCGATTTTAATTCGGCGGATTTCGAGATAATAGTGATTTTGGTAACATTTTTAGCTTTTAGTTAATTTTTTTATTTTTTTTTAACAAACTTCATATGTTTTCTACCGAATTACTACAGAATAATATAGAATACTTCAATTCCTTTAATCAGGGCAAAATTGAGATATGAAAAATTGACCCAGTTAAAGGTCAAATTTTAGAAGAAATTGAATTTTTAAAGATTTACAGATTTTTCGAGCGGATATTAATGAAACTCTTAAATGTTATTTTAATAACATTTAAAAATTAATGGCTTACAAAAATTCAGAACATTAACCCTTAGTGCTGTTGGGGTCTATATGACCCTATGAAATAATATACTTATATTTTCTCCATTAAATAAAAAAAATATAGACCCCAATAGCACTTATGGGTTAATTTTCCGAATTTAAATAATAAACCATTTACGTTTAGTCATATTAAAATAACATCAAGGAGTTTCATAAATAACCGCTCAAAAAATTGTTAATCTTTAAAAATTCAAATTGTTCTCAAATTTGACCTTTGACCTTTAACTGGGTCAATTTTTCATAACTCAATTTTGCCCTGATTAAAGGAATTGAAGTATTCTATATTATTCTGTAGTAATTCGTTAGAAAACATATGAAGTTTGTTAAAAAAAAATAAAAAAATAAACTAAAAGCTAAAAAAGTTACCAAAATCACTATTATCTCGAAATCCGCCGAAATAAAATCGCTAAACTAGCCGAATGAAAAATGGAATGTCTACAATTTTTGTAATTTTTATTCCCTTATATGTGCTTAACGAAATCCTATGGTCTAATGGTCGATTTTTTAAATTTTATTTGCCAAAAAAAAAATAAATTTAAAATTGGAGATTTAAAAACAGGGTTGAAAAATTTATACCTTTTTACCATTAATTAAAAACAAGTTAGCATAACACAATATGAAAAATACCTATCACCTTAGTACATTGGCAAGTAAAGAATAAAAAAATGTTGCTATAGTAGATAATTTCAAACAATTTCAAAAATTGAACTCGAAATCTTTGATCAAGTGGTCTGCCACACGCTAGTTGCGTGGGGCAGTTGTAATAACTTGGCTGATTTTTAACCGATTTTAGTTTTTATTGCCTTATTACAAAGGTAATGTACTCCACTTCACAATTCTGTAACCATTTGAATTCAAACTTAACTTAAAATATCGAAAAAATTGAGAAAATGAGTAAAAAGTACTTTTTTCCCCTTGTAATCCGTTATTCAAACTTCAGGTCGTTTCCGCGTCCACTTAAAGTAATCGGATTAACTCCAAATTTTTTATTATTATGTTTTTAGTACAAAGGAACAAAATTCTGCCCACTCTAAAAAAAAGGGTCCAGTTTCCTAGTTAGAGTGTATGTATGTACAGTAGAGTAGAGAAATTTTAGCTTTTTTCGAATTTCGAAAAATCCGGGTTCGGGAATGTTGCCTTTTAGGGTCGATATTAACCTACACAAATATTGGGCCTGCAGGACAATGGCAAAGTGAATAAAATAACCTTTTTTTTGCTTAAAAAATTAATTAATATTCGGACATTACTAAAAAAAGTGATAGTAACAAAAAAACATTTGTTGGGCTGCAATTTTTTTATTTTTGTTTCTTGATTTGCAAAAAAAAAAATTGTAATTAGTTTTTAACTAAAAATTTATCGTACTATTAACTCAGTATTTAAAAAACGTATATTTTTAATTATTTTGTTAGCCTTTTTAACGCAATTTGAAATTTATAAACATTTTTTACAGACCAAAAAACAATTTGTTTTTACAATTAAGCGCCGCAAATAGGAACTTTGTTCCTCCTTTATGACCGACCCATTCTAAGGGTCGTGTCCCCCTTTGGTTTTCAACTGTTTTAATTATTTTGATAATATTTTAAATAAAAAAAAAAAATAAAGCGCATATAATGGCATTTTTTATGACTTGTTTCTTCAATTTTAATCATTAATATGATGAAATTTGTCATAAAAATTAATGACAGAAGTGATGAAACCATTTCATCAATATGATGAAACAGTTTTTTTTTATTGTAGTAAATCACCTGGCACATATCCAAAAGTAGTAACATTTCCCCTAAAAATGCTCTCAAAACCTACTTGGGGGTCCTGACTCACCATTTGAGAACCATTGCACAGTAACTTTTTAAATCTTATTTATCATAGCATTATTTTTAAAAGTAAACACAACTGTCAAAAGTCTTTAATCTTGAAACATTTTAGTTTTTGTTAATTTTCTTCAGAAACCTGATTACCAAATACTCTTGAGATTATTGAACATATTTGTCATAGTCTTTAGCAAGTAATTTTTAATACATATTTTTCTATTACTTTTTCTCATATTTTTCTCATTGTTAACTTTCTTCTCTTTTACAGTTTAAATAACCTCCAGTCATAAATCAATGCGGAAACCTATTACGACTACGCCAATTGTATCATTACTTATAACAACAATATTGAGAAACGAATTGATAAAGAGTGAGAAAAACGACTAAATGAAACTGTGAAAACATCGGTATTTGAATTTGTTTTCCTTTATTTATTTTTTGTTTTTTGGTTGTAATTATTGACCCCCTAAGGAAATCATATAAATCTTTAACAGGTAATTTATTTCTTATTTATTATTTTTGTACATATTTTGAAATCATAATCCAATCCATTGGTAAAAGGGAAAATATATTTATATTATGATTTATTTGTGAAAATGGGAAATAATTAGTGTTTAATGTTGTAGAAAAAAATTGGATTTTTTAAAAAAATTTTTAAAAATATTGAAAATTTTTTTTCAAGATTAATTTATTATTAAGAAATTTTCCAAGATTTAATTTAATCTTGATAGCGTCTAGATTAAGCAAATATTAAATGAGATACGAGGGTCGCGCTGAAAAACTAAATTATTTGTAGACTTTTTTTAGAAAATTTTAAAAAATTATTTCTAAGTCGATTTTGTTCAAGTTCAAACATTAAAAAATTGAAAAATAGTACAATTATTTTAATTCAGTCATCAACTCACTTTTCTATCCACCCAAACAAAAATAAAAAAATTTTAAATGCAATAAAATAATATGCATTTTTTTGACCTCCAATTCTTTTGACCACCAATTTTTTGTAAACAAAGAAAATATTTTTTTGTTTATTAATTTATGTACACCTAAGTGTATAGTAATGAGAAGGGATGAGATTTTCATGCACTAAAAAATCGAAAATATGCGCTTAAAATATGCACTAAAAATTTAAAATATGCAATGAAAAATAAAATATTTACAATAAAAATATTGTTTTCATACGAAAAACTTCTTAAAATTCAAAAAAGCGGTATAAAATAGACACATTTAAAACTTTACGTAAACAAATTTTTTTTTAGAAATTAAATCAACCTATAAAAAAATTAAAAAGAAAAAAAAAATTTTTTTTCTTATTTTCAAAATAAATTTGAAAAATTTGAAATATTTTTAGAAACAAATAAATTTCAATTTGTGTTTTTGCTAATTTATGCAAAAATATGCACATTAAAGTTGAAAATATGCACAAAATATGCAATTAAAACCAAAATATGCAAAAATATGCATTTTCACCAAAATATGCAAAAATATGCACAAACAAATTTTAATGCGAATTTCTTGATTCGGAAAGATAAAAAGTATATATCGTTTTTAGACCATCGACAAAAGACATGCATTTGCATGGGAATCACATCCCTAGTAATGAGATATGAAAATAACTAAAAATTTTCTGTGTTTACAAGAAATCGGTGGTCAAAAGAATTGGAAGTTAAAAAATGCATATCACAAAATCCACCAGAAAACACATAAAAAATGCTATTTTCTGACCTTAGGTCCTTCGATTTTCTTTATATTAACGGTATGCATTCTCAATGAAGCCAATAAAACATATCCATTTTCAGTTTTTTTAATTTTAAAAAAATCGCGATTTTTTCGCGAATTTAATTTTCTTCAAAAATTTTAAAAATCAAAAAAGTATGTTAATTTGAAGAACCATATCTTCTAAAGTATCTATCGGATTTCTACGATTCGAAAAGCATTTAATTCAAACGTTCGTCCTTTTTTATACCAATGGAATAAAAAAAAAGTTTTTCCAAAAAAAGTGCATTTTTAATGCAAATGCAATTTTTGGATGCATTTTTCAAAACTTTCTCCCCCTTCAATTTTTTTGAAACCTGCATAATTCGAAAATATGTCATTTTTTACACAAAATTGAGTACCGCTTTTTTTGTGACAGCGTTTCAAAAAATTTTCGTGATTTTTTATAAAATACTTATTTGATTTTTTCCATACAAAAAATCAATTTAATGTTTATTTTGCAATTTTATCAAAAAAGTATGTAACTTTAAAAAGCCATTTCTTCGAAAGTATCTATCGGATTGCACTAACAAAAAATATTTAAAAAATGCACTAACAAAAAATATTTAAAAAAAAAAAATGCATTTTTGATGCAAATGCAATTTTTGGATGCATTTTTTAAAATTTTCTCCCCCTTCAATTTGTTTGAAACCTGCATAAATCGAAAATATAACATTTTTTACATAAAATTGGGTACATTTTTTTTTGTGACGGCGTTTCAAAAAATGTTCGTGATTTTTTTAAAAAATGCTTATGTAGTTTTTCCTTAGACTAAATTTTTTTTTGTTATTTTATGATTTTTATGAAAAAATTGTATGGAAAAACCAATAAGGTATTTTTAAAAATATTACAAAATTTTTACGAAACTCCGTCACAAAAAAAGCGGTACGCAATTTTGTGTAAAAAATGCCATATTTTCGATTTATGTATGTTAAAAAAAAATTGAAGGGGGAGAAAGTTTTAAAAAATGCATCCAAAAAATGCATTTGCATCAAAAATGCACTTTTTTTTAAATATTTTTTTTTATTACATTAATAAAAAGTAAGACTATCGTCTGAATCGAATGCTTTTTGAATTGAAGAAATCCGATAGATGCTTCCGAAGATATGGCTATTCAAAGTAGCATACTTTTTTGATTTTTTCAATTTTTCAAGAAAATCAAATTCGCGAAAAAATTGCGATTTTTTTTAAATATAAAAAACTGAAAATGGATATGTTTAATTGGCTCTATAGAGCACATGTGTACAAAAAATTAGATAAATTTGAAGACCCTCGGTCAGATTTTATAAAATCTTTGCTGGATTTCATGATATTTTTTACTGCATTTAAAGAATTTTGATTTCTGTTTGGGTCGTTGGAAAAATGAGTTGATGATGGAATTTAAATAACTGTATTATTTGTTAAATTTTTACGTCCAAACTCATAAAAAATTAAAACGTTTAATAACAGGTTTATTACTCGAATTTCCATACAAAATTTGTTTTATAAACCTCTTATTAGGCTCGTTTAACTTTTATGAATTTGAAGGTTAGTGCTTGAACTTGAAAAAAATCAGCATGAAAATTAAAAAAAAAAAAAAAAAAAACATTTACAAATAACTTTATTTTCCAGCGCGACCCTCGTATCTCATTTAATATTTGCTCAATCTCGATGCTATCAAGCTTAAATTAAAGCTTGAAATTTTTTTTTAAAATAATAGTCGATTGATAATAAAAAGGGGATTTTTGTCAACTTTGTCGTTGACTGCCGGATCACCGAATTTTTTTATTTATTGGTTATTTGATAGAGCTTCGTAAATGATTAAAAACCATTTTTTTTATCAATACTTTGGAAGATACGGGCGTTTAAAAAAAGTGCGAAAAAACTTATAAAAACAATACTGTTAATAAAATTATAAAGATTTAAAATTTAAAAACAACTTTTTTTTTTTTTAAATATCAACAAAAATTTTTAAACCCATATTTGAATGTCCTTTTTTCCTGGGAAGGACGCCATGGATTTCCAAAATCAAAATTTTGTATTAAAGTTTAGAATATCCTTTTAACGCTGTTAAAATTTTAGAGAGGTGTTTTTTTTTTTTGTATTGTTGAGCTATAAGTTTTTAAAGTTTGTTAGATCGCCACATATTTGATTTTTTTTTTTTTAATTTTGGCAAAAAATCAAAAATTTGGCTTTATCACCAACTTTAAAAATTTATTGCTCGACGACACGAAAAAACACCTCCCTGAAATTTTAACAGCGTTAAAAGGACATTCTAAACTTTAATAAAAAAAATTTGGTTTTGAAAATGCATGGTGTCCTTCATAGGAGGATAAAAGGACATTCCAATAATGTTTAAAAAAATTTTGTTAAATTTTTCTCTCCATAATTTTATCAATAATATTGTCACGAAAAGTTTTTTCGTACAACTTACGGTTTAGAGCCAAGTATTTGATTTTTTGAAAAATTTAAAAAAAAAAAATCAAATATTTGGCTCTCTAACAAAATTTGAAAATTTATTGCTCAACAATACGAAAAAACACCTCGCTGAAATTTTAATAGCGTTAAAAGGGCATTCTAAACTTTAAAAAAAATTTTGGTTTTGGAAATCGAGGGTGTCCTTCCTAAAAAAAGGACATTCAAATATTTGTTTCAAAATTTTTTGTTGAAATTTTTGAGAAATTTGTTGTATACCCTCCACTCTAGTGATAGATGGTATATATAAGTTTGTCATTCCATTTGTAACACCTCGAAATATTGTTCTAAGACCACATAAAGTATATATATTCATCATCCTCGTTCGATTCTAAAACGATCTAGCGATGTCCTTCCGTCTGTCCGTCTGTCTGTTGAAAACACGCTAACTTTTGAAAGACTTTATGGAGGTTCCTGAAGTTTGGCATATATGTTGGGCATTTACCTGGTCAGGTTAGTTTTGCAATCCAGCGAAATCGGTCCAGTGGTTCAAAAGTTATCAGCAGAAGACTGAATTTCGGCAAGGGTTTTTCGTGAATTTACAAGATAAAAAACACGCTAACTTTTGAAAGGCAATTTTGGGAATGCTGAAGCTTGGCATACATGTTTGCCGTTCCAATGGCCTGGTACGTATTGAATTTCAGAAAAATCGCTCGAGTGGTTCAAAAGTTATTAGCAAAACCGTAAATTTCAGATTAGTTTCATCTTGAATTCTCGTGTTGAAAACCCGTTAAACATGTTTTAAAAACATTGGTAAAGGTGGTATGATACTTGTTAGTTTCTGTATTGGATTTTTTTAGGATTGATCAAATGAAACAACAAATGCGAGAAAGAACAAGAAATACAATAAAATAAAAACAAAACAAAAAAAAAATAATATAGCCAACTTTTATTTTCAAAATAACTCGCCCAAAATAGCTAAAAAACGCCCAAAACAAATGTAAAACCGCTTCATTCGAGCAAAAATTAATAAAATTGGCAACACTGTTAACATCTTATTCTGGAAATGTTAATTTAAAGTTAAAAATTTTTATATTTTTTTGACAGTCACTGGAAAATTATCGATAACACACGTATATTTTTTGACGTTTTAAGTTTTTTTTTTTCATGATATTGTCATACTCTTTACACTTAGTCAGTTTTCCTATGAAAATATATTTGCACTGTTCTCCAAAATATAAAAAATTCAAAAACTAGCAAGTGTCATAACACCTTAAGTCACAAAAATATTTTACCCTTGCGAAATAATGTTAGAAACAAAAAAGTTGAAAGAAAGTATGAAGTTAGATTGAGATTGCTAGAAATAGAATTGCAGTGTTGAAAACTGTCAAAATTTATTCTGTAGAAACTAGAAATATTCACTTATAAAAACAAGTAGAAAAGTAAAATTCGACTTTGCCGAATCTATGAATACCCTCCACAATGCATTTTTTTTAAAGGATAGTAAATTTTTTAACGTGAAAAAATTAACAACTTTGATTAGAAATATTTTATTTTGAGTAAAAAACTCTATTTTTGTCATTAAAAAAAAAAAAAAAATAAATTACAAATTTTTTTTTGAGTGTAAAATTTTTTTCGAGTGTAATGTTTTTTTTAATATTTCTAAGTGTAATATTTCTAAGTGAATGCACGTTCGTATGTACACAAAATATTGTAATTTTTGTAAAAAAATACTATTTTTTTTTGTGTAAAAATTTTTTTGAGTGTAAAATTTTTTTGGAGTGTAAAATTTTTTTTGAGAGTAAAATTTTTTTCGAGTGTAATTTTAAGTTACCAATGCTTTTAAAACTAAACAAGTTTAAAAAGCATTGGTTTAAAATTAAACAAGTTTGAAAAGCATTGTTAAGTTACCACCAGTGCTTTTAAAACTTGTTAAAACACGTGGCATTTTAGATGAAACTAATCTGAAATTCAGGGTTTTGCTTATAACTTTTGAACCACTGGACCAATTGAGGTGAAATTGAATACCAAACAGACCTGGGTAACGGCAAAGATACTTGCCAAGCTTCAGCGGTCTCATTATTGTGTTTCGAAAGTTATCGTGTTTTTTATCTCGTAAATTCGCAAAGCACCCTTGCCGAAATTTACTCTTTTGCTCATTTGGCTGGATTTCAATACCAATCTGACCAGGTAAATGGCCAACATATATGCCAAACTTCAGAATCCTCTGTAAAGTCTTTCAAAAGTTAGCGTGTTTTATACGGACGGACAGACAGACAGACGGACATCGATAGATCGACTTAAAATCGATCGAGGATCATGAATATATATACTTTATGGGGTCCTAGACCAATATTTCGAAGTGTAACAAACGGAATGACAAACTCATATATACCCTCTATCACTAGAGTGGAGCGTATAAAAAAAAAATAATGCCCTGATTCAGTATGTCGTACAAAGTGAGTGACTAGAAATTTTGTACGTAAAGCAAAAACAAATTTGAGTTTTTTGTTTTTGTTTTACGTACAAATTTTGTAGTCACTCACTTCGACCGAGATAGCGAATCGCACAGTAAGTGTAATCTAAAGTGTATGTATCCGAAAATTTGTGTTTTGGCATGGATCGATATTTCAATGCGTTACACACGGAATAACAAAGTGACTACCGATAATATATTCCAATTTTTTAACTCTTAAAGCAATATCTTAATGATGTCTGGCAATAATATCCAAGTTAGATGATATTTTTTTTTTGTCAAAAACTTTATTTTCTGTTTATTTTTTTTTTTATTTGACATCCCAAAATATCCTTAGCGTATTTTGGTTTGTATACAAATTGTACGTGCTTACGGCAGTCAGTTAAATTATAAACTTTTGTATACTTTTAACTAACCTGTCACGTTTAATTAACTATAGAATTTCAACTTTTAATTTGGTAGATTTTCCAAAAAAAAAGGTGGACGTTTTAATTATAAAACTGTAGAGTTCTTAAAATAACTGTACCAAAAAGGACAACAAACAGAAAAATAAAAATTTATACGCATGCTAAAATTAACAAAAAAAAAAGCGTTGGCTGGTACTTACATTCGTATGTATATATTTTTAAATTTTTTCTCCACAAATTCATTAACACAATACACCCAATTATAGAATTTCAGTTATTTTTAAAATAAACACACATTGCGCTTGAGAAAAAAAATGCTGCTTCTACTCGTATTGTGTCGAATGTCAAGTGTGGAGGTTGTTGAAAGCTTTATTTATCAACATTTCTGAAAACAAAATTTGAAATAGAATATTTCTTTATTAATAAGGTGGATTAAAAACCAAATAACGTACGTTTATGCAACTTTATATGCGATACATTGAGAATCTCCATTAGAGAAACCTTTTTATACCCTCCAACTACAGTATGGGGGTATACTCACTTTGTCATTCCGTGTGTAACGCATCAAAATATCGGTCTAGGACCCCATAAAGTATATATATTTATGATCAGTGATCGATTCTAAGACATTCTAGCGATGTCCGTCCGTCCGTCCGTCCGTCCGTCCGTCTGTCCGTCCGTCTGTCCGTCCGTCTGTCCGTCTGTCCGTCTGTCCGTCTGTAGTTAACACGATGCAGTCCAAAATAAAAGAGCTAGACTCCCGACATTTGGCGCAAATATGTCTTATGTTAATAGGCAGGTTAAGTTCGTAAATGAGCAAAATCGGACCAGGGGGAAAAAAGTTCCCCCTTGAAGAACTAAACCAACCTCTGAAAAAATACACTTTTTTACATGTTTTTTGTATTTTTGTTAAATAAATGAAACATTTGTTATATTTATCGGGATGAGAAGGTGCTGTCAACATCCCCCACTGACCCCCATCACCCCCCTCCACCCAAAAAAAAACAAACGCCCCTGACAATTTTTTTTTACATTTTGGAGGGTATAAAAGATTCGGCACAGCCGAATTTAACACTCTTACTTGTTTACATACACATTGTGGTTTTTCTTCCGTTTAAACCAAAATTTAGCAAAATATTGTTGTTTTACATGGGTTTTTCAAATTACAAATCCATAATGTATTTAACATATGGAAAATTATACGTATACTTAATATTAATTTATAAAGAAATTACTCATACGCAAATCTACGACTTTTTCGATGACAAACATGTCTCAGATTCGGCAACTTTTTCTTTAGAAAAAATGTCTCTGAATAAATGAATCTGAGAAAGTTTCAAAACAATCTTTAAATGATTCTATAGAAAAAATGTCTCAAGTTTAGAGACTTTTTCTATAAGAAAAATGTTTCAGAATCTGAGACTTTTTCTAGGAAAAATGTGTTAGAATCTGAGATTTTTTCTTTAGAAATAATGTCTTAGAATCTGAGATTTTTTCTTTAGAAATAATGTCTTAGAATCTGAGACTTTTTCTATTCGAAAAAGGTCTCAGAATTTGAGAATTTTTTTCTATAGGAAAAATGTCTCAGAATCTAAGACGTTTTCTTTAGGAAAAATGTCTCAGAATCTAAAACTTTTTCTTTAGAAAAAATGTCGCAGAATCTGAGACTTTTTCTATAGGAAAAATAACTCAGAATCTGAGACTTCTTTTATTCAAAAAAAAAAATGTCTCAGAATCAAGACCTTTGCTATTCGAAAGATATCCCAGAATAGATAAAATGTCTCAGAATTTGAGACTTTTTTTTATAAAAAAAATGTCTCAGAATCTGAGACTTTTTCTATAGAAAAAATGTGTCAGAACCTCAGACATTAGGAAATATGTCTCAGAGTCTGAGCAATTTCTACAAGAAAATTGTATAAGAATCTGAGAATATTTCTATACGAAAAATTTTTAAGAATCTGAGATTTTTTCTATAGGAAAAATGTCTCAGAATTTAAGACTTTTTCTATAGGAAAAATTTCTCAGAATCACTTTTTCCATAAGAAAAATGTCTCCGAATCTAAGACTTTTTCTATAGAAAAAAATGTGTCTGAACCTGATACATTAGAAAATATGTCTCAGAATCTGAGCAATTTCCACAAGAACAAGTGAGAGTGTTAAATTCGGCTGTGCCGAATTTTTTATACCCTCCAAAATATAAAAAAAACAAGTAGAAAAGTTAAATTCGAATTCCCTCCACAATGCATTTTTTAAAGGATAGTAAATTTTTTAACGTGAAAAAATTAACAATTTTGATTAGAACTATTTTATTTTGAGTAAAAAACTCTGTTTTTGTCATTTATAAAAAAATTATAATTTTTTTTTGAGTGTAAAATTTTTTTCGAGTGTAATGTTTATGTTTTACTGTAAAAATATTTCTAAGTGAATGCACGTACGTATGTACACAAAATATTGTCATTTTTGTAAAAAAAAAAAAAAAAAATTTTTTTTGAGTGTAAAATTTTTTTTGAGTGTAAAATTTTTTTGAGTATAAATTTTAAGTTACCAATGCTTTTAAAAGTAAACAAGTTTGAAAAGCATTGCTTAAAAACTAAACAAGTTTGAAGAGCATTGTTAAGTTACCACCAATGCTTATAAAACTTGTTTAACACGTGGCATTTAAAATGAAACTAATCTGAAATTCAGGGTTTTGCTTATAACATTTGAGCCACTGGACCGATTGAGCTGAAATTTGATACCAAATAGACCTGGGGAATGGCACAGATACATGTTAAGCTTCAGTAGTCTCATTATTGTCTTTCGAAAGTTATCGTGTTTTTTATCTCGTAAATTCGCGAAACACCCTTGCCGAAATTTACTCTTTTGCTCATAACTTTTGAACTACTGGACCGATTTGGCTGGATTGCAATACCGACCTGACCAGGTAAATGACCAACATATATGCCAAACTTCAATAGCCCCTGTAAAGTCTTTCAAAAGTTAGCGTGTTTTCTACGGACGGACAGACAGACGGACGGACGGACGGACATCGCTAGATCGACTTAAAATCGATTGGGGATCATGAATATATATACTTTATGGGGTCCTAAACCAATATTTCGATGTGTTACAAACGGAATGACAAACTTATATATACCCTCTATCACTAGAGTGAAGGGTATAAAAATTTCAGTGGCGTCAGTGGGGGACCTTTAGAGCACCTATACCACATGTCTCATTTATTTAACAAAAATACAAAAAACCTGTAAAAAAGTGTATATTTTCAGAGGTTTGTTCAGTTCTTCAAGGGGGAACGGATTTCCCCTTGGCCCGATTTTGCCCATTCACGAACTTAAACTGCCTATGAATATGAGACATATTTGTGCCAAACTTCAGGAGTGTAGCTTTATTTTGGACTGTATTGTGTTATCTACAGACGGACGGACGGACATTCACAGAATATCTTAGAATCGATCATGGATCAATAATATGCATACTTTATGGGGTCCCGACCGATATTTCGATGCGTTACAAACGGAATGAAAATGTGAGTACACCCCCATACTGTGGTTGGAGGGTATAAATATGTATCAGAATCTTAGACTATTTCTATACAAAAAATGTTTAAGAATCTGAGATATTTTCAATAGGAAAAATGTCTCAGAAACTTTTTCTATAGGAAAAACGTCTCAGAATCTGAGACTTTTATAAAAGAAAAATGTCTCAGAATCTGAGACTTTTTCTAAATGAGAAATGTCTCAGAATCTTAGGCTTTTGATTTAGAAAAAATATTTCAGAATCTAAGACATTTTCTATAGCTAAAACTTCTCAGAGTCTGAGACTTTTTCTATAGGCAAAATGTTTCAGAGTCGGAAACTTTTTTTTAATATAAAAAAACATTTCGGAATCTGAAACTTTTTCTATTAGAAAAATATGTCAGAATCTTAGACTCAAAATAATTACTCTGTTAAATTACAGAAAAACTCTGCTAACAGAGAAAAACTCTGCTGACAGAGAAAAACTCTGCTAATTTTACAGAGTACACCATACTTTTCCAGCTAGCAACATTTTTTGGTAATTTTACTATAAAACTCTGTAGAATTATTTTGAATAAAAAAACTGTTAATTTACAGAGATTCTAGTAAAATATTGGTTAAATAAAACACAAATTAGCAAAGAAAAACTCTGTAAATGTACAGAGTTTAGTAAAAAACATGTTGTTTTGTAAATTTTGAAAAGATTTTTGAAAAGATTTTTTTTTGGTACTTTTTTAACATTTAAAAAAAATAAAGATAAAATTTTGGTGTTTTACAGAAAACTCTGTTTTTAACATAGAAATAGGTATAAATTCAGATAAAACTTACAATGGAAGTATCTCAACCCTTATGAACCGATTTACCTGAAACTTAAAATATTTATAAAAGAGACGATTTTAAGGTTGGGGTGTATCAGCTTATCGGCCATATCAGTGTTTAAAAATTTCTTTGTCCCCTTATAAAACAATGTGGACCTTCGGACAAATTTCGATAACTCCCGAACTAACAGAAATATAGTCTAGAGCAAAAATACGTGTCGACTTAAACTTAATAAAAATTATTTCGTATTCATATGGATATCGTAGGTCTATGTCTTCATATAAATACCCCATAAAATTTACATATTTTCATGTAAAAAGTATTTAACAAAGCCGAATTTTTACAAGGTTACGCCGCCATTGGATAGGCATTAAAAACCCTTTCTTCTCATATGTAAACATCATATAGTTTCTTAAAATGAAATAGCTAAAAAATCCAAAAAACGATTTTTTCGTCATTTTTTGACCAATGTTTTGAACCCCTAAATCCCTGTTATGGCCGATAAGCCGAGACACCCCAAACTTAGAATTGTCTCTTTTATATATATTTTAAGTTTCATGCAAATCGGTTCATAAGGGTTGAGATACTTCCCTTGTTAGTTTTTTGGTTATAAAAAATACAGCCCATTACGCTTAAATCTGTATTTTAACAGAAAACTCTTTAAATTATCTGTCAAATTAATATTACACAGTTAAAAGTTATATGACAGGTGAAACTTTGTTATTTTGTCACAAAAAAATACAAAGTATTTTCTTTAAATCTGTATTTTGACTGAAAACTCTGTCAAATATCTGTTGAATTGAGATAACAGTCATTTTACAGAATATCTTACAGAGTTATTATTTTGAGTGTAGACATTTTCTGACATATTTTCTGACACTTTTACTTAAGTTAAAATTAGCAAGTTGTTTATTATTATTATCTATATATTCCCATATGCTTAGATTAATCTAATATCTATGTATATTGAAGCTCATTAAATTAATACCTTCTGATTATTTTAACAAAAATTTAATAAGCTAAATTTTAGCACTAACTTGTCGCTTTGTACAGTGAATATAAAAGAAAAAATAAAAATTCATAGAAGAAAATTTTAGCATTAAATTGTGTCATTGATGCTACTGTTTTTGAAAGAAAAATTTCCTGAAATGAATTTAATTATAAAATCGAAGCACGTCGTATAATACGTATGTATGTACTTGCTTATAGGTAGATACATGTTTTCATAGTGCTAATATACTACGCCTACGTTTAAAGTACGTACTATAAGAGTGACTTTTTTTAAACTTTTATTTTTTCAGTCTCCAGAATTTTTTTTTTACAGTCGGATCACAGCATAATTTTTATTATCATTTATAAATTTTGATGATATTGTTCCTAATATCAAAATTGTTTAAAGATCGGCCGGACGGTTAAGGAGATATTGCCTTTGGAAATTTACTACATACAATACAAAATCTTGTCAAATTACTAGAAAAGTTTAAAGATCGGCCGGACGGTTAAGGAGATATTGCCATTGGAAATTTACTACATACAATACAAAATCTTGTCAAATTACTAGAAAAATTCTCGTAATCCCATTTTACCAATATTTGACAGTTTTCCTTGTATTTTAACAAACAATTTTCTATCGAAATTTGCATTTTTTTTTTGTAATTTTACAATTTTTTTGTAATTTTACAAATTTCCAACACTTTTTTACAAAAAAATTCAGTAAATTCACGAGATTTCCTTGTAAGTTTTATTCCGCTAAAAAAGTAGTAAATTTACAATTTTATTGGTAAAAATCTTATGAAATTACGAGAAAGCCCGTAATTTTTATTAGAAATTTTCGTAGAATAGGAGGTATCAAAAATTCTAGTAAAAACACGAAACTTCCTTGTAAGTTTCCTCGCATCAAAAAATCTTTAAATTTACAAGTTTTTTGGTAAAAACCTTGTAAAATTACAAGGAACTGTTGTCAAATACACTAAAAAAAACCTTGTCAAATTACTAGAAAAAGTCTCGTAATCCTATTTTAACAATATTTGACAGTTTTCCTTGGTTTTTTTTGTAGTTTTACAGTTTTTCTTGTAATTTTACAAATTTCCAAGATTTTTTACAAAAAAATTCTAGTAAATTTACGAGAATTTCTTGTAAGTTTTATTTCGCCAAAAAAGATGTAAATTTACAATTATATTGGTAAAAATCTTGTAAAATTACAAAAAAGTTCGTAATTTTTACTAAGAATTCTCGTAAAATAGGAGGAAGCAAAAAATTTAGTAAAATCACGAAACCAGTTTCATCGCGTCAAAAAAATTTTAAATTTACAAGTTTTTTTTGGTAAAAAGCTTGTAAAATTAAAAAATTATTCGTAAAACGCATGTAAAATAACAACGAATTCTTGTCAAATAGGAGGTAGAAAAAACAAGTAAAAAAGTTAAATTCGGCCTTGCCGAATGTAGTGATACCCTCCACAATTTCAAAAAGATTATTGCAAAAAACTTCATTTAAAAGGAAATTACTTTTGAAAAAAAAAAATTTTTTTGAAAAAAAAAATTTACGCGAAAAAAAAATTTGGTAAAAAAAATCCGCGATTTTTTTCTTTTTTTTGTGTTCGTACTTGTTTAAATACCATTTGGTGTTCAATTATGTTCACATATGCCAACCAGAAGCCGAATTAAAGCATTTTGTATTTTTAGGTTATGTTGAATGTACTGAAATTTTTGAGGTGTGCTTACATTTTCGTTCATAACTTTTGAACCGCTGAACCGATATCGCTCAAATGCAATACCAAACTTCTCGGGAGAACTTCCAATAAATATGTTAAGTTTCAGTCATCTCTGTGCAATATTTTGTCGGCGACAGCATTTTCCACAGACAGACAGACAGACGGACAGACGGACAGACGGACATCGCTAGAATGTCTTAAAATCGATCGAACATCATGAATATGTATACTTTATGGGGTCCCAGATCGATATTTCGATGAGTTACAAACAGAATGACAAACTTATATATACCCTCTATCACTAGAGTGGAGGTTATAAAAAGTTGCAAACTTTTCTTGTCGTTTTACAAGTTTTTTTTTTTAATATAAAACTCTGATAAAGTTGATTTAAAATCAAAATTTGTAATCAAAATGTTTTGAGAATTGTGATGGATATTTATGCATCTATTAGGTCAAGTAGATTTTACCGTTTTTACTTGTTTGATTTACATTTCCAGATTTAAGAGTTTTATTGCTGGGCGCCATGGATTTTAGTAATTCAATTTGTAGTAAATTGAGCTGAAATGAAAGTTGGGTCGAGGAGGGTAAATTTTTAGATTAAATAAGTAGAAAAGTAAAATTCGACTTTGCCGAATCTATGAATACCCTCCACAATGCCCTTTTTAAGTGATAGTAAATTTTCTAAAGTGAAAAAATAACATTTTTGATTAGAAATATTTTATTTTGTGTAAAAAAACTTTTTTTTAGTAATTTTTGAAAAAAAAAAAAATAATTTACTGATATTTTTTTTGAGTGTAAAATTTTTTTTGAGTGTAAAATTTTTTTTTGAGTGTATTTTTTTTTTGTTTAAGTGTAAAAATATTTTTGAGTGACAAAAATTATTTTTGTGACTTACAAATGTTTTTAAAATATGTTTAACGGGTTTTCAACACGTGAATTTAAGGTGAAACTAATCTGAAATTTACGGGTTTGCTAATAACTTTTGAACCACTAGACCGATTTGGGTGAAATTTAAAACGAACTGGACCAGAGAAACGGTGAATATATATGCCACATTTCAGCACCCTCAGAATTGCCGTTCGAAAGTTACCGTGTGTTTTATCTCGTAAATTCCAGAAAAACCCTTGCCGAAATTCACTCATTTACATATAACTTTTGAACGAAATGGACCACACTTCAGCACCCTCAGAATTGCCGTTCGAAAGTTACCGTGTGTTTTATCTCGTAAATTCCACAAAAAACCTTGCCGAAATTCACTCATTTACATATAACTTTTGAACCAATGGACCGATTTCGCTGGATTGCAATACCAACCTGACCAGATTTTTTTATTTTTTTTTTTTTTATTAGTTAATATTTTAATTAACCTGACCAGATAAATGTCCAATATATATGCCAAACTTCAGGAGCCTCCGTAAAGTCGTTTAAAAGTTAGCGTGTTTTCAACAGACAGACAGACGGACAGACGGACGGACCGACATCGCTAGATGGTCTTAAAATCGATAGAGGATCATAAATATATATACTTTATGGGGTCCTAGACCAATATTTCGGGGTGTTACAAATGGAATGACAAACTTATATATATCCTCTACGCTAGAGTGGAGGGTATTAAAAAAAAAAATCTCGATCATATTCAGTAAAAAAATTTTAACTAGTTTTATATACCGATATCTCGAAAACCGCTTGACTAATTTTCTAATTGATATTTTTATACCAACTACAGTATGGAGGTATACTTAATTTGTCATTCCATGTGTAACGCATAGAATATTTATATTTTATTGATCCATGATGGATTCTAAATCAAGCTTTGAATGTCCGACCGCTTGTCTCTGCATGTAACACTATGCAGTCCAAAATAAAAAAAGCTAGACTATATGTCTTATGGTCACAAACAAGTGTCCGCCCAACATTTACCGCCGACCTGATACTCCCCTCCCCCTCCCACAAAAAAGCTTAAACTTTTTGGAAGATATAAAAATTTGGCTTTCACTTGTTTATTTGTTCTTTATTTTTTTTTGTTGATGGGCACCGCCACGGATTTACTTGAGTAATCCGATTAGTCACAAATTTTTCCAAACAATTTTTAGGCCTAATAAAATAAAAATTATTCTGGAGATTAGGACATATTTAAAGTTAATAACTACCACCCTAATGCAGAAATTGTTATTTTTTTTTTCCTGCGGGTGACATGTGTACTTGCCTTGTGTAATATCGTTTGACTGCTTTAGAAAATATAAATTAATAAGAAAATAAGTATATATAAAGCATCCCACACCAAATGTCCCGCTAAAGAAAAACATGTGTCCCAGAAATTTTTGAAGAGGTTGTATTGATAGCGGTGACATGACACAATCCCCACTGACATAATCCCCATTTCCGTTATGGGGATGATGACCAAATTCATTTCGGTCATAATCCATATAATGGTATAGGAGACTATGACCGAAAATTATTTGGACATAATCCCAATAAAAAACGGACATAATTCTCAGATTTATGGGGATAATGACCATATAACAAATGGCCATAATCCCCATTATGGGGATTATGTCTTCTATACTAGTTGGTCATAATCCCCAAAATTAAAATATTTTTTTTTTACATAAAAGTTTTTCTGCGTAGCCGGCCTCCGGCCGTGCTTAGGGATTACAAAATCCATGCATTAAACCCACCCTCTCTTCAGAAAACTGGGATTATGTAAAATTGCTTTGGATTTACTCCCCATAATGTGAATGGGAGGTTATGACAGAAAAAAATCTCGGTTGTAATCCCAACAAGGAACGGACATAATCCCCATTGGGATTGTGACCGTTTTGGAAACGGTCATAGTCCCCACAACTATTATGGGGATTATGACTGAAATGAATTCGGTCATAATCCCCATTTCCGTTATGGGGTAATGTCCGTGGGGATTATGTCCTGTCACCTTTGATAGCCCTATATGGAATTAAGAAAATTACGTTTTAGGTTTTTCAATTTTTCAAAACCTGGGCTGAGACGCGTGACTAAATATTGAAAAAAGGTTCTGTTCTGAAATTTCCAATTTAAAAAAAAAAAAAAAAAACAATTTATCAAAAATCCGGCCACTTTTTATACCCTACACCACACTGTGGTACAGGGTATAATGAGTTTGTGCTGATGTTTGTAACTACCCGAAATATTGGTCCTAGACCCACTTTTAAGTATACCGATCGACTTAGAATCACTTTTTGAGTCGATTTAGCGATGTCCGTCCGTCCGTCCGTCCGTCCGTCCGTCTGTCTGTCCATGTAAACGGTGTAAACACGATACAGGTCGCAATTCTTAATCAATTGACTTGAAATTTGAAACTTAAGCCTCTTTTGGCCCAAGGACGAAGCCTATTGAAATTGGAAAAAATCGGTCCATATTTAGACCTAGCCCCCATACAAAGGTCCTCTTTAGTTTTGGCTCAAATGACTCTAATAGCCGCAGTTTAATAGGTATCTTTTCGAAATTTGCCAGGTAATCATGTTTTATCCACACAAATCAATATTCCGAATTTTAAAGAAATCGGACCAGTTCTTCTTGTAGCCCCCATACAAACCACCTTCCCGATTTTCACATAAATCTCTCAAATTTCATGAAAATAGGAAATATTTAATTAAAATTCTGTTTGTGTATGTTAAACGCGTTCTTTAATAACCTTATCAAATCTGATTATCATCGGACCATTTTTGGACTTAGATCCCATGTGGAAATTTCCCCCGATATTTAGTTGAAGCGATTTATTGTCAACAAAAAGAAGCCTATTCCACTCAAGTTTGATTAGTGAGTGCTTTTTACACTTATTAAAGATTTGACTAAATATAGATCTAATCAGTCCATGTTTGAACTTGGGACCCATTTTCCGGGAAACTCTGGTGTAGGGTATTATATGGTCGGTCTTGACCGACTATAATTTTCTTACTTGTTTTTAATATTTTTTATATTTCATCTAAAATTTTTTTTTCGCTCTGAACTTTGTAGTTTCGTACTGAAAATTAAAATTTTTTGTCGTTAATAAGCTAATCAAGTAAAATAATAATTAAATCAAAAAAATTAAAAAAATCGAAAAAAAAATTTTTGGTTTGTATGGGGAAAATTTTTTTTGGGGCAAAACTTGGGGTGTTACGGTTTTGCCAAAAAATAATTAAATATAGAGTTTATAGACCAAAATGAACCATAATTTGCCCGGCGATCGAGGAAATTCGAAAAAAAATCATAATTCGTGCCACTCTATTGTGTATTTTTGTTTCAACATAGCGTATGAGTACACTCAAAATATTTTGTAGGCAAAAACAAATGAAAACACATCCCAGCAGAAATAAATCGAGATTTTGGCGACACAGCATCTGTTTATAGCATACCGTAGCGCATCCAAAGAGCGCTCTTAGGGATGCAGTAAAAGGAAGGGGAAAAAATTTTAATTTTTTTTTAAGATTTTTTATATAAAACTTATAATGTGTAATTATTTTTTGATAAAATTTCACACTTGCTTTCCTTTTTAATATTTTTAACACTTTTTGAATAAAAAAACATGAGTTTTAGACAAAGACACATGATTTGACTGCATCATTATTGCGCATTAATCAGCGCTGCAAAGAGCGCTTCAATCATAGCATCTTTGACCGCTGTTCCCAAAAAAAATCCCATAAAAAATGTGAAAATTAAAATTTCCAATATTTTTTTGATGTTCACTTCCGATTTTTTTTTTTTCATTTTGTTTCACATAAATAAAGTTTTGTAAAGTAAAACGAATGAATTTTTTTGTTATATTTTTTTAAATTTTACAGCATTTACAGCATCTTTATTCTGCTTAAATCAGCGCTCTAAAGACACGTGATTTCAGTGCATCTAAAGAGCGCAGTTTCTGTGTATCCAACTAGCGCTCTAAAGTGGGACATCGCCTTAGAGAATCATGCATGAATTCAGCGCAATTGGATGCGCTCCTTTACTCAAGTTCCCCTTCCAAAAGCTGCTGAACGTTCAGCAAAATTTCTGCTGGGATTTAAAACCAGTGAATAAACAATTGAAAACCATCGCAGTAATTATTCATTTGTTTTAACAAACATCAACATTTATTTTTTACTGTTGACAAAATTTTCTAAAATAAATAACATTAAACATTAAAAAATTACGTGTTTTTCACTATTTTTTAACAACAAATTCGAAAAAAATAACCTAAGAAAACAATAAAAATTAATGATAGTTCTGGTATTTTTACCGACAAAATTCAAAAAAATAAACTACGAAAACAATAAAAATTAATGATTTCGTAGGTTATTTTTTAAAATTCTCTATTGAAATATTTTTTTAAAAATGTTTAATAAAATTTTGGGGAATCGATCCCGCAATCAACTACATTCTGGCCAGACACTCTACCCATCGTGCCAAAGTCACTTGATACAAATATGTTTTTATATTTATATAAATAATGTTTTGAATTTTTTTTTTCTACAAAAAAATAACCTACTTGTGTAGGTAAAAACTAATGATATATCATTAAAAAATACCAACAATTTAAAAAAAAAAAAACTTACACAAATCATTAAAAATTTAAAGAATAATCAGTAGTTTTTACTTACAGAACAAAAATAAATGACTTTAAAAATTAAATGTTTATGAAAGTCTTTATTTTTTAGTATGTTATTTTTGAAACAAAGGACAGAAGTAGTCATTAATAAAAACTGGACATCAAATTTTTCTTTTAAAAACGACTAAACGTAAAACTTTTAAAATAAACTACAAACAGTTAATGACATAATTTTTAAAGTGTATTATTTATGTAAATATTTGTTACTAATCTGATATTATTAAACTAAAAAATACAAGCAAATTACAAAATTATTTTAAAATTTAATACTCAAAAGCGATTTTCTCGAAAAAAAAAAAACGAAAAACACGTGTCTTAATTTTTTTGTGTGGACAGACAAACTCTAAACTAAACTAAAAAAAAAAAAAAAATAAAAATAAAAAAGTATGGCCGGATTTTCGGTAAATTAACTTTTTTTTTTAAAATTGGGAAATTTCATATAGATAGCATAATAGATAGCATAATAGATAGCAAAAAAAAGTATACAAGAATTCTAATTTTTGAGATTATGGTGCATTCCATTATAATTTAATAAATTTTTAATCAAGACAACTCGACACAAATTTGATAATTTTCTCAATATTTAGCCACTCCCCTTAAGCCCAGGTTTTGAAAAATTTAAAAACCAAAAACGCATTTTTTTTTTAGTTTCAATACAACTATCAATACAACCTATTCAAAAAATCATGGGACACGAGTTTTTTTTTGCTGAACATTTGGTGTGGAATGTCTCATATGTGCTATTTGTTATTAGTGAATTTTTTGTAACCCTCCTCCACTGGGCTTGCCAGTTGCGTTCAAGAAATTATTTAAAAAAATCTCAAAAAAAAAAAAACATTAACTTTTTAATTGAGGTTGAGAAAAATTTTCATTTAAACTTAATTTGAGCCAAATCAGATAATTTTAATCCATCTAAGCCTTCGATCAATGTTTAGATTTTTTTGTGAAAAAATTTCTTAAAACGATACGAGTTACAATGATCGGAATCAAATTACTCTTTATGTGAAAGTTTGTTTCAAGTTCTATGAAAGAAAAAAGATTTCAGATTTTTTCTTAATTGGAAAATCTTGCCATTTTTGCAAATTTCAAATAACTGTATTTCGCAAACCGTTTGACCGGTTTTAAAACTATTTGTGTTAAGCACATTAAAAGACATATTTTTAATAATTTTTTTTTTTTTTTAATTTAAAAAATCCATAAATTCCGGCCGCTACAGGTTAATTTAATTCGATTAGCCTCAAATTTGTACCCCATACTTTTTAGGTCTAGAATAACAATTTTCCCGAACACTTAGAAAAATCAACAGTTAAAGAAAAATGCCACTCAAATGTACATATCGCTCATTTACTGGTATAACGTCATAACTCAAATAATTTGATTTTGCACAAATCGAGTTTAAAGTTTACAATTAAAACTGGATTTCCATTAAAAAAGGTCGGTACATTGAAAATGTAATAATAGCGTTTTATTTTCTCAAACGGTGAGTTTAAAAGATATTAATACAAATTTTTGACACAATATAAAGCATTATATAACAAATAATTCTGCATCATTAACTCAAAAATACGTTTTCTTGAGTTATGACTTTATGCAAGTAAATGGTCGATATGTATTAATACATAGAAAGGATTTCAATTGTCTTGGTTAGATTAAATGGTAACGTTGTACATATAATTGAAGCAGCAAAAACTAGAGCTAATAGAGAAGCAACAGATACAATAGAATTTAATTTAATTTAAAAATCATATGGTACCTTTAGTATAAAAAAATGGCAGCTGTACAAGAATACATGTGGGTAATTCCAAAAATTTTCGCCCCACTGTTCGGAAACATGCCTTTGGACGCCACTGAGAATTTGGTTAATAGATATCCACGTTTATATGAGATATTTTGCATTTTTGGATTTTCAAAATTTGCTGTAGTTTTCAAATTATCGCGGGTCAAAGTTCGACTTTTTTAGAAAAAGTCAGAAAAATACATGACGTCTAACGTGCTCTAACTTTTTAACTAGTAATCCGATTATCACAAGTAATGGCTCATATGAAAGCTTAATTCTTTTTCTTTTAGGAAATATTTTCAAAAGCATAAAAAAAGAACCCCAGCTTTCACATGAGCCTAAATTTGTGAAAATCCTGTCATTGGTTAAGAAGTTACAGCTCTTTAAACGTGATGTATTTTTCTTACTTTTGCTTAAAAAGTCAATCTTTGACCCGCCATAATTCATTAAATACACCAAATGTAAATAAACGATATATGGTACATATATCATATTTATGAGGGCTATCTATGTGTCAAGGTTCAAATTAATCTGAAACACCATTTCCAAATACGACTAAAATTTGAGCTAAATTTTTTGGAATGGCCCATGTGTAATTCTTTAAACATATGCATGTGTATTAGGGATAATGCCATTATTAACTCAAAATAATAACTTTGTAAAATACTCTGTAAAATGACTGTAATCTCAATTCAACAAATATTTGATAGAGTTTTCTGTCAAAATACAGATTTAAAGAAAATAATTTGTATTTTGTTGTGACAAAAAAAAAAGTTTCATCTGTTATATAACTTTTAAATTTTTTAATATTAATTTTACAAATAATTAACAGAGTTTTCTGTTAAAATACAAATTTAAGCGAATTACTCTGTATTTTTTATAACTAAAAAACTACACTCAAAGTAATAACTCTGTAAAATACTCTGTAAAATGACTGTAATCTCAATTCAACAGATATTTGACAGAGTTTTCTGTCAAAATACAGATTTAAAGAAAATACTTTGTATTTTGTTGTGACAAAAAAACAAAGTTTCCTCTGTTATATTACTTTTTACTTTGTAATCTTAATTTTACAGATAATTAACAGAGTTTTCTGCTAAAATACAGATTTAAGCAAAATACTTTGTATTTTTTTATAAACAAAAAAGTTTTCAGTTTTGAGTAGTTTTTGTTTTTGTTACCAAACATCAAAATTTTATTTGCATTTTTTTTTTTGAGAAGAAGTTGAAAAAGTAGCACACTCAAAATAATTACTCTGTTAAATACTCTGTAAAATGACTGTAATCTCAATTCGACAGATATTTGACAAATTTATCTGTCGAAATACAGATTTTAAACAAAATACTTCGTATTTTCTTGTGACCGAAAAACAAAATTTTGTAAAATTGGAGTTACTCGCTGAAAACTTGTAATTTTCACAAAAATAAAAAAGTAAATTTACAATTTGGAAGCATTAAAGCGGGAAAATTTAACAAAATTTTAATTTTAATTAATTTAATTTTAATTAATGTTTTTGAAGCAGAGAAGTTTTACTCATAAAATGGATTTAACTAAAACTTTGTAAATTTACAGTTTTTTTTTTTGTAAAATTTTGAACTCATAAATGCATTTAACTAAAACTTTGTTAATTTACAGAGTTTTTTGGTAAAATTCTTCTTGGTTTTATCAGTATTTTACAGATAATTCTGTAAATTTACAGTTTTTTTTTATCGAAATCATTTTACAGAGTTTTCTTCGTAAAATAACAAAAAATCTTGCTGGTTGGAAATCTATGGTATTTTCTGCTGGCTCAGCAGAGTATCTCTGTAATTTAACAGAGTGATTATTTTGAGTGCACTCAAAATAATTACTCTGTTAAATACTCTGTAAAATGACTGTAATCTCAATTCGACAGATATTTTACAAAGTTATCTGTCGAAATACAGAGTTTAAGAAAATACTTTGTTTTCTTGTGACCGAAAAACAAAATTTTATCTGTAATTTTACTTTTTACTTTGTAATCTCTATTTTATAGATAATAAGCACAGTTTTTTTTGTTAAAATACGGATTTTAGAAAAATACTTTGTTTTATTCTCGAAACCAAAATACTAAATTTCATTTGTAATTTTACTTATTGCTCTGTAATACAGTTTTTAAATAAAAATCACTTCAAAAAACTTCCAAATATGACCGATAAACCGCTCTTTAAAAAGTTTCTTAAATTACAATAAAAACTGGTAAATTTTACGAAGATGACGTGTAAAATTGGAGTTACTCGTTATAAACTCGTAATATTCACAAAAATTAAAAAGTAAATTTACAATTTGGAAGCATTAAAATTTTAATTTTAAATATTTTTTCTTTTTAATTTTAATTAATGTTTTTGATGCAGAGAAGTTTTACTCATAAAATGGATTTAACTAAAACTTTGTAAATTTACAAAGTTTTTTTTGTAAATTTTTGAACTCATAAAATGCATTTAACTAAAACTTTGTAAATTTACAGAGTTTTTTTGGTAAAATTCTTTTTTGTTTTATCAATATTTTACAGATAATTCTGTAAATTTACAGTTTTAATTATCGAAATCATTTTACAGAGTTTTCTTCGTAAAATAACAAAAAATCTTGCTGGTTGGAAATCTATGGTATTTTCTGCTGGCTCAGCAGAGTATCTCTGTAATTTAACAGAGTGATTATTTTGAGTGCAAAAATAGCTATAAATTTTTTTTTTTTTCAGGAATCTTATAAAAGTTTCACAAAATAATATGCATTTAACTAAACGCTGTAAATTTACATAGTTTTTCTGTATTTTTTTTCCATCAAATATATTTTACAAATATATGTAAATTTACATAGTTTTATTTGCTAAATGTTGGTTTATTTAACCAATATTTTACTAGAAACTCTGTTAATTAACAGTTTTTTTTTTTTGTCAAAATCATTTTACAGAGTTTTAAAGTAAAATTACAGAGTTTTCTCTGTCAAAAAGCTTTCATCTTTAACCTATATTTTACTATAAACTCTGTAAATTAACAGTTTTTTTTCTTGTAAAAATCATTTTACAGAGTTTTTAGTAAAATTACCAAGAATTGTTACTCTGTTAAATTAGCAGATTTTTTCTGTAATTTAACAGAATTATTATTTTCAGTGTAAAAACTTGTAACTTTTATTTTTTGTTACCTCCTATTTGACAAGAATTTCTTATAATTTTACAAGCTTTTTACCAATAATTTTGTAATTTTACAAGATTTTTAGCAAAAAAATTGTAAATTTACATTTTTTTTGACGCGATAAAACTTACAAGGAGGTTTCGTATTTTTACAAGATTTTTTGCTACCACCTATTTTACGAGAATTCCCAGTAAAAACTACGAGCTTTTTCGTAATTTTACAAAATTTTTACCAATAAAATTGTAAATTTACAAATTTTTTGACGCAATTAAACTTACAGGGAAATCTCGTGAATTTACTAGATTTTTTTTTGTAAAAAAAGTTGGAAATTTGTAAAATTACAAAAAAAAGTTGTAAAATTACAAAAACAGGTGTAATTTTCGATCGATTTTTTTTTTAAACTAGGAAAATTGTCTAATATTGGTAAAATGGGATTTTCGTTCGAAAATTTCGAGATTTAAGAAACATTTTCGTCAAATTACTTAAAACTAAAAATATATTAAAGGATTTTTTTAAGTCTATAAATAATTATTTTTTATAATTTTTATTTTTTAATAAAAAATAATTCAGGATTTTTTTTGTGTTATACTATAATATAAAACTTAAAAAGTCTTAAAAAAAAATCCAAAAAAAATTCAGTCATGCGAAGTCAAATTCTGATGAAATACCCTAATGTACTTTATATTCAACATACGATAATAAACATAATTGTTATTCAGGATTTCATTGGCAATTTTGGGTTTCACACAAGTGATACATGATATTTGACATTTTAATTTACTTCGGTAGGATACAATTAAGATAATAATAAGTATTCAAAACGCACACATGTGGTATGTATGTTTCAACAAAATTAAGAGTAAAAAAGACACAGATAAAGAAAATTTTATTAATTTTCATTATACATGTGGTAGAAAATTTGAGAATAATCAACACTTTGAATATTTTTATTTTAGTTTTAGCTAAATGGAAAAGGATGAACTGAAATATAAAAATATTTTTAGGTATTATGAGATTTGATTGATTAAAAAAAACAGATTTTAAAAATTTTTCTTCTGATTAGAAAATTTTCAAAGCAGTTTTAATAAACCTTTAAGTTTATTAATGTATATCAATACAACTCTAAATCCTTTTTATGTATTCCCCCAAACATAGGGTTAAAAATTCCCAAATTCCCAACTTAAGAAAAACAAATAAAATATCTATGAATAATTTTCTCAGCTCACGCATTTTCGTTTTATCTACATATAAAGTTTATTTTTTCTTACCACATTTAGTCACGTAATCGCTAGAATAGAAAAAAAAACTCAAAAAGAAGTTCTCTTACTCCTGCTAAACAATATTTCTTTTCATGTCTGAAGAAAATAAACAATAAAAAAAAAATAATACCAAAATTAATGTGACAAAATACGTTGCGGTTAAAACCCACACAACCACAATGATTTATGAAAAAATAATTTAATGTGAAAAGATAAAAATAAATAAAACGAAAAAAAAAAACACTTGAAAAACTTGTTGATTATAAACGCAAAAAGAAAATAAATAAATGACTTTAATGTATTGAAATAAATATTAATGAGATGTATTTATTGACGACATCACACTATAATACAATTAAATTAACCCATTGTTGGCTATAATAAAAAATTTCCAGATTTGCGAGACTTCCTTCTATAGAATAAATCATACCATTACAAAACATTTTTCAAAAAGGAATATGGACTAGATGTTTTAACAACATTTTCTATAGAAGAATTGTTTTAGCAACATTTTCTATGAAACAGTTGTTTTAACAGCATTTTCTATAGAATAGTTGCTTTAGCAACATTTTCTATAGAATAGTTGCTTTAGCAACATTTTCTATAGAATAGTTGCTTTAGCAACATTTTCTATAGAATAGTTGCTTTAGCAACATTTTCTATAGAATAGTTGCTTTAGCAACATTTCCTATAGAATAGTTGCTTTAGCAACATTTTCTATAGAATAGTTGCTTTAGCAACATTTTCTATAGAATAGTTGCTTTAGCAACATTTTCTATAGAATAGTTGCTTTAGCAACATTTTCTATAGAATAGTTGCTTTAGCAACATTTTCTATAGAATAGTTGCTTTAGCAACATTTTCTATAGAATAGTTGCTTTAGCAACATTTTCTATAGAATAGTTGCTTTAGCAACATTTTCTATAGAATAGTTGCTTTAGCAACATTTTCTATAGAATAGTTGCTTTAGCAACATTTTCTATAGAATAGTTGCTTTAGCAACATTTTCTATAGAATAGTTGATTTAGCAACATTTTCTATAGAATAGTTGCTTTAGCAACATTTTCTATAGAATAGTTGCTTTAGCAACATTTTCTATAGAATAGTTGCTTTAGCAACATTTTCTATAGAATAGTTGCTTTAGCAACATTTTCTATAGAATAGTTGCTTTAGCAACATTTTCTATAGAATAGTTGCTTTAGCAACATTTTCTATAGAATAGTTGCTTTAGCAACATTTTCTATAGAATAGTTACTTCAGCAAGATTTTCTATAGAATAGTTTTTTAGCAACATTTTCTATAAAAAGGTTGTTTTAGTAACATTTTGTATAGGAAAATTGTTTGTGCAACATTTTGTATAGAATAGTTATATAATATTCTATGAAATAGCTATTTTAGCAACATTTTTTAGTCTAGAATAATTGCAACAATTTCCAGAGAATAGCTAGCACCATTATCTATAGGATAGTTGCTTTAGCAACATTTTCTATAGAATATTTGCTTTAGCAATATTTTCTATAGAATAGTTGTTTTATCAACATTTTCTATAGAATAGTGGTTTTAACAACATTTTCTACAGAATAGTTGTTTTAACAACATTTTCTATAGAATAGTTTCTTTAGAAACATTTTCTATAGAATAGTTGTTTTAATAACATTTTCTATAGAATAGTTGTTTTAACAACATTTTCTAAAGAATAGTTGTTTTAACAACATTTTCTATAGAATAGTTGTTTTAACAACATTTTCTATAGAATAGTTGTTTTAACAACATTTTCTATAGAATAGTTGTTTTAACAACATTTTCTATAGAATAGTTGTTTTAACAACATTTTCTATAGAATAGTTGTTTTAACAACATTTTCTATAGAATAGTTGTTTTAACAACATTTTCTATAGAATAGTTTTTTTAACAACATTTTCTATAGAATAGTTGTTTTAACAACATTTTCTATAGAATAGTTGTTTTAACAACATTTTCTATAGAATAGTTGTTTTAACAACATTTTCTATAGAATAGTTGTTTTAACAACATTTTCTATAGAATAGTTGTTTTAACAACATTTTCTATAGAATAGTTGTTTTAACAACATTTTCTATAGAATAGTAGTTTTATCAACATTTTCTATAGAATAGTTGTTTTATCAACATTTTCTATAGAAAAGTTGTTTTAACAACATTTCTACACTCAAAAAAAAAAGTTTGTAAATTTGCAAGTAAAAAGTCTTGTAATTCTATTTTACTAATATTTTTGTCTTTTTACAAAAATTGTTGTATATTTAATAAAACGAAAACTACAGTTTGCTTTGTAATTTTACTATTATACGTTGGTAAATTTATTTTACAAATTTTTTAGGTAAATTTACAAAAAAGTGAATTATTTTACAAATTAAAAAAATATTACAAGGTGTTTAGTTTTTTTACACAAGAAAACTGTAATTGTACAACATAATTTTACTTGATGTTATTAAGTCTTTTTACCAAAAAAATGTTTTATTACAAACATTTTTTTTAAGATCGTTTACAAGGTTTTCAGTTTGAAATGTATGTATTGAAAAGTACAAAATTCAAATATAATTTTACAAAACTTATTTTATTACTAGAATTAATGTTGTTTTACAAAAAAAAAATAATCATTCAACAATAGGACACGCAAAAATTTTCTAAGTTCAGATTTTTTTTTGCGTTTTGGAGTAAAAAATTTAGTTAAAAATAATTTTTTATAAATAATTTTTACACCATTTTTTTGGTAATTTGCGTTAAGTAAAATACCACAATTTTTATGTGTTTCTACTATATAATTGTTCTAGTTTTTTTTGTATTTTTACCATTTTTTTGGTGATTTTACCATATTTTTTGGTAATTTTTTTTAAATTTGGTACCTAAAATGTCAATAGAAAGCTGTCAATTATGAAAAATCAAATTTTTCTTATTTTAGCTGGTACTTAAACATCCAATCTACAATATCCAAATTTTTTTTCCGATTTTTTAAGAATACTTGTGAAAATAATTAAAAATTCAAAAAAAAAAAATTGTTATTTTTTGACTAATTTTTTCTGAAAATATAAGAAATTTCTTGTGTAGCCTCCTTCGCAATTCTCATATGTTCTACTTAAGAAAAACGAAATGTCGAAAAAAAATAAAAAAGTGCAGTGTTATACATTAAAAAGTTTGTTAAAAGTGCTCAAGTGAAAAAAAAAATCTTTTCAGGTTGTTGAAGTGCTACTCCAGCTGCCGAAGAAGGAAAAATAAGATGCACCAGTGGAAAAAAACTTTAAATTTACAAAACCAATATGTAAATAAACCAATTTTTTTGTTAATTTACAAAACAAATATGATCATTTAAAAAACAAAATTGTATACTTACGAAAAAAGTTGTAATTTTACAAAAATGAAATAGAAAATACAAAAACAATATTGTAAATTTACAAATTTTATGGTTAAACTACTGTTTTTACGGCAAAAAAAAAATAAGGAAAAATGTTACATATACAATAAAAATTGTAAATTTACCACTTTTTATTGTAAATATACAAGTTTTTTGCATAAAAAACAGTAGTTTAACCAAATAATTTGTTAATCTACAATTTATTTTTTTCATTTTCTATTTTTCCTTGTAAAATAACAACCTTTTTCTGTAAGTTTACAATTTTGTTTTGTAAATTTACCAAATTTTTTGCAAATTTACAAAAAAATGTTCACCTCAAAGATGATATTTTACAAAAAAAATTGTAAATTTACATTTTCTTTTGTTCAATCAATTTACAAATTATCCCCGTAACTTTACGGGGATTCTTGCTAGTACATATTTTACAAAACCTGCCCCGTAAAATCACGGGGATTTTATGTCATTTTACAAACTTTTTTTTTTTGAGTGTACTTAGGGAATGGAGATAGGGCGTAGGTATGTTTTGAAAAAATGTTGTAGGGTAAAAATAAATGATGTCGGTCTCAGTAATGACCCCTCTCGGACGCACCATTGGACCGGTAGAAGCTGATTAAATAAAACAAATTTACAAAAAATAAAAAAAATTGTATGGGGACCGATTTAACAGATAAAGATATAGGTTAGGTGTGTTCAGGGAAAATGTTTGGAATAAAAAAATATTGTGGGTCGGTCATACATTTTGTTGCTCTAAGGGCACTATTAGGGCAGTTAGAGCGGTTGGAACAAATATTAAAAAATGTCGTTTTGTGTGGGAGCCCCCTTAGAAATTGGAGATAGGGTATTAGTTTGTTCCAAAGAAATGTTAAGACATAAAAATTAATGGGGGTCGGTCTTATAAAGGACCCCTCTATGACGCAACCATTGCAGCAGTAGAAATGATTTTAAGATTGAAAAATTACAATAAAATATTTTAAAAAAATTTAAAAAAATAGTAATAGGGTAATTCCAAAAAATTTCGCCCCACTGTTCGGAGACATGTCTTTGGACGCCACTGAGAATTTGGCTCATAGATATCCACGTTTATATGAGATATGTTGCATTTTTGGATTTTCAAAATTTGCTGTAGTTTTCAAATTATCGCGGGTCAAAGTTCGACTTTTTTAGTAAAAGTCAGAAAAATAAATGACGTTTAACGTCCTCTAACTTTTTAACTAGTAATCCGATTATCACAAGTAATGGCTCATATGAAAGCTTAATTCTTCTTCTTTTAGGAAATATTTTCAAAAGCATTCGGTTTTTTTCAGAAGTGTTGCAAAAATTCAAAAACATTTTTTTTTTGCGAATATTTAAAAAAACACATCTTCGATTTTTTTAAAAAAAAGTTTGGTGATAAACAATACTGTTTTGTACAACATATCCAAAATTCAGAGTGGGATCCCAATGGGATCAAAAAATATTCTGGTTTTAGTACGAAGTTCTTAAATTTTACCTTAGAAAATTAAAATATTAATTTAAAAATTTAAATTTTTAAAGAAAATTATACTATTAAAATTTTGAAAACATTCAAAACATTAGAAATTTAAATTTTCTAAGGGAAAAATATGAGAACCTCGTTCTTAAAACAGAATATTTTTTGATCCCATGGAGATCCCACTCTGAATTTTGAATATGTTATACAAAACATTGTTATTTTTCACCAGAATTTTTTTAAAAAAAATCGAAGATGTGTTTTTTTAAATATTCGAAAAGAAAAAATGTTTTTGCATTTTTGCATCATTTCTGTAAAAAAAAACTGTGATATTTATATTTACTAAAAGAAGAACCCCAGCTTTCACATGAGCCTAAATTTGTGAAAATCGAGTCATTGGTTAAGAAGTTACAGCTCTTTAAACGTGATGTATTTTTCTTACTTTTGCTTAAAAAGTCAATCTTTGACCCGCCATAATTCGCTAAATACACCAAATGTAAAAAAACGATATATGGTACATATATCATATTTATGAGGGCTATCTATGTGTCAAGGTTCAAATTAATCTGAGACACCATTTCCAAAAATGACTAAAATTTGAGCTAAATTTTTTGGAATGGCCCAATAATCGTTATCCCACGATCTTCCTGGGCAAAAAATTTGTAGAATTGATAGAAGTTTTACACAAAAAAAATTCAAAAAAATCGAAGAGTACAAACATTTTCAAAAATGAGATTTAAATTTAAAACTTAAAAATCGCATACTAGAGCACTTTTAAGAATGTTTGGGGATTTTTTTTTAGAAAGAACGTAAAAAAACAAAAATTTTGAAAAAAAAAATTTGAAAGTTGGACCATTATTGAAGAAGTTATGATTAAAAGAAGTTTGAGTAAAGGAACAAACTACCAATTTTTAAAAATTCGATATCTTTTGAACGGGTCATCAAAAAAATCTAAAAATTTACCACGAAGGAGTTTTCGAAGGGTACTAAAAACTGTAAACAAATTGGAAACATCTAAAAAAAAAGTTTTTCAAAGTGTCCGATTTCACATGGAATGCCCCATATATTCATCATCCACGATCGATTTTAAGTCGATCTAGCGATGTCCGTCCGTCCGTCCGTTTGTCTGTCTGTCCGTCCGTAGAAAACACGCTACCTTTTGAAAAACTTTACAGAGGCTACTCCAGTTGTTAAAAAGTTATGAGCGAATGAGTAAATTTCGGCAAGGGCTTTTCGCGAATTTATGTGATAAAAAACACGATAACTTTCGAAAGACAATAATGTGACTGCTGAAACGTGGTACGTATCTTTGCCGTTTCCTAGGTCTATTTGGTATTGAATTTCAGCTCAATCGGTCTTGTGGTTCAAAAGTTTTAAGCAAAACCCTGAATTTCAGATTGGTTTCATCTTAAATGCCACGTGGTAAACAAGTTTAAAAAGCATTGGTGGTAACTTAGCAATGCTTTTCAAACTTGTTTAGTTTTAAAGCAATGATTTTTAAACTTGTTTAGTTTTAAAAGCATTGGTAACTTAAAAACTACACTCGAAAAAAATTTTACACTCAAAAAAAAATTTTACACCCAAAAAAATATTTTGTTTTTTTTTTTACAAAAATTTCAATATTTTGTGAACATACGTACTTGCATTCACGCAGAAATATTTTTACAGTAAAAAAGCATTATACTCGAATAAATTTTTTCACTAAAAAAAAAAAGTTAGTAATTTTTATTTTTTTTTTTTAAGTGACAAAAAAAGAGTTTTTTTCTCAAAATAAAATAATCAAAACTGTTAATTTTTTTTACGTTAAAAATGTACTATCCTTTAAAAAAGGCGTTGTGGAAGGTATTGATAGATTCGGCAAAGTCGAATTTAACTTTTTTACTTGTTACTTCCTCACTTGATTAACTTAACATGTAACAATTATAGCAAACTAATTTAGTTTTAGATTTAAAATAATATTTTACCATTGAGTATCAAATTAATGGCACGAAAACATGTATTAATAGCACGTACATCAGAGGGACTTTTTTTGTATGGCAAAAAAGTTTTGTTTTCCGACTTCTAACGTTCGTAACCAGTTGCATCATTTTATCAAAGTTTTTAATTTTTGAAAAATTTCCACCAAAATTTTTAATTTTTAAAATATTAAAAAATAAGAAAAAAATATCATGGTGAATACAAATATCAAAAAAATTCTAAAATCGGTAGGGCAGTTTTCAAGATATCGCCAACGAATAAAAAATATTTCCAAAGCTTTTTCATTTAAATTTAATGAGCGTCAAATCAGACTATTGAAATCCATGACGACCTTTGATCAAAGTTTAGAGTTTTTGGTTAAAATTTTCTAAAAAAACAAAACTTTGATCGATGGCGCCACGGGTTAAAAATATTAGAATTGGCTCAAATTAATTTAAGATGATAGTTTCTTTCATACTGGTCAAGGAAAAATTTTTGACTTTTTTTTTTTAATTTCTTGACCGTAGGAAAAACCGTCATTTTTGCAAATTTCAAATAGCGATATCTTGAATACCGTTCGACCGCTTTTAAAATTTCATTGATATTTATGATCAGAGCATAAAAGTTGTAAGTTACATACCGTCGCCTAAAATGCAAAAGGCCCTAACTAACATTTTATTAATTTTACAGGAGAATCAAAAAACAGTATAGAGTAAAATTTTTAATTTTTTAATAACTTTGTTGGTTTTAATTGAATTGGGCTAAAATTTTGTGAGGACGTACGTTTTGTAAATATGTATCAAAATTAACTACAAAATGATTAAAAGATGTATTTCTAGTTGCGTTCATTGGCGATTTCGCAATTCACATGATTTTAATTTTTGCCTATAAAATCGCTAGTTTTTATTATGTGACCCTAATTTTTTGTAGGGACGTGTAGGTTAATAAAATACACCAGAATCTATAAAAGTACCGATTTTGAATTTTTTGTTAGTTAGGGCGTTTTGTAGTTTAGGCGACGATATGCTGTATCGCAATTTTTAGGTCTAGTAAATCCAAAATTTGCCCGGACACTTGGAAAAATCAAGTTGCAGAAAACAATGCCACTCTAATGTACATATTGAATTTATGTGTATATTTGTATGCACGCATGTTTATGTTATTTGTGTTTTCAACACTTCTACTGGTATTAAACACGCATTAATTTAAATATAAAACCAAAAATATATTTATGTATATGTTTTGTATAATTAGCATAATTTGGAATGGTGTTTTAAGATACTCTCAATTTCACTTACAAGGAAGGGAAGGAGGAGGGAAAAATAGGAGTAACCTGTTTATTTTAGCTTATGAAAAAAAAGGACTTTCGGGAAAATCCGTATAAAAGCCGAACTACCAGAAATTTCGCCTAACGAAAAAATACGGGTCAGCTTAACTTTGATTGAGATTATTATACATGATTTTGGCGGTAGTACGTATATTAGGGCGGGTCGATATGTATGGAGCGAAAAAAACTGAAAAATCGTATAGCAAAAACAAAATCTACAAGAAATTCTAAGAAACTTTTCCAAAGAAACCTTAGGTCTAACATCAAACCCTATACCGCGCCTAACGACATGAAAATCCGTCCGTCTTTCCGTCTTTCTGTCTGTGTGAAAAACGCTAACTCTCAAATGTTAGCGGAAGAATGAAAAATATATACGGAAAGCTGCTGAAGCATGGCGTATATATTTGTTATACTTCCGGTCAGATTAATACTAAATTTCAGCGAAATCTGTCCAGTGGTTCATAAGTGATTAGCAAAATGGGGAATTTCAGATGGGTTTTTATCCGAACTCCAGTGTTGAAAAAAACGCTAAACACGCTTTGAAAAGGAATGGTAAAAAAATATTTTAGAAAATATTTTATTTTTGTCACTCAAAAAAAAAAAAATATTACACTCAAACAAAAAAAAATACACTCAAAAAAAAAATTACACTCAAAAAAATTTACACTAGTTTTTTTTTACAAAAATTAAAAAAAAAAAATTTACTCAAAATAAATTAAATACTAATGTAAAAAAAATATTCAGTTATCAAAAATTTTTTTCGAACACAGCGTTTTTCCTCTCCGATATGCAACTCTCCAATTTTATCCCACAAAAGTATCTATGTGTTTTTTTTGACGAAATATCATTATGATCCTCAATTACATACCTTTATTTGCTAAGAAAAATGCGCTGCACCAGCTCCCTTTGTAATTAACATACAAAGGCTTTGGAGGGAATCGAACCCACAACCCCTGCACTTACTTTCAGAGTATCACGCTACATGTTAATATACTGCAGCCCAATATAAAATAAATAATGGAGTAAAACTATCATGTATTAACGATATAATAATTTTTCGTCTGTGGCGTTTTCATTACAAATCAATCTAATTATTTCTCTATTTCAGGAATTATGTTTAATAAACTTGCCGTTCATAATCCCAAAAATTGTTCGAATTTTATATGTTCTTGCAGCATATCGGTATATAAAACTATGTTTGCTTTACATCTGAGGTGTAGGGTATGTTCAGCAACTTTGTAGAAAATATTATGGCAAATATTTTTGTGAAACTTATTAACCCTCTAACTCCTTCTCATAACGGTATTTTTTGGCTCTATTTTAACAAATCGCAAAAAACACCCCGAAAAAAGGGGAGGGTGGGGATGAAATGTTCTACAAAAATGTTGCCAATAAAATTTTACAATATACCTCAGAGCACACCAAAGCCCAAAAATTAACACAAACACCAAAAAAGAGTCAAGTTCTATGTTTTGCTTATGAAAAAAAGGACGGACGGACAAATCTTCATGTCGTTAGGCGCGGTATAGGGTTTGATTTTAGAAACATGGTTTGTTTGGGAAATGTTCTTAGAATTTCGTGTAGATTATGCTTTTGCTATACGATTTTTGACAAAAAAAATTGACCCGCCCTAACGTATATACATCTCCATATAAACTACCCCACCGATTATACATTTTTGACAATAACGAACTTTACGAAGCCGAATTTGGAAACCTTTCTAGCTGTATAAAATGTTAATATAGTTTCTTTTGAAGAAGTTGGAAAAATCCTAAAAAAACGAAAAAAAGTCCGTTTTCCCCCCTCCCTTTTGACCCAGTAACTGTGAGATCGGGCAGGTATAAAAAACAGGTGTTTCTTATTATGCTCCCCTCTTTACTATGTGCAAGTTTCAGGACAATCCCACCGACAAGCCCTGTGATAGACCTTCCTTGTTAATCAGTAGAACAATTTTCGATATTTGGTCATATAACACTGGGCAACAAATTGCATTGTAATTGTAATTTTAAACCCTTTTTATACAAACTTAGGTTTTCTGAGTTATGACAGTGTTGTAGTAAATGTGATTTATACACTCAGAAAATTATGTAAGTAAAATCAACTAAAAATGTCAGTTAAAATAACTACTTTAAAAGTTGTTTTGGGGTCAAGTACTTTTTTAGTTAAAACAACTAACAATGTTTGTTATTTTAATTGACAAAAAATAACTAACATATGCAGTAAAATTAAATAATCAGTATATATTTTTTAAAAAATATAATTTTAAAAAAAATTTCATTGAAAAAAAATTAAAGAACAAAATCTTTCAGAGTTTTTAATTTTTTTTTAAAGCTGTGAAAATAAAAAAATTTAATTTAAAAAAAAAAATAAATTTCAGAGATAAAAAAAGTAAAACAACTACTTTAAATAACGGTTACTGCATTACCAGGCGCGGATCCAGGAATTTCATGTGGGGGGGGGAGATTTTTCTTTTTTACCAAAAAATCGGAAAACAATAAAGTTTGGCTTGAAGGGGGGGGGGGGGGGGTATTGTGTTAATTTTTGTTAATATTTTTAATATTGCGTAACAAATTAATAACCAAAAAAAATACTTTTTTCAAGCATTTGGATTTAGGGGAACTCTTTTATTCCAAAAAATTTTTTCACTAGAGGAAAGTCGTATTTACTTGCAAAAGAGGACCATTTTTATAGTCTTACAAACGTGCTTATTCACAGTTATGACTGACTATGACTGTCATAAGCCAATGTTTATGATTGAACAGTCATAACATCAAATATTTTTCTATACAAAAAAATTAAAAAACTTTAAATTTCATTTGCAAATTTTAAGATTGATATTATGACTTTTCAGTCATAAAAATTGGCTTATGACAGTTAAAGCTATTCACAACTGTGAATAGACACGTAAAATTTTATATAAAATTTTTTAATTTTCAAAAACAATAACAACATTAAGCATTAATATTCCGAAAAAAAATAATAAAGTATTAGATTTTTATGCATGTACCCTTCACAAAATATCTCAGATGATGAAACAATTTTACTACAGAAAAACTCTCAGATTCTTAAATATTTTTCATATAAAAAAATAACCCCTTCAGAAAATTGTTCAGATTCTGAAACCCTTACTTATAGAAAATGTCTCAGATTTTTAAAATTTTCTATAGAAATAATCTGAGATTTTGAGACATTCTTTCTATAAAAAAATTCCAAATTCTGATATATTTTTCTTATAAAAATCCTCTGAAATAATTCTCATATTTCAAAGTTATTCTCAGATTCTAAGAACTTTTTCGTATACAAAAATTCTTAGATCCTGAAACATAATTCGTAAAAGAAAATTATCAGATACTAAAAAATTATTTTATAAAGAAATTTTGAATCAATTTTCTTAAAATACGAAAAAATGTTACGGTTTTAATGCCATATAGATTCTGAAACATTTTCATATAGAAAAAATTTTATTATTAGACACATTTCAAAAGAAAAATTTACATACTCAGACTCTAAGACGTTTTTCCTTTAGAAAGGTTATTCGATTCTGAGAAATTTTTGCTAAAAAAATTTGGGTATATTCTGAAACATTATTTCAAAGGAAAAATTTTCAGTTGCTGTGGGATGTTTTCTATAGAAAAGTTTTAAGACATTTTCCCTAAAATTTAAGATAGATTACAATAAAAAAATTTTACATTTAGAGTCAAATAAGTATCAAAACAGTTTCTAAAAATAAAGTCTGGAATTTCGAAACATTTTTCTATAAAAATATTCAGATAATAATTTTTTCTTAGAGAATGATAACTCTGTTGCCATTTAACTCTATTGCCATTTAACTCTATTGTCATTTAAGTTTTTCAAATGCAATTTCTTTCATTCTGAAACATTTAAAGGATTTAAAAAAAATTTACTTCAGTACAAATAGCCTCTATTTGTTTACATCCTGGTCATTTTCCTTCTATCTTTGTTCCCCTCCCTTTTTCCTTTTCCTTTCTTTTCCTTTTTTTCTTTTTTTCCTTTCCTTTCTTTTTTCCTTTCCTTTCCTTTCTTTTTTTTTAAATCATTTTGGGGGGGAGAAATCCCATTCTCCCCCCCCCCTGGATCCGCGCCTGTGCATTACAGTACCTTTTTGTTAGTTGTTCAAAAAAAACGACTTAAAATATCTATCAAAAATAGTTGTTTGATATTTTTTATACAAAAACAACTGACTTTGTAGTTGAAAACAACTAACTACTGTAACACTGTACGACACGATTTTGCACCCATGATCGGGACCAAAAAATTCTGAAAATAGAGTTAAAAAAAAGATACCCGTGTCTCCCAGTTTTTCTAGATCAATATTATACACATGAGTTTTAATTATTTGGGGAAGTAAGAATTACGCGCGGAACAGTTAATCGTGATGGCTTAAATCAAGCTGAAATACTGCAAATAGTATCAGAAAAAATATGCGAAACATGAGGAAAATCGGCTAACGGGTTTAAAAGTTATGAAGAAATTTCTCAAATTTGGACGTTTTTTCCCATGTTTTTATACCATCTTTTAAATGACGGAGGGTTAAAAATACGCTAACTTTTGAAAGACAATTTGGATGCTCCTAAAGTTTGTCATATATATTTGTTATTTACCTGGTCAGGTTGGTATTGAATTTCGAGAAAATCGATCCAGTGTTTCAGAAGTTATGATCAAAACCGTGAATTTCGAATAGGTTTCATCTTGAATTCCCTCTTTCAGAAAAAAATTTAAATGCTCTTTAAAAAATATTGGTATGACACAAAAATATTTTACAAAGCAATTTTATCGCTCGAAAAATGACACTCGAAAAAAAAAATTTTACACGCAAAAAAAAGTACACTCAACAAAATTTTACACTCAAAAATTTTTGGTCATCCAAATTGTCTATGATGGCAACAAAAATAAGATGTGTGTATTAGAAAAAGATGTTTAAAACTTTCCCAGAGTTGCCAGAATTTTCTTTAGAATTACCACTAACAAACAACCAGAAAAGTTTAAAACGACTTGGCCGAATTCATCCAATTGTTCTAACGTGAAAACAAAATGGCTAAAAATTTTGACACAACATTTTTTATTTGAATTAAAAAACTCTTTTTTTATAATTTTTGTAAAAAAAAAAAATTTTGAATGTAATATTTTTTTTTGAGTGTACATTTTTTTTTTGAGTGTAAAATTTTTTTAAGTGTTAATTTTTTTTCCGATTGTAAACATTTTTTTAGCGATAAAATTACTTTGCAAAATATATTTGTGGCAAACCAATATTTTAAAAGAGCATTTATGGTTTTTTTGAACGAGGGAATTCAAGGTGAAATTAATCCGAAATTCACTGTTTTGATCATAACTTCTGAAACCCTAGATCGATTTTCTCGAAATTCAATACCAACCTGACCAGGTAAATTACAAATACATCTGCCAAACTTAAGGAGCATCCAAATTATCTTTTAAAAGTTAGAGTATTTTGAACTCTATATCACTAATAGAAGGACATGTAAAACAACATCCAAATTTGAGAAATTTCCTTATAACTTTTAAACCCGTGTACCGATCTTTCTCATGTTTTGCACATTTTATCTGACACTATTTACATGAATTTCAGAAAAAATTTATATTATCACGATTAACTGTTGCGGGTGTAATCCTCACTTCCCCAAGTGATTGAAACTGGAATATATACAAAATCATAATTTGCTATAAAACGCGAAAACGAATTGATCTAGAAAATCTGGGAAACACTGGTAGCCTTATTTTAGGTCTACTTTCAGTAGAGCTTAAATTCAGCACCCGATCATGGGTGCAACCAAAAGTTGAATTTTGTCGTACAGTGTAATATATACGAACAATTAACATGTAGTAACTTCCATAATTTTCTGAGTTCATAGTCGGCACTCGAATTTTTAATCTCTTTAACTACAGTTGAAAGTTTTTAATATATTTTTAAAATCCTTAATAAGTTTAATGCAGGAAAATTATATTTAATTTTTCCTGCTTCCACTTCAAAAAAAAAAATAGAGGGTGCATGTGGAGGATCACATATGAATAGAAAAAGTAGCAACAATTATAACTTAAAAATATACAAACTCAGTAGCGTGTCCCGAAAATTAAAAAAAAATTAGGAAATGAGGAGTGAAGAGAGAATACGGGGAAATAAAAAAATTGGAGGTCATCTTTAGGGCTTAACCAGTGCTAAAAGTTTGCATCCGTAGTGCATTTTGTTAAAAAAATTATTTTTTTTTATTGGTGCCAGGAAAACATTGAACAATTTTGATCCAGCTTAATGTTTTAAAATTTTGAAAATTTTTAATCTATTTTTTGTCAATTTTCCTGATTTCAGTACACGCTAATACTCAGTATGAGTAACAAAACTATTAAAACTTATAGACTGTAAAAATTTGTAAAGCATAAATAATTTAATTAAAACTTGTGCCAATAAAAAAAATAAACACTGTCTTCCTCTCACATTGTGCTACAGTTAATGTGACAATAAACATATGAAAGGGAACTTACTTTGGGAAGGTGTACCAAGCTGACTTACAGAGGGCGGTATAAAAGTTATAATTAATTTAGAGTGATTTTGTGTTTACTTAAAGGAAACGTTTACGGGACGGAAATGTTGTCATGTAACTTACCGGTTACGAAACGTAAATTTATGAAGTTAATATTATTTCATATACAAGGACTCACACCTTTAGTCGCGCAGTAAATTTAAACCAAATTTTACAATAAAAACTCTTAGTAGTACACTGTGCAACAAATTTGGTGCTACCGAGTGTATCTTGAATGGGACCAAAAAGAAGTTAAAATTTTGTAACTTTCCAATTTTCGGATGAAAGGAAAGGAACATTGCCGTACAGGTATAATATATTTTTGCGTTAACCCTCAAAAAATGCTAAATTTGATCCACCCTAATAAAAAACTTTAAATTAAACCTAAAACAGTGACGAAATAGAACAAAGTTAGTTTTTATCTAATTTAAATATATTTCTAGTTATTATTAACTTTATTAGTAGACACATTTTAAAATTAAGTCTAAATATTATTGTTTTAAAGTTGGTCATGCTTAATTTAAATATTCATGTTACAAATATTAATTTTAACACATTTTTGTCTTTTTTTTAATCATTCAGTTGATACAGAATGCCTCATATACATATGTACATGAATAACTATGAATGTATGTGTGTACATAAAATTTCTATCACAAAAAGGGTTTCAAACACATCTGAATATAAGTAGTAATACCATGAGTGACAATAGAATGACATTTGATGTTTTTTATGCAAAACTTTTTCTTTACAAATGAAATTTTATATTCTAAAGAATTTAAATGACACTATTTTTATCACATCATGAGAGATGTAAGCAAGTGTAAACATTATGGTAGCTGCTATTTTTTCTGTAGAAAAAATTTCAGATTCTGGGAAGTTTTTGCTATAGAAACAATATCGGATTCTGTTAAATTTTTGCTATAGAATAAGTCTTAGTTTCTGAATATTATTCCTATAGAAATATTCCCAAATTCTGAGACATTTTTCCTATAGAAAAAGTTTAAGATTCTGAGACATTTTTAATATAGAAAAAGTTTCAGATTCTGAAACATTTTTCCTTTGGAAAAAGTCTCGGAAGCATTTTTCCGTTAGAAAAAATCTCAGATTTTGAGACATTTTTCCTATAGCAAAAATCTCAGATTCTAAAAACATTTTTTTTATAAAAAAAAGTCTCAGATTCTAAAACATTTTTCTAATACAAAAAGTCCAAATTCTGAGAAATTTTTCCTATAGAGAAAGTTTCAAATTTTGAGAAATTTTTTCTATAGCAAATATCGCACATTTCTTCTATAGAAAAAGTTTTAGATTCTGACAAGGGAAGTATCTCAACCCTTATGAACCGATTTGCCTGAAACTTAAAATATATATTAAGGAGACGATTTTAAGGTTGGGGTGTCTCGGCTTATCGGCCATATCGGTGTTTAAAAATTTCGTTGTCCCCTTATGAAACCATGTGGACCTTCGGGAAAATTTTGATAACTTCCGAACTAACGGGAATATCGTCTAGGGCAAAAATACGGGTCGACTTAAATTTAATAGAGATTATTTCTTATCCATATGGATATCGTAGGTCTATGTCTTCATATAAGTACCCCCCAAAGTTTACACATTTTCCTGAAAAAAATATTTAAAGAAGCCGAATTTTTACAAGGTTATGCCACCATTGAATAGGCATTAAAAAAACCTTTCTTCTCATATGCATACATCATATAGTTTCTTAAAAAAAATGGCTGAAAAATCCAAAAAAACGTTTTTTTCGCCATTTTTTGACCCATGTTTTGAACCCCTAAATCCCCGATATGGCCGATAAGCCGAGACACCCCATACTTAGAATTGTCTCTTTGATATATATTTTAAGTTTCAGGAAAATCGGTTCATAAGGGTTGAGATACTTCCCTTGTGAGAATTTTTTTCTTAAAAAAAAAAATTGCAGATTTTGAGAAATTTTCCTGTAGAAAAAGCCTCAGATTCAGAGACATTTTTCTATACAAAAATTCTTAAGTTCTTAGACATTTTTCTATGTAAAAATTCTCAGATTCTCAGATATTTTTCCTATAGAAAAAGTCTCAGATTCTGAACATGTCTCAAAAACTGAGTCACAGAATCTGAGACTTTTTCTATAAGAAAAATGTCTCAGAACACTTTTTCTATAAGAAAAATGTCTCAGAATCTGAGACTTTTTCTATAAGAAAAATGTTTCAGAATCTGAGAATTTTTCTATAAGAAAAATGTCTCAGAATCTGAGAATAAGAAAAATGTCTCAGAATCTGAGACTTTTTCTATAAGAAAAATGTCTCAGAATCTGAGACTTTTTCTATAAGAAAAATGTCTCAGAATCTGAGACTTTTTCTATAAGAAAAATGTCTCAGAATCTGAGACTTTTTCTATAAGAAAAATGTCTCAGAATCTGAGACTTTTTCTATAAGAAAAATGTCTCAGAATCTGAGACTTTTTCTATAAGAAAAATGTCTCAGAATCTGAGACTTTTTCTATAAGAAAAATGTCTCAGAATCTGAGACTTTTTCTATAAGAAAAATGTCTCAGAATCTGAGACTTTTTCTATAAGAAAAATGTCTCAGAATCTGAGACTTTTTCTATAAGAAAAATGTCTCAGAATCTGAGACTTTTTCTATAAGAAAAATGTCTCAGAATCTGAGACTTTTTCTATAAGAAAAATGTCTCAGAATCTGAGACTTTTTCTATAAGAAAAATGTCTCAGAATCTGAGACTTTTTCTATAAGAAAAATGTCTCAGAATCTGAGACTTTTTCTATAAGAAAAATGTCTCAGAATCTGAGACTTTTTCTATAAGAAAAATGTCTCAGAATCTGAGACTTTTTCTATAAGAAAAATGTCTCAGAATCTGAGACTTTTTTCTATAAGAAAAATGTCTCAGAATCTGAGACTTTTTTCTATAAGAAAAATGTCTCAGAATCTGAGACTTTTTTCTATAAGAAAAATGTCTCAGAATCTGAGACTTTTTTCTATAAGAAAAATGTCTCAGAATCTGAGACTTTTTTCTATAAGAAAAATGTCTCAGAATCTGAGACTTTTTTCTATAAGAAAAATGTCTCAGAATCTGAGACTTTTTTCTATAAGAAAAATGTCTCAGAATCTGAGACTTTTTTCTATAAGAAAAATGTCTCAGAATCTGAGACTTTTTCTTTAAGAAAAATGTCTCAGAATCTGAGACTTTTTCTATAAGAAAAATGTCTCAGAATCTGAGACATTTTCTATAAAAAAAATGTCTCAGAATCTGAGACTTTTTCTATAAGAAAAATGTCTCAGAATCTGAGAATTTTTCTATAAGAAAAATGTCTCAGAATCTGAGACTTTTTCTATAAGAAAAATGTCTCAGAATCTGATACTTTTTCTATAAGAAAAATGTCTCAGAATCTGAGACTTTTTCTATAAGAAAAATGTCTCAGAATCTGAGACTTTTTCTATAAGAAAAATGTCTCAGAATCTGAGACTTTTTCTATAAGAAAAATGTCTCAGAATCTGAGACTTTTTCTATAAGAAAAATGTCTCAGAATCTGAGACTTTTTCTATAAGAAAAATGTCTCAGAATCTGAGACTTTTTCTATAAGAAAAATGTCTCAGAATCTGAGACTTTTTCTAAAAGAAAAATGTCTCAGAATCTGAGACTTTTTCTATAAGAAAAATTTCTCAGAATCTGAGACTTTTTCTATAAGAAAAATTTCTCAGAATCTGAGACTTTTTCTATAAGAAAAATGTCTCAGAATCTGAGACTTTTTCTATAAGAAAAATTTCTCAGAATCTGAGACTTTTTCTATAAGAAAAATTTCTCAGAATCTGAGACTTTTTCTATAAGAAAAATGTCTCAGAATCTGAGACTTTTTCTATAAGAAAAATGTCTCAGAATCTGAGACTTTTTCTATAAGAAAAATGTCTCAGAATCTGAGACTTTTTCTATAAAAAAAATGTCTCAGAATCTGAGACTTTTTCTATAAGAAAAATGTCTCAGAATCTGAGACTTTTTCTATAAGAAAAATGTCTCAGAATCTGAGACTTTTTCTATAAGAAAAATGTCTCAGAATCTGAGACTTTTTCTATAAGAAAAATGTCTCAGAATCTGAGACTTTTTCTATAAGAAAAATGTCTCAGAATCTGAGACTTTTTCTATAAGAAAAATGTCTCAGAATCTGAGACTTTTTCTATAAGAAAAATGTCTCAGAATCTGAGACTTTTTCTATATGAAAAATGTCTCAGAATCTGAGACTTTTTCTATAAGAAAAATGTCTCAGAATCTGAGACTTTTTCTATAAGAAAAATGTCTCAGAATCTGAGACTTTTTCTATAAGAAAAATGTCTCAGAATCTGAGACTTTTTCTATAAGAAAAATGTCTCAGAATCTGAGAATTTTTCTATAAGAAAAATGTCTCAGAATCTGAGACTTTTTCTATAAGAAAAATGTTTCAGGATCTGAGAATTTTTCTATAAGAAAAATGTCGCAGAATCTGAGACTTTTTCTATAAGAAAAATGTCTCAGAATCTGAGACTTTTTCTATAAGAAAAATGTCTCAGAATCTGAGACTTTTCTATTAGAAATATGTCTCAGAATCTGAGACTTTTCTATTAGAAAAATGTCTCAGAATCTGAGACTTTTCTATTAGAAAAATGTCTCAGAATCTGAGACTTTTCTGTTAGAAAAATGTCTCAGAATCTGAAACATTTTCTATAGGAAAAATGTCTCAGAATCTGAGACATTTTCTATAAGAAAAATGTCTCAGAATCTGAGACCTTTTCTATAAGAAAAATGTCTCAGAATCTGAGACTTTTTCTTTAAGAAAAATGTCTCAGAATCTGAGACTTTTTCTATAAGAAAAATGTCTCAGAATCTGAGACATTTTCTATAAAAAAAATGTCTCAGAATCTGAGACTTTTTCTATAAGAAAAATGTCTCAGAATCTGAGAATTTTTCTATAAGAAAAATGTCTCAGAATCTGAGACTTTTTCTATAAGAAAAATGTCTCAGAATCTGATACTTTTTCTATAAGAAAAATGTCTCAGAATCTGAGACTTTTTCTATAAGAAAAATGTCTCAGAATCTGAGACTTTTTCTATAAGAAAAATGTCTCAGAATCTGAGACTTTTTCTATAAGAAAAATGTCTCAGAATCTGAGACTTTTTCTATAAGAAAAATGTCTCAGAATCTGAGACTTTTTCTATAAGAAAAATGTCTCAGAATCTGAGACTTTTTCTATAAGAAAAATGTCTCAGAATCTGAGACTTTTTCTAAAAGAAAAATGTCTCAGAATCTGAGACTTTTTCTATAAGAAAAATTTCTCAGAATCTGAGACTTTTTCTATAAGAAAAATTTCTCAGAATCTGAGACTTTTTCTATAAGAAAAATGTCTCAGAATCTGAGACTTTTTCTATAAGAAAAATTTCTCAGAATCTGAGACTTTTTCTATAAGAAAAATTTCTCAGAATCTGAGACTTTTTCTATAAGAAAAATGTCTCAGAATCTGAGACTTTTTCTATAAGAAAAATGTCTCAGAATCTGAGACTTTTTCTATAAGAAAAATGTCTCAGAATCTGAGACTTTTTCTATAAAAAAAATGTCTCAGAATCTGAGACTTTTTCTATAAGAAAAATGTCTCAGAATCTGAGACTTTTTCTATAAGAAAAATGTCTCAGAATCTGAGACTTTTTCTATAAGAAAAATGTCTCAGAATCTGAGACTTTTTCTATAAGAAAAATGTCTCAGAATCTGAGACTTTTTCTATAAGAAAAATGTCTCAGAATCTGAGACTTTTTCTATAAGAAAAATGTCTCAGAATCTGAGACTTTTTCTATAAGAAAAATGTCTCAGAATCTGAGACTTTTTCTATATGAAAAATGTCTCAGAATCTGAGACTTTTTCTATAAGAAAAATGTCTCAGAATCTGAGACTTTTTCTATAAGAAAAATGTCTCAGAATCTGAGACTTTTTCTATAAGAAAAATGTCTCAGAATCTGAGACTTTTTCTATAAGAAAAATGTCTCAGAATCTGAGAATTTTTCTATAAGAAAAATGTCTCAGAATCTGAGACTTTTTCTATAAGAAAAATGTTTCAGGATCTGAGAATTTTTCTATAAGAAAAATGTCGCAGAATCTGAGACTTTTTCTATAAGAAAAATGTCTCAGAATCTGAGACTTTTTCTATAAGAAAAATGTCTCAGAATCTGAGACTTTTCTATTAGAAATATGTCTCAGAATCTGAGACTTTTCTATTAGAAAAATGTCTCAGAATCTGAGACTTTTCTATTAGAAAAATGTCTCAGAATCTGAGACTTTTCTGTTAGAAAAATGTCTCAGAATCTGAAACATTTTCTATAGGAAAAATGTCTCAGAATCTGAGACATTTTCTATAAGAAAAATGTCTCAGAATCTGAGACCTTTTCTATAAGAAAAATGTCTCAGAATCTGAGACTTTTTCTATAAGAAAAATGTCTCAGAATCTGAGACTTTTTCTATAAGAAAAATGTCTCAGAATCTGAGACTTTTTCTATAAGAAAAATGTCTCAGAATCTGAGACTTTTTCTATAAGAAAAATGTCTCAGAATCTGAGACTTTTTCTATAAGAAAAATGTCTCAGAATCTGAGACTTTTTCTATAAGAAAAATGTCTCAGAATCTGAGACTTTTTCTATAAGAAAAATGTCTCAGAATCTGAGACTTTTTCTATAAGAAAAATGTCTCAGAATCTGAGACTTTTTCTATAAGAAAAATGTCTCAGAATCTGAGACTTTTTCTATAAGAAAAATGTCTCAGAATCTGAGACTTTTTCTATAAGAAAAATGTCTCAGAATCTGAGACTTTTTCTATAAGAAAAATGTCTCAGAATCTGAGACTTTTTCTATAAGAAAAATGTCTCAGAATCTGAGACTTTTTCTATAAGAAAAATGTCTCAGAATCTGAGACTTTTTCTATAAGAAAAATGTCTCAGAATCTGAGACTTTTTCTATAAGAAAAATGTCTCAGAATCTGAGACTTTTTCTATAAGAAAAATGTCTCAGAATCTGAGACTTTTTCTATAAGAAAAATGTCTCAGAATCTGAGACTTTTTCTATAAGAAAAATGTCTCAGAATCTGAGACTTTTTCTATAAGAAAAATGTCTCAGAATCTGAGACTTTTTCTATAAGAAAAATGTCTCAGAATCTGAGACTTTTTCTATGAGAAAGATGTCTCAGAATCTGAGACTTTTTCTATAAGAAAAATGTCGCAGAATCTGAGACTTTTTCTATAAGAAAAATATCCCAGAATCTGAGACTTTTTCTATAAGAAAAATGTCTAAGAATCTGAGATTTTTCTATATGAAAAATGACTCAGAATCAGAGAACTTAAAAAAAGTCTAAAAAACCGCCCCTTTTTCTATAAGAAAAATGTCTCAGAATCTGAGACTTTTTCTATAAGAAAAATGTCTCAGAATCTGAGACTTTTTCTATAAGAAAAATGTCTCAGAATCTGAGACTTTTTCTATAAGAAAAATGTCTCAGAATCTGGGAAATTTTTTTCTATGTCTCAAATCTGAGACTTTTTCTATAAGAAAAATGTCTCAGAATCTGAGACTTTTTCTATAAGAAAAATTTCTCAGAATCTGAGACTTTTTCTATAAGAAAAATGTCTCAGAATCTGAGACTTTTTCTATAACAAAAATGTCTCAGAATCTGAGATTTTTTTTATAAGCAAAAAGTCTCAGAATCTGATGCTTTTTCTTATACAGTTTTTCTATAAAAAGTTATCTGAAAGATTTTTCCTATAGAAAGAGTATCAGATTCTTACAACATTTTTCCTATAAAAAACTTTTAGATTCTAAGAAATTTTTCCCATAGAAAATGTGTCTGATTCTGAGACAATTTTCCTATAAAAAATCAGATTTTGAAACATTTTTCGTTTAATAAAAATCTAGAATTGTAATGTGTACATTTTTCCTAATGAAAATGTTTCAGATTCTGAGACATTTTTCCGATAGAAAAAATCTGTGATTCTGAGACATTTGTGCTATAGAAAAAGTCTGAAATTCTCGGACAGACTATGAGACATTTTTCCTACAGAAAAAGTCTCAGATTCTTAGACTTCGTTTATAAATATAGAAGGAGAATGATTTTATAAAATTTCAAACAACAGTCACCCTAATATGAAGTTGAGTATATTAGAATCAAGTAAATTATAATTAATATAGAAGACTGACGGCTGCTCCCTACTTCACAAAATAATTGGGAAGTGTAAAAGAAAAAGATTTGGTAATTCTTCTAGTTGCCTCTAATGATATCGTCATGTCACATAGCATCCTTGTAATTCACATTTAGATTCTAACCACTAATTCTCATTATTAAGAAATGTGAGTTTTTTCCTCGGTAAAAGAAAAAACTAAAACCTTTTGTGTCCTAAAACCGATTTTTAGTCGTTTTCAGTCCAATATTGATCAACTTTTGAATTGAAGTGTAGTTTTGAAGTCTTTTTTTGACATTTCCAAATTTAGATATATATAATTTTTAATTTTCGAACTTTTATGTAATATTATGAAATAAAAATACTCGAGCTCGAGGCCTTATTTTAATAATTTTTATTTTTTAATTCGTTGCCGATATTTTTTAAATCTTTTTTGATATTGAAATACGAATCGAGTAAAATATATTAAAAAATATTCAAATCACATATTAAGAAATGAAAATACTCGAGCTCGAGGCATTATTTAAATATTTTTATTTAATATAATAATTATCTATTTATTTGTTGCCGATATTTCGTTTTTCTTTGAAAGATATCATCTAGGTTTTAATATTGAAAATCTTCTTTTTCGTGGACATCATCTGGGCTTTAATAATAAAATATATCAATTTTGAAACCCAGATGATGTCTTTTAAACAAAGTAGAAATATCGGCAACAAATAAATAGATAAAAATTCTTAAAAAAAATTATTATATAAGGCCTCGAGCTCGAGTATATTCATTTTTTAATATTTAATTTGAATATTTTTAATAAATTTTACTCGTTTCGTATTTCAATATCAAAAAAAATTTAAAAAAATATCGGCAACGAATTAACAAATAAAAATTATTAAACAAAAACAATAAAATAAGGCCTCGAGCTTGAGTATTTTCATTTCGTTATATTACATAAAAGTTCAAATTAAACTAAAAATTATATATATTCAAATTTGGAAAGTTTTTACAAATGTTACAAATAGTCTGAAAAAATGTAATATAGTTGATTTGCCATGTAGTGGTTAAAACTATAACAAAACAGATATTTCTATAGTATTTTTTTTATAGTTACCAGAAGTAGTCAATGTTTGAAGTAATAAAAGATAAGCTTAAATTACCATATACGAGAATTTATATTTGCAAAGAAATTTAAGGGGTGTTAGCATCACTTATGTGTACAAAGTTTACTTTTAAGTGAATTGTATAGAAATATAAAGATTATAAAATTTCAATAGTTTTGTTATCAAACTGAAAATAGTACGTTAAGTTTTATTTTTTTAGTATTTTTACTATTATATATATTTTTTTTAATATCTAACTAAAGCGGACAATATGTTAAAAAGTGTAAAATAGAACCCATGATGTGCATAGTGATGGGTTAAAGTATTATTATTTTCTCTCAGCTGGAATTATCTGAACAAAAATCAATATTTTTTAACTTTGAAGTTACCCCAAGATTTTTTTATAGTAAAAATAATTCAGATTGTGAGCTTTTTTCTATAGGACAAACGTCTTAAAATCTGCGACCCTATTAAATGTATACACATTAGGGGTATAACCATTTGCGTTTTTTTGCAAATATCGAAAAGGACCTATCATATTGAGAATGTAGATGAAAAATCCAGAAGAAATGTGTGTTCTTTTTTTCGCGAATGTTAAAAAAGGTTCGGCACCGATCGCGATGAAGTTTTCGCTAATATTTTTTTTAATTATTCGGAAAACCCGTATTTCTAGTGTCGAAAACCATTTTATAAATTTGTTATTGTTTTATTTTTGTTGTAAAACGACAAAAAGCCAAAAAACGGTGGATGGGAAGGAATCCCACCATAAAACATAAAAAAATTTAAATTTATGGTGTTTTAGAAATTGCAATCGGTGCCGAAGGTTTTTGGACCAAAATGTCCCCGGATAACGTTTTTTGTTATCAGTATAAAATTGCCCATACGATTATGATAGGTTCCTATTTTGGTTATATCCCTAATACACATACATATAATTGATCAGTAATCGATTCTAAGACATTTTAGAGATATTTGTCTGTCTATTGAAATGGCGACCACAGCCAAGATATTAAACAGATTTTAATGTTACTTAACTTATTTACTTACTGTTGTGCCGAGAAGTTTGTTATTGTATTTGAGCGAAATCGGTTCAGTGGTTAAAAAGTTATGAACGAAAATGTAAAGACACCTCGAAAATGTTCACAGAAAGAATTGAAAACGAAAGTCAATCAACAAAAACGCGGATTCAATTAATTTTTTAATTGAAACTCCTCCGATAAAGAAAATTGTTATATCAATCATCAAATTGTAGGTGATTAATTGATTTTTATTTCAATTAATCATTTTTTCGATTTTGATCAAAAATTTGATTAATTAAAATAATTATTGATTTAACAAATGAATTTCACGCTTATGGAAAAATTATGAAGAAATTCATATTTTTTGCTTTCCAATATGTTGCCGACAATAAAAAAAAGTAAAACCGTAGTAAAAAGTATATTTTTGAATTAACGTATTCAAATAAATTGAAGCGAAAAAAAATCTGGTATGTTGAAAATTTGTAATTGATAGTTAAAGAAAATAACAAAAATGTTAATCAAACAATAATTGACTCATTTAAATTTTGTTGATCAATAGATTTAATTGAAATTTTTAGCCAATAATTTTTTGTGTGTTGGTACACTCAAAATAATTACTTTGTTAAATACTCTGTAAAATTATACTTTGTATTTTCTGGTGACCGAAAAACAAAATTTTATCTGTAATTTTACTTTTTTTTTTGAAATCTCTATTTTACAGATAATAAACAAAGTTTCTTGTTACAATACAGTTTTAGAAAAATACTTTTTTTCTCGTAACCAAAATACTAAATTTCATCTGTAATTTTACTTATTGCTCTGTAAAACAGTTCAAATAAAAATCACTTCAAAAAACATCCAAAAATTTAAACCCCTCTTTAAAAAGCATCTTAAATTACAATAAAAACTGGTGAATTTTACTATGATGTCATGTAAAATTGGAGGCACCCATAAAAAACTCGTAATTTTCACAAAAATAAAAAAGTAAATTTACAATTTGGAAGCATTAAAATTGGCAAATTTACACGATGGCATTTCCTAACTTTCAACACTACTTGCACATTAAAGAAGGAGAAATTGATCAGTAACCGTTGTATAAAAGGAATATCAAGCGCATTAAAATATAATATAAGAAAGTCAAGGCAAGCTTAAACGATTTCCCTTTAATTTTATAAAAGTGTTTATTGGAATGACCCCGCTCAAATGTGGCACTGCAAATGAGAAGTTTATAAAAAACAAGTAGAAAAGTTAAATTCGACTTGGCCGATTCTATGAATACCCTTCATAATGCTCTTTTTAAGTGATTTTTAAAATTTCTAAAGAGAAAAAAATAAAAATGTTGATAAGAAATATTTTACTTTGTGTAAAAAATTTTTTTTTAGTAATTTTTGAAAAAAAAATACAAATTTTTTTTTTTGAGTGTAATTTTTTCTTTGGTGTAACATTTTTTCAAGTGTAGTGTATTTTTCTTTTTAGTGTAAATTTTTTTTGAGTGTATTTTTTTTTTCTATAGTGTAAAAATATTTTTGAGTGACAAAAATAGGTTGTAAAATATTTTTGTAACTTTCCAGTGTTTTTAAAACATGTTTAACGGGTTTTCAACACTTGCATTAAAATTAAAGGTGAAACTAATCGGAAATTCACGGTTTTCCTAATAACTTTTGAACCACTGCACTATAGGAAATTTGACCCCTTTTTTTGGCCAAAATTATTAACAGCCAAACGGCTGGACCGATTTGAAAGATTTTTTGGATTTAACTTTTGGAAGGCCCTTTAGAGGGAGGGAGTGACTCATAAAGTTTTTCATACACTCAAAAAAAAACTTTAATAAATTTACCTAAAAAATTAACCAACAATAAGTTCAAAACAGGGTTTCCGGGGTTATAAGTTTTCGCATCTAAGATTTTTTAGATCTTTTATAGATTATCTGGTTTTCTAAACTGTTTTTTACTATTTTTTTTTTTGAGTGTACACTAACTTTCGAAGATAACAGAAGAAATTTATTTTAACAATTTTAAGAAGTGTCAAACAAATCTACTTTTTAATAAGGATTTTATTCAAAAATTTGATTTTTGTGTTCAAAGTCGTTAACTACATTTCAAAATGCCACTACGAGCAGCTGCAGATGAAGCATGAGCTAGGGGCTCAACTTCCCTATTCAGATCTTTAGAGATTTCTGCTGTAATTCGTCATTTTTCTCGCAGATTTTGACAAAAAAGTTAATTGCGGTCGCCCAGGTTTCGATTTAGTGGAGGCAGCCTGCGTTTTACATTTTCTTACCCAAGTATTGCCTTTAAGCCAAACAGCATGCTGTTTTTCAAAAACTTCCACTCCTACAACTTTTTTAAGCCATTTCATATTTATATTTAAACAAAATATTCTTGATTGCTCCTTTTTATATTTTTTAAAGTTTTCGAAACGATCACTTTCATCACTGTATGAAAAGAAATGTGCACAAATATCGGCTTTTTCGTCATATTCGTTGTGGTTCTTTCGCCATATATTGAAAAATTCTGAATTTGGCACAAAGTAGTCACCTGGAAAAATGCGCTTTTAAAAAAGCGACTTTGAAATTGATTAAATTCGGAAGGTAATTGATTGACCTAAAGAACTTATATGGTTTTGTAGCTAACATATGCTATAATTTTTTTGTAAGTCTAAATAAAATTCCAATTCATCATTCCATACGTTCTAGTAAAAGTCACTTCAATTTTTCCAATTTAATCGATCTACTAGATATGTTCAGTAGGGTGGGTCGATGAAATGCATATTTGCGAATCTCGTTAACTAATAGCAAAAACTCGACGCGCATTTTCGAGCTGATAACGGGAAAAATCATGAAAAAATTTTAGGAGGGTACTTTTAGGCCTCTACAAGCGGTTTTAGTTCGCGGTTTTTGGAAAAAAATATTTTTTTTAATTTTTTAAAAATATTTTAAAAATTAAGTAAAATAATGCTTATTACAAAACAAGTTCCAAAAAAAATTTATCTCGCCAATTTTAGCCCGTGGATGCATTTTTATACCCAGGAAAGTCGATTTATATATATAAAAAAAAATATTTTTTATTTCATAATAGCAGTCAAATGGTGCATAAGGCCGATTTAAGAACATGAATGATAAAAATAAAAAAATTGCGGGTATTTATAGCAATCCACAAGTGCAAAAAATTCGCAAATTACAAAAAAAAATTAAAAATGGGTATCAAAATTTTGGTAATATAAAGCGTTTTAAGAAAATGATAAAAAAACAAAACAAGTTGGCGGCTATTTATAACAATCCGCAAGTGCAAAAAATTCGCAAGTACAAAAAAAAAATAAAAAATGGAAAAATGGGTGTAAAATTTTTGGTAAAATATACTTATAAGTTGTTTTGAAACATAATGTGGACCAACATCAATTGTAAATAAACGTTTAAATATCAAACAAAAACAAAAACATCAAATATTCAAAATGCATCCATGGACCATATTGATCATCTAATATATTTTTTTGTTTTTTTCCGAAAACGCTTTATTTTACCAAAAATTTGATACCCATTTTTCCATTTTTTAATATTTTTTGGTACTTGCGAATTTTTTGCACTTGCGGATTGTTATAATTAGCCGTCAATTTGTTTTGTTTTTTCATCATTTTCTTAAAACGCTTTATTTTACCAAAAATTTGATACCCATTTTTAATTTTTTTTGTAATTTGCGAATTTTTTGCACTTGTGGATTGCTATTAGGGATGCCAAACGGGAAATCCCGAATCCCGAAATCCCGGGATTTTTCGGGATTGGCAAATCCCGAATCCCGGGATTTATTTTTTTCAATCCCGGGATTTTTCGGGATTTTCCGGGATTGACAAATCCTGAAAAATCCCGGGATTTCGGGATTTTTTGTTCAAATTTTGTAATCAAAATTGACAATTTTTTCAGTATTTGTTTTGCGATTTAGACAAAAATGATATCGTTTGAAAGGTCTTTGAGATACCTTTCAAATGAGGCAATTTGGGCTTAAATTCACATTTTTAGGGCGGATTACTTTGTATAAAGTTAAATGAAACAGTTAAATTTTAAGTTATATATTATATAACTTATATTATTCCAGCTGAAAAGTTTCTATTCAAAAGTTTTGGTTCTTAATTGAGCGTTATAGTTAGTTTCTATTCAAAAGTTTTGGTTCTTAATTGAGCGTTATAGTTAGGAAATTGAATATATCTCTCCGATACAATTTTTGTTAGAAACAGCAAAAAAAAAAAATTGAACAGGGGTGTGTTTTGCGATTGTGTCGGAGGAGGACACTGGGGGACAACTTACCCTTGTCTAAAAAGCTAACAAATTCATTAATACAATTTTATATTTATTTAAAGAAATATTTTATATAAACGCCCAAAAAAGAGGCCGACCGAAGAAAATTAATTTTCAAATAAGTACCATGTAACTTAAAATTTTTACATCAACGTTTTTCAGAGGTTAATTTAAATCCAAATGAGGCCATTGTCTGCTTTTTGCCCTTTAACGAACTTTTGAACATAAGAAATATTCGTGCCAAACTGCAGGTCTATCTCTTTTAGTTTGGACTGCACCGTGTCTTCCACAGGCGGATAGAAAAATCGTTCATAGATCAATAATTTATATAATTTATGGGGTCATATACCAATATGTTGCTGCGTTTTTGAAAGATAACGTTAAAAAGTTTAATTTTAATAAATCCCGAAATCCCGAAATCCCGAAAAATCCCGGGATCCCGAAAAATCCCGAAATCCCGAAAAATCCCGGGATCCCGGGATTACGATTTCAAAATCCCGAATCCCGGGATTCGTAAATGTCAATCCCGTTTGGCATCCCTAATTGCTATAAATACCCGCAATTTTTTTATTTTTATCATTCATGTTCTTAAATCGGCCTTATGCACCATTTGAGTGCAATTATGAAATAAAAAATATTTTTTTTTATATATATAAATCAAACTTACCTGGGTATAAAAATGCATCCACGGGCTAAAATTGGCGAGATAAATTTTTTTTGGAACTTGTTTCGTAATAAGCATTATTTTACTTAATTTTTAAAATATTTTTAAAAAATTAAAAAAAAATATTTTTTTTCCAAGAACCGCGAACTAAAACCGCTTGTAGAGGCCTAAAAGTACCCTCCTAAATTTTTTTCATGATTTTTCCCGTTATCAGCTCGAAAATGCGCGTCGAGTTTTGCTATTAGTTAACGAGATTCGCAAATATGCATTTCATCGACCCACCCTAATGTTCAGCAACATTTCACTATATATCATTAAATTACTCACCCTTGACATTATTTTCCATTTTTTAGTTTTTAAAAATTATTAATTTATATTATGAAAACTTTTATTAGAAACTATCACAAAATTTACTGCACTCAATCGTTATTTGAAAACTAATTTAGAAATTGCAAGAAAAACAGCTGATAAAGTTGCAGTTAATGAATTCTGTAAAAAAATTTAAAAAGAGATGTTTACTTTGTTGTATTTTTTCTATATTAAAGCAAAAAAAAAAATAAGCTTTGCAAAAATTTTAATTTTGACTTTTGGCCAAAAAAATGGGTAAAATTTCCTATAGTGCACTGGACCGATTTGGCTGAAATGCAATACTAACCAGGACAGGGGAATGACAAATATATACACCAAGCTTCAGCTTCCTCAGAGTTGTGCTTCGAAAGTTATCGTGTTTTCTCTCGTAAATTCACGAAAAACCCTTGCGGAAACTCAGTCTTTTGCTCATAACTTTTGAACCATTTTACCTATTTTGCTGGATTGCAATACCAAACTGACCAGGTAAATGCTCAACATATATGTCAAACTTCAGAAGCCTCCGTAAAGTATTTCAAAAGTTAGCGTGTTTTCAACAGACAGACAGACGGACGGACATCGCTAGATCGTCTTAAACTCGATCAAGGATCATGAATATATATGGGGCATTCCAGGCCAAATCACTCACTTTTAGACCCGACCCCTTTCGATTTATTTTATTTTTGGATATGTTTTAGTACTTATAATCACAATGGACCTCAGAGTCTACGTGTGTTGACGTAAAACGTCAGCAGCCACTTACAACCTACAACCTAGTACTTATTAAATGCAACTTGGACACCAATTTTCAGTCTTTTATTCCAAAATGGTGTTCAGTGTCAAAAAATTGAAATTTTCAATTTATTTTGACCAGTTAAAAATATAGATATCTTAAAAAAAGTTGGACAACGTTTTGTTGGTATTTAAATGTAGTTTTTTAAAAAAAATGAAAAAATTATTCGAAGTAATTATCACTGATTTTCTAACGTTTAAAAACTAAAATCGACTTTTTGAAAAAGTCCGAAACCTTTAATTTTTTTTAAACGTCTAAAAGTTCTACTCTAAATAACGCAACTTTTAAGCCATAATTCGAGATGTTCTATTTTTTTTTTTTTAAATTTTGAAAATTGCACCTTTTATTTTTTGACTCTGATTCATTTTATATGGTGCTCCAAAAAAATTAAATTGGTAAATACTGACCCTAACTTACCCTACATATATTCATTTCGGGGTAAAAATACGCCTCACAAAAATTAAGAACGATCGGACATGGGTCTTGAAGTTAAGAAAACGGATTACAAGAAAAAATATGATTTTTTTTCTGTTTTCGCATTTTTTTTTGGTATTTTAAGTTAAGTTTAAATTCAAGTGCTTACAGAATTATAATACGGAGTAAAATTTCTTTCTAATAAGGTACCAAAAACTAAAATCGGCTTTAAATCAGCCAAGTTATTACAACTTCCCCAGGCATCTAATGTGTTGCAGACCACTTGATTAAGCAGCAATACAATCCGATATTTGAAATTCATTGAAATTTTCTACTGTAATAACATTTTTTTATTCTTCAAGTTCAAGTGTAATTAGATGACCAGAATTTTCATATTGTGTTTTGCTAAGATGATTTAAATTAATGCTAAAAATGGTTGCATTTTTCAACACCCTTTTGAAATCTCTATTTTAAAATTTTTTTTTTTTTTGTTTTAAAATTTGGAAAAACCAATTACAATTATTACACTGAAACATGAATAATGAAAAAATTTTATTACAGTAGAAAATTTAATAAATTTAAAAAAAGGGACTCGTATTCTTTAATCAAGTGGTATGACACACGATAGATGCCTGGGGAAGTTGTAATAACTTGGCTGATTTTCAACCGATTTTAGTTTTTAGTGCCTTTTTAGAAAGGCATTTTACTCTACATCGTAATTCTGTAATCACTTACTCATTTCCGATCGTCCTAAATTTTTGTGAGACGTATTTTTACCTAGAAATGAATATATCTAGGGTAAGTTCGGGTCAATATCTACCAATTCATTTTTTTTTTTGGATCACCATATAAAATAAATCAGAGCCTAAAAATAAAAAGTGCAATTTTAAAAAAAAATAGAAAGAATTGTGATCACATCTCGAATTATGGCTTAAAAGTTGCGTAATTTAGAGAAGAATTTTTATAGTTTTTTACAAAAAAAAATCAAAGGTTTCGGACTTTTTCAAAAAGTCGATTTTAATTTTTAAACGTTAAAAAATAAGTGATAATTACTTCGAATAATTTTTTAATATTTTTTTTCTAGAACTTCATTTAAATACCAACAAAACGTTGTCCAAATTTTGTTAAAATATCTTTATTTTTTAATGGTCAAAATTAATTAAACATTTTAATTATTAATTTTTTTGAGAAAATCGCCATTTTGAAAAATTGATTACTCAACACCATCTTGGAATAAAAGGCTGAAAATTGGTGTCCAAGTTACATTTAATATGTACTAAAACATATCCAAAAATAAAATAAATCGAAAGGGGTCGGGTCTAAAAGTGAGTGATTTGGCTTGGAATGCCCCATATACGTTATTGGGTCCTAGACCAATATTTCGAGGTGTTACAAATGGAATGACAAACTTATATATACACTCAAAAAAAAAAAAAAACTGTAATGTTAGCAAAAAAAGCTTGTAAACCTACAGTAAAATTTGCTAATTTTGAACCCACAATTTTTTTGGTAAAGTTAGCAAAAATGTTTTGCCAAAAATTAGTTAACTGAAATTTTTTTATTTCAACTTAGATCATACAGATTTGAGGACCCCATTGGGTTCAGACCCGATAGGTCCTGACCCCGATGGGCCTAGAACTAGTTGGGTTCCTTAAAAATCGTCATAGTTTTTGATCCAACATTTTTGTCCGTTTCGCTCTATCATGCTTAGTTTTTGAGATACGTGATTTTAGGGGATCACTAGAGGTGTCCTTAAGAACGAAAATCATCTTTTGATATATGGTAGGGTCCTATATTGTTCTTTAGTATCTAAAAATGAGTGAGCCAAAATTTGGGGACAGTCGGATAAAAATAACTCGTGCCGAAAATGGATTGAAATTTTGGGACATTCTTATATGAACGAAAAACGCCTTTTTTCTAGTTTTTGGAAAAATATTGGTATTTGATATTTTTTGTTAAATTTTTAGTGAAATAATATGAAAATGGTATTAAATTACCTTTCCAAAAAGACTAATAAAATTAAAATCGGATAAAAATCAAGCATTTTGCGCATACATGCCCCAGACCATTGTATGGTTTTTAAAGCCAGAATTTAAAAATTTTCAAAATTTTTATGCAAAAAAATAAAAAAAAATAAATTTTACTTTATGATAATATTGAAAACGTGTTTACGATTAAAAATAACAGATATGTTAGTCAAGATTTTTTTTTATTTTTCGCCGGTAGTGATAAAATTTTCTGCGAATTCCAAATCAAATTCGTTTTTTCACAATAATTTTGCAATATGGGAAAATTTGTTCTTTGTTGTACGGAACGAAGCGTAAATAACAAAAAATTTAACAAAAAATACCATATACCAATATTTTTCAAAAAAACTAGAAAAAATGGGTTTTTTCATCATATAAGAGTGTCCCAAAAATTCAATCCATTTTCGGCACGAGTTATTTTTATCCGATTGTCCCCAAATTTTGGCTCACTAATTTTTAGATACTAAACTACAATTTAGGACCCTACCAGGTATTAAAAAGTGATTTCGAAAAATTACCTTAGTCGTAAGGACAACTTTAGGGACCACTGGGGTTTTGAGAATTAAAAAACTCGATAACTTCAAAAATATTACTCGGAGAGCTTTTGGTGGTCTTGTTCTACCTGTTGAGAGCTACAAAATTGCTCTTGGACTTTTTATCGTGACGGCAATATTTACCGAGATATGAGCATTTTAAAAATTTCGGGAATACTAACTTTTTTGGATCCAAAGTTAGGACCCATTTGGGTACACACATGTGAAGAGGACCGGCGATACTAGAGAACCAAAAATGGCCTCAGTTTTGCTCTATCTGGCTTAGTTTTCGAGATAGCGCCATTTTAAATTTTCAAAAAAAAAAAAAGTACAATTTATTTTTGCTAATATTAGCAAAACAGCTTGTAAAAATTTGGTCAATTCAATTTTAAATTTAGCAAAAAAAATTAGTTCAAATTTTGTTTAAAATTGCTAATGCGCTAAATGAAGTTTACAAGATATTTTTGCTAACATGCTAATCTCAACTTAAAATTTGCTAAAGGTTAGCTTACTAGCATTAGCCAAAAAAAAATTAGTAAATCTACTAATGTATTATTTTAAGTATAGATAAACATGACAGATTTTCAGCAGATTCTGCTGCTGGTTGGACAGATAATTTATTTTGAGTGTAGTATTAATTGATTCGGAAAATTCGAATTTATCTTTTTTACTTATTTATAAACTTATCCTTCTCTCATAAATTCCAGGATATAAAAATATTTATTTAACAATTTCTGTTTCCCAAGAAAAAAAATTTACTTAATTATTTTTAAATATTTTATAAAACTTCTAAACATATTTTTTGCCTTTACAATATTTTTAATTAATTGTATTCTTAGTTGCTTATCTTTGCCTTCTTTTCCGTTTCTTTACAGGTTTTTTGTCCTGAAAGTAATTTGAATATAATTTTTTTTTACATGCACATCTCAACTACAAACGACAACAATAACAAAAAAAAAACACATCAACATAAAATTCTGTAAAGGATTTTAAAAATATTTTAATTAAAAAAAATAAAAATAAAATATATAAAATAAGTAACAAGAAAACAAAATGAACAAAAAATAGTAAAGAAAACAAGAGAATTTAGTTAAAAAAAAAAACATTAAAAAAATATTAAATCAAAATAAAAACGTGACAATATTCTAAATTAAGAATGTGAATAAGAAGAATTTTTCACAATTAATGAGATTTAAAATAAAAATATAAAAAATACAAATAAAGTGTAAAAATGTGTATACAATTATTATAAAGATATTAATTTTTCATTTAATTTAGTTGAAACATTTTTTTACAACAACTTTTTTTTGAAAATATTTTTGAAAAACTTAATTTCCACCGACTACAAAAAATATAAACTAATCCCAACAATATGTTACCAACGAATGTAATGACGTTTATGAAGAAGGTAAGTTAATTTTAATTTTTTTTTAAAAGATAAAGTAATATTATTTGTATACCCCCAACCATACTCACTTTGCCATTCCGAGTGTAACGGAATATCGGAGTAGGACCCCATAAAGTAAATGGGGCATTCCATGTCAAATCGGATACTTTGCAAAAAAAAAAAAATTTTGACTTTCCCAATTTGTTTACAGTTTTTAGTTCTCTTCGAAAACTTCTTCGTGGTAAATTTTCAGATTTTTTTGATGACCCGTTCAAAAGATATCGAATTTTTAAATATTGGTAGTTTGTCCCTTTACTCAAACTTATTTTACTCATAACTTCTTCAATAATGGTTCAAATTTCAAAATTTTTGTTTTTTTACGTACTTTAAAAAAAAAACCCAACAAATTCTTAAAAGCGCTCTAGTATGCGATTTTTAAGTTTTAAAATTTAGATCTCATTTTTGAAAATGTTTGTACTCTTCGATTTTTTTAAATTTTTTTTGTGTAAAACTTCTATCGATTCTACAAATTTTTTGCCCAGGAGGATCGTGGGATAACGACTATTACTATTTTTTAAAATTTGTTGAACAAATTTTATTGTAATTTTCCAATCTTAAAATCATTTCTACAGCTCCAATGGTGCGTCATATAGGGGTCATTTATAAGACCGACCCCCATTAGTTTTTACGTCTTAACATTTCCTTGGAACAAATTAATACCCTATCTCCAATTTCTAAGGGGGCTCCCACACGAAACGGCATTTTTTAAAATTTGCTCCAAACGCTCTAACTGCCCTAATAGTGCCCTTAGAGCAACAAAATGTATGGCCGACCCACAATATTTTTTTAGTCCAAACATTTTTTCTGAACACACCTACCCTCTATATCTAATTGTTAAGGCGGTCCCCATACAATTTTTTTTTATTTTTTGTAAATTTGTTTTGTTTAGTCAGCTTCTACCGGTCCAATGGTGCGTCCGAGAGGGGTCTTTAGTGAGACAGACCCCATTTATTTTTACCCTCCAACATTTGTTTACAACATACCTACGCCCTATTTCCACTCCCTAAGTGGGCTTCCATTCAAAATTACATTTTTATAAAATTTGCTCCAACTGTTATTTGTATGGGAGCTAGGGTTGCCAGATACTAGAATTCAAATAACTGAAAAATGGGAAAAATCCACCTGGATTTTAAAAAAATAACTGGATTTTTTTTTGAATAACTTATAACAAACCTTCCGATTTTAAAAAGTAAGATATGTTGGACTACTTTTAGAATAACATCAATAAAGTGGTTGCATTTATTGGCCACGGCAAATTGTGCCCCTTTTTAAGCATTTCCACTACATATTCGATCATCTCGAAAAGTTGATGTTGTCGTCAATGGTCTAAGATTGTTTGCGTAGATTTTTCTTTTTAAATAACTCCACAAAAAAAGTCCGAATTGGTCAATCCGGGAAATCTATTTGGCCAGTTGATACCCCCGGACGTGCGATGTCAAAAAGGGGCGACAATAACAGGCCCTTATCTGCAGGTTTGACCGCTCCGGACTTATTTTTTTGGCTTTATTTGTTCAGCAAAATGTTCACCAAACAATCCTCAGATCATCGAAGATCTCAAAGAAAACATTCATGCTAAAATCAACACTAGAATATGAGATGCTCGAAAAAAAAGTAAAAAAAGTAGTAAAAATGCAGCAAAAAGTGCACATTTAAAAGTAGTAAAAAGATTTGTTTTATTCAAAAAGTAGTCCAAAAAAATGTAAAATATATTAAATAAAAAAAAAATATATTGTTAAAATTAAAGAAATTCTTATTTAACTGGAAAAATTATACTTTAACTGGAAACTGGACCAGACCCAAAATAACTGGAAAATCCAGGCCATTCCCGGTCATCTGGCAACCCTAATGGGAGCCTACTTAGGGAGTGCAGATAGGGCGTAGGTATATTCTAAAAAAATGTTGTAGGGTAAAAATAAATGGGGGTCTGCCTCACAAAAGACCCCTTTTGGACGCACCATTGGACCGGTAGAAGCTGATTACATAAAACAAATTTTCAAAAAATAAAAAAATTGTATAGGGACCGCCTTAACAGTTAAAGATAGAGGGTAGGTGTGTTCAGAGAAAATGTTTGGACTAAAAAAATATTGTAAGTCGGTCATACATTTCGTTGCTCTAAGGGCACTATTAGGGCAGTTAGAGCGGTTGGAGTAAATTTTAAAAAATATCGTTTTGTGTGGGAGCCCCCTTAGAAATTGGAGATAGGGTATTTTAGTTTGTTCCAAATAAATGTTAAGACGTAAAAATTAATGGGGGTCGGTCTTATTAATGATTTAAGATTGGAAAATTACATTAAAATTTTTTCAAAAATTTTTAAAAAATAGTAATAATTAGGGTTCGGATTTTTATGCAAATGCATATTTGTTGTCGTCAGTCTGAGAGCAACAAAACCCAAATATATTTGCGAATCAAGAAATTTGCAGTAAAATGGCATTGATTTGTTAGTGCATATTTTTGCATATTTTGCTTTTAATGCATATTTTTGCATATATTGCTGATATTGCATATTTTTGTCGCATATTTTGAAAAAAAGTGTTTTTTTTTTTTTAATTTTATGATATTTTTACATTGCTGTATATATTTTTTATTTTATAATGTATGCGTTAAAGTACACAAAAGAAAATATGGGAAAAAAATATTGGGTAATCACTTGTTTAAATTTAAAAAAAAAAAAATGCGTATTTTTTTAACTGACACAATTAAAAATTTACTTAAAAGTTTTTAAAAAAATTTGAGTAAATAATTTAATAAAAATTTTATAATTTTTTTTTTTTTAATTTTATTTTTCTCTCTTAGTTTTTTTTTACAATTCTTATTTACTTTTTAGTTTTGTTTATGTAAATCAAAGTTTGAAATCATTTTTATGAAAATTTCCAATGTCTTAAATGTTTTTGGTAAAGGATTAAAAAAAATATTTTTTTTGTAAAAAAAAAATGTGAAGCTTTTTTAATCTTTTAAAATTAAATTTTGAGTAAATTTTTACTTGACACAAATAAAAACTTTATTAAAAAAAATGAAAAATTTTGAGTAAAGTTTTAATTGTGTCAATTAAAAATTTACTAAAAATTTTTGGTATACATTTAATAAATTTTTATTAAAAGTTTACTAAATACTTTTAAATCGTTTACTGGTGAAAAATTGAATTAAAAATTTACATTTTGTGAGGATGTTTATTCTGGCTCGAGGTCATTATTTTCTTTACTAATTAAAACCATGATATTCTCATAGCATAATTTTCAAGAAAATTATTTTTTGTTTTAAATTTATTTATGTTGGTCATTTTTGCAAGACTTAATCGACACGTGTTTCGGAATTTGTCAAGATTCCATTGTCAAGATTATTTAGCAAAAATAGAAACGATATACTACAAAGTAGCAAACGAGTCTAATGACAAATCGTTTGTGCACAAACTAAAACATTAATACATATTCGACTCTATCCACAATGTGAATTAGAAAGACGAAGAAATTGTACTATGTTAGTAAGTAACGATTGTCAATAACCAACAAAAATATTTAAAACATTTTACATACGATAGTCCATTGGACTACAACAATATGTTTTTTGTTGTTGTGAATGAAATTATACCATTATTAGGGCTATTCATCACTATGGCGTGCCAACCATTATGTTCAAATTCTGATTAATTTTTATTAATAAATAAAAATTGTTTTATTCGACCTTTAAATTTTTATTTTTTGTGAGGATGTTTATTCTGGCTCGTGGTCATTATTTTCTTTACTAATTAAAACCATGATATTCTCATAGCATAATTTTCAAGAAAATTATTTTTTGTTTTAAATTTATTTATGTTGGTCATTTTTGCAAGACTAAATAATCTTGACAATGGAATCTTGACAAATTCCGAAACACGTGTCGATTAAGTCTTGCAAAAATGACCAACATAAATAAATTTAAAACAAAAAATAATTTTCTTGAAAATTATGCTATGAGAATATCATGGTTTTAATTAGTAAAGAAAATAATGACCTCGAGCCAGAATAAACATCCTCACAAAATATAATATTTTAAAGGTCGAATAAAACAATTTTTATTTATTAATAAAAATTAATCAGAATTTGAACATAATGGTTGGCACGCCATAGTGATGAATAGCCCTAATAATGGTATAATTTCATTCACAACAACAAAAAACATATTGTTGTAGTCCAATGGACTATCGTATGTAAAATGTTTTAAATATTTTTGTTGGTTATTGACAATCGTTACTTACTAACATACACTCAAAAAAAAAGTGAACTAAAATCTGGGAAAATTAACTCAATTTTGAGAAAAAGAGGGAATGATTTGGCTCCAAAGATTTTTTTTCTTGGTTTTAGTTCATAATTTTCCCAAAAATAAGGAATACAAATTTATTTAATTTTAAGCCAATTTTAACTAGAAAATGGGAAAAATTATACTTCACATTTTAGAAATAGATTGGGTCTAGACCCTGGACCCATGGGTTCGGACCCATTTAACCCGTTGGGTCCTTTAAGGGTCCCCATAGATTTTGAACCAAAACTTGTGTCCGTTTCGCTCTAACTTGCTTAGTTTTTGAGATACGGTAATAAGGGGCCTGATAGGGTCTTGAGAATCTTAAAAACCGGATAACTCAAAAACTATTAATCGGAGGGCTTTCGGGTATTTTGCGGAAGTGTTCTACGAGTCAAGAGCTACAAAAATGCCGTTGGACGTTTTCTCGTGTTGGCAGTATTTACCGAGATATGTGGATATATAATATCTCGGGAATTTCAAATTTTAGATCTAAAATTAGGGTCTTGAGACCCCGACAGATATGCAGAGCTAGGCTATTCCATATTTTTCTTTATAGTCTTTCTTTTGAAAATTTCATCCGTTTCGCTCTATCTCGCTTAGTTTTCGAGATATCGCCATTTTGAATTTTTAACTAAATTCTAAGAAGTTATTTACTAAATTCTCAGAAGTCATTAACTAAATTCTAAGAAGAAAACTTCCTCAATTCAAAGAAGAGAAATACGATGATGTGGTTTTTAGTAAATTTTAACTAAACTTGAACTAAATTGTTTTTTAAGAAATATGTCTTAAAAATAAAGATACGATTCTTAGATTTGTGGAAAATTTCTTTGGCAGTAAGAATTTTTTTCCTAATATTTAAAAAATCCATTTAAAGAAAACTATGAACTAATTATAAGTAAATGAACTAAAATTTTTTCCTCATAGTTAAGAAAATTTCTCATTTTTAAGTTAAATTTAACTAAATTTTAGGAAATTTCATGATAAATTTTCAAAGACATTTTTTCCTCAAATTTAGTTATGTCTTTTTTTTCAGTGTAGTACAATTTCTTCGTCTTTCTAATTCACATTGTGGATAGAGTCGAATATGTATTAATGTTTTAGTTTGTGCACAAACGATTTGTCATTAGACTCGTTTGCTACTTTGTAGTATATCGTTTCTATTTTTGCTAAATAATCTTGACAATGGAATCTTGACAAATTCCGAAACACGTGTCGATTAAGTCTTGCAAAAATGACCAACATAAATAAATTTAAAACAAAAAAATAATTTTCTTGAAAATTATGCTATGAGAATATCATGGTTTTAATTAGTAAAGAAAATAATGACCTCGAGCCAGAATAAACATCCTCACAAAATATAATATTTTAAAGGTCGAATAAAACAATTTTTATTTATTAATAAAAATTAATCAGAATTTGAACATAATGGTTGGCACGCCATAGTGATGAATAGCCCTAATAATGGTATAATTTCATTCACAACAACAAAAAACATATTGTTGTAGTCCAATGGACTATCGTATGTAAAATGTTTTAAATATTTTTGTTGGTTATTGACAATCGTTACTTACTAACATAGTACAATTTCTTCGTCTTTCTAATTCACATTGTGGATAGAGTCGAATATGTATTAATGTTTTAGTTTGTGCACAAACGATTTGTCATTAGACTCGTTTGCTACTTTGTAGTATATCGTTTCTATTTTTGCTAAATAATCTTGACAATGGAATCTTGACAAATTCCGAAACACGTGTCGATTAAGTCTTGCAAAAATGACCAACATAAATAAATTTAAAACAAAAAAATAATTTTCTTGAAAATTATGCTATGAGAATATCATGGTTTTAATTAGTAAAGAAAATAATGACCTCGAGCCAGAATAAACATCCACACAAAATATAATATTTTAAAGGTCGAATAAAACAATTTTTATTTATTAATAAAAATTAATCAGAATTAAAAATTTACTCAAAAAAATTTTTTTTTTACTTTTATAATTTTGTGTTTTACTTTATTTGAACTTGAACTTTTGTGTTTATTGTTTATAAGACTTAATTTTTACGATTTTAAGACTTAATTTTTATAAGACTTAATTTTTATGATTTTTACGTTTTTTTTTTTTTTGTTTTACTTGTTAATTTTTTTTTATTCATTTTATGTTTTATGTTTTAAAAAAATTTTTAAGTGCATATTTTTAACATTTTAAGCGCATATTTTTCTATTTTTGGTGCATGTTTTATGCGCATAAAACGCGATTTTAACTGCATAAAAGTCCGAACCCTAGTAATAATCGTTATCCCACGATCCTCCTGGGCAAACAATTTGTAGAATCGATAGAAGTTTTACACAAACAAATTTCAAAAAAATCGAAGAGTACAAACATTTTCAAAAATGAGATTTAAATTTTAAAATTTAAAAATCGCATACTAGAGCGCTTTTAAGAATTTTTTGGGATTTTTTTTTAAAAAGTACGTAAAAAAACAAAAAATTTGAAAAAAAAAAAAATGGAATTTGGACCATTATTGAAGAAGTTATGAGTAAAAGAAGTTTGAGTAAAGGAACAAACTACACTTAAAAAATTATGTCATTAACTGTTTGTAGTTTATTTAAAAAGTTTTTCGTTTAGTCGTTTTAAAAAAAAAAAAACATTTGTTTGATGTTCAGTTTTTATTAATGACTACTTCAGTCCTTTGTTTCAAAAATAACACACTAAAAAATAAAGACTTTCATTAACATTTAATTTATGGGCCATTCCAAAAACTTTAGCTCAAATTTTAGTCATTTTTGGAAACGGTGTCTCAGATTAATTTGAACCTTGACACATAGATAGTCCTCATAAATATGATATATGTACCATATATCGTTTTTTGCATTTGGTGTATTTAACGAATTATGGCGGGTCAAAGATTGACTTTTTAAGCAAAAGTAAGAAAAATACATCACGTTTAAAGAGCTGTAACTTCTTAACCAATGACCCGATTTTCACAAATTTAGGCTCATGTGAAAGCTGGGGTTCTTCTTTTAGAAAATATTTTTTAAATAACACAGTTTTTTTTTACAGAAATGATGCAAAAATGCAAAAACATTTTTTCTTTTTAAATATTTAAAAAAACACATCTTCGATTTTTTAAAAAAAAATTCTGGTGAAAAATAACAATGTTTTGTATAACATATTCAAAATTCAGAGTGGGATCTCCATGGGATCAAAAAATATTCATATTTTTCCCTTAGAAAATTTAAATTTCTAATGTTTTGAATGTTTTCAAAATTTTAATAGTATAATTTTCTTTGAAAATTTAAATTTTTATATTGAAGAAACATAAAATTTTAATTTTCTAAGGTAAAATTTAAGAACTTCGTACTAAAACCAGAATATTTTTTGATCCCATTGGGATCCCACTCTGAATTTTGGATATGTTGTACAAAACAGTATTGTTTATCACCAAACTTTTTTTTAAAAAAATCGAAGATGTGTTTTTTTAAATATTCGCAAAAAAAATATGTTTTTGAATTTTTGCAACACATCTGAAAAAAAACCGTATTCTTTTGAAAATATTTCCTTAAAGAAGAAGAATTAAGCTTTCATATGAGCCATTACTTGTGATAATCGGATTACTAGTTAAGGGTACTTTCCACTATCACACTTTTCCATTATACACATCAAAATTTACCAACTTCCTAAAGATTTTTGGATTCTTTTTTGATTGAAACGTAGTCGTATCTAATAAGTGAACAATTTCTGGCCAAATTTTTTAAAAAAATATTTCGCTAACATGGTGAAATTACGCTTGTATAATGGAAATGTGTGATAGTGAAAAGTACCCTTTAAAAAGTTAGAGCACGTTAAACGTCATGTATTTTTCTGACTTTTGCTAAAAAAGTCGAACTTTGACCCGCGATAATTTGAAAACTACAGCAAATTTTGAAAATCCAAAAATGCAACATATCTCATATAAACGTGGATATCTATGAGCCAAATTGTCAGTGGCGTCCAAAGGCATGTTTCCGAACAGTGGGGCGAAAATTTTTGGAATTACCCTTATAAAGTCATTTATTTTTGTTCTGTAAGTAAAAACTACTGATTATTCTTTAAATTTTTAATGATTTGTGTAAGCAATTTTTTTTTTAAATTGTTGGTATTTTTTAATGATATATCATTAGTTTTTACCTACACAAGTAGGTTATTTGTTTGTAGAAAAAAAAAAATTCAAAAAAATATTTATAGAAATATAAAAACATATTTGTATCAAGTGGCTTTGTCACGATGGTTAGAGAGTCTGGCCAGAATGTAGTTGATTGCGGGATCGATTTTCCCAAAATTTTATTAAAAATTTTTAAAAAAATATTTCAATAGAAAATTGTATAAAATAACCTACGAAATCAATAATTTTTAATGTTTTCGTAGGTTATTTTTTTTGTTATTTGTTGGTAAAATTAACAGAACTATCATTAATTTTTAATGTTTTCGTAGGTTATTTTTTTCGAATTTGTTGGTAAAAAAGAATGAAAAAAACGTAATTTTTTAATGTTTAGTGTTATTTATTTTAGAAAATTTTGTCAACAGTAAAAAATAAATGTTGATGTTTGTTAAAACAAATGAATAATTACTGGGATGGTTTTCAATTGTTTATTCCCTGGTTTTAAATGTGTTTTTCTTTTGTTTTTGCCTACAAAATATTTTGAGTGTTCCAACTTTTAAAAATTCGATTTTTTTTTTAAACGGGTCATCAAAAAAATCTGAAAATTTACCACGAAGGAGTTATCGAAGGGTACTAAAAACTGTAAACAAAATGGGAAAATCTAAAAAAAAAATTTCAAAGTTTCCGATTTAACATGGAATGCCCCATATATATTATTGATCTGCAATCAATTTTAAGATATTCCAACGATGTCCGTCCGTCTGTAGAGGACACGATACAGTCCAAACTAAAAAAGCTAGACTTCCGAAGTTTGGCAAGAATATGTATTATAGGCTAGGCTGGTTAAGTCTGATAGGCAGCTTAAGTTCGGAAATGGGCAAAATGGGACCATCGGAAAAAATTTCCCACTTGAAGAACTTAACTTTTTTGCAGGGTTTTTATACTTTTGTTAAGCAACCGCAACATTTTTATGTCTGAAGAAGTTCAAAATCTTGCACGTGGACCCAGCGAATGAAAAAAAATAAAAAAATGGACCCGCCCCCTTTTGTGGGCGTGGATATAAAAAATGTATTTTAATAATGATTAATTGGACTAATTAATTGAAAGACTCATAATTAGTACATTTGATAACATCTATCGCAAGGGGGAAGTAGTCCCCCAGGGATCCTCCAGTGAAGAAAACAAAATACTTTTTGAAAATTCCGTTTCTACGGGTCGTAAAAGGGTGAAAAGGATGGAAAAAATAATAATTGGAAACTCCATTTTTAAAGATGTAAAAAATGTGTACTTTGTCTTGAAATTTGAAATTTTGAATGTAAGATTGAAATTAAAGAAATTTTGAAAAATCGATTACTAAACCTTAAAGTTTGAAAATTTTAAAATGTTCAGTCATATAATTCTATAAAAAAAAATAAGATTTTGTCAACATGTTTTTTGCATTGGTCTCCTGTACACACTCCTTTGCTTTAATATGTATGAAGCAAAATTGTGAATAATGTTGTTTTTACGATGAAAAACAAATTAGTTTTTCATTAGAAAACATTTTTATTCAAACACGTTTTTAGACACTGCATTATAAATGATAAAATAATATGGTAACACACACTACAAAACATGAGTAAATCATTTAATAATTTGTCATAATCAAATACAAAAGTCGTCAACAAGTACTAGCCAAATAATCAAAATGTCATAGAGACACAGAGACATCCCAGCAAAAAAAAACTGAGGACTAATCTTATTCTAACGGCTACAAACAGTTAATGATATAAGTTTATAAGTAAGTTTTTTCTATAAGAAAAAGGCCTCAGAATCTGAGAGTTTTTCTATTGGAAAAAGTTCTCAGAATTTTAGACTTTTTCTATGTGAAAAAGGTCTCAGAATCTGATTTGATTGCATTCCCATCACTTTTTTTGCAAAAAAAATATCCCAGTTTTGGCTTGTCCGGCAACGGTGAATTGATAAGTTTTTTTATTCAAAGCCAACTTTTGTTGTAGCACTCCACTTGGAAGTGGTAATGACTTTTTTGCTGGGATACTATAAAATAGTAGTAGTAAATAAAATTAATATCTATAGAGTAAGGTGGCACTACAAAATTGTAAAAAAATTTTTGTAAATATCAAAAAAAAATAAAATTTTTAAATATTTTCGATTAGAGTATTATTCTTGTTCGAGGAATAAAAATTCTATTTATGATATTCTTATAATAGATTACACTGTGCAACACGATTTTGTATCTTGGATGGGACCAAAAAAAAAAAAAATGAAAGTATACCAACAGTAGAGAAAAACCTCCGAAGGGTTTTCAAAACTTAACTCGAGTTTTTTTTTATGGCCCACTGAAGTATTTTAATTTTTTTCAAATGCGTTTTGCATAAGTCGAAAAAAAGTATTTAATCTAGCTCTGACGTAAATAATGTTAAAACATGTAGTCAGTAAAATTTGATGACGATTCTTTTCTTAAAATATATTAAGCCTCTCCCACTTTTAAGGGCCATTTTGGTCCTTTTTGCAAATATCCTCAAAGATATAAAAAAAAAAAAATTTTCTGCATCAAATTTCACTAGGGGTTGTTAAAGATCAAAAGTTCGTACGAAAAGTGCAAAATGCTTAAAAAAAGTAAAATTGTAAATTATCACATACTACAACTGTTCTTCATTAAGTCGTGTAAAATAAGTCGAACTTTTAGGGACATTTTTGTCCTTTTTCCAAATACCCTCATAGAACACCCCTAAAACGTGCCTTTAAGGGGTTAAAATGTTTTACAAACTTTTTCTTTTGCCTTTATCTCACGAACTTTTGACCTCTGACAATCTCTACACCCAAAAAAAACGTGGGTATTCAATACTAAAAATTTAACTAAATTTTAGTCCAAAAGCACCTAGTGCAGAAATTGGTAACCAATACTAAAATTTTTTACTAATATTATTCAAAACCAGTAAAAATTACAAATTTTAGTACTTTGAAGATACTAAAATTAGTAACTATTTGTAGATTCTGGTACAAAATCATTTACTAAACCTTTTACTGTAGAATTATTTTGAGTGTAGTGAAATTTGATGAAGAAAAAGTTTGTAGAATATTTTAACCCCTTAAAGGCCAGTTTTTGGGGTATTCTATGAGGGCATTTGGAAAAGGGGCCAAAATGGCCTCTAAAAATGGCAGATAGAGGGTTAATATGTGCTAAGAAAAGAACCGCCATCAAATTTCACTGAAGACATCTATTATCGCTATTTAGATCAGAAGCAGATTTATAACATTTTTTTGACATATTTCACACGACTTTGATGAAAAACAATTTAATAGTATGTGATAATTTACAATTTTACGTTTTAAAGCATTTTTTATTTTTCGCACGAATTTTTGATATTTAACGACCCCTAGTGAAATTTAAGGCAAAAATCTTTTTTTTTTCAATGTTTATTCATTTAATTTTTGTAGAATATTTTAACACTTAAACGCACGTTTTGTTTGTTTTGAGGATATTTGAAAAAAGGACCAAAATGACCACTAACAAGTAAGAGTGTTAAATTCGGCTGTGCCGAATCTTTTATACCCTCCAACATGTTTAAAATTAAAAAAAAAAAAAAAAATCGCAGGGGCGTTTTTTTTTAGGTAGGGGGGTGGGGGGTTTAGCGAAATTGCTGGAGGACACCTGTACCCCGCTATATATGTTTACAAATTATTTGTTTATGATATTTACGCTTAAATAATAAATTTTTATCGTTATTTTTAATTAATTTCTATAACCACGCCCCCAAAGGGGGGCGGCCTGAAAAAATCGAATTTTCTAACCCCCTTGGTCCAAGCGCAGGTCTATGAACATAATATGGCATACAAATGTTACATTTTTTGAGCAAAAATTAAAAAAAAATCGTAAAAATATCGTATTTTTTAGGGGTCGTTTTAGTTCTTCAAGGGGGAACTTTTTCCCCCCTGGTCCGATTTTGCCCATCTTCGAACTTGACCTTACCTGTAAAATAAGAGATATTCTTGCGCAATTTCAGGGGTCTAGCTCTTTTGGTTTGGACTGCATCGTTATTTCTACAGACGGACGGACGGACGGACATCGCTAGAATGTCTTAGATTCTATCATGGATCAATATTATATATACTTTGTGGGGTCCCCGACCGATATTTCGATGTGTTACACACGGAATGACAAAGTGAGTATACCCCCATACTGTGGTTGGAGGGTATAAAAATGGGAGATAGAGGTTTATAATATGCTAAGAAAAGAACCGCCATCAAATTTCACTGAAGACATGTCTTAATATTATTTACCTCAGAACAAGATTTAATATTTTTTTTACTTATTCAAAACGCTTTTAAAAAAAATTCCAAAACTTCAGTGGACCATAAAAAAAGAACTCGAGCTAAGTTTTCAAAACCTTTCGGGTGTTTTGGTCTTCTATTGGTATACTTTCATTTTTTATTTTTTTGGTTCCGTTCAAGATACACTCAAAGACCCAAAATTTGTTGCACAGTGTTATTTATTAATTAATTAATTAAAAAATTATGGGATTTTAAAAAAAAAAAAACAGTTTTTAGTCTTATGAATTTTTTGTGCTCAAAGAAAATATATTCATTAATATTTTTTATAAATAAATTTGTTTTTTTTGTAAACGCATCGAAATATCGGTCGGGGACCCCATAAAGTATATATATTATTGATCCATGATCTATTCTAAGACATTCTGTGAATGTCCATCCGTCCGTCCGTCCGTCCGTCTGTAGATGGCACGATGCAGTCCAAAATAAAACAGCTAGCCTCATGAAGTTTGGCACAAATATGTCTTATGGTCCTAGGCAGGTTAAGTTCGTAAATGGGCAAAATCGGACCAGGGGGAAAAAGTTCCCCCTTGAGGAACTAAACCAACCTCTAAAAAACACGAGTTTTTTACGTGTTTTCTTATATTTTTGTTAAACAAATTAAACAAATTTATGCAAGAAGAAGTTCAGAGTACTGCACTAGGACCGGGGGGACTAAAAAAATGTACACTCAGAAAACAAATTTGCTAATTTCCAACTGAAAATCAGTTGTTGCAACGAAAATTCGATTGATGCATTTGTATTTAGGTTGTAACAACTGAATATCGACAGTTACAACTTAATATTGTTAATAAAACAGTCTTTTAATTGAAACAACTACAAAATTTGTTTGCCACATCGAAATGTAGTAGGAGCAACCAAATTTTGTGTTTATACAACTGAAAAATTCAGTTGGAAAATTATTTTTCTCTGTGTAGTTTTTGTTTTGCGGGCCCCGCTTTTTAGAGCGTGGATATAAAAAATAGTTTAAATAATGATAAAATTGTATTACTTTAGTGCAAAAAGCACAACAAATAAATTAGTACACATTTTTCGAGAGGGGGAGGTGTCCCCCACTGCCCCCGCTGAAACCCCCTCCCACAAAAATACGCCCCTGATTTTTTTTTTTAAGGTGTTGGAGGGTATAAAAGATTCGGCACAGCCGAATTTAACACTCTCACTTGTTTTGTTTAATTTTTTGTACAACAAAAAAATAAAAAAAGTTTTATTCGGTCTTTGTATATTTATTCGATTAGAGTATTATTCTAGATCGAGGCCCAAAAATTATATTTTCAGCCTACTCTAATAAGTGTTTAGGAAATACTATATTATGCAGTATAAATTAAGTATGCTCTAATATCCTAAACCATGGACGTATGCAGGGGGTGGGCAGAGGGGGCACGTGCCCCCCCCCTTTCGATTTGAAAATTTTTAAAATTTTATACACAAAAAAGCATTATAGACTGGTTCCATTTTAAATAGCATAGGCAATCAGCCGATGGTGGTTCAATTTATCCAAAAATTAATATATCCATTCTTCTGATTTTTATTGAATTTCGGTTTTTGTTATTTAGTCGAAATTGTGAATGGTTCGCGTTTTATCGCTGTTCAAAGTTGGTATTTTGCAACAATTTTATGAAAAATACATAATGTTTAAATGATCGTATCTTTGGAACGCATCATCCGATTGTCACGAAATAAAGCGCAAAATAATGGTTATGTCCTGGTCTTAAAATAGAATTTTGAAAAAGGATAGGATGCTTTGCAAAAAGGATATTGAAATTAAAAAAATGTCCTTAATTTGCAAATATCTCAAAATGCGTATCTTTAATTTTCCTATATTTTTTTGCACATATAGCCCTAAATATACTTAACAACATATGCAAATCCCAAATTGGGATGGTAAGCGGTTTAATTGTAAACGCGGTTTCATGAAACTCCTTATTGATTTTTGTTAATAACTCTCGTTTACAAATGAAAAACAATTTCTGCGCACTAACCGCGAATAATTTTTTTATATGTATTTTTGATCGCTAAACTCAAAAATTTCATCAAAAGAACATTTCGCGAATAACTTTTTGTTTAATGAATTTTTTAGCGTTTTTTGGAGGTATTTTGACTATTTTTCTTATATCTTAAGTTCTGTTTATCTGATCTTCTCGCAATAAAAACCAAACTAAAGATAATCAAATTTCCAACAAATCCTACATTCATCATTTTTTCATAAGTTCATAGCTTTACGCGCAAATAATTTTTTTAGCGTTATTTGGAGGTATTTTGACTATTTTTCTTATATCTTGAGTTCCGTTCATCTGATCTTTTCGCAACAAGAACCAAATTAAAGACAATCAGATTTCCAACAAATTCTTCATCCATTATTTTTATATCAGTTCATAACTTTACGCGCAATAGGCAAACATATGACTAAAATAAGTTTTTTGATTAACAAATCATTTAAAAAAAGTTTAAGAAATAGAAATCTTTGCAATTAATTGCATCTTTTTATTTATCTGCAAAGCCTGAACATTGAGAAATATAATAAAGTTGATTTGATGAAAATCTATAGGTTTACTCCGAAGTTATTACAAATTTTATGAATATACATGATAAAATACAAAAAAAAATGATATTTTTTTACAATTTCTGTTTTTAAAATTTTTAAAAAATGAGCTTTGTTAATAAAAAATAGTTTTTCCTTGTTTGCCTATTGCGCGTAAAGTTATGAACTGATATAAAAATAACGAATGAAGGATTTGTTGGAAATTTGATTGTCTTTAATTTGGTTCTTATTGCGAAAAGATCAGATGAACGGAACTCAAGATATAAGAAAAATAGTCAAAATACCTCCAAATAACGCTAAAAAAATTATTTGCGCGTAAAGCTATGAACTTATGAAAAAATGATGAATGTAGGATTTGTTGGAAATTTGATTGTCTTTAATTTGGTTTTTATTGCGAGAGAATCAGATAAACAGAACTTAAGATATAAGAAAAATAGTCAAAATACCTCCAAAAAACGCTAAAAAATTCATTAAACAAAAAGTTATTCGCGAAATGTTCTTTTGATGAAATTTTTGAGTTTAGCGATCAAAAATACATATAAAAAAATTATTCGCGGTTAGTGCGCAGAAATTGTTTTTCATTTGTAAACGAGAGTTATTAACAAAAATCAATAAGGCGTTTCATGAAACCGCGTTTACAATTAAACCGCTTACCATCCCAATTTGGGATTTGCATATGTTGTTAAGTATATTTGGGGCTATATGTGCAAAAAAATATAGGAAAATTAAAGATACGCATTTTGAGATATTTGCAAATTAAGGACATTTTTTTAATTTCAATATCCTTTTTGCAAAGCATCCTATCCTTTTTCAAAATTCTATTTTAAGACCAGGACATAACCATTATTTTGCGCTTTATTTCGTGACAATCGGATGATGCGTTCCAAAGATACGATCATTTAAACATCATGTATTTTTCATTAAATTGTTGCAAAATACCAACTTTGAACAGCGATAAAACGCGAACCATTCACAATTTTGACTAAATAACAAAAACCGAAATTCGACACAGATCTCGAGAATTGATATGCCAATTTTTATGCAAATTAAAATAGGTAAGGTCGAAAAAGTGTTTTTTTTGTTTTCAAAAATTTTGGAATCCTTCTATACAAAAAAAAAAAAAAAATCACAAGTTTCTAAATATTTTCATTTTAAATGAAAAGATTTTATTTTTTTTATTATTTTTTTTTTATAAAAACTCTAGAGTTTGAAATAATTTCGTTTCTAAAAAGTAATTTATACTGAAAAATCAGTAAAATATGATAAAAAAAAAAAACATAATATTATAGTACTTTTAGTTTTCAAACAAAAGGATAAGGGAAGTATGAACCCTTATGAACCGATTTCCCTGAAGCTTATAAGAGGATTTTAAATTTACACATTTTCATAAATTAAAATATTTAACGAAGCCAAATTTTTATAACGTTGTGCCCCCGTTGGATAGGCATTAAAAAAGTTATTCTCATATGGAAACATCATATAGTTTCTTAGAAAGAAATGTCTGAAAAATCAAAAAAATTCACCAATTTTTAGACACCACAACCTTAGAATTGTTTTTTTTAAATGAGGGGTTTCTTCGTCAACTCTTTAAACACAGGTTTTTGTGGTCGTTTAAGAAGAATCTGAAGTTGGAATTTTAAAATTCAAAATGGCGGATCCAACATGGCGACAAATATTTTTAGAAATAAACCAACTTGCTTGAAACTTTTTATGGCTGAGTTTTTGGGGTCGCTAATAAGAACCTGAAGTTAGATTTTCGAATGGCAGATTCTAATTTAGCAACCCAACAAGCCGGTGCGTAAAGAATTTTGAGTGAATCTGTTATTTGTTTTTTTAAATTATCGCCATGTTGGATCCGACATTTTGAATTTTAAAAATCTAACTGCTAATTTTTCTTAAGCGACTCCAAGAACCCATGCATGAAGAATTTTAAGCAAATCTGTAATATTTTTAAAAAATTGGGCGCTATATTGGATCCGCAATATTGAAATTCAAAACCGCCACTCGGCATTCAAAACCAAAATTATTAAACAATGTTTAAACCCGTACCAATTTTGGAGAGAAGGGTAGCCCGGTTGATATTCCAATAGAACGACGAAATCGTGTTGGGGGGGGGGGGGGGGTAGTTAAAAATAAATATAAATAGGGGATGACGAAAAAAATTTTGGGAATTGTGCCCCCCCGTTTTCAAATTCCTGGATACGTCGCTGTCCTAAACATTAACAATATCACATGCTTATACACATGTATACACTACACTGAGGGAAAAACATATTTAAATCAATAAATATTAAATCAATAAAAACATTGAAATTTTAATATTAATTATTTTGAATTCAAAATAACATTTTTCTTTTAAAATTTTATCATTTTGGTTTTAAGTTTTACCAACTTTAAATTTAATACGATGTCATTTAAATTCTACACAAAACAAAAACTTCAAATTACTAAAAAAAAGTTTCGTAGTCCCATTTCAGAAATATTTGATAGTTTTATCGTTTTATAAAAATATTTCGATCGAAATTTGATATTTTTTTATGGAATTATACAATCTGTTTCGTAAATTTACAATTTTCCAAGGTAATTTTACAAAATCAAGTAAAGTTAGGAAAATACCTTTTAGGTTTATCGCGTAAAAAAGTTGTAAATTTACAATTTAATTGGTAAAAAGCTTGTAAAATTACAAAAAAACTCATAATTTACAAGGTTATTTTTTTACTGTTAAGATCTAGCAAAAGATATGTGAAATCGGTTTTGACTTTTGATATATAGTATCCGAAAAACTCTGGTGTATGGTATCATATGGTTGGCTTACCCAACTGTAATTTCCTTACTCGTTGTGTATTGCCATATTTTTAAAGCATACTTTAAGGAAATCTAAAAAAGCACAGCTGTTCTCACCATATTCATTTGTTCAAATTTTCGCTATGTTCTAAAATTTTTCAAGTGTATTTTGATTAAGAAATTTTTGATACTTTTTGCATGGTGAGCCCTGTTACCAATAAATTATTTTTTTTTATTCGCACATGTGAGGCAGTTTTATGTCACACATATTACACGCGTGTGTGTTTAATTTAGTGCAACAGCAACAATGAAAAAAAGAATTCACTACAGTGTGATTTAGAAATGACACTTGCATATTTCCTCAGGGCTAATGTTGATTCATAAAATATTCACATTAAACATATGTGAATAGTTTGAAAAGTAAACAGTTTCCGCACTAGTCATTAAAAAACAATTAAGAATTATTTTGTGATGGATATTTTTTTTTTGCTAAAGGTTCGTTTACACTATAGCACTGATTGTGGGTTATATTACTTTAGAGGATTTTCTTAGAAAAAGTGTAATGTTTATTGCATAATATTTGATGGACTTTCATCGATTTTCATGATTTTTGTTTGTGTTCATTACGCTTCACAGTGGTTTATTTTCGATTTTTTTTAAATAATTCGGCCATTCAGTAAGTACTGCACCGATTGCAGTGCAATTTGTGCAGGTCATAACTAACGTATATTTGAGCTTAAATGGTGAACTGCAAAAATTGCGAAAAAATGTTTTTTTTTGGAAATTGTAAATAAACAATTTGGAATTTGGGGGATTTCTTTCATAAAATCTTTACATCTTGTTTTGTGTTAGCATTTTCCATAGCAAAACCTATACAGGGTGATTCAGTCACGACCCGCCGAATTTCACCAGCGTATTCCTTGGCTCATTTCATGAAAACAATTCCACTATGACCATCCCCGAAATGCAAGTGTGCAAAATGACAGCGGTTTTAAAATTTTCGGATTGGTGGACGGAGGGTAGTAGGGTAAAATTGCTAACTTCTAAACTAGTAGTCGGAATACAAAAAACAGCTAGTACATAAACCTTAAAAAGCTGAAATGTTTCCTATTTGCTCTCCCATTTACCCCCACCCCCTTAAACTTGAAATTGGATAGTAAAAAAAGGAAAATTATCTCCTTTTTTCGCTGAGTACCAACTGAAAGACCTCATAAATTTAGTATCACTCTAATATTCTTAACTCACAAATATTTACATACATATCTCTCACTCTACACAATTACGAAACATTCAAACCTCATTAAATTTAATGTGTTGCATTTTATGGTACTTTATGTGCAGTTATTTACCCTAAAACGGAATGAAAATTTTATTACACATTTTTTCAAAATTATAAAATGTTAAGGTATGCGCACACTAACACATACAAGTAAAGTGCATTTACAAAACACATCACACACACATATATTAACATTTAAGTAAGATCTATGCATGCACTTAAGCATACATATGTACATTCGCAATGAATGTATGTAACGGCTAATACAATATTAGCTTTTGAGTTTTACAACAAAAAAAAAGTTAAAAATTTTGTAAAATTTTTGTGTTGTTATATTAGTCAAATATATTTTGAGTAGGTTTATTCTAGCTCGAGGTCATTATTTTCTTTGCTCATTAAAACTATGATATTCCCATAGAATAGTTTTCAAGAAATGTATTAATATTTTAGTTTGATCATAAACGATTTGTCATTAAAGATCCCTTTGCAGAAATTTTGCTGAACTGGCAGCAGCTTTTGGAAAGGAAACTCGAGTCAAGGAGCGCATCCAAACCTGCTGAATTCATGCATGATTCTCTAAGGCGATGTCACACTTTAGAGCGCTAGTTGGATACACCGAAAAAGCGCTCTTAAGATGCTCTGAATTCACATCTCTTTAGAGCGCTGAAAAAATCGCTATAAAGGTCACTGCATGTATATTTTTCATTCATGTATATTTTTAGAGCTGATTTAACTATTTCTGAAATAAAATTTACAAAATCTGAAATACAATTGACTATTTCTGTATGCAATTGGAAAATCTTAAATACAATTGACTAATTCTGAAAATCAGTTGACTCCCTGCAAGCATTTGGAAGAAATATTGCCTAAGAGATCCAATTGCCTAAGATTTCCAATTATATTTCGAAAATTTCAAATTATATTTCAGAAACTTCAATTATATTTCAGATATCAACATTTATAACCAAAAAGATTTTAATTACATTTAAAAAATGTTCAATTATATTGGAAATTTTTGAAATATAATTGGACATTTTTAAATATAATTGAAGATTCTAAAATATGATTGGACATTTTTTGTAATATAATTTTTATTTTCTGGAACTAAAGTGGAAATGGTGTACTCAATTTTTTTTTTATTTAAAATGTTAGGTGTTATGATTGAAGCAATCTTTGCAGAGCTGATTAATGCGCAATAATGATGCAGTGAAATCATGTGTCTTTGCCTAAAACTCATGGTTTTTTATTCAAAAAGTGTTAAATATATTTATTCAAAAGAAATTATATCTTGAGTTTTATATAAAAAATCTTAACAAAAAATTTTAATTTTTTCCCCTTACTTATACTGCATCCTCAAGAGCGCTCTTTGGATGCGCTTGGGTATGCTATAAAAATATGTTGTGTCGCCAAAATCTCGATTTATTTTTGCTGGGATAGATTTTTTAATATTTGCTAAATAATATTGACAATGAAATCTGACAAATTCCGAAACACGTGTCGATTAAGTCTTGCAAAAATTACCAACATAAATCAATTTAAAAGAGAAAAATAATTTTCTTAAAAATTAATTAATAAAATAAATAAGACCTCGAGCTAGAATAAGCCGACACAAAATATATTATTTGAAAGGTCGAATAAAATAATTTTTATTTTTTAATAAAAATTAATCAGAATTAGTCAAATATTTTATTTATATTTCTTTATTTATGGAATCGACTTAATCTTATTAAAGCTTTATAAATTTCGTACATGAGATATTTCAAATACATATGAGGCATTCCACACCAAATGTCTCGCTACAGAAAAACATGTGTCCCGTTAATTTCTGAATAGGTTGTTTGGATAGCCCTATATGAAACTAAGAAAATTGCGTTTTTGGTTTTTCAATTTTTCAAAAACTGGGCTTATTGGAAAAATTGTCAAATTTGTGGCGAGTTGCCTTGATTAAATATTTATCACATTAAAACGGAATGCACCACAATCTCAAAAATTTACATTCTTATAAAGTTTTGTTTGGGCTATCGATTAAATTTTTTTTTTTGGAAAATTTTCAGAACCCGTTCTTTTTTTTCTTTTTTAAATTTTTTTTAAAGTTTAGATGTTTGTCCATCCACACAAAAAAAATTCAGAAACACGTTCTTCGTTTTTTTCGAGAAAATCGCATTTGAACTTTAAATTTCATAACAATTTTGTAATTTGCTTGTATTTTCTTGATTTAACGTTGCGAATGAGTAATATTTATGCAATTAATAATACTCATTCGCAGCGTTAAATCAAGAAAATACAAGCAAATTACAAAATTGTTATGAAATTTAAAATTCAAATGCGATTTTCTCGAAAAAAAAAGAAAAACGTGTTTCTGAATTTATTTGTGTGGATGGACAAACATCTAAACTTAAAAAAAAAAAATTAAAAAAGAAAAAAAGGCATAAATTGACATTTTTAAAAAATGGAAAATTTCAGAACGGGTTCTGAAAATTTTCAAAAAAAAAAAAATTAATCGATAGCCCATACAAAACTATATAAGAATGTAAATTTTTGAGATTGTGGTGCATTCCGTTTTAATGTGATAAATATTTAATCAAGGCTACTCGCCACAAATTTGACTATTTTCCCAATATTTGACCACGCCTTCTAAGCCCAGTTTTTGAAAATTAGAAAAACCAAAAACGCAATTTTCTAAGTTCCATATAGGGCTATCCAAACAACCTATTCAGAAATTTACGGGACACATGTTTTTCTGTAGCGGGACATTTGGTGTGGAATGCCTCATATGCTTTTTCGAACTTTTTGTTTTAATTTCAATAAGTAAACAAATAATAAAGGCCTTGAGCTTAATTATTCGTTTACTTATTGAAATTCTCAATAAATTTTTACCAGTAAAAAATTTCAATAACCTAAAAAAATTTGGACAACATTTAAATGTAGTTTTAGAAAAAAATATGAAAAAATTATTGGAAGTAATTACACCGTACAACACTACTTTTAACACCAGATCGAGACCACATACACTTGAAAGTCGTAGAGCCCCTTTGGAGCAAAACTGCATTTACAGTTTTTCATTCGGTGATCATTTGTCATTATTAGAGGCCTTAAAAGTTTTGAAGGACATTTAAAGTAAAAACAAGTGAGAGTGTTACATTCGGCTGTGCCGAATCTTTTATACCCTCCAAAATGTAAAAAAAAACAATATAAAAAAATCCAGGGGCGTCTTTTTTTTTGGGGGGGGGGGGGGGTTGGTGGGAGACGTTAGGGGCACCTTTTCCTTGCGATTTTGAACTTCTTTTAAGATAAGAATGTTGCATTTGCTTAGCAAAAGTACAAAAAACCCTTCAAAAAATGCGTTTTTTCTGAGGTTGGTTTAGTTCTCCAAGGGCGAACTTTTTTCCCCTTGGTCCGATTTTGCCCATTTCCGAACTTAACCTGCCTAGGAATATAAGACATATTTGTGCCAAACTTCGGAAGTCTAGCTCTTTTATTTTGGACTGTATCGTGTCTTCTGCAGACGGACAGACGGACGGACGGACATCGCTAGAATGTCTTAGAATCGATCACTGATCAATAAAATATATACTTTATGGGGTCCTAGACCGATATTTCGATGCGTTACACACGGAATGACAAAGTGAGTATACCCCCATACTGTGGTTGGAGGGTATAAAAATAAATATTTCTACTTATCCTTCGATGCTGAAATAAAAATCAAATGGAAGAGTAAGGTCTCCTCGATTTTTTTTCATATGTTTGTTTTGTCATATCAAGTTGAATGGAAAAATATTTCATCCGACAAATTTAAAATTACGTTTTACGAAATAAAAAAACGACCACCCTAATATTAAAGCATACCATTCCTCAAAGTAAAACAATGGGACAAACGATAAAACAGACCGTAAAGGCTGGTTGCAAAATAAATTACTTCCTTTACCAACTATAGAAATGAATATAAAATGAGAAACTAACAGGTGTAAGTACTTTCAAAGTTACCCCATCGTTTACATGAATGCGGTATGATAATACGGACGTCCTTACACATTAGAGGTGTCCTTAAAAACGAAAATCACAATTTTATACCTGGTAGGGTCCTATATTGTTCTTTAGTATCTAAAAATGAGTGAGCCAAAATTTGGGGACAATCGGCTAAAAATAACTCGTGCCGAAAATGGATTGAAGTTTTGGGACATTCTTGTATGAACGAAAAATGCTTTTTTTCTAGCTTTTGGAAAAATATTGGTATTTGATATTTTTTGTTAAATTTTTTGTGAAATAATGTGAAAATGGTATTAAATTACCTTTCCAAAACGACTAAAAAAATTAAAATCGGATGAAAAATAAGCATTTTACTCATACATGCCCCAGACCATTGTATGGTTTTTAGAGCCATAATTTAAAAATTTTCAAAATTTTTGGGCAAAAAAATAATAAAAATTTAATTTTACTTTATGATCAAATTGAAAACATGTTTAAGATTAAAAATACCAGATATGGTAATCAAGCTTTTTTTTTATTTGGCGCGGGTAGTGATAAAATTTCCGCGGATTCCAAATAAAATGCGTTTTTCTACAATAATTAAGCAAGTTTTGGAAAATTTGTGCTCTATTGTGCGGATCGAAGTGTAAAACGTAAATTCTGTAACTTTTGAAAAATCGGATATATGCAGATATTTTGTATTATAGAAATGCATAACGTCTCAAATGTGTCATTTCACCTCGACGAAAACGGGTTAAAGATGCCCGAATTCTCAAAAAATTTACAGAATTTATGTATTTCACTTCGTATACTACAATACAGAAAATTGTTTCCCATATTTGCTAAATTATTTTAGAAAAACACATTTTCTTTGGAATCCGCGGAAATTATATCACTACCCACGCCAAATGAAAAAAAAGTTAGACTACCATATCTGTTAGTTTCTATCTATAACATGTATTTAATATAATTATAAAGTAAAATTTAATTTTTTTTATTTTTTTGCCTAAAAATTTTGAAAATTTTAAAATTTTGGCTTTAAAAACCATGCAATGGTCTGGGGCATGTATGCGTAAAATGCTTATTTTTCATCCGATTTGAATTTCTTTAAGCTTTTTGGAAAGGTAATTTATTACCATTTTCATATTATTTAACAAAAAAATTAACAAACAATTACATATACCAATATTTTTCAAAAAACTAGAAAAAACGTGTTTTTTCATCAGATAAGAGTGCCCCAAAACTTCAATCCATTTTCGGCACGAGTTATTTTTATCCGATTGTCTCCAAATTTTGGCTCACTCATTTTTAGATACTAAACTACAATTTAGGACCCTACCACGTATTAAAAAGTGATTTTGAAAAATTACCTTAGTCTTTAGGACACCTTTATTACACATACATTCTTGTACACCAGCATTCCTTTATTCATTCATTCTATACTTAACATAATTTTTTTTCCATCTTTTACGATTATAAAGTGCCATAAAGCACAAGTGACTTTTAAGCAAAACAAAGCATTTCACCATAAATTCTGTCACAAACTGAGAGTAGGCTCATAAAAAAAAAAAAATGTGAAAAGAAAGGAAAATCTAACATTAAAAGCAAAAAGGAAGAAGGAAGAAGGAAGAAACAAACGAACAAGTAAATGACATCATCATCATAATCAGTGTCCCTATCATCCTTGACTGTGAAGGTACATACATAGCTACAGATATTGTCAATAGAACGACAGTAGAGGTAATAATATTCAAACAACAAGTATGAATTTATGGAAAGTAAGAGAACTTAGAATTATGTTTGTAGTCGGGGAATTTTTCTATTATGAAAAATTTCATTCAGAATTTGAGACATTTTTGGTATAAAAAAAGTCCTAAATTTTGGGGCATTTTTTGCTTAGAAAAAGTTTCAGATTTTGAGAAAATTTTCGTATAGAAAATGTCTCACAAGGGAAGTCTCCCTGGTGTCACCCTCCGATCTTCATGAAATTTGGATATGTTGTTAAGAACGAAAATTAATTCGACACGTATTTTTTTTTAGCGGCCCAAACTCATTTTTAGGGGGGGTCGATTTGTATGGGGGGAAATTGACCTTTTTCAGTTTTTTACAATTTACGCCTATTTAAACAAAATTATTATAGGCATGTGTGGTATCAGATTAAAGGTATTAAAAATACCTATCTCGTGGTGCTAACAACGGGCCGAAGAAGTTAATATTTTTCGACTTATTAACAAAAATGTCCTAAAATTTTGGTATTTTACTCAATATGACAAAAAGTTGTGCATGTTTGGACACGTTCTTAGCACACGCAGATAGGTTTTCCAAAGACCTTTCATTTGGTATGTAACATGACTAGGTTTCTTTGCATAATTTAGGAGATAAACGAAAAAAACTGAAAAATGGCCTTGTCTTCCCCCCTCCTTTTTACCCCCTAAATATGAATTTGGGCCGCTAAAAAAAATACGTGTCCCTTTATTTTTTGTGCTCTACAAAATAAAACCAATTCCATAAAGATCCGCGGGTGACACTAGGGAGACTTCCCTTGTCAGATTCTGAGACATCTTTCGTAAAGAAAATGTCTCAGATTCTGAGACATTTTTCGTACAGAAAAAGTCTCAGATTCTAAGACATTTTTCGTATAGAAAAAGTCTCAGATTCTGAGACATTTTTCGTATAGAAAAAGTCTCAGATTCTGAGACATTTTCGTATAGAAAAAGTCTCAGATTCTGAGACATTTTTCGTATAGAAAAAGTCTCAGATTCTGAGACATTTTTCTTATAGAAAAAGTCTCAGATTCTGAGACATTTGTCGTACAGAAAAAGTCTCAGATTCTGAGACATTTTTCGTATAGAAAAAGTCTCAGATTCTGAGACATTTTTCGTATAGAAAAGTCTCAGATTCTGAGACATTTTTCGTATAGAAAAAGTCTCAGATTCTGAGACATTTTTCTTATAGAAAAAGTTTCAGATTCTGAGACAATTTTCGTATAGAAAAAGTCTCAGATTCTGAGACATTTTTCGTATAGAAAAAGTCTCAGATTCTGAGACATTTTTCGTATAGAAAAAGTCTCAGATTCTGAGACATTTTTCGTATAGAAAAAGTCTCAGATTCTGAGACATTTTTTGTACAGAAAAAGTCTCAGATTCTGAGACATTTTTCGTATTAAAAATAAGACAATTTTTGTATAGATTATGTATAAGATTCTGAGACAATTTTCATGTAGAAAAATTCTCAGATTCTGAGACATTTTTCGTATAGAAAAATTCTCAGATTTTGAGACACTTTTCGTATAGAAAAATTCTCAGATTTTGAGACACTTTTCGTATAGAAAAAGTGTCAAATTCTAAGACATTTTTCGTATAGAAAAAGTATCAGATTCGGAGACATTTTTCGTAAAGAAAAAGTCTCAGATTCTGAGACATTTTTCGTATAGAAAAAGTCTCAAATTCTGAGACATTTTTCGTATAGAAAAAGTCTCAAATTCTGAGACATTTTTCGTATAGAAAAAGTCTCAGATTCCGAGACATTTTTCGTATAGAAAACTTCTCAGATTCTGAGACATTTTTCGTATAGAAAAAGTATCAGACTCTGAGACATTTTTCGTATAGAAAATTCTCAGATTCTGAGATATTTTTCGTATAAAAAAGTCTCAGATTCCCACACATTTTTCATTTAAAAATAATTTAGATTCTGAGATATTTTTTGTATAGAAAAGAATCTCTGAGACATTTTTCTTAAAGAAAATGTCTCAGATTCTGAGACATTTTTCGTATAGAAAAAGTGTTTCAAATTCTGAGACATTTTTCGTTTAGAAAAAGAATCTCAGATTCTGAGACATTTTTCGTAAAGAAAAAGTGTTTTAGATTCTGTGACAGTTTTCTCTAAAGAAAAAATGTTTCAAATCTGAGACATTTTTCGTATTGGAAAGAGTCTCAAAATAAATTTTTGTATAGAAAACAATCTCTGAGGCATTTTTCGTTTTCTGAGACATTTTTCTTATAGAAAAAGTCTCAGATTCTGAAACATTTTGCGTATAGAAAAAGTCTCAGATTCTGAGACATTTGTCGTATAGAAAAAGTTTCAGACTCTAAGACATTTTTCGTATAGAAAATTCTCAGATTCTGAGACATTTTTCTGACAGAAAAATTCTTAGATTCTGAGATATTTTTTGTATTGAAAAAGTCTCAGAATCCCAGACATTTTTCAAAAAGTGTTTTAGATTCTGAGACATTTTTCGTACAGAAAAAGTGTTTCAGATTCTGGGACAGTTTTCTCTAAGGAAAAAATGTATCAAATCTGAGAGATTTATCGTATTAGAAATAGTCTCAGAGGTTTTTGTTGTATAGAAAAGAATCTCTGAGACATTTTTCTTATAGAAAAAGTCTCAGATTCTGAGACATTTTTCGTATTGGAAAGAGTCTCTGAGATATTTTTGAATAGAAAACAATCTCTGAGAAATTTTGCGTATAGAAAAAGTCTCAGATTTCGTATAGAAAAATTTTTCTGATTCTGAAACATTTTTCGTATAGAAAAATTCTCAGATTCTGAGACATTTTTCGTATAGAAAAAGTCTCAGATTCTGAGACATTTTTCGTAGAGAAAAAGTCTCAGATTCTGAGAAATTTTTCGTATAGAAAACTTCTCAGATTCTGAGACATTTTTCGTATAGAAAAAGTCTCAGACTCTTAGACTTTTTTCGTATAAAAAAGTCTTAGATTCCCACACATTTTTCATTTTAAAAAAATTTAGATTCTGAGATATTTTTTGTATAGAAAAACTATCAGATTCTGAGACATTTTTCCTATAGAAAAAGTCTCAGATTCTGAGACATTTTTGCAATAGAAAAAGTCTCAGATTCTGGAATATTTTTTTCATAGAAGATATTTCAGATTCTGATGAAATGTCTCAGATTCTGAGAAAAATTCAGATTCTGAGAAAAATTCTTAGATTCTGAGACATTTTTTGTATAGAAAAGAATCTCTGAGACATTTTTCTTAAAGAAAATGTCTCAGAATCTAAGACATTTTTCGTATAGAAAAATGTCTCAGATTCTAAGACATTTTTGGTATAGAAAAAGTGTCTCAGATTCTGAGACATTTTTCGTATAGAAAAAATGTTTTAGATTCTGAGACATTTTTCGAATAGGAAAAGTGTTTCAGATTCTGGGGCAGTTTTCTCTAAGGAAAAAATGTCTCAAATCTGAGAGATTTATCGTATTGGAAATATTCTCAGAGATATTTGTTGTATAGAAAAGAATATCTGAGATATTTTTCTTATGGAAAAAGTCTCAGATTCTAAGACATTTTTCGTATTGGAAAGAGTCTCTGAGATATTTTTTGTATAGAAAACAATCTTTGAGACATTTTTCGTTTAGAAAAAGTCTCAGATTCTGAGATATTTTTCGTGTAGAAAACTTCTCAGATTCTGAGACATTTTTCGTATAGAAAAACTATCAGATTCTGAGACATTTTTCCTATAGAAAAAGTCTCAGATTCTGAGACATTTTTGCAATAGAAAAAGTCTCAGATTCTGGAATATTTTTTTCATAGAAGATATTTCAGATTCTGAGATATTTTTGGTATAAAAATAATCTCAGATTCAGATTTTCGTATAGAAAATTTTTCAGATTCTGATACATTTTTAATATAGAAAAAAAAAAATCTCAGATATTCTGAGACAGTTTTTGTATAGAAAAAGTGTCTTTGAAACATTTTTGGTATAGAAAAAGCTTCAAAAAAACCCATTCCTAAAAAAAGTGTCTCAGATCGGATTCGTTAAAAATTGTTTTCTTAAAAAAAATTCTGTTTTCTGATAAAAAAAACATAATGCAACGACTATATTCTGTTAAATTGAAAATAAAAAATGTGTATGTATGCGCTTGTACCAACACTATTTTATAAATTGCTCCACAAAGTATGCTACAAACAAAAGAAGAACGTGAATAATAGTATACCCTTGGGTATACAAAGATTTTATTTCTTTGTATATTTTAAAAACAAACATAGATTATTCTTGTATACAAAAAAAAAATCTTGGTGTTTTAAATATTACAAACAGTAGAGACTTAATTGTTCTGAATAAAATTGTGTTCTATTCAGAACTTTAACAAAAGTCGATTATTAGTTTTCAAGGGTACAAAATAGTTTTTTAAACTCAAGTTTCCTTTTTTGTCCTCATAAGACTTTCAATCCGCGTCCTTTTAAACTTTCTTTCACTGTACTAAAAAATAATAATTTTCATTTGTTTTTCTACACTTTTGTAGGTCACATGATGTGTTAAATTTTTATTCACCGTTTATAAGTGTTTATTAAATGTAAGAATAGGAAATTTCCACTTAATAAAATTTAGACAGAGATTTTAAAAAATATGTTAACTGAATGTATTTGAAAAAAAAAATGCTAATTTACATATAAATCTTAAAATAATTGTAATATTAGGTGTATTTTTTTCGAGTATTTATTTAACAAACAAACTAAATCCAATTACCAAGTTATATTCAAAAAGGTGTGAAGTAATGGTACTCCGTCATACAATATTACCTCACTGGGGGATCCTACTAGGGGATCCTACTAGGGGGTACCATGTGAGCGGTTCTAGCTGATGTCCTAAATTTTGATGGCTCACATACAGAAAAATAAAAAAAAAATGTTTAGTAAATTTTTTAATACTATTGAGTAAAAAATTACTCAATTTTGAACCAGTAAACGATAGTATTGAGTAAGCATTTAATAATAATTTACTAAATGTATGGCAAAAAATTTGAGTAAATTTTTAATTGATACAATTAAAACTTTATTCAAAACTTTTTGTTTTCTTTAATTAAGTTTTTAATTGTGTCAAGTAAAAGTGTAACCAAAATAAACGTAAAAGAAAACATAACGAAGACAATGAACGTAAAAGAAGACACCAATAACATCAACGCCAGCTACATAGTTGCCATAAATTAAAAATCTGTGATATAGAAGTAATATGTTTTTGAATTTAAATTTATGTTTTATTTTTTTAATGTTTTATGTTAAATGTTAAATGTAAACGGGTTTTCTTTTAAATGTAACAACTTTAAATACTGTAAGTTATATGTTTTTTGGAAAAAAGTTTTTGTTTAATAAATGTTTTTATTATTAAATAGACGACCCCTGATGAAGTCGGCATATACCGACGAAACGTTGGGAAAATTGTAATGAAAATTTTGTTTTAATTACAAAGAAAACGTTAGGCCTTATTAGCTTAAAAACAACACAATTTGGAATATCGCAACAATTGGCCAAAATCAGATTTCAACATCAAAATTAATTAATTTAGGATTTTTTATTTTAAGCAAGTTTCAAATGGCGAAACAAATATTTGCCTACGGATGCAAAATAATGCTTGTAACAGTTCGAATACATGTTTTTTTAAATCAAAAATTTTACACCAAATACCATTAAATCGGGCGGGGGGGCTGCGGGGGATGTAGGGGTGTCTGAGAACGCAAAAAAATTTGTTACCATTTTAATGCATACATGCACAAAAAATAAACAGCATAGCCCCATCTAGGTTGTTTCATATTAACTAAAACTTAAGGTTATCCAAAAAACACACCTATTGTTACCATTTTTTAAACTAGCAACATAAACAACTAAATTTTTTAAAACAAAATATTTACTTATTTAAAAATAATTTGAAATTTTGAGCTGCAGGTTATTGTTGTTTTTAATAAGTTTTTTGTGTATTAAATAAATATTTGACTACTGCTACTACTATTTTATTTATAAAACTTAATTGCAAAACTAAAAGATAATAAGCATTTTAGCAGCAAAGCTATTTTATATATTTTTTTTTTAGATTTTCCAAGAAAATATTTAATTTTTGGAAAACTTTAATTATTATTATTATACACTCCTTATGGCCTCCATTGGAGGTTATAAAATATCGAAATATCGCTACTATAAAGAATATTTATTATTGATCCATAATGGATTCTAAGACATTCTTTCAATGTTCACCTGTCGAGAAAACGACTAACAAGGGAAGTATCTCAACCCTTATGAACCGATTTGCCTTAAAACTTAAAATATATATCAAAGAGACAACTATAAGGTTGGGGTGTCTCGGCTTATCGGCCATATCGGGGATTTAGGGGTTCAAAACATGAGTCAAAAATGGCGAAAAAATCGTTTTTTGGATTTTTCAGCCATTTCTTTTTAAGAAACTATACACTCAAAATATTTTGTAGGCAAAAACAAATGAAAAACACACTTAAAACCCGTGAATAAACAATTGAAACCCAGTAATTATTCATTTGTTTTAACAAACATCAACATTTATTTTTTATTGTTGACAAAATTTTCTAAAATAAATAACATTAAACATTAAAAAATTACGTCTTTTTTACCAACAAATTCGAAAAAAATAACCTACGAAAACATTAAAAATTAATGATAGTTCTGTTATTTTTACCAAAAAATTTCAAAAAAATAACCTACGAAAACAATAAAAATTAATGATTTCTTAGGTAATTTTTTACAATTTTTTATTGAAATATTTTTTTTTAAATTTTTAATAAAATTTTTGGGTAATCGATCCCGCAATCAACTACATTCTGGCCAGACAGTCTACCCATCGTGCCAAAGTCTCTTGATTCAAACATGTTTTTATATTTCTATTAATAATTTTTTGATTTTTTTTTTTAAATAACTGACTTGTGTAGGTAAAAACTAATGATATTTCATTAAAAAATACCAACAATTTAAAAAAAAAATACTGACACAAATCATAAAAAATCAAAAGAATAATCAGTAGTTTTTACTTACAGAACAAAAATAAATGACTTTAAAAATTAAATGTTAATGAAAGTCTTTATTTTTTAGTGTGTTATTTTTGAAACAAAGGACTGAGGTAGTCATTAATAAAAACTGAACATCAAACAAATGTTTTTTCTTTTAAAAACGACTAAACGGAAAACTTTTTAAATAACCTACAAACAGTTAATGACATAATTTTTTGAGTGTATGTGTGTATTCGCATGCTATCCTATAAATAAACCATTAAAAAATATAATATTAAATAATTTTTAGGAAAAATTTCTTTATCAAAAATGTTTTTTTAACTAAAAAATGGGAAATTTTTTCCCATTTTCTAGTTCAAATTAGTCCTTCTTTTAAAGAAAAATATGGACTAAAAAGTAGGAATGCATGGCAATGGAGCTAAATCATTATCAATTTTCCTTGGATTTAGTTAGTTTTCCCATTTTTTTAGTTAGTTTTTTTTCTGAGAGTGGTTTCTACAAAAAACTTTAAACCCACAGGGGCACGGGTTAAAATTGTCCGATTTGGCTAAAAATTTAAACATAGAGTTTAAAAACCAAAACGATAATTTGCCAGGCAATCGACAAAAGTAATTTTTTGTGATAATACACTAAGAAAATTATGTCATTAACTGTTTGTAGGTTATTTTAAAAAGTAATCAGTAAAGTCATTTTAAAAGAAAAATCACTTATTTTATAAAGGATTTAATTTTTTTACTGTTTCTGTAGTTTAAAAAAAAATAATTTACTGTATTAAAAACGATTTTTCTGTTACATTTAATTTCGGCAGTAAAATATTTCTTCTATAGTTTTACTGTTTTTCAATACAAAATAACTGAATATTCACTAGTTTTTTAATGTTTTGGTTAGTCATTAAATTAACATTTAAAATTGACTGTAATGTGTTTTTATTTTAAATGAAAAAACAGTGGTATGGTTTTTAAATAAAATTTCATTTGTTTTAAGTGAATATTCACTGGAATTTACCTACATAATTCTTTGAGTGTACATAAAATTTGAAAAAAAATGTGAAAAACCGCATATTTTTGATGTTTTTTGATACATTTCAGAACACTATTAAGATTTCACGGATAGGAATAATATTTTTCTGTGGATATGTTTCATTTAAAGCAATATCTCTGCTAAAATCAAAATTTTGAAGAAGTCAAAACTACACTTAAAAAATTATGTCATTAACTGTTTGTAGTTTATTTAAAAAGTGTTCCGTTTAGTCGTTTTTAAAAGAAAAAACATTTGTTTGATGTTCAGATTTTATTAATGACTACTTCTGTCCTTTGTTTCAAAAATAACACACTAAAAAATAAAGACTTGCATTAGCATTCAATTTTTAAAGTCATTTATTTTTGTTCTGTAAGTAAAAACTACTGATTATTCTTTAAATTTTTAATGATTTGTGTAAGTAATTTTTTTTTTAAATTGTTGGTATTTTTTAAAGAAAAGTCATTAGTTTTTACCTACACAAGTAGGTAATTTTTTTGTAGAAAAAAAATTCAAAAAATTATTTATAGAAATATAAAAACATGTTTGTATCAAGTGACTTTGGCACGATGGGTAGAGTGTCTGGCCAGAATGTAGTTGATTGCGGGATCGATTCCCCAAAATTTTATTAAAAATTTTTAAAAAAATATTTCAATAGAAAATTGTAAAAAATAACTTACGAAATCGTTAATTTTTAATGTTTTCGTAGGTTATTTTTTTTTTAAATTTGTTGGTAAAAATAACAGAACTATCATTAATTTTTAATGTTTTCGTTGGTTATTTTTTTCGAATTTGTTGGTAAAAATGACTGAAAAAACCGTAATTTTTTAATGTTTAATGTTTTTATTTTAGAAAATTTTGTCAACAGTAAAAAATAAATGTTGATGTTTTTAAAACAAATGAATAATTACTGGGATGGTTTTCAATTGTTTATTCACTGGTTTTAAGTGTATTTTTCATTTGTTTTTGCCTACAAAATATTTTGAGTGTAAAAAAAAAAAAATTTTTAAATTTTTAGAGTAAAACCCCAACGGCTCTAAATTTTTTTTCCGAAGTCAATTTTAAAGTGGAAGGGTTTATCCCACCAAAATGATTTTTTTTCGTAAAAAAGCTAATCAAGTAAAATAATAAATAAACAAAAAAAAATAATAAAAAATCGAAAAAAGTTTAATTTTGTCCGATTTGACTAAAAATTTAAACATAGAGTTTTTAGACTAAAAACAAACCATAATTTTCCCTTCGATCGATTTACAACCAAAATTTAAAATTTGTCGGAATGTGTAATAACATTTATTTGGGTTATTATTTATTAATAATCTCACAAAATGAAAACAGCTTAATAAAACAAGTGAGAGTGGTAAATTAAATATAATTTTACCATATAAACTTTTTTACTCGGAAATCGGCAAATTTTTTTTATATTACTACATAATTCAAATTTCCATATTTGTTTTTAATTTTATTTTTAATTATATTTTTTCTCTTTTTTTTTTTGTAGATGGTTGCAACCGATGAAAATGCTTCCACACAAAATACACCGGATACTGGTGGTACATTTGGAAAGTTAAAACAAACACTTTCATCATCACTTTTAACAGCACAGGATAGAGGTAAGTTACTTATGTGTTTTATTTCTATTAGTTTTTTATAAAACTTAAAAAATTTTAAAAGTAATTGCTATTTATATATACCCAGCATTAAGTTAAAATTCAAACAAAAACCCATTGAACTTCTGAAAATTTCATATCAAAAATTCGGCCACTTTTTTTTGTCCATCCTCATATAAACAATTCAGAAACGAGTTTTTAGTTTTTTTTTTCGAGAAAATCGCATTTGAATTTTAAAATTTAAAATTTCATAACAATTTATAACAATTTAGTAATTTACTTGTATTTTCTTGTTTTAACAAAGCGATGAGTAATAATTATGCAATTAATAATACTCATTCGCAACGTTAAAGCAAGAAAATACAAGCAAATTACAAAATTGTTATAGAATTTAAAATTTAAATGCGATTTTCTCGAAAAAAAAAAAACGAAAATCGTCTGAGTTTTTTTTTGTGTGGATGGACAAACATCTAAACTTAAAAAAAAAAGGTGGCCGGATTACACTGTACAACAAAATCAAATTTTTTCCAAAATTACATGGTCAGACCAAAAAATTTTGATAGAAGAGACAAAAAAAATATACACGTGTATCGGCGTTTTGAAAGTTTACATCTGGGTTTCATTTTAGGGGGAGGTAAAGTTTCCCCCCAAATGCAAATGTTGTATTGTCAATCGTCATTGAATACCGAGTAAAGTTTACGTTTAAAGTATATGGTGTGTTCAGCAAATTTATGTAAAATGTTACGGAGAACATTTTTGTGGAATATTTTAACCCTCTAACTCCTCAAAATAAGGGTCTTTTTTGTTCTTCTTTTAAAAAAGTGTAAAGAACACCGTTAAGACGGGGATTTAAGGGGTTAAAATGTTGCGCAAAAATATTTGCCGTGAAATTTTACTATAAGTCCCTGAATACACCGAAACGGAAAATAGATCCAGAAAGTCAGAAATAAGACACAACAAAAGAGAGCTTAGGGTTAATTTCGCATTTATTAAGAAAATCGAGTAAAGCTTACGTTTAAAGTATATGGTGTGTTCAGCAAATTTATGTAAAATGTTACGGAGAACATTTTTGCATAATATATTAACCCTCTAACTCTTTTTTAAAAGAAGGACAAAAATAACCTTACCTTGAGGAGTAAGAAGGTTAACATATTCTATAAAAATGTTTTCCGTAACATTTTACATAAATTTACTGCACACACCATATACTTTAAACGTAAGATTTACTCGATTTTCTTAATAAATGCGAAATTAACCCTAAGCTCTCTTTTGTTGTGTCTTATTTCTGACCTTCTGGTTGAGTTTTCCGTTTTGGTGTATTCAAGGACTTATAGTAAAATTTTACGGCGAATATTTTTTCGGAACATTTAAACCTCTTAAATCCCTGTTTTAATGGTGTTTTTTGCTCTTTTTGAAAAGAAGGACAAAAAAGGCCCTTATCGTGAGGAGCTAGAGGGTTAATATATTCTACAAAAATGTTCTCCGTAACATTTTACATAAGTTTGCTAAACATAACATATACTATAAACGTAATTGTTTCGCGTACCCCCTAGTGGTACGCGTACCATAGGTTGGTAACCGCTGCTTTAAACGTAAGCTTTACTCGATTTTCTTAATAAATGCGAAATTAACCCTAAGCTCTCTTTTGTTGTGTCTTATTTCTGACTTTCTGGATCTATTTTCCGTTTCGGTGTATTCAGGGACTTATATTCAAATTTCACTGCAAATATTTTTGCGGACCATTTTAACCCCTTAAATACCTGTTTTAATGGTGTTTTTTGCTCTTTTTTAAAAGAAGGACAAAAAAGACCCTTACCTTGAGGAGTTAGAGGGTTAATATATTCTACAAAAATGTTCTCCGTAAAATTTTACATAAATTTTCTTAACATACCATAACATACTTTAAACGTAAGCTTTAATCGATTTTCTTAATAAGTGCGAAATTAACCCTAAGCTCTCTTTTGTTGCCTCTTATTTCTGAATATCTGGTTGAGTTTTCCGTTTTGATGTATTCAAGGACATATAGTAAAATTTCACGGCGAATATTTTTGCGAAACATTTAAACCCCTTAAATCCCCGTTTTAATGGTGTTTTTTGCTCTTTTTAAAAAGAAAGACAAAAAAGACCCTTATCTTGATGAGTTAGAGGGTTAACATATTCCACAAAAATGTTCTTCGTAACATTCTACATAAATTTGCTGAACACATCATATATTTCAAACGTAAACTTTACTCGATATTCAATGACTATCGACAATACAACATTTGCATTTAGGGGAAACGTTACCTCCCCCTAAAATGAAACCCAGATGTAAACTTTCAAAACGCCGATACACGTGTATTTTTTTTTGTCTCTTCTATCAAAATTTTTTGGTCTGACCTAGTAATTTTTTTTTGTGTTGTGCCGTGTTATTGATAAATTGCCTTTTTTTAAAAATGGAAAATTTCAGAACGGGTTCTGAAAATTTTCCAAAAAAAAAATATTTGTCGATAGCCCATACAAAACTATATAACAATGTAAATTTTAAAGATGGTGGTGCATTCCGTTCGCCATAAATTTTACCATTTTTCCAATATTTGACCACGCCTCCTAAGAACAGTCTTTGAAAATTTTAAAAACCAAAAACACAACTTTCTTAGTTCCATATAGCGCTATCCAAAGAACCTATTCAGAAATTTACGGGACACATGTTTTTGCCACAGAATGGTATTTTAACAAGTACAAACATATTTTTTTACAAACCCGGGTGAAAATGACCATGTATGTTCATACATGCTCATTAGGGCGTTTCATCAAAAACTTTTTTTTTGATTTTTGCTACTCTTGAAGCGGAATATGAATTCTTATGGCCTAAAAGATTTTTGAGATTTTTTTCAGATTTTTGGAAGGTCGGGATCAACTCGCTCAAATCGATTTTATACAAAAAATGAGATTATGAAACATCATTTTATTTTATTTTTTCCCCTGGTGCCTTTTTTTACAAAACTGGATACATTACTTCTAAATGTTGCTAGCCTCCTAAAAAAAAATATTTGCGGTCAAAATTATAAGTTCAAGGGTCACTAAGATGACCTTAAAAGTAAAAATTCAGAATTTCCCGTGTTTTAACCTCAATAATTCGAGAAATAAGCTATGTATGAACGTCATGTTGAATCCGTTATATAGGTCTTTAAAACACCTTTCATTTAAAACCAATCTGACTATTGTCACTTTTGTAGAAATGTTAAAAAAAATAAAAAAACTGGGAAAAACTCATTTTCTCCCCCATTTTATCGAAAATTGAACTGGTGCATTAGGTAGTTTTTTTTTGTAAAGTTAAAATAATAACTTTTAAAGACTTTTTATAGATTGTAGTTAGTGTTTCCAAACCGGTTAACCAAAAAACCGGTTTTTTGTCAAAAAAACCGGTTTGACAAAACCCGGTTTTCCGGTTTGGAAACACTAATTGCAATCAAAAAAACTTCTTCTAAGTTTATTATTTCAACTTTACAAAAAAACTACTAATGGATTCCCTTCGATTTTCTGTAAAATGGGGGAAAAAATGAGTTTATCTTAGTTTTTTAATATTTCTACTAAAGTGACAAACGTCATTTTGGTTTTAAATTAAAGGTATTAGAAAGACCTACCTAACGGATTCATCATTACGTTCATATATTGCATATTTCTCAAATTATTAAGGTTGGAACACGAGAAATTCTGAATTTTTACTTTAAAGGTCATCTTAGTGACCCTTGAACTTATTATTTTGACCGCGAATATTTGTTTTTAGGAGGCTAGCAACATTTAGAAGTATTATATCCGGTTTTGTTAAAAAAAGGCACCAGAGAACAAAAAATAAAAAAAAAATGTTTCATAACCCCATTTTTTGGATAAAATCGATTTGAGCGAGTTGATCCCGACATTCCAAAAATCTGAAAAAAATCTCAAAAATCTTTTAGGCCATAAGAATTCATATTCCGCTTCAAGAGTTGCAAAAATCCAAAAAAAAGTTTTTGATGAAACGCCCTAATGCTCATACATGATTCCATGTATGATAGTATATGAACAATATATGGAAATGTATGTCATATACGGGAGCATATATGAACATACACAAGTAATGTAATATTCCATATATGTAAATTAGAGTGTCCCTTATTTTGGAAATGTTGGAAATCTTGAGACGGTACCCGCTCATTTTTTTCCTTTTGACTTAAAAATAACTCAGGAAAAATTTTACGCCCCTAGGACCACGCCTTCCCTACGCGACGGGGCCTTAAAGAGCGGGGCCTAAAAAATCATTTTTCCATACAAACCAAAAAAATTTTTTTTTGATTTTTAATTTTTTTGTTATTAATTATTATATTACTTGGTTTGCTTATTCACGACAAAAAATTTGATTTTGGAGGGATAAGTCTTTCAGCGCTAAAAAATTTTTCGCAAAAAAAAAATTTGGGCGGCCGGGGTCCTACAGTAAAAAATTTTTAAAAAATATTTTTTTTTAGTTTTGACCAGCAACGGTTTTAGCTGCTATGTTGCTTTAAATGATATATATTCCAAAAAAAAAATTATTCATATCTGTGACATCTTTATCTTTTTCGAAAAAAAAAATTTTGAGCCGTAGGAATCCTACGGTAAAAAATTTTTAAAAAATATTTTTTTTTAGTTTTGAAAAGCAATGGTTTTAGTTTTTATGTTGTTTTTAATGATATATATTCCAAAAAAAATATTATTCATATTTGTGACATTTTTATCGTGTATCGAAAAAAATCATCAATGCATTTTTTACCCTTTTTTAGAACACGATTAAGATGTCACAGATACAAAAAATATTTTTTTATGAATATATATCATTTAAAGCAACATAGCAGCTAAAACCGTTGCTGGTCAAAACTAAAAAAAAATATTTTTTTAAAATTTTTTACTGTAGGACCCCGGCGGCTCAAAATTTTTTTTTACGAAAAATTTTTTAGCGCTGAAAGACTTATCCCACCAAAATCAAATTTTTTGTTGTGAATAAGCAAACCAAGTAATATAATAAATAATAACAAAAAAATTAAAAATCAAAAAAAAAATTTTTTGGTTTGTATGGAAAAATGATTTTTTAGGCCCCGCTCTTTAAGGGCCCGTCGCGTAGGGAAGGCGTGGTCCTAGGGGCGTAAAATTTTTCCTGAGTTATTTTTAAGTCAAAAGGAAAAAAATGAGCGGGTACCGTCTCAAGATTTCCAACATTTCCAAAATAAGGGACACTCTAATGTAAATGTATGCATCTATGTGTGAATATGTAAATGTCATACAACTTCATACATGTCCGACCAAACGTTCCGGTTCGGTAACGTAGTTTGACAAAACTCGCTCGGCCACTGTTTGGGGTTCTTCCAAATTTTGGCTAAACTTTACCGAACTTTTGTATGCATTGTTTAGTGTTTTCCCAATTAAGTAAACCACATTATCAGTGCAACTATCCTACACTATGAATCGGGCTATTGTTTTAAAGAAATACTAACTTTTTTTCGAAAAACTCGACTCGAGCTATATTTTTCCACTTCTTTTAAGCATACAAAAGTATAGAATATTTATTTTTTATCTATAAAATTTCGCAACTAAAAAAAGAAAAAACTTTTTTAAATGAATTGAATTCGTTTTTTATGATTTGTTTTTAAAATAGTTCGGCAGAACTTTGCAAAATTAGACGAAGTTTGTGTTCATGTATGGGTTCAGTCTGAAAAAGTCTTTCGGTACTAATGATCATACATCATCAAGAATGATAACGTAAATAACCAAATTTTGAAGAAAATGCGAACACTCTGACGGTATTACTGTCCGAGCTGCGAAGGATTTCATTCCTTAATTAGATTTGGTGTTCAGAATTAAACTTCAATGATTGCATTCCCCAATCACAATTTATCGAATGAATTTACATTTGATTTTAAAATATGGAATGCATTCCATTTTTTTTTCATTCGACTTTGAAAAATTGAATGCGTAAGTTTTTATAAATTCGATTTTTAAAAGTCTCATGATGAATAAATGAATGAAATAAAGAATGCATTTAATTTTTAAAATTCTCATAAACAAGAATTCGATTTAATATTAAAAACCTAATGCATTCCAAGGAATATTGATATTAAAAAATAATTGCATTCAGTGACTATTAAAATCAAATGGATTTTATTTGTGAATTCATTCGAAAAGTAATAAATTCTTCGAAGCTTAGGTTACCCTAAAGTATCATAAAGTTCAAAGTATATTTCTAAAATATTCGTTAGTTTTTATTAAAAAACAGTGACATAAATAAATACAAATTATTTATATTTGAAAAAATTTCAATTAATAGACGTTTTATGCAAAAAAAAAAAAAAAAAACAAAAAAAAAAAATTATGCATACAAATTCATGTATGACAATGTATGATCATTAATGTACATGCACCCTCAAATTACGGATATGCACTTGTATGGACATCCATATATGCATCATATATGAACATACATGGTCATTTTTACCCGGGAAGAAAAAAATTTTCGCGGAAATTTTTTTTTCATCAAAAAAGTTTTTTGCAAATAATCTTTTTTACATTGCACTATGGTTCCAAATCCATTTTTTTTGGCAGAAATTAAAAAAATAAAATTTAACAAATTTTCAAAAGCTTATACATTTCCTCAATGTCAACACTATAAGCAATCAAGAAAGTATAATGAAAAAAAATTGGTGCCAATACTGTCAGTTTGCTAGGCTTTCAAAGTTGAAAGTTTTAAGACGTATAATACAACCGGAGTGAAATCAATATTACAGTTATACAAACGGCAAATGGGAAAAACTTAAATTATAAAGAGGCTAAAGGGACAAATTAAAACCTAAGGATACTAGTTCTTGTTTAAAATTCCTATTTTACAGTTAATGCATCCTTGGCGTTATTCTTGGGTGTTTTGATTATGAGGATTTTGGAGCCAAAATAGCCTATATCTTTCGTGGACAAAAAGTTGTGTTTGGGCACGAACTTGCATGAGTCTTTAAACGTGAAAGTGTTTTCAATATTGTATACTTAATATTAAAATTTACATCTTGCCAGCATTTTTTGGCAAACTCCCACAATTTCCATTTTAGTTTAGCACAAATTTCGGCCAAATTTGCTGTTTTTTGCGTGACACGTTTTCAAATTATTTTTTTTATAATTTTTTTTACCTTCCGTAAAGCTAATTAATTAAAAAAAATATATTTAAAAAAAAAAAAATTTCCAAAAAAAAAAAATTTTTTTTTTTTGACAATCGATTTTTGATTGCGCTAAGAGATAAAAATCATCCCAGAATTAATCCAAGTGACCTTGCTTCATTTTTTGAATTTATGCCAAAAAAAATGCATTTGGGACCATAGTGCATTGTAGAGGGTATTTATATATCCGGCAAGGCCGAATTTAACTTTTTGACTTGTTTTTCTTAAAGATTTTTACACGATGAAGGGTATGAAAGATTCGGCACAGCCCAATTTAACACTTTCACTTTTTCATTCAGTTTTTATATCCATTCTTTATCACTAATTCTCTAAAGAAATGTTAAAACTTAATCCCCAACTATGGGCTGTGAGTTTAAATAAGAAAAATATTAGCTGTCAAATAAATGACATTTTATATAATTGAAGTTTTTCCCACAAACATTTTCTTTTCTAAAACTTTATAGTTGAGTTTCACAACTTACTAGATCCATGATTAAATATTGGTGCTACATGTGACACCTGAAAAATATTTATAGCACACAAGAAAATCGTGTATTTCCTCATACAAAAAATAACTTTTAGTTCTAAAAATAAATTTTTTATATAAAAGGCAAACTTTTATAAATTTCAACAAAATTCACGTTGTTTAAAGGTAAATTATGAAGAAGCAAAAAAACTAAAAAAAAAAAAAAAATGGAAAAAAGAACAGAAATAATTTGTTGAAGTACCCGCCTGTAAAAGTTCTTGGTTTTTATGGTTATGCTCCTCCATACATTATAGATGGAGAGTACATGTCTGTATATCCAAGTTGATTCACATTGCGGTGGCCCATGGATTTTAGTTATATGCACATGACAGCAGTTGTTGCAGTTATATTTACGACCATAACAGGTTCACTTAAACGCATAAGATGGGTGATGGTAGTGGTAGTAAAAAGTAAGGAGGTTTGATGTGGGTGTGTGTATGTGTGTGCAATGTGCATGTGCTTTTAAAAAGGATACTTAAGGGACAAACATTACAAGTACAAAAACCACGTAATAGAAAAATTTTTCACATTTGTTCAAATCGTTTTTTTTTCTTGGTTGGTGAGGTAGCTGTTTAAAGGGGGCGGGGGGGTTGTTTTATCTCCAAGTTAAAATGTGTTATGAAATCATTGTTTGCAATGAGAATATAAATTTTAAATGTGTGTGTGTGTTTTTTTTAAATATCTGTATGGACTTACACTTGGGACATTTAAATAGTAGAGTGTCCTTTACAATAAAGTATATATATGTTTGGTTTGTGGGAATAGATTATACTGAACGACAATATGAAAAGAATAGTGTTCTTTTTTTTTTTTTTTTGTTTTACTTAAACCAATACTCAGGGGATGCCCCCTACTGATGCTGTGCATTGTATTGATCAGGAAAATAAGGTATGGGAAGGAGGAAAGAGGGAGTAGTGTTTGTGGATATTTGATTTAAATTTTTGTAAGTTATAAGTGACAGGAAAGACCTCTGAAGGGAGTTTATTCCACATACGAATTGTTCGACTGAAAAACGAATTTTCTCTGTAATGCGTTGTGCGAAACACAGGACAATCAACAACATACGGGTGTGCTCTACGAGACAAGCGAGTATTCCGAACAAACACTCGGGCCTGGGGAATTATTTCGCTTATCTCAGATGAACACCTCCCATGATAATATCGATAGAAGAGTGTCACACAACCCACATTCCGACGATGCTCCAATGAATCAATAGAGTTGGATACACTACTGTCATTGATAAGCTTCACCGCCCTCCCCTGGACACGGTCCAGAAGCTTCAGAATAGACTCTGAAGCCCCTGCCCATATGTGAGAGTTGTATTCCATTTTCGGCCGGATATAGCTGGTATAAATAGTAAGGAGATCGGATGGAGTGAAGTAAGTCTTGCACCGTTTCAGAAAACCAAGACACTTGAATGCTTCTTTCGACACTTGAAATACGTGTTTATTCCAGCGGACATCACACTGTATTCTCATGCCCAGAACATCAAGAGTATCCGATTCCTCAATACCTATACCATCCATAGCTACAGATGACAATGCTGACTCTGCAGCCCGTCGGTGGGTTAACATACAACATTGGGTCTTGCGTGCATTAAAATCGACCTTATGCGCTCGACCCCACTCGGAGATTGTGGAAAGGTCCTGGTTGAGTGTGTCATTCATGTTCTGCCGCATGCCCTCTATCTCCAAAGAGCTCGGCCTGTGATCGAATGAAAATGAATGGCAAATGTTGCTGTCATCTGCAAAAGAGTAGATAGGATTGAAGGTCTGACCAAGAAGGTCATTAATAAAAATAAGGAATAGAGTAGGAGAAAGAACAGAACCTTGCGGTACCCCTGAATTTAGCTGAAACTCGTCTGATGAGACCCCATCTAAAACAACACGTATAGTGCGGTCTCTGAGAAAACTCGTTATAAAGCGAGAGAAGTCATTACCGACACCAAACGCAACAAGCTTAGTCACGAGTGCTCGGTGCCACACACGATCGAACGCCTTAGAAATATCTAGAGCAACCACTTTACTCTCACCAAAATGGTGGAGGGACCGACTCCAACGTTCCGATAGAAACGCTAACAGGTCTCCCGTAGATCGACCGCTACGGAAGCCATACTGTCGATCATTTAAAAGTGAATTGGTCTCTAAATATTTCACAAGATGGAAGTTAACCATGCTCTCCATAACTTTGGAAAGCGCAGAGCAAATTGCGATTGGGCGGTAATTTTCAGGGTTGTTAGCCGCACCCTTTTTAGGGATTGGCTGGACATTGGCCACCTTCCAACATGAGGGGAAGACTCCCGCACGGTACGAAGAGCTGAAAAGGTTTGCCAATGGACGTGCTAACGTAGACGAGCACTGTTTCAGCACCAGTGCTGATATGCCATCCGGCCCCGGTGACTTGTTTGCGTTGAGATCCGCAAGAACCCTTTTGACTGCTCGGGCCCGAAAGAAAATCGAAGGCATAGTATAGGATACCCTTTCGAGAACGGGCAGTGGTTGATCGCTTTCCGGCAAGAAAGAATTTCTTGCAAAAAGTTCGGCGAAGAGGTTGGCCTTATCAACCGGGTCAGTGAATGATTGATCATCCTTTAAAAGAGTTGGAATAGAAGAACTAGCATTATCCTTTACTCTTTTAACGAACGACCAAAAAGTTTTACTGCCCCGAGGAGCAGAAAGAACTTTAGCACGTAGACGCCGTTCGTATAGAACCTTTTCGCGTCTAAGTACTTTGGCACACTCGGATCTCGCCTTTTTGCGATGCAGATCAGTAACGACGTTCTTATTTGAACGCCAATTACTAAACGCTTCCTCTCTGGATCTGACTGCATTTCTACACGTCTGGTTAAACCAACACTTGTGTTTTGATTTATCCGAAATATGCTTCGTTGGAATAAATAATTTCATTCCAAGCATAATTATATTTACTACCATTTCTGCAGCGGCATCGACGTTATCGTCGAGAAAACAGAGTTTCCAGTTGAAATGCCGATAGAAATCATTGAGCTCGGCCCAACGAGCTTTTTCATAGAGGAAAACAGAGCGTTTCGGCGCCAAGTTAGAAACACTACGAAGAGTAGAATATGAAAAAGACGCAGAAATAGTACTATGATCCGAATTTCCAAGAGGTGCAAGTATTTTCACTTCGTACTTTTCAGGGTGCGAAGTGAGGAAGAGGTCGAGAGTGTTGCGCGACTGCCCTTCAACACACGCATTATGTGTTGGTTCATTCACCAGTTGCGCGAGATCGTTATGCGCGGCGAAAAGCTCAGCGTATTGGCCCTCGGGAGTTGTATGGCTCGAATGGCGAATCCAGGATGAGTTGTGGATATTAAAATCACCAGCAACTACGATTTCACTATTCGGACAACTCTCCAAGATTCTTGAAATTGAATCGGAAAGGGCATCGAAACCATCAAGTGATTTAGCCCATTCCGTATTTGGACTTCTATAAAGAAATCCGAAGTGCAATATGTGTGACCTGATCTGGAATTTAACCCAAAGAGAGCTAAATTCCTTATCATTACAGTTCAACTGTTGCTGATACTGGTACACAACATCATCGCGAATGTACATTGCAAGGCCCCTATGTAGAGAAAAAAGGGATAGGAGGTGATACCCAGGTATGTGAAAATCCTGTGGATCAGCATCCTCACACACCTGAGTTTCACATAAGGCGAAGATATCCGGCCGATAAAAGCGAATGTGAGCAAATACAGAAAAGTGATTCGCTCTCAGTCCGCGTATGTTACAAAAGTCTATGCGAAATCTGTCTGTCATTATAAAATACGAAAAGTTTAAAATCAATGTTCCTTACGAGTATATATGAGACGAAGTAATCAAACCGTTGCTGTAATTGGCTATTCAATGACCAGTGCTATACCTTTGTCATTAAACAACCCAACAACAATTTGGCACTCCGCCCATTAGACACCGTAGAAAAGGAAGGGAATGGACAATTACAATGACAATTATTAAGGAGGCATAAAAGCCCCTTGTCTGGTCATTGTAAAAAAATGAAGCCGTATATCGAGGATCAGGTGTATTTTAAAATATTGATGTATGATGGTTGGTTTAAGATTTTTGGCTGCAGCAAATATTTTGTTGTTTAATGTAGTTTTAGTTTATTTTGCGTTGATAATTGTTTGTTGTTGGGAGAGGCAGAATGTTTTTGTTTTATTTTTAATTTGTAAGTATGTATGTATATTGTAATATATTAAAATGTTAATTTCTATTTTGTTTTGTGCTGGTTATTTGTTTTTAAGTTGGAGTATGTAAATTTTTTTTTTTGTTTTTTTATGTAGGATTTTTTGTTATTCCATTTATTATGTTGTTTGTTGGGTATTGAAATATTTAATTTGTTATTGTTTTGTTTTATTGCACTGATATTGTTTCTTTAAATTTTCTTTATTTTTATTATTGGTTTAATGTTATGTTTCACAACAATTATTTAACAGAACGACACTAATAAAAATTATTTGAATAATTTTAATTATAAACAGGACAAAAACTATTAACAATAGACGAGACAATTTAAAAAAAACGTGTTGACCGCACGACAGACAAAACACTACTCGATTACGTTTTTTTTTTTATTTTTTTACCAACAAATTAAAAAAATAACCCACGAAAACATTAAAAAGTAATGTTTTTTCTTTATTTTTAACAACAAATTAAAAAAAATAATAATAACCTACGAAAACATTAAAAAATAATGATTTCGTAGGTTATTTTTTTTCAATGTTTCTATTGAATTATTTTTTAAATTTTTTTTACGTTAAAATATTTTTAGGCTGGTGTCTAATTTTAAAAAAGTTGCAGGACGCCACCTCAGTTTGACTCACAGTACATAAGTAGTAGGTTCACAGAGTCGCATTTGATGTGTGTAAGTATTAGTGACAGTGCTCCGTGTAACTTTTGACGTTTCACACAAAACGTAAACAAACAACAAAAATACATACACAAAAGCTCACAGGTACAGGCACACATACAATAGGCAGCGATGATAATTCTGTACTAAAAACCATGCCACCATATTGGAAAGTACGAAATTAGCACCATTGTTTGCATACTAGTCTGTACTGTGATTTGACTATATAAGCTAACAATTAACGAAAAAGAAAACTAGAATTATTATTTTCATTTTCTTAAAACCAAAATTTTAATAACTTGGGTTTGTAACTTGGATAATAATTCACCTCGTGGTGAATAAAACCGTTTTTCAGCAGCTGGTGAAGAAAAAGTAACATAATTATTTTTGAAAAAAAAAAAATTAATTTCATCAATTTGTATACCCTCCAACCACAGTATGGGGGCATACTCACTTTGTCATTCCGTGTGTAACACATCGAAATATCGGTCGGGGAACCGACAAAGTATATATAATATTGATCCATGATAGAATCTTAGACATTCTACCGATATCCGTCCGTCCGTCTGTAGAAATAACGATGCAGTCCAAACCAAAAGAGCTAGACGCCTGAAATTGGGCAAGAATATCTCTTATGTTACTGGTAAGATTAAGTTCGAAGATGGGCAAAATCGGGCCAGGGGAAAAAAGTTCCCCATTGAAGAACTAAAAGGACCCCTGAAAAATACGATATTTTTACGATTTTTTTTTAATTTTTGCTCAACAAATGTAACATTTGTATGCCATATTATGTTCATAGACCAGCGCTTGGACCAAAATTCAATTTTTTTCGGGCCGCCCCCCTTTTTGGTGGTGGCTATAGAAATTCATTAAAAATAACGATAAAAAGTTGTTATTTAAGCGTAAATTATCATAAACAAATAATTTGTAAACATATATAGCGGGGGTACAGGTGTCCCCCACCAACTTCACTGACCCCCCCCCCCAAAAAAAACAGATGCCCATGTGATTTTTTTAACGTGTTTAAGGCTATAAAAATTCGGCACAGCCGAACACTCTTACTTGTTTTTTTCATAATTTTTTTTTCATCAATTTTTTTTTTCATAATTTTTTTTTGTCCATTAAATTTTTTTGCCATTAAATTTTTTTTTCATAAATTTTTTTTTCATAAATTTTTTTTTCATAAATTTTTTTTTTTCATCATACTTTTTCTTCATAATTTTTTTATAAATTTTTTTCCATTAATTTTTTTTTTTCATAAAATTTTTTTTTCCTCAATTGTTTTTTTTTTCATCAAACTTTTTCTTTAAATCAAACTCTTTTTCATAATTTTTTTTTTTATCAATTTTTTTTTCATCAAATTTCGTTTTCTTCATCAAATTTTTTTTTTTTTTTCATCAAATTTTTTTTTTCCTAAAGTTTTTATCATAATTTTTCTTTCATTAATTTTTTTTCATCAATTTTTTTTTTTCGTCAAAATTTTTTTTTCATCAAATTTTTTTTATCATATTTTTTTTTATAATTTTTTTTTTTTTCATCAAATTTTTTTATCAAATTTTTTATTATCAATTTTTTTCTCACCAAAAATTTTTTTAAATTTTTTTTTCATCAATTTTTTTTACATAAAAAAATGTTTCTTTTCATCAAAACATTTTTTTTCTTCAAAATTTTTTTCACCAAAAATGTTGGGTTCATTCAATTTTTTTTAACATAATTTTGTTTTTCGTGAAAAAAAATATTTTTTTTTACCAAAACTACTTTTTCACCAAGTCTAAGCTTTTCGCATAAAAAATTGCCATTTGTTTATCAAATGTACATAAAACAACTGAGAGTGTTATATTCTTAGATGCCTAATCTTTTATACTTTCCAAAATGAAAAAACACTTTTTTGCACTTATTTTTGCACTCACTTACCAAATGTATAGCTCTTTTGGTTTTTAATGGGGTCCTCGACTGATATTTCAATTCGTTTTGCATAAATAGCAAAGTAATATAACATTATTTTTTCTAAAAAAACGTTGCTTTGGCAGGTACACCCAAATCTTCCGCTAAACATTATCATAATTTAATGTTTTGGGCAAGAGTACAAAATTCGCAGGCATTTTTTTTTAATTTTGGGGAATCGATCCCGCAATCAACTACATTCTGGCCAGACACTCTACCCATCGTGCCAAAGTCACTTCATATAAACATACTTTTATATTTCTATAAATAATATTTTGAATTTTTTTCTACAAAAAAATAACCCACACAAGTAGGTAAAAACTAATGATTTAACAAATTAAAAAAAAAATTAACTTACAGAAATCATTAAAAACTTAAGAAGAATCGCTTACTTTTACTTACAGGACAAAAATAAATGACCTTAAAAATTGAATGCTTATAAGTCTTTATTTTTTATATAGCACTGTGCTACAGTGAAAAAATACTTCTGATGTGACATAGTATAGGTTGTTGGTCTTGTCGAGTAGATCACAAAAATGCCCATTAAACTTGCCAGACACCCTCAAATTTTAGAGTTATTGTCAAAAAACGTTTTTTTGGGAGTTTTCTCACTAAACCTTGTGTAATTCCGAAAATTTTCAACCGATTTTAAATTTTTAAACTGTTTTGGATAGAAGAAGGATATGGCTTTCGATGTGTGTGAATTGGTCAATACGTAAAAGAAAGATATCTATTGATTTTTTCTATAAAATCAATTTTTTTTGTTATTTTTTCAAAATTTTTTGAGTTTATCGATTTTTTTCTGCTATAATTCGTTAAACAACCTTTATATTTATGAGCGTTTTTTTAAAGAAAATTTAATTCTTAATAAGATAAGCTTTATTCTGAAAAAATCGGATAATAATTGACCGAGTTGTGATAATTTTTCTAAAAAAGAAAATTACGATTTTGATGGAAATCGCCGTTTAGATAACCCAGGCAAAAAAAATAAATTTATCATAAATGGTCATGTACAATGTTTTTAAAGGTTTTTGGCGCGCTGAATCCGAATCTGGCCTTTAAATTGCTCTATCTCGTCAGGTTTTTAACATAAACTGATATATTAAAAACTTAATAAGATAGCGCAATTTGAAGGTCGAATTCGAATTCAGGAGGGCAAAATCCTTTAAAATAATGATACGCGACCGCTTAGTATGTTCGTTTATTTATTTTGCCTGGGTTTGTCCGAACGGTAATTTCAAGCAAAATCTTAATTTTCTTTTTTAGAAAAATTATCACAACTCTGTCAATTGTTATCCAATTTTTTCGAAATAAAGCTCATCGTATTCACAATTAAATTTTCTTTAAGAATACGTTTATAAATATAAATGTTGTTGAACGAACTATAACAGAAAAAAATCGATAAACTCAAAAATTAAAATAAAAAATAACAAAAAATTAGATATTGTTGAAAAAATCAATACATATCTTTCTTATATGTATGGACCAATTCACACACATGAAAAGCCCTATCCTTTTTCTATCCAAAACAGTTGAAAAATTGAAAATCGGTTAAAAAATGTTTAAGTTACACGTGGTTTAGTGAGAAAAGTCCCAAAAAATCGTTTTTTGACAATAACTTTAAAATTTGCGGGTGTCTGGCAAGTGTGATGGGCATTTTTGTGATCATTTCGACGCAATATTTCTTAAACAAATTTGGTTTGAGGCTTTTCATCTTAAGCCCTTAAATTCGCGAATTTCTTCATTTTTTGAGATTTTCGCAAAATTAACCGCCAAGTTGGTCTTTGATAAAAAAATAGCTTTTAGTGAATCAAAAAGGCATCCCTAACAATACGAATAGTGGACAAAAAACAGCTATGTTATATGGACCATCATGATGAAAATCTCGAAAAACCGTTTTTTTGTATATACCAGAATCACTTTACGAGATGATTTAAGACTCCATCTTTTAGTATATAATGTGGGAACCTTAAACAATTAACCTACCAAAAATTTGGCAAAAAAAGTTTTCATTTGCCAAAGTTATCTTAACTAAAACTATTATTTCAGTGTTAACCCTACAATAATTATAGTTTTTGTTAAGATAACTTTTGCAAATGAAAACTTTTTTGGCCAAATTTTTGGTCAGTTAATTGTTTATGGTTCCCACATTATATACTTAAAGATGGAACCATTAATCATCTCGTAAAGTGATGCTGCCATATTCCAAAAAACGGGTTTTCGCGATTTTCATCATGATGGTCCATATAACATAGCTGTTTTTTGTCTACTATTTGTATTGTTAGGGATACCTTATTGATTTACTAAAAGCAAGTTTTTAATTAAACACCAACTTGGCGAATAATTTCGCGAAAACCTCAAAAAATGAAGAAATTCGCGAATTTAAGGGCTTAAGAGGAAAAGCTTTAAACCAAATTTGCAAAAGAAATATTGCTACAAGTCATATCTTTGTTTTCCATGCCATACAATTTAAAAATCATTATCTTTGCAAATTTTTTTGTTGAAAAACTGTCTCGAAATCAGCAAATTTTTAACGACATTTTGCAAGAAAACTGTACCATACATCGAAAAACGGAGTACGCCATTCAAATCAGCATGTCTCAAATATGTAGAAACGTTTGTCACACCTCTTGTTTTCTAAAATAGTGGTCAGTTTTGTCACGCTGTGTTATTTGTAAATGAAAATTTTGTTGGGTATATTAAAAAAAAATTGTAAAAAAAAAAATAATAAAAATTAAATATTTCTTAAGGCGGTGCACCGTCTGTCCGTCTGTAGTAAAAACGATGCATTCAAAAGTAATAGAGCTAGACTTTTCAAATATGGCACATATATGTCTTATGGTCCTAGGCAGGTTTAGTTCGGAAATGGGTCAAATCGTACTAAAGTTCTCCCTTGAAAAACTAAACCAACTTCTAAAAAACGCCAATTTTTTAGACGCTCTTCTGTATTTTTTTTTTTTTTAACGAAAAATTTTTTAAATTTGCAGAAATTTCAAAATCATGCGCTTGTAACCAGGGGATTAGAAAATGTTGCTTATTTTGGCCCGCCCCCTTTTGAGGGCGTGGATAAAAAAAATAAATTAAAATAATGATAAAATTTTAATACTTTAGTTCACAAAGCAGAAGAAAATTAATTTGTAAACATATTGTAAGGATCAAGGAGTCCCCCCCGCACAGTGCCACATTTGGCCAATCTAGCACGACAAAAATAAAAAAAAAAGTTTCCCGATTATTATGATTTGTTTGCATGTATTATAAAACATTCCTAATAGCACAGAAATACTCACATAAGAACGATAATTCTGTTCGTTATTAAGATGTGGGTGCATAAAGTTGCATCTTGTAAGATCCTGTTAGTAGTGTTCATTATTTCGCATTAATTAAGCCGATTTTAAACTGTTGTAACTTTTTAACAAAAAAAGATTTTTATTCACTCTTTATTGGTAATTTTAAAGGAATTTAAAGTACCTTTTCTTTTTTTTAAATAATTTTTTCTAATTTTTATCAAATTTTTAACATAATAAAAATTTTTGAAAAGAAAATTATATATTTACTTTATTTGATGGAATAGAACTTTTGTGTTTGGTTCCTATTGGTCGCCGGACTTTTTTAGACATATTAGCCAATATCCATAGTACTTATTTCAACGGCTAACTTTTGCGACCGTCCGCGACGCCGACTACAGTGGGGCGATATGTAAACCTTGTTTTTACATATTTTTTAACATATTTTTAAAAAATGGGCGTGGCAGTTGTCTGAGCTCCCCCTTTTTTTGTGATATTATTTATACAGTCCTTGAGAGTATATGTACCAAGCTTAAAGAAATTACAACCAAAATTAAGAATTTTTTAAAAAGTGGGCATGGCCATTAACTGGCCATTCCCACTTTGAAAAACTTTTTTTTAGATTTTCCCAATTTGTTTACAGTTTTCAGTACCCTTCGAAAACTACTTCGTGGTAAATTTTCAGATTTTTTTGATGACCCGTTCAAATGATATCGAATTTTGAAAAATTTGTAGTTTGTTCCTTTACTCAAACTTCTTTTACTCATAACTTCTTCAATAATGGTCCAAATTTCAAATTTTTTTTGTTCAAAATTTTTGATTTTTTACGTACTTTTTAAAAAAAATCCCAAAAAAATCGAAAATTGAAAATGTTTGTATTCTTCGATTTTTTTTAAACTTTTTTGTGTAAAACTTCTATCGATTTTACAATTTTTTTGCCCAGGAGGATCGTGGGATAACGATTATTACTATTTTTTTAAATTTTTTGAAAAATTTTTATTGTAATTTTCCAATCTTAAAATCATTTCTACTGCTCTAATGGTGCGTCATAGAGGGGTCCTTTATAAGATCGACCTCCATTAATTTTTACGTCTTAACATTTATTCGGAACAAACTAATACCCTATCTCCAATTTCTAAGGGGGCTCCCACACAAAACAACATTTTTTAAAATTTGCTCCAACCGCTCTTACTACGCTAATAGTGCCCTTAGAGCAACAAATTGTATGACCAACCCCCATTAATTTTTATGTCTTAACAATTCTTTGGAACAAACTAATACCCTATCTCCAATTTCTAAGGGGGCTCCCATACAAAACGAAATTTTTTAAAATTTGCTCCAACCGCTCTAACTGCTCCAATAGTGCCCTTAGACCAACAAAATGTATCCACGACCCACAATATTTTTTTAGTCCAAACATGTTCTCTGAACTCACCTACCTTTTATCTCTAATTGTTAAGGCAGTCCCCATACAATTTTTTTTATTTTTTGTAAATTTGTTTTATTTAATCAGCTTCTATCGGTCCAATGGAGCGTCCGAGAGGGGTCATTAGTGATACCGACCCCATTTATTTTTACCCTTCAACATTATTTTAAAACATACCTACGCCCTATCTCCACTCCCTAAGTAGGCTTCCATTCAAAATTACATTTTTATAAAATTTGCTCCAACTGATATTTGTATGGGAGCCTGCCTAGGGAGTGGAGATAGAGCGTAGGTGTGTTTTAAAAAAATGTTGTAGGGTAAAAATAAATGGGGGTCGGTCTCACTAATAACCCCTCTCGGACGCACCATTGGACCGGCAGAAGCTGATTAAATAAAACAAATTTACAAAAAATAAAAATAATTATATGGGGACCACCTTAACAGTTAAAGATAGAGGGAAGGTGTTTTCAGAGAAAATGTTTGGACTAAAAAAATATTGTGGGTCGGTCATGCATTTTGTGGTTCTAAGGGCACTATTAAGGCAGTTAGATCGGTTGGAGCAAATTTAAAAATGTATCTTTTGAACGGGTCATCAAAAAAATCTGAACCACGAAGGAGTTTTCGAAGGGTACTAAAAACTGTAAACAAATTGGGAAAATCTAAAAAAAAAAAATTTCAAAGTGTCCGATTTGACATGGAATGCCCCATATATATTATTGATTAGTGATCCATTCTAAGACATTCTAGCGATGTCCGTCTGTCTGTCCGTCTGTCCGTCTGTGGAAGACACGATACAGCACAAAGTAAAAGAGCTAGACTCCTAAAACTTGGCACGAATATGTCTTGTGGTATTGGGCTGGTTAAGTTTGAACATGGGCAAAATCGAATCAGGGGGGAAAAAAGTTCCCCTCTTAAGAACTAAACAAACCTCTAAAAAAAATGAATTTTTTATAGATTTTTTGTACTTTTGCTTAGCAAACGAAACATTTTTATGTCGAAAGAAGTTCAATGTCTTGCAGTTGGATAAGGTTATCTCCCACCGACGTAACCCCCCCCCAAAAAAAAAACGCCCCTGTTTTTTTTTTTTATAACGTGTTGGAGGGTATAAAAGATTCGGCACAGCCGAATTTAATACTCTCACTTGTTTTTGATTAAAATTCCTTCAATTATGAAAATTGTTATACCAATCAATCAATTGAAAATTTGTTCAATTAAAATTTTTTTCGATTTTGATAAAAAATTTGATCAATTTTGTATTTTACCGAATGAATTGTAAGCTTATGACAAAATGATCAAAAAATTCACCTTTTTTGCTTTCCAATATGTTTCAAACAATAAAAAAAGAAGTAAAACCCGATTATTTTGTAAAGCGAAAAAATATAGTAAAAGCAAGAAACTCTATGAGTATTTAATGGGAGAATATCCTGATAAAGAAAGTAGAGTTATCATAAGTACTTGTTATGTTAATTCATAATGGGGAACATGAAAAAGGCCTCGAATCAGAATAAACTCTTTTTCATTGCACAAGAAAAAGGTCGAATAAATAACTAATTTTTATTATTTAATAAAAATTAAAACACACTTGGTAACCCTCTTGATACGAGAGAATTTGTTTTCTATAACAGAAGGCAAAAACAAAAACTGTACACCGAAAAAAATTCATGCCTTATATGAACGAAATGTTTCGTACATTGTACGAAAAGTTTCGTAGTTTTTGCTTACGAAATTATTTCGTAAAAATTATAAGTTTTTACGAAAATGTTTACTACATTCTACGAAACATTTTTTTGTTTTTACGAAACAATTTTCTATATTATACAAAATAATTTCGTAAATTACAAAAATAAATTCGTACATATTAGATATAAAAAATTACAAAAAAATTTATGTCTTATATGATCGAAATGTTTCGTACATTGTAAGAATTGTTTCGTACTTTTTGCTTAGAAAATTATTTCGTAAAAATTATAAGTTTTTAAGAAAAGTATGAAACAATTTTCTATATTACACAAAATAGATTCGTAAATTACAAAAATAAATTCGTACATATTAGATATATTTTTTAAAAAAGCATGTGTTTCGATCTCTTCAAGATCTTGTCAAGACTATATAGCAAAATATAAAAAAACCTATACTCAAATTAGCATAAAAAAGTTTTTTAAATATATATTTTTATAAATTTACAAAAAAAAAAAAATCGTTGTTCAATTTTAAAGAATTTTTTTTAAATGTTTCTTAAATAAAAAACAACCTTTTTCACAAATTTTCTAACGAAATTTTTTTTCGGACACAAACATTTTTGGGCATTTCTTTTTTTTGCGTTTTGGAATTAAGAAATTCATTAAAAATGCATTAAGGAAAAATAAATCTTAAAATAAAATTTCGAAGTTCAAAAACACTTTGAAAATTTTCTAATTGTAAGTCCTATGCCTCTTTATATGAAAGGTTTCAAAGTTAGTGATATGTCATTGCGTTCCGTTTGACATGTCACATGACCGGTAACTTTTCGAGCAGGGAAATTAAAAATTTTCATGATTACGAAATATTTTCGTATGTTTTGTAAATTTACGAAAGTCCGGACTAATTTATTTTTCGTAATATAAAGTAAATTTTCGTATATTTTACGAAACAATTAAGTACGAAATTTTATTTCGTAAAATGTTGCATGGATTTTTTTCGGTGTATTTAACAACTACCGAAGGTAGTATATGCAGTAACCAAAAAAACTTGCTTTCAAATTATATTTGGTGTAATGCTGGTGGAACTTCGAAAATCATGTTTGCTTTCTCACTAAGTTGAGATTATTTAGAATATGAATATTTGATGTTTGCATGCTAACAGTATTACCTTATTTTCTAAAGAATTCTGATGATGGGGGAATTGGAACACCCCCGAAACGATCGTCAATTCATTCCTGAAAATTGCCAAAATTTTTGAAAGCAAGAAACTCTATGAGTATTTAATGGAGAATATCCTAATAAAGAAAGTAGAGTTATCATAAGTACTTGTTATGTTAATTCATAATGGGGAACATGAAAAAGGCCTCGAATCAGAATAAACTCTTTTTCATTGCACAAGTAAAAGGTCGAATAAATAACTAATTTTTATTATTTAATAAAAATTAAAACACACTTGGTAATAGCAAAATTTTAAATCAAAACATTGATTGGCTCATTTAAATTTTGTTGATCAGTAGATTTAATTGAAAATTTTTAGCCAATAATTTTTTGTGTGTACAAGGGCGGTCTTTCAATGGACACCCACATATTTCCATAAAATTCGGATATGTACCCCCTGAATCACCTCCTTAACTACGTGTCTGTTATTAAAACCTTTTATTTATGTTTGACTGAAAAATAGAGAGGTTGTAAGTGTTTTCATCTCGGTTCTTAAATCTTAACGAAGCATTATTTTTATTTTCTTCATATAAGTGTTTGTAGTATGTACATGAGAACAATTTTAACATCTTAAATTCAGCATTTGTATACTTGCATAATTTTTTCCCCATCCAACCAAAGAAACTTTGTAGTTTCGTGTGTAACGCATGAAAATATAGGTATAAGCCCCCATAAAGTATATGGGGCATTTCAAGCCAAATCACACAATTTCGGACATGACCCCCTTTGATTTCGCTAATGTTTTTAGATGACCATAAAAGTTGGAGAGGTTTCGGACAAAAATCAGAGGTTTCAGATTTTTTCAAAAACTCGATATAAATTTTTAAACGATAAACTGTAAGTGAGAATTACATCGAATAACTTTTTCGTATATTTTTTCTAAAACTACACTTTAATGTCAACAAATTGTTGTCCAATTTTTTTAAGATATCGATATTTTTACTGGTCAAAATTAGCTAAAAATTGTAATTTCTTAATTTAAAAAAAAAATAGAAATTTTTAAAAATAGATTACTCCAAAACAACTTTAATTAAATTATTAAATTCGCATTGAATACGTACTAAAACATATCCAAAAAATAAGCGAAATCAAATTGGGTCGTGTGCGAAATTGTGTGATTTGGCATGGTGTGCCCCAAACATTTACTACTCAAGAACTATAACTTTACATTATAGTTTGAGATATAATATTAATTTAATTTACATTTTCAGTTATTCTAAGCAATTTCACTTTTATTAAAGTATTTTCAAACTATTTTCTTTGTTATTCTATTTCATTCTCATTTTAATAATTTTTTTTTTTTGTATTTTTTTTTCAGTGAATAAAATGTCACCACGTCCATCGTTAATACCAACGGATACGGATGTTTCTTATGGCAACTATCAGCAACAGCAATTGGATGCAACGGCTAATCAAAATAACAATAACAACAATAATACACCAACCTCGACGACAACAAATACAAACACAACTAGTGGTAGCGGCGGTACTTCAAATTCAGCGAAACAAAATACCGAACCAGGTCGTCGTGCGGGTGCCTGTCGAGTGTGTTTGAAATCATTTAAACCAGATGACTTCCATAAGACGTGTTTTGAATGTCAGCAGCGTGTATGTGAAGACTGTGCTAGTTATAGTAAATTAGAAGAAAATGAAGATGCGGTAAGTGAATTGGTATTTTGTGTGTTTTTTCTTTTTCATTTTTGTATTTTTGGAGTGGTGCACCAGAGAAATTGTTTTAAAGGAAAGCAAAATAAATGATTAAGTCTATGCGCTAAAAGAAAGCTCGTCATTATATTGATGTAACTCTTTATAAAGCATTTTCCTCAAGTTTATGAATAGATGTCCTTTAAAAACCAATACCGATCATATATCGGCCATATAATAAACTGAAAAAAATTGATTAATTATATAATATAAATAAAACAAGTAGAAAAGTTAAACTCGACTTGGCCGAATCTATGAATACCCTCCACAATGCACTTTTTGGAGAATAATCACAATTGGAACAGGAAGCGGTTTCCCGCAACTGTTCACATACGTTTTATATGAAAACAAAGGACAATTGCGGAAAACCGCTTGCTGCTCCAATTGTAATTATTTTCTTAAGTGATAGTAAATTTTCTAACGTAAAAAAATAACATTTTTGATTAGAAATATTTTATTTTGTGAAAAAAAACTTTTTTTTAAAATTTTTGAAAAAAAAAAAAAAAAAATAATTTACTAAATTTTTTTTGAGTGTAAAATTTTTTTCGAGTGTATTTTTTTTTAGTGTACAAATATTTTTGAGTGACAAAAATACGTTGTAAAATATTTTTGTAACTTACCAATGTTTTTAAAACATGTTTAACCGGTTTTCAACACGTGGTGTTCACCTAAAATTCACGTGTTGAAAACCCGTTAAACATGTTTTGAAAACATTGGTAAGTCACAAATATATTTTACAACGTATTTTTGTCACTCAAAAATATTTTTACACTATAAAAAAAAATACACTCGAAAAAAATTCTACACTGAAAAAAAAAAAAAAATATAAAAAAAAACAATACACTCGAAAAAAATTCTACACTGAAAAAAAATTTAAACTCAAAAAAAAAATTAGTAAATTATTTTTTTTTTTCAAAATTACTTAAAAAAAGATTTTTTACACAAAATTAAATATCTCTTATTAAAAATGTTATTTTTTCATGTAAGAAAATTTACTATCACTTAAAAAGGGCATTGTGGAGGGTATTTATAGATTCGGCCAAATCGAATTTAACTTTTCTAGTTGTTGGATAATGCATTTTTTTTCGAACCTTACAAAATTGTAAAATTTTTTTCGTGTGAAGTTTTTTTTTTTTTTGTAGTGTAAAAATATTTTTGAAGGACAAAAATACGTTGTAAAATATTTTTGTGCCTTAACAATGTTTTTAAAACATACCAGGAAAAATTTTCAGAACCGATTCTGAAAACACTTGTTCTAAAACAGGTTCTTCAGTAACCAAACACTATTACATTTTAATTATTCAGAACATGTTAAGTGAAAATTATTTTGAAGCTTGTTCTCTGCAATGAAAGTTTCATAACATTTTGGTTCTCAGGAATTTAAAAAAAAATTATGTGTCAAAAGAATTAAAAAATAAATATCAATTTATTTTAACATGATAATGTTTTTAGGCTGGTGTCTAATTTTAAAAAAGTTGCAGGACGCCACCTCAGTTTGACTATATAATAAGCTAACAATTAACGAAAAAGAAAACAAGAATTATTATTTTCATTTTCTTAAAACCAAAAATTTTAATAACTTGAGTTTGTAACTTGGATAATAATTCACCTCGTGGTGAATAAAGCCGTTTTTCACCAGCTGGTGAATAAAAAGTGACATAATTATTTTTCAAAAAAAAAAACTTTTTTTTTTTATCAATTTTTTTTTTTTCATCAGTTTTTTCTTTCATCAAATTTTTTTTTCATCAAATTTTTTTTTCCATCAATTTTTTTTTCATTAATTTTTTTTTCCATCAAAATTTTTTTTTCATAAATTTTTTTTTGTTATTTTTATCAATTTTTTTTTTATATTTTTTTTTTTTTATTAATTTTTTTTTGATAATTTTTTTTTTCATCAATTTTTTTTTTCATATTTTTTTTTTTTTTCATAAATTTTTTTATTTTCATAAATTTTTTTTTTTATTAACTTTTTTTTTTCGTCAAATTTTTTTTTTCATCAAAAATTTTTTTACCATCAAAAAAATGTTCTTTTCATCAAAAAAATTCATCAAAAACTTTTTTTGTTCACCAAAAATTTTGGTTTCATTAAGTTTTTTTAACATAATTTTGTTTGACGTAAAAAAAAATAATTTTTTTTACCTAAACTACTTTTTCACCAATTAAAATTTTCCATTTGTTTATCAAATGTACTTTAAACAAGCGAGAGTGTTATATTCTTTGGTGCCAAATCTTTTATACTCTCCAAAATGTAAAAACACTTTTTTACACTCACTTACGAAATGTACAGCTCTTTTGGTTTTTAATGGGGTCCTCGACTGATATTTCAATTCGTTGTGCATGAAATAGCCAAGTAATATAACATTATTTTTTCTAAAAAAACTTCTCTTTGGCAAGTACACTCAAATCTTCCGCAAAACATTATCATAATTTAATGTTTTGGGCAAGAGTACAAAATTCGCAGGCATTTTTTTAATAAAAAAATGTCTCAGAATCTAGAAAATTGCCCAAAATTAAAAAAAACGGTAATGTAAAAAATTTAAAAAGCATTAAAGTCTTCAAATTTTCTAATCTCAGGTACTTTCTATAGAATATTTTTTCAAACCCTAAATATGTAGGTGTAGAAAATCGTTTCGGAATCTTAAACCTTTTTTGTAGAAAAATAGAATAGAAAAAAATATTTCAGAGCCAAAAGAAGTTTTCAATGGGAAAAAACTCACTAAATCTGAGAATTTTTCTATACGAACATTTTTTCTAAATATAGAAATTTTTTGATGTGAGAATTGCATAAATATCTGAGAATTTTCTATATGAAGGTGTATCAGAATTTAAAAATCTTTGTATAAATTCTGATTAATTTTTATTCAAAAATAAAAATCGTTACATTTGACCTTTAAAATATTATATTTCTAGTATGCTTGTTCTAGCTCGAGGTCATTATAATGACCTCGAGCTAGAATAAACATACTCAAAATATTTTTGTATAAATTTTAAAAACTTTTCTGTATCAAAATGCCTCAGAACCTCAGAATTTTTCTATTGGGATAACGTCTCAGAATCAAAAACTTTCTCTTTAAGAAAATGACTTCGAAAAATTTCCAAATCATAAAACTTTTTGTGAATAAACATATCTCAAACTTATTTTCTATTAGAAAATTGTGTCAGAATCTGATTCCATAAGAAAAATGCTTTAGAACCCGAAATTTTCTTGACGAAACATTTTACAAATTATCAAACATTTAAGTTTTATATACCCTCAACTTTAGTGATAGGGGGTATATATAAGTTTGTCATTCCATTTGTAACACATCGAAATATTGGTCTAGGACCCCATAAAGTATATATATTCATGATCCTCGATCGATTTTAAGTCGATCTAGCGATGTCCGTCCGTATGTCTGTCTGTCCGTCCGTAGAAAACACGCTAACTTTTGAAAGACTTTATAGAGGCTACTGAAGTTTGGCATATATATTTGCCATTTACCTGGTCAGGTTATTATTGCAATCCAGCCAAATCGGTCCAGTGGTTCAAAAGTTATGAGCAAAAGAGTAAATTTCGGCAAGGGGTTTTCGCGAATTCACGAGATAAAAAACACGATAACTTTCGAAAGACAATAATGAGACTACTGAAGCGTGGCACGTATCTTTACCGTTCCCCGGGTCTGTGTGGTATTGAATTTCAGCTCAATCGGTCCAGTGGTTCAAAGTTATAAGCAAAACCCCGAATTTCAGATTGGGTTCATCTTAAATGCCACGTGGTAAACAAGTTTTAAAAGCATTGGTGGTAACATAGCAATGCTTTTCAAACTTGTTTAGTTTTAAAGCAATGCTTTTTAAACTTGTTTAGTTTAAAAAGCATTAATAACTTAAAAATTGCATTCGAAAAATATTTTATACTTAAAAAAAAAATTTACACTCAAAATTTTTTTTTTTTTTTTTTTTGCATTCACTCAGAAATATTTTTACAGTAAAAAAAACATTACACTCAAAAAAAGTTTTACACTAAAAAAAAAAAAATAGTAATTTTTTTTTTTTTTTTTAATGACAAAAAAAGAGTTTTTTACTCAAAATACAATATTACTCATCAAAATTGTTAATTTTTTTCACGTTAAAAATGTACTATCCTTTAAAAAGTCATTGTGGAGGGTATTCATTAGGGCGTTTCATCAAAAACTTTTTTTTTGGATTTTTGCAACTCTTGAAGCGGAATATGAATTCTTATGGCCTAAAAGATTTTTGAGATTTTTTTCAGATTTTTGGAATGTCGGGATCAACTCGCTCAAATCGATTTTATCAAAAAAATGAGGTTATGAAACATAATTTTTTTTATTTTTTGTTCTCTGGTGCCTTTTTTTAACAAAACCGGATATAATACTTCTTAATGTTGCTAGCCTCCTAAAAAAAAATATTCGCGGTCAAAATAATAACTTCAAGGGTCACTAAGATGACCTTTAAAGTAAAAATTCAGAATTTCCCGTGTTCCAACCTTAATAATTTGAGAAATATGCAATATATGAACGTAATGATGAATCCGTTAGATAGGTCTTTTTAATACCTTTAATTTAAAACCAAAATTACATTTGTCACTTTAGTAGAAATATTAAAAAACTAAGATAAACTCATTTTTTCCCCCATTTTACAGAAAATCGAAGAAAATACAATCTAGTAGTTTTTTTGTAAAATTGAAATAATAAACTTAAAAGAAGTTTTTTTGATTGCAATTAGTGTTTCCAAACCGGAAAACCGGGTTTTTGTCAAACCGGTTTTTTTGACAAAAAACCGGTTTTTTGGTTAACCGGCTTGGAAACACTAACTACAATCTATAAAAAGCCTTAAAAAGTTATTATTTTAACTTTACAAAAAAAAACTACCTAATGCACCAGTTCAATTTTCGATAAAATGGGGGAGAAAATGAGTTTTTCCCAGTTTTTTATTTTTTTTAACATTTCTACAAAAGTGACAATAGTCAGATTGGTTTTAAATGAAAGGTGTTTTAAAGACCTATCTAACGGATTCAACATGACGTTCATACATAGCTTATTTCTCGAATTATTGAGGTTAAAACACGGGAAATTCTGAATTTTTACTTTTAAGGTCATCTTAGTGACCCTTGAACTTATAATTTTGACCGCGAATATTTTTTTTTTAGGAGGCTAGCAACATTAAGAAGTATTATATCCGGTTTTGTTAAAAAAAGGCACCAGAGAACAAAAAATAAAAAAAATTATGTTTCATAACCTCATTTTTTTGATAAAATCGATTTGAGCGAGTTGATCCCGACATTCCAAAAATCTGAAAAAAATCTCAAAAATCTTTTAGGCCATAAGAATTCATATTCCGCTTCAAGAGTTGCAAAAATCCAAAAAAAAGTTTTTGATGAAACGCCCTAGTATTCATAGATTCGGAAAAGTCGAATTTAACTTTTCTACTTGTTTTTTTTTATTATAGGAATAAATTTTTAAAATATGAAAATGTTTCTATAGAAAAAATCATAATAAACAAAATTTGAACACTAAAAAACCTTAACCAATGATATAAATTCGACCTGAAGTTCCCTGCAAAAAAAAGCAAAATATCAAATAATCAATTTAATGTAATTGCCTACTGATGACGTAGAAGTGGCTACAGAAACCATGGTCTAGGGTAAATCCACATTTAATTTAATCTTTAGAAGACACAATTTTCTTCTTCAATCAGAAAAACACAAACAAAAAAAAAATGTTTGAGCAAAAAAAAATTTCAACCCCCCCAAACCCAAGAGCTGGATCCGCGCCTGATATAATACAGCTCTAAATTTAAAATGAAATGCCCAACCATACCATCTCCATTTAAAATTTAACACACCATCGTACAAAGATTTGTCTTACATACCTTTCATATATACTTACAGTAGCTCTCTTACGCGAGTAAGATGTTCACTGTTTTTATATATTCCCTCAAATTCATAATAGGAATAGAGGGTGGAGCGTGCCCTCTATTTCAAAAAAATTATCTAGTTTACTAAATAACTTTCTGAATCAAATAAAAAAACTAAAACCGATTTCTCTTAATAAAACCCACTGTGCAAAATATCCTTGTGACACCTTTGCATCATTAACTAATAATTATATATGCCTACATATGCATTTTCTCACCTTATTATTATTCAATTATATTTTGTTGTTTTTCCTTTTGTTTTTCCTAGAATATGTGGCGTTGTAGTGTGTGTAGAAGAAAAATGGCTTCACGTGTTTGTATACCACAAAACTCAACAGACTCAAGTTTAGATGTACCCGTACTGGAGGCATTGCAACGACGTCATTCCGATGCAAAACTGGGATCAAGTACACAAACATTGGCACCCACAAATGGTTGTGCAGCATTAGCACCACCACGTAGTCCTGAACTAAGACGACATTCCGATGTATCACCTGCGTCACTAAAAGAACTTGAAAGGGTAGGTTGTTTGTAGATGGATGTTTTTTTGTAAATTGTTTTTTAGAGACTAAAGGCCAATGCAATAAACAGAACAAAAGATTAATTATTTGTTGTTTATTGTTTTTGTTTTTTCTATTTTCTATTTTTTTTGATAGCAATTGAAAGGGAACAAAACACCTGGTGGTGAAATGGATTGGCGTAAGGGTGGTCAAAGTATGGCCCCCAGTCGTTCTGGCAGTCCACCACGGCAAGAAGAATTAAGTTTTGGACCACCTCTATCACGTATGGCTTCAAGAAGGGGATCTCGTGTCGCCAGACAGCATAGTTATGATGATGATGCTAATGCTACAACAACGGGTAGTGTTGGTGGCTTGGGACCGGGTGGGGATTTAGGTTTGGGTATACCAGCTATGCCCAGAAGGTAGAAGTTATGATTTACAATATGCATTAAAAACTAAGAAGGTATATTTTTTTTAATTTTTAAAGAAAATCCGCTTATGATGTATTTGCTCCTGGTGTTTTACAAGCCGCTGTACAAGCATCACAGCAACAGCGCTCACCTGGTGATATTACACTGGGTCCACAAATAGCTTTACCTGGTTCAAGAAGACCCTCATTTCGAGTACCACACCCCTCAGAAGATGTTAATAATGATGAATCCCCTAGTCCCGATAAAGGTAGTCCAGTTTTAACCGTAGATGATGATAGACGCATGAGAAGAAGAGGATCACAATTGTAAGTTTAATTGGAATAATAAAAAGAAAAAATAATTTAGTTCTTCAAATAGTAGTATTTTAAAACTAATTTTCTGAGTGCCAAGAACAAGATATTTGATTAAGGCAAATAGATTTTTTTTAGAGCTTATCAGGCATTCCACACCAAATGTTTAGCGAAAAAAACATGTGTCTCATGGATTTCTGAATAGGTTGTATTGATAGCCCTATATAGAAATAGGAAAATTACGTTTTTGGTTATTCAATTTTTCAAAACCTTGGCTTAGGAAGCGTGGCTATATTGAAAAAATTGTAATGTTTGTAACGAGTTGCCTTGATTAATCATTTATCAAATAAATACGGAATGCACCATAATCTAAAAAATTTGCATTCTTGTTTAGTTTTGTATGGGCCGATTAAAAAAATTTTTTTTTTCGAAAATTTTCAGAACCCGTTCTTAAATTTTCCATTTTTTTAAAAAGTCAATTTATAAAAAATCCGTCCACTTTTGTTATACCCTCCAGTCTAGTAAAAGAGGATAAATATAAGTTTGTCATTCCGTTTGTAACACATCGAAATATTGGTCTAAGACCACATAAAGTATATATATTAATGATCCTCGATCGAATTTAAGACGATCTAGTGATGTCCGTCCGTCCGTCCGTCCGTCCGTCTGTCTGTTGAAAACACGCTAACTTTTGAAAGACTTTACGGAGGCTCCTGAAGCTTGGCATATATATTGAGCATTTACCTGGTCAGGCTGGTATTGTAATCCAGCGAAATCGGTCAAGTGGTTCAAAAGTTATCAGGAAAAGACTAAATTTTGGCAAGTATTTTTCATGATTTTACGAGATAAAACACACGGTAAATTTCGAACGACAATTCTGAGAGTGCTGAACCGTTCCTCTGTCCCGGTTCGTTTCAAATCTCAGCCAAATCGGTTCACTGGTTCAGAAGTTATAAGCAAAAACCTGAATTTCAGATTGGTTTCTCCTAAAATTCACGTGTTGAAAAACCCGAGTTTTAAAAAAACAAGCTTTAAAAACAATTTAAAGCCACAAAATTACTTTACAGAGAATTTTTGTATTTTTTACACTAAAAAAAATTACACTCGAAAAAAATTTTACACTAAAAAAAATAGTAAATTATTTTTTTTTCTTACAAAAATGACACAACAAAAGTTTTTTACTCAAAATAAAATATTTCTCATCAAAATTGTTATTTTTTTTACATTAAAAAATTGACTATTCTTTAAAAAGGGCATTCATAGATTTGGCCAAGTCGAATTTAACTTTTATATTTGTTTTTTTTTTTAATTTTTTATTAAAAAAAAATCAGAAACGTGTTTTTCGTTTTTTACGACCAAAATGCATTTGAATTTTGAATTTCATAACAATTTAGTAATTTGCTTGTATTTTGTTGTTTAAACAGAGCGTATGAGTAACATTTATGCAAATATTTAATACTCATTCACTACGTTGCAACAAGGAAATAGAAGCAAATTACAAAATTGTTATGAAATTTAATATTCAAATGCGATTTTCTCGAAAAAAAAACTAAAAACACATGACTGATTTTTTTGTGTGGATAGACAAACAAACTTTAAAAAAAAATAAAAAATTTAAAAAAACAAGTAGCAAAGTTAAATTCGACTTGGGCGAATCTATAAATACTAGAGTTGTCAATTATTCGACTTTCAACTTTGTTCGAATAATTCAAATAATTGTTTTTCCTCGTTCGATCAAACGATTAAAGATCAAAATTTATTCGATTAATCGAAGAGAATAACGAATAAAAAAATTATTTTAAAAAATATTTTTATTAACAAAAAAAAATAAACAATTCATATAACAAAACTTTAAATAAGAAAGTTAAAATTTTTATTAACGAAAAAATGTAAAAAAAACTTAAAAATAAAATAGTTAAAAGTTAAAAAAACTTAAAAATTGAATAACTGAGATCACTTTTAATTAATGGATGTCGATTTTAATACTTGTTGAGAAATAATTCAAATACAAATTATTATTTGAAGTATTCAGATAAGTCAAATAAGACAATTTAAGTTGTTCTTAAGAAATAATTTTTTAAAAATAAAAGTTGACTCAATTTGTTTGCTTTCAAACGATTTTTGGTTTTTGTTTTTATTAAATTAGCTTTTGAAAACACTCTTTCGCTAATTTTTGAAGTAGGAGATATAGTAAGAAGAGCATACAAAAGTTTATCTAATTTTTCTGTTCTTTTTTCAAATTTTCCCAAATATACCAAATCGTCTGATATATCGCTGAAGTCCTTTTTATTTTCTGAATTTTTAATACTTTGAATTGAATTATTTAACTCGCATAAAAGATTATTATTTTCATTACTAATAACTTCCTCTATTTCAATACTTTTATCTGAAGTATTGTGATTACTTTCAACATAAAATAATCTGGAGTATAATTCATTTGCATATTCTTTTGTTTCGCTTTTTGGAGAATATTTTAAGAAACCTTAATATGGATTATTACTCACAACAACAACACAAATAACATATTGTTGTAGTCCAATGAACTATCATATGTAAAATTGTTTTAAATATTTTTGTTGGTTATTGACAATCGTTGCCTTATTAAGCCCCTATGACACTACATTTTTTTGTATTTTATTTTTTATTAATTGATAGAATGAAACAGCAAAAGAAGAAATGAAAAAGAAACATAAAATAAACAAACAAATAGTGATGATTACTTTTATTTAAATAAAAACCCGCTTAATAAATACCAAAAACCGTCAAAAAAACAAAAAAATCGCTTCATTTAATGAAAAACAGAAAAGTTGGCAACACTTAATATCATTCATGCGTAAATGTCAAAAAAAATTTAAAATTTTTACATTTTTTTGACATTCAATCATTTGATAACCAAATTTATCGATAACACAAGAATAAAATTTGACGTTTACTGTTTTTTTTAGTATGCTTTTACTATTCACACTTATTCAAAATTCCTATGGTGATATATTTGCACTGTTCACATCAATACAAAAAAAATGTAGTGTCATAGGGGCTTTAGTATGGTACAATTTCGTCTTTCTAATTCTCATTGTGAATAGAGGCGAATATGTATTAATATTTTAGTTTGTGCACAAACGATTTGTCATTAGACTCGTTTGCTACTTTGTAGTAAATCGTTTCTATTTTTTGCTAAATAATCTTGACAATGGAATTTGACAAATTCCGAAACCTGTGTCGATTAAAAAATTAAATTTAAATCAAAAATATAATTTTCTTGAAAATTATGCTATGAGAATATCATGGTTTTAATTAGTAAAGAAAATAATGACCTCGAGCCAGAATAAACATCCTCAAAATATAATATTTTAAAGGTCGAATAAAACAATTTTTATTTTTTAATAAAAATTAATCAGAATTTATTTTAAGAAACTTTCATTGCTCGGAAAATTTCCAGAATGTAGAAAAATTATTAACGTATTTCACACTTTTATACGTCTCTCATTAATTCTTACTACATTTTAATACGTTTTAGTAAGTCTGATGCAAAAGAATTATTATTTTTTCTAAATTATTTATTAAAAACTTGATAACTCCCTCTAATTCTATAATGGACGTGCTATCCTGGGCTATGGCTACAATATATTTTAACTTTCCTACATTTTGTATAAAATCTTTCAAAATTTATTAGAATAAATCAAATTCTAAGCATTTATTTAATTTTTTAATTAAAAAAAATTGTTCGATTAATCGACATTAATTAATCGATTTATTCGTTATTCGAAAATCGTCATATTTGAATTATTCGAACAAGAGTTGGGTTTTGTTTGATCGATTAATCGAATTATTCTTAATCGACTGACAACTCTAATAAATACCCTACACAATACCATTTTAAGTGATAATAAATTTTCTACCATGAAAAAATAACATTTTTGATTAGTTTTTATTTTGTATAAAAAAAAAATTTTTTTAAGTAATTTTTTAAAAATAACTTGAATTTTTTTCTGAGTGTAAAATTTTTTTTGAGTGTAAAATTATTTTCGAGTGTTTTTTTTTAGTGTAAAAATATTTTTGCGTGACAAAAATACGTTGTAAAATATTTTTGTGACTTACCAATGTTTTAAAAGCTAATCTAAAATGCACGGTTTTGCTAATAACTTTTGAACCACTAGACTGTTTTGACTGAAATTCGAAACGAACCAGGACAAGGGAACGAAAAATATATATGTTAAGCTTCAGCGTCCTTAGAATTGCCTTTCAAAAGGTAACGTGTGTTTTATCTCGTAAATTCACGAAAAACCCTTGCCGAAATTCAGTCTTTTGCTCATAACTTTTGAACCACTTTACCGATTTCGCTGGATTGCAATACCAACCTGACCAAGTAAATGGCCAACATATATGCCAATTTTCAGGAGCCTCCGTAAAGTCTTTCAAAAGTAACCGTGTTTTTTGGCCATCCAGACAGACGGACAGAGAGACGGACAAACAGACGGATAGATGGACGGACATCGCTAGATCGTCTTAAAATCGATCGAGGATCATGAATATATATGGGGCATTCCATGTGAAATCGGACACTTTGGAAAACTTTTTTTTAGATTTTCCCAATTTGTTTTCAGTTTTTAGTACCCTTCGAAAACTCCTTCGTGGTAAATTTTCAGATTTTTTTGATGACCCGTTGAAAAGATATCGAATTTTTAAAAATTGGTAGTTTGTTCCTTTACTCAAACTTCTTTTAATCATAACTTCTTCAATAATGGTTCAAATTTCAATTATTTTTCAAAATTTTTGTTTTTTTACGTACTTTAAAAAATACCGAAAATTTCTTAAAAGCGCTCTAGTATGCGATTTTTAAGTTTTAAAATTTAAATCTCATTTTTGAAAATGTTTGTACTCTTCGACTTTTTTTAAATTTTTTTGTGTAAAACTTCTATCGATTCTACAAATTTTTTGCCCAGGAGGATCGTGGGATAACGATTATTACTATTTTTAAAATTTTTTGAAAAAATTTTATTGCAATTTTCCAATCTTAAAATCATTTCTACTGCTCCAATCGTGCGTCATAGAGGGGCCATTTATAAGACCGACCCCCATTAATTTTTACGTCTTAACATTTCTTTGGAACAAGCTAATACCCTATCTCCAATTTCTGAGGGGGCTCACACACAAACGACATTTTTTACAATGTGCTCCAACCGCTCTAACTGCCCTAATAGTGCCCTTAGAGCAACAAAATGTATGACCGACCCACAATATTTCCAAACATTTTCCCTGAACACACCTACCCTCTATCTCTAATTGTTAAGGCGGTCCCCATACAATTTTTTTTATTTTTTGTAAATTTGTTTTATTTAATCAGCTTCTACCGGTCCAATGGTGCGTCCGAGAGGGGTCATTAGTGAGACCGATCCCCATTTATTTTAACCCTACAACATTTTTTTAAAACATACCTACGCCCTATCTCCACTCCCTAAGTAAGCTTACATTCAAAATTACATTTTTATAAAATTGGCTCCAACTGTTATTTGTATGGGAGACTACTTAGGGAGTGGAGATAGGGCTTGGGTATGTTTTAAAAAATGTTGTAGGGTAAAAATAAATTGCGGTCGGTCTCACTAAGGACGCACCATTGGACCGGTAGAAGCTGATAAAATAAAACAAATTTACAAAAAATAAAAATATTTGTATGGGGACAGCCTTAACAATTAGAGATAGAGGGTAGGTGTGTTCTGAGAAAATGTTTGGACTAAAATAATATTGTGGGTCGGTCATACATTTTGTTGCTCTAAGGGCACTATTAGGGCAGTTAGAGCAGTTGGAGCAAATTGTAAAAAATGTCGTTTTGTATGGGAGCCCCCTTAGAAATTGGAGAAAGGGTATTAGTTTGTTTCAAAGAAATGTTAAGACGTAAAAATTAATGGGGTCGGTCTAACAAATGACTCCTCTATGACGCACTATTGGAGCAGTAGAAATGATTTTAAGATTGGAAAATTACAATAAAATTTTTTTTAAAAAATTTTAAAAAATAGTAGTAATCGTTATTTTACGATCCTCCAGGGCAAAAAATTTGTAGAATCGATAGAAGTTTTACACAAACATTTTTAAAAAAATCGAAGAGTACAAACATTTTCAAAAATGAGATTAAAATTTTAAAACTTAAAAATCGCATACTAGAGCGCTTTTTAGAATTTTTTGGGATATTTTTTTTAAAGTACGTGAAAAAACAAAAATTTTGAACAAAAAAAAATTCAAATTTTAACCATTATTGAAGAAGTTATGAGTAAAAGAAGTTTGAGTAAAAGAACAATTTACCAATTTTTAAAAATTCGATATCTTTTGAACGGGTCATCAAAAAATTCTGAAAATTTACCACGAAGGAGTTTTCGAAGAGTACTAAAAACTGTGAACAAATTGGGAAAATCTAAAAAAAAAATTTTTTAAATGTCCGATTTGACATGGAATGCCCCATATATACCCTCTATCACTAGAGTGGAAAAGTGGGCGGATTTTTGATGAATTGACTAAAAAATGGAAAATTTCAGATTTTTTTTAATCGATAGCCCATACAAAACTATACAAGAATGTAAATTTTTGAGATTGTGGTGCATTCCGTTTTAATTTGATAAATATTTAAACAAGGTAACTCGACACAAATTTTACCATTTTTTTCAATATTTGAACACGCCTCCTAAGCCCAGTTTTTGAAAAATTGAAAAAACAAAAACGCAATTTTCTTAGGCTCCTGTTCTGTCTATCACAACTTTTCATTTCACATGAAAATTTCAGAATCACATGAAATCAAGTTAAGTGTTTTGTTAATAGAGAAACATAGAGGCGAAGGTGAAAGAAAAAACAATATTGCTATCTTTTTCTAATTTCTCACACGTACGTTGTCGATGTGAATTCACCACACAATACATGTTTACAAGTCGTACTTTGTCAACAAATACATGTATACAAGTTGTACTTTGACAACTCAATTTTTGACGCCTTCGCCTCTATGTTTCTCTATGGTTTTGTTGATCACGTTTTCATTTAAAGTTGAAATCGAATAATTTAAATTTAAGAAATTATAAGGAAAAAAATGCGTTCGTTTCACTTTCACCAAATTTTATTTATGTGAAACAAAACGAAAAAGAAATTCGGATGTGAAATCTAGAACACCAAAAAAATTCGGAAATTTTCATTTTCACATTTTTAAGGTGAATTACTCTTTTTTGGAACAGCGGCCTTATTTACATATAGGGCTATTCATACAACCTAAAATTTTAAAATCCATTTTTTAGTTACATTTTTTTTGATAGATATCCCATTCCACTAAGCGAATCCATAGCTCTTAAAGGAAAAGACCTAAGCTTTATTTTGAATAAAAAAGGGCCCATTTTAACAAAAAAAAAAATCAAAATGTTTTTGGATTAAAAAAAAAGAATGAAGAAATAGCTTTTTAACACTGTTTACACAAATTTTGCTAGCAACAATCGGTGATAATTAACATGGGTGCGAAGAAACTCCTGTTTGGCCAAAATGTCAAATTTCGACCCCTTCTTACTCAGAGAGGTTTTATTGTCGTTTTTGGGGATTTTTCATATTTCTCCAAAAGAGACTATATAAAAATTTTGTACAGATCGAAGACATTCCTTGTAAGTGGAGGGTATAAAAAAACGTGTAGTTTTGGCCGGATTTTGCCTCTGTGCAGTGGGCCGAAATTTTTTGGAACTGCCCTGTTCTACAAATTTAATAATATTTAATTTATTCAATATTGACTTTTACAACTATTTTCAGACCTGATTTAGCTGCATTACAATCACGAGGTGCGATACCTACTTCCGGTTTACCTTCATCTATACCACCTCCCTTGGCTGCTTTTACCGGACCAAATCTAGAAGATTTAGAAGCACCGCGTCGTCAAACTTCCATGGATGGTGAAGCCATTAAAATTGTAATACACGATGTGGATTCCGGTCCGATATGTTCTTCGAAACGACGCATAATATTAAGAAGAGATCCCTCGGATAAAGCTCATCGCAGTAAGTTTAAACTACTAAAATTTGTTTAATTTCCCAGAATCAGGTTCTCAATTGATTTCACACTATTTTGCATCAATTAAAAATGTGCCAAAATATATTAACGAAAAATGTCCCAAAATTCGAAAAAAATTCAAAATCTTTTCAACATTTTTTTTTTCATGTTCTTGTTTTTTTTTATTATTATTTTTTTTTATAAATTTAATATCCTTAATTGTTAAAATACTTTCCCAATTATGATTTATATTAGAATTTATTAAATCCATATAAATTAAAACAAACAAACCCTTAAGAAAAGAAAAACTAATATATGGGGGTTTTCGTGTCAACTGACACAACTTTTGAAACCGATGTCTCCCGATCGGGATGAAATTTGCACCAAGGTTTGTCCTATTGGATAGTAGTTCAGACACAATTTTTCAGCGAGATCGGTCAAGGACTCTCTGAGTTAGAGGGGGTCGAAATTTGACATTTTGGCCAAAGAGGTGTTTATTCTCATCCATGTAACTTCTTACCTATTGTTTTTAGCAAAATGTGTCCCAAAGAGTTTAGATAGCTATTTCTTCAGTCTTTCGAAAAAAAATTATAAAAAAAATAAAAAAAAAATTTTTGATTTTTTTTCTAAAAAATCTAAAACTTTTTTGACTTTTTCCTCAAATTGGGCCCTTTTTCTTTTTTTTTTTTTTGATTCAAAAGAAAGCTTAGGTCTTTTCCTTTAAGAGCTATGGGGTCGCTTAGTGGGATGCGAGTGGGATATCTATGAAAAAATTATTTTTTTAACTTTGGAACACAAAAAACGGTTCTTCAATTTGCACTATTAGGCGTGGGATAGCTAACCAGTTTTCGATTTCGATCAACGACACCCTTTAATTTTTAAAGGTTCCAAAAAGAAAGCACAAGCCAAAAAATGAGGGCGGTGGGGTTGGGCCATATGGCTCCTCATCGGGGTCAAAATTGGGCGTAAAGAGGTTACAATCCTCAAAAAGCCCCACAACTGCCCTAGAACTGCCCACGGAGGGGTGCAATGTGAGACCGACCTCTATTAATTTTCTGCCCCCAACATTTTTCTTGAATATACCTAACCTCTATTTCCACTTCCAAAGGGGGCTCCCATACAAAATGGCATTTTTATAAAATTTGCTCCTACCGCTCTAACTGTCCATAGGGTGCCCCTAGAGAAGTAAAATATATGACCGACCCCCAATATTTTTTCATCTCCAATATTTTCTCAGAATATACCTACCCTTTATTTTCAACTCTTAAGGGGGTCGCCATACATTTTTTTTTTATTTTTTTATTAGTTTTTAAAAATACATGTTTTTATAACGTATGGGAGCCCCTTAAGGAGTGGAGATAGGGTGTTATTATGTTCGGACAAAATGTTGGTAACTAAAAAATAATGGGGGTTGGTCATAATTTTTGCCTCTCTAGGAGGCACGGTAGGGGCGGTAGGAGTTGGTTTAATAAAACAAATTTATAAAAAATAAAAGAAATGTATGGGGACCACCTTAAGGGTTAAAGATACATTGTAGGTGTGTTCGCAAAAAATGTTGGAATTAATAAAATAATGGGGGTCGGTCATACATTTGGCTCCACTTGGGGCACTTTAGGGTAAGTTAGAATGGTAGGATCAAATTTTTTAAAAATTTTTTGTATGGGAGCCCCCATAGGAAGTGGAAATAGGGGTAAGGTATGTTCAAGAAAAATGTTGGGGGCAGAAAATTATTGGAGGTTCGTCTCACATTGCACCCCTCCAGGGGCGTTTCTAGGGCAGTTTTGGGGCTTTTTGAGGATTTTACCTCTTTACGCCCAACTTTGACCCCGATGAGGGGCCATATGGCCCCACCCCACCGCCCTTATTTTTTGGCTCGTGCTTTCTTTTTCGAACCTATAAAAATTAGAGGGTATCGCGGATCGAAATCGAAAACTGGTTAGCTATCCTACGCCTAATAGCGCAAATTGAAGAACCGTTTTTTGTGTTCCAAAGTTAAAAAAATAATTTTTTCATAGATATCCCACTCGCATCCCACTAAGCGACCCCATAGCTCTTAAAGGAAAAGACCTAAGCTTTCTTTTGAATCAAAAAAAAAAAAAAAAAAAGGGCCCAATTTGAGGAAAAAGTCAAAAAAGTTTTAGATTTTTAAGAAAAAAAATCAAAAATTTTTGTTTTATTTTTTTTATAATTTTTTTTCGAAAGACAGAAGAAATAGCTATCTAAACTCTTTGCGACACATTTTGCTAAAAACAATAGGTAAGAAGTTACATGGATAAGAATAAACACCTCTTTGGCCAAAATGTCAAATTTCGACCCCCTCTAACTCAGAGAGTCCTTGACCGATCTCGCTGAAAATTTGTGTCTGAACTACTATCCAATAGGACTAACCTTGGTGCAAATTTCATCCCGATCGGAAGACATCGGTTTCAAAAGTTGTGTCAGTTGACACGAAAACCCCCATATATATGTATGCGAAGTAAAGTGAATGCACTCAACCACAGTTATTTTCCGATTTTCTCTTAAAGATTAAAATGAAATAAATTTTTTCGCAGAATCATCATTATCATCATCTACATCCATAAAGGATGTCATGCAAAAATTATTACAGTATCCGGTACAATAACTACAACAAAGACAACTACAATTTCTGAAAGATACTTATAGAGAAACATGAAACATACACACACACACACATACACATTTAGTTATGTACTCCAGTATGACAGCTATGAAGACATTATTTCTTTCACATCATAATTTCACAATTACTTGGGTAGTTTCTTCACAAATGCACATTATAATACCATTTTCATACTAACAGGGAAGGTATCCCGGGTGGGTAACTATGGTTTTATTGAAATTCATATGCACATGTTGCAGGGGTGGATCCAAGGGTGTAGTTGGGAAATGGGAGAATTTTGCAACTCTTTCAACTTTTTCATACGGTGGCAACCCTAAAAATCTACACCACAACAAAAACTCAGTTGTGCGAGATTATAAAAAACTCTTAAATTCCAAGTTTCAGACATATCGGTCCAAAACTTAAACTGTAATTAATGTTACATTTCAAGCTGAGGCTGTCTGAAAGAAAAACTGCGAAAAATTGCAAGGTCAAATAAAAAACGTAAATTCAGAATTATTTTCTTAGCACTTTTCATAAAAAACAAGTGAGACTGTTACATTCGGCTGTGCCGAATCTTTTATACCCTCCAAAATGTAAAAAACAATATAAAAAAATCCATATAATACATATTCGTGCCAAACTTTTAGATCTTTTAGACGGACAGACGGACGGACATCGCTAGAATGTCTTAGAATCGATCACTGATCAATAAGATATATACTTTATTGGGTCCTAGACCAATATTTCGATGCGTTACACACGGAATGACAAAATCCCGGGATTCGGGATTTGAAAACTGAAATCCCGGGATCCCGGGATTTTTCGGGATCACGGGATTTTTCGGGATTAAATTTCTTTGATTATAAAACTAAAAAAATAGTGCACTCTTTATGTTTCAATTTTATTGTGCATATTAAGGGGGCTACTGTGCACGGTGGTCAATTCCGGCCAAAAATCATTTTATTTTTTTATTAAATCTTGATGAAATTTTGATGCTATATTTTAGCTAATACTTCAAAACATACAACTTGAATCTTTTTTTGGGCCTTGTAACACTATATTATTGTCCATAGTGGTGCAAAGTTGAGTATTTTTTGCTTCTCATTTCAGCTTTTTTTAAAATGTATATTTTAGTTTTCAATAAAAGTTGGCTATGCATTTTTCTTCACATTATTTTTGTAAGTTCGCACATGGATTTTTAATTCCTATAGTAAATAATCATTCCATGTGGTTTTTGCAGATTTTGTGTGCGTTTTTGTCTTAAAGTGATGTGTATGAAAATTAGATAAAAATAAAAAAAAAAACTCTAAAAAAAATAAGTTTTGAAAGACCATAAAAATCAATTAGAGGCTATTAGAGGTTAGCTATAAAAAGCAGTTTGTACTTTTAACTATTAAAAGTAAGTATTTTAAATTTCAGCCCCTACTTTTACCGATTCTTTAAACCAGAGCATTTTTAGTGGACTCATTTTTTACAAATGGTGGACTTTTTTAAACCTACAAACTCCACCAAAATAGGGAATGTGAAGAGATACTAACTTAAAACCCATAGATTTGCATTAAAAAAAACTAAAAAAAAGACGAAATAAAAAAAAATGGGGTTTAAGGGGGGTTGGAACTAAAAAACAGCCTTAATGTTAGCAATTTTTAAACAGCTAAAAAAATAAATACGTAATAGTATTTAATTCTGTTTTTTCATTTGAAAGAAAGAACATTTTAACAAATTGTCACGACAAGTACTGGAAAATTCAATAATCTACAAACCAAAAAAAAAATGTCATCAAAATCGGTTCAGTAGTTTTTGCTGTACAACTGCGGCCATTTCGTCCATTAAAAAATAGCATCCCACAATTAACTGGAAACCCTGGCGATTCTTTGTCTTTTAAACTTTTAAAAATATTACGATTGTTAATATTTCAAATAAAAAAACAGAATTAAAAAGTATTGCGTATCTATTTTTTTTTTTAAATTGCTAACACTAAGGCTGTTTCTTTTAGTTCCAACCCCCACCTTAATTTGATTGATACATTTGACACGTCCATGTTTAGTTGGCCAACCACTATATTTGTATGTCCAACGTTTTGAAAAGAGATCAGATATATTATTCTTAACTCAGATATTAAATTATTGCTGTTTATATGCAGACATGTTTGATACATTTGGGACGTCCACGATTATTTGGCCAACCACTGTATTTGTAGGTCCAACATTTGGGCAAGGTATCAGATATGTTATTCTTAATTCGAATATTAAATTTAAGCTATTTACACGCAGAAATAAAGAATTTATTTATTTTTGGCCGGAATTGACCACCGTGCTGTGGGTTAGTTGGTAGCGTGCTAGCCTATTAAACAGGGAGTCGTGGGTTTGATTCCCCCAAAAACCCTTGGGTCGATTTCGCTACAACGAAATTATTAAAAACAATGATTTCTTATTATTCTGATTGTTATTTAAAGGCAATTAAAAAATTATGTATACGCCGCTTATGCAGTTTTCAAGTAATTATTATTATTAAATATTTAGCAATGTACTAAAAAAGCCTTGAGGGGTTTGATATGGAAAATGACAACTTTTATTTGCTTTTGATTTCCCCCATTCCGAATTCAGTTGTTACACTTTATAATTTTAAAACTAATTTAAAGAAAAGTTAAAATAATAAAAACTTTTAAAGGAGAAAGTAATAATACAATACATTAGAAATTTTTTTGTATAAAAAAAGTTTTTCTTCCAATTTTGAAGGTCCGGGAAAATTTTTATTCTCCTACGCCTAAAACTGATGTGGTACAAATTTGAGGCCAATCGAATTAAATTTACTCGTGGCTCCCTCCGATCAAAGTTTCGGTTTTTTTTAAAAAAATTTTCGCCAAAACCTGCAAACTTTCGTCAAAGGGCTCCGTGACTGTGGCTTAATGGTTAGTGCGTTGGACTATTTTTCAGCAAGCCTGTGTAAAATTCTCAGCTCAGCCAAATTCATGACCAGCTACGTTGGAAGCTAAAAATAAGTTTTAGTTTTAATTTGTTTATGTAAATGTAACATTAATTGAACAAAGTTGTATATTTAAAAAATAAATTCTAATACATTTTTAATCTTTCAACAATCCCGGGACTTTAGCTTAAAAATCTCGGGATTAGGGTTTCATTTTATTACAAAAATCCCGGGATTTCGGTATTCGGAATTTTGGGATTGGCAGCCCTAATTTCGTCCCAGAATACCCTGCTACCTGCTTTACATAAGAGAAACTAGAATGATGTTTTTTACATTTTCAGCTTTCATTCAAATCGCATAAAGCCACCCAGGATACTTCCCTTGTTAGCATTCATATGACCATGTATGTAGCAACATTATAGCTGGGATTTATAAAACCTTTTAAGCAGAATTTCTGAGCATAAACTCAACCACTTGAAAAAAGCTACAGTTACATAAAAAAGTTAAACCACTCAAAAAATTATGTCAACTGTTTGTAGTTTATTTAAAAAGTTTTACGTTTTGTCGTTTTTTAAAGAAAAAACATTTGTTTGCTGTTCGGTTTTTATTGATGACTACTTCTGTCCTTTGTTTCAAAAATAACACACTAACAAAGACTTTCATTAACATTTAAATTTTAGTCATTTATTTTTGTTCTGTAAGTAAAAACTGCTGATTATTCTGTAAATTTTTATTGATTTGTGTAAGTATTTTTTTTTAAATTGTTGGTATTTTAAGTTTTAGATATCATTAGTTTTTACAAACACAAGTACCCAGGAAAATTTTTCAGAACCGATTCTGACAACACCTGTTCTAGAACAGGTTCTTCGGTAACCATACACTATTACACTTTAATTATTCAGAACAAGTTAAGTGAAAATTATTGTAAAGCTTGTTCTCGGCAATCAAAGTTTCATAACATTTTGGTTCTCAGGAATTAAAAAAAAAAATTAAAAAATAAATATCAATTTATTTTTGTTAACCAAGAAAAAAGACGAAATTCTATTAAAATAGCAGGATATAATCGTGAAAATTGTTGAAACAAAGGTGAGTAAATTACATTTTCATTGTCTGGGCTGGGTCAAATACTGATATATTATGTTTTTTTATTTTTGTTTGCAGAAAATTCATGTATGTCATTATTGTAAGGCCCAAAATGCAAATTTGGAGGCGAAAAAGGATAAATGTGTGTTAAAAAATGTAAATATCCATTTATATATGGTTGTCTTTATCTTTGTTAAATAAATTAATGCAATTCAATATATTTCTTTAATTCTTATTTCTGTTCCAAATTTTACTTCTAGAACCGATTCTGAGGAACAAAAACATGTTCTAATTTTGCTTCAAACACCTGTTGCTTTTGGGACAATCCCTTTGTAAAAAGAATCGGTGTTGCACAGGAATTAGAACAGGTTCTAGGGAAGTATAAGTTGTTCCACAATCGGTTCTTTGCAACCGAAAATTTTGCTGGGTAGGTTATTTTTCTGTAGAAAAAAAAAAAATCAAAAAATTATTTATAGAAATATAAAAAACTTGTTTGTATCAAGTGACCTTGGCACGATGGGTAGTTGATTACGGGATCGATTCCCCAAAATTTTATTAAAAAATTTAAAAAAAAATATTTCAATAGAAAATTTTAAAAAATAACTCACGAAATCATTAATTTTTATTGTTTTTGTAGGATATTTATACATGATAATGTTTTTAGGCTGGTGTCTAATTTTAAAAAAAGTTGCAGGACGCCACCTTAGTTTGACTATACATTAGCATGTCCCGAAATCAGGAAATTTTGGAATTTCTTTAGGGCATACCCCTAGAACGATGCTTATTGAAGAGCTGATTACGGGAAAAATAATCCAACAAATTTTGGAGGTCATCTTCACGGCGCAACCAGCGCTTAAAGTTTGCATCCCTAGTGCATTTGGCCAAAAAAAATATATTTTTTTATGTTTAAAATTGGTTCCTAAAGTTTCGTTAGGTAGAGTAAATTCAGGAAAAAATATTTATAAAGTTTTCATGGAGCAATTTTAGTCCAGCGCAACGTTTTGAAACTTCGAATATGCATAACTTATTACATATTTTTATAAGTTTTTGTAAAAAACAGCTTTATATGCAAAGGCTTAAACATAAACTCCGTTTTATACAAAATCTTTAAAGAATTCTTACAATCTCCGGTTTTTACAAAAACTTAAAAAAAAATTATACTAAATTACACATTTTCAAAATTTCAAAACGTTGTGCTGGACCAAAATTGCTCCATGAAATTTTTATAAATATTTTTTCCAGAATGTACTCTACCTAACGAAACTTTTGGCACCAATTTTGAAAATAAAAAAAAAAAAATTTTTTGACCAAATGCACTAGGGATGCAAACTTTAAGCGCTGGTTGCGCCCTGAAGATGACCTCCAAAATTTTTTTAATATTTTTTCCAGTAATCAGCTCTTTACTAAGCATCATTCTAGGGGTATACCCAAAAAATTTTCATTTTCGGGACACGCTACTATACATATTATAGTTAATTTTTAAAATTTGATCTGCGGGTATCATCATTTTTTTGAAGGATTCAGGGGAACTAAAAAGAATGACGGTATTTTTTTGGAAAAAAATTCGCTCCTTGGGGTGTTTCAACGCATCTGAAAACGCGAATTTTGAGCTGATTTTTCTGCAGAGAAAAAAGGGCTGAATATATCGCAAATCTGATTTCAACAGTCGATTCTACAGCCAAAAACAATACAACGGTTGTTTTTTAAACTCTTAAAAAAAGTTCCAAAAACCCACCACAGAGCACAGTGCCACATTTGGCCAATCTAGGACGACAAAAATCCAATTTTATTTATATTGACTAGAAATTCGGTATAAATGTTCGTTTTGACTTCAAAAACAACATTATGAAAAATATGGGAGGCCAGTTAAGGGCCACGCCCACTTTTTAAAAAAATTTTAATTTTGGTTGTAATTTCTTTAAACTTGGTATATATACTCTCAAGGACTGTAGAAATAATATCACAAAAAAAGGGGGCGGTCAGACAACTTCCACGCCCACTTTTTAAAAACATGTTTGAAAAATATGTAAAAACAAGGTTTACATATTTTTATCGTCCCACTGTAGTCGGCGTCGCAGACGGTCGCAAAAGTTAGCCGTTGAAATAAGTACTATGGATATTGGTCAATATGTCTGAAAAAGTCCGGCGACCAATAGAGACCAAACACAAAAGTTCTATTCCATCAAAAAAAATAAATATATAATTTTCTTTTCAAAAATTTTTATTATGTTAAAAATTTAATAAAAAATAGAAAAAATTTTTTAAAAAAAGAAGAAAAGATATGACTTAAAGCCTTTAAATATCCTTTAAAATTACCAAAAAAGAGTGTATAAATATCTTTTTTTGTTAAAAAGTTACAACCGTTTAAAATCAACTTAATTCATGCGAAATAATGAACACTACTTTCAGGATTTTACAAGATGCAACTTTATGCACCCACATCTTAATAACGAATAGAATTATAGTTCTTATATGAGTATTTTCGTGTTATTAGGAATGTTTTATAATACATACAAACAAATCATAAAAATCGGGGAACTTTTTTTTTTGATTTTTGTCGTGCTAGATTGGCCAAATGTGGCACTGTGCAGAGGGCGGATATATAAGATTTTTCAATTTTCTTTTTAAATTAATTTTTTAAATATGCACAATTAAAGTGCATTTTTAGCTTAACAAAATGGTCCCAAAATTTCCGTTCTATCACAACCCGTTTAAAAGTTATAAGTTCTCAAAAATGGACAAAAACACGTTTTTTGAGAACTTTTACCTCAATTTTCTCAAAAACATGACGTCACAAAAAAATGCTCTCAATAATGCACAAAAATGTGTTTTTTTGTGAACTTTGACCTCAATTATCTCAAAAACCTGACGTTACGGAACATTTTGAAAACCCGATTTGGAATCAGCATTGAGAGGAAAATCGAAAACGAGTGTCGAGACCGTTTAATAACTTGGGTTTGTAACTTGGATAATAATTCCACTCGTGGTGAGTAAAACCGTTTATCACCAGCTGGTGAATAAAAAGTAACATAATTATTTTTCAACAAAAAATTTTTTTTTTTCATTAAATTTTTTTTTCATCAAATTTTTTTTTCGTAAAATTTTTTTTTCATCAAACTTTTTTTTTATAATGTTTTTTGTTTTGTAATTTTTTTTTTTGTTTCATCAATTTTTTTTTCATCAAATTTTTTTTCATCAGTTTTTTTTTCATAAATTTTTTTCATCAATTAATTTTTTTTTTTTTTAACAAAAAATTTTTTTTTCATAAATTTTTTTTCATTAATTTTTTTTTTCATCAAATTTTTTGTTTATCATTTTTTTTCTCATCAAACTTTTTTTTCATCAATTTTTTTTTTTCATAAATCTTTTTTTTTATTAAACTTTATTTTTTTCATTTTTTTTTTTATCAAAAATTTTTTTTCATAAATTTTTTTTATCATATTTTTTCATCAAGTTTTTTTATCAATTTTTTTTTTGCATATTTTTTTTATCATATATTTTTACATCAAAAAATTTTTTTTCACCAAAAATTTTGGGTTCATTAAATTTTTTTAACATAATTTTGTTTTTCGTGAAAAAAATCATTTTTTTTTTCCAAAACTACTTTTTCACCAAGTCTTAGCTTTTCGCATAAAAATTTTCCATTTGTTTATCAAATGTACTTTAAACAAGTGAGAGTGTTATATTCTTTGGTGCCTCTTTTATTCTCTCCAAAATGTAAAAACACTTTTTTGCACTTATTTTTGCCTCACTTACGAAATGTACAGCTCTTTTGGTTTTTTAATGGGGTCCTCGACTGATATTTCAATTCGTTTTGCATGGAATAGCAAAGTAATATAACATGATTTTTTTTAAAAAAAAACTTTGCTTTGGCAAGTACACTCAAATCTTCCGCAAAACATTATCATGATTTAATATTTTGGGGAAGAGTACAAAATTTGCAGGCATTTTTTTGGAATTTGTTGGTTAAAAATAACAGAACTCTCATTAATTTTTAATGTTTTCGTAGGTTATTTTTTCAAATTTGTTATTAAAAGAGAATGAAGAAAACGTAATTTTTAATGTTAAATGTTTAATGTTAAAACAAATGAATAATTACTGGGGTGGTTTTCAATTGTTTATTCACTGGTTTTAAATGTGTTTTTCATTTGTTTTTGCCTATAAAATATTTTGAGTGCACGCTTTTTATTGATATAGCAAAGAAATCTTAAAAATATTTTTTTTTTTGTAATTAATTAGAGACAATAAATAAAAATACTTGATCATAGGATCAAAATAAAAATGGGGCCCATGTAGTGTAGGAGTCGTAGGTTCGAGTTCCACCAGATCCTTTGATCTGTTTCGCTACAATGGCACGACGGTCATTGTTACCACTCTTCTGGTAGGTTAAAATTATTAAAAATAATTTGTAATTAAATAGAAAGACAAAAAAAAAAATACTTGATGAAGGGATCAATAATTTTTATTGACATTAAATTCAATCATTAGCATAATTTTCATTAACATTCACATTTTTTTGCAATTGAAGCTGAAACCATAAAGGTTTCAGCTTCAATTTGCTACAAAAGTTTTTTAAAATGCCTTAAAAAGAACCTGGGAAACCTGGACAAAGGAGGCGTCATTAAAGTGATCTTGAAATTGTGACTTAAATGGATATTTTTCGCCCAACAGACATACTCCAAAAGGTTTCATGACTGCATCGACTATTTCATTTTGTGTCCATTGTTATTTAAGTGGCCGTTCAATTAAATAATAACTGTAACGATTTCTTTGTATTCATAGTTATGGCTAAATACTATATGACGTTAGAGCGGCATTTGTTTATATGACAAACAAAATTTCTTCCGATTTTGAATGTCCGGGAACATATTTATTTCTAAAAAAAGGCCTAAAATTTGTGTGGTACAAATTTGAGGCCAATCATGCCAACGATGTCTGATCAGTTTTAAATCATGTTTGTTTATATTGATGCGCTGAACACGAATACAAAACAATTTTGTAATTCGGTCAAATGGCTTTCAAGATATCGTTATTTGAAATTTGCTAAATATGCGGTTTTTCGGACTCTTGGAAAAATCAAAAATTTTAGAAACAAAAATCCACTCTAATATAACGTACTGTAACCTTATATAACCGCCCAGTATGAAGTCAATATGGAAAACTAATTTAAAAATTATTATCCCTTTTCGCATATATTTACAGCTGAAAACCAACGTATTGAGATAATAAATTTTTTCGTTTGAATTTTTGTTGAACAATTCAAATAATGCTTTTGTAGTTGTCGGGTTACAATTGTTTCATAATAATAACGTTTTCTTTATAAGAGATAAATTGTATATAACACATATTTAGTTTGGCAGACAATTTTTACAAAAAAAAAATAAAACGTAACTAAAATTTTAGCTGAAAAAATATTTAGTTTATTTTTTAATTGATATAAATACAATATTAGTTGATATTATGAATTTTACAAAAAAAATATCCCTAAACAAAGATTTGTAAACACTGAAAAAAAAAAATAATACTACTACTAAATTTAAAGCAAGTCGAACTAAGTTTAATGAAAGTCGAGCTTGCGAGGGCTCCAAAGATATTATTTCTTAATTCAAATACATTATTTCCTAAAAAATTTTACACTATTTTCTCAATTATACGAGGGCGGATCAATAATTCCGTGACTTTTCACTTTTCAAATCGAAACAACTCTTATGCACATACCAAGACAATCTAAATGTGTAAAGGCACCCTAATTAGCTAATAAAGACCACTCCGCACCTTAAAACTCGTCGATTTTGACTAAAAGTATCGACAAAAAGCTCCAAATACCGCCACACAATTGCCCCTAGAGGGATAAAATGCAAGACTGACCCCTATTAGTTTTTTTGCAAAATTGTTGAGGTTCAAAAACTATTGGCTCGGTCATACATGTGACTCCTCTAGGAGCACTCTTAGAACAGTTAAATCGGTGGGAGCAAATTTTATAGAAATGCGGCTCAAAAATTCGGAAATTTTGAGTACTTTATTGGAAACATATTTAAATATTTTCTAGACTGCGATTTTGGTACACAGATGCTAATTTGTAAACATATAAATTATTTTTTAACCAAATTGGTCTTAAAAAAATTCGCGTTTTTATATTTTTTTTTTTTTTTAAATATTTTTCAGACAACATTTTCCAACTTTTCAGACCAATTTGAATAAACAATAACTTTTATGTTTAGAAATCAGCATCTGTTGACCAAAATCTTGGTTTTGGAAATTTTTAAATATTTTTACAATAAAGTATCTATGGACGGGCAACATGCTGAAAAGCAGGGCGATTAACTCGAAGATAGGTGATGGTGAAGCGAGGAAAGTAGTTACAAGGGGCACACCACAGGGGGGGGTGATCTCACCTCTTCTGTGGAATCTTGTAATAAATGAAATCCTCGAGTCACTCAACGAAATGGGTATCAAGGTGGTTGCCTATGCTGATGACGTTGTGATCCTAATCAGAGGTAAGTTTTTACCAACGATTAGTGAACTCATGGAATCAGCACTTAAGATACTCTTGACGTGGGCAAGGAATAACGGTCTGGGAGTCAACCCCTCAAAAACCGAACTAGTCTTGTTCACGAAAAAGACTAAGATAGACAGGTTTGTTCTTCCCAAACTAGATGGAATCACCCTAGAACTATCTAATGAGGCGAAATACCTGGGTGTAATCCTGGACTCAAAGCTTTCCTGGAAAAGGAATACGGAGGAAAGGATGAAAAAGTCGTTATGTGCTTTTTACACCTGCAGAAGAACTTTCGGAAGAAGGTGGGGTCTAAAACCGTATATTATCCACTGGATGTATGGTGCGATAATTAGACCAATACTTACCTATGGAGCCCTTGTGTGGTGGAAAGCAGCGGATAAGAAATCATATCTCTGCAACCTACAGAAGGTACAGCGACTGGCGTGCGTGGGTATCACTGGTGCTATTAGATCAGCACCCCAGGCCGGCCTGGAAGTGATACTAAACATTCAGCCCGTAGATATCTACATCAAGAGCACAGCAGCAAAATCGGCTCTTAGGTTAAGAGAGTCACAAATGCTTAAGCAACGCTCTTGGGGACACTCGACCATATTAGGGACGGTGGGCGGGTCGGAATTGGAAGGGAGAACCGACTATATCTCACCGCATACGAACTTTAATAGGAACTTCGAAATCAAAATACCAACTAGGGAAGACTGGGCGGCAAACTCTGTTATAACGGGGAATGCGATCTCAATTTTCACGGACGGATCGAAGATGGAGATGGGTACGGGTTCGGGGGTATACTCTGAATGCCTCGGAATCAGGGCCTCAGTGAGGCTCCCGGACAAGTGTATCGTTTTCCAGGCCGAGGTTTTTGCAATTGACAGGGCCGCGCAGATGATTATGGCAAAGGACCTAAGTCCTTGCGCCATCAAAATTTTTGTGGACAGTCTCGCAGCTCTGAAGGCCTTAGGGTCACACACTGTGAAATCGAGAATTGTTAGTAATTGTATACAATCCCTTCATCGAATCGGTCAGCACACAGTCGAGCTAATTTGGGTCCCTGGACATAGTGGGGTCGCTGGTAACGAATTAGCTGATGAGTGTGCAAGAGGTGGCTCCGAGTCGGTGGGGAACGTGTCGAACCGGATATCTCGGTTCCTATAGTGGAGTTGATGAACGAAATTGATAGGATATCGGGGAATATGATGAGGGATAGGTGGATATCGCTGACCACGTGCAGGATATCGCGGACCATGTGGCCACTGCCGGATCGTAAGAGGACAGAAAGCCTTCTTACCTTTGGCAAACGGACGGTTAGCCTATTAGTAGGAGTACTGACGGGACACTGTATAATCGGCCAAATGGCCGTTCGTATGGGAATTTCTGACAGGGACTTTTGCAGAAGTTGTGGGGAGGTGGAGGAGGAGGAGTCAGTTAGGCACTTGTTGTGTGAATGTCCGGGTCTGATGAAACGTCGTCTTAAGTATTTGGGGCAACGATTTTTTGATGACTTAGATTGCCTAAACAATGTACCATTGACGTCTCTAGCAGAATACCTTAGGGAATCGGGTTGGTTTGAGAGGTAGAATTTTGTATATCATGGGAGTAGGGAAACAACTTTAGGGGAATCACAATGGGCCTTATGGCCTCCGAGTGAATTCGCCAAATCGGCGGACGCCCATCCAACCTAACCTAACCTAACCTACAATAAAGTAAGCAAAATTTCCAAATTTTTAAGCCGGATTTGATTAAAAAATTCGGACATGAATTTTGGTCGAAATATGACATCTTTTCCAACTTCGACCGCTGATTACCTTGGAATATTTGTTCATAAATTTCCCCATATTCAGCTCTAACGTGGCCATCGTTTGGCACGTATTACGACACGAAATTCGAAAGTTTAAATTTGACGGGGCGCTCTTTTGTCTATATATGGTTTAAAAGTGATTTAAAGTTTACTCAATAAACACATCCGAAATAGTTTACTTTTAGGTTAAAATACATTTAATCCCTGACCTTAATGGAGTCTCTCTAACAAACAATAATTTGTTTCAATATAACAACACTGTTCAACAAATTTAGGGTGACATAGTGTATTTTGGGACAAAATAAAAGATTAAAGTAACCAAATAGTAGACAAAACTCCCCAAGGATTTTGAACACGTACTTACAGTTTTTTTTGTGGCCCACTAAAGTTTTTTAAAGGCGTGTTGAATAAGTGAAATAAATGATGTACATATAAGGCATTCCAAAATTAATCGACTGAAGACCCTAATAGCCCTATATGGAACTAAAAATTGCGTTTGTGGTTTTTTAGTTTTTAAATAACTGGGCTTAGGAGGCGTGCACTATGGTTCCAAATGCATTTTTTTGGCATAAATTCAAAAAATGAAGAAAGGTCACTCGGATTAATTCAGGGATGATTTTTATCTCTTAGCGCAATCAAAAATCGATTGTCAAAAAAAATTAATTTTTTTTTTTTTAATTTTTTTTTTTTTTTAAATTTTTTTTTTCAAATTTTTTTTTTTTTCAATTTTTTTTTTTTTAAATATATTTTTCTTAATTAATTAGCTTTACGGAAGGTAAAAAATATAAAAAAAAATAATTTGAAAGCGTGTCACGCAAAAAACAGCAAATTTGGCCGAAATTTGTGCTAAACTAAAATGGAAATTGTGGGAGTTTGCTAAAAAATGCTGGCAGGATGTAAATTTTAATATTAAATATACAATTCACGTTTAAAGACTCATGCAAGTTCGTGCCCAAACAAAACTTTTGGTCCACGAAAGATACAGGCTATTTTGGCTCCAAAATCCTCATAATCAAAACACCCAAGAATAACGCCAAGGATGCACTAACTGTAAAATAGGAATTTTAAACAAGAACTAGTATCCTTAGGTTTCAATTTGTCCCTTTAGCATCTTATTAATTTTATTTTTTCCCATTTGCTGTTTGAATAACTGTAATATTGATTTCACTCCGGTTTTATTATGCGTCTTAAAACTTTCAACTTTGAAAGCCTAGCAAACTGACAGTATTGGCACCAAATTTTTTTCATTATACTTTTTTGATAGCTTATAGTGTTGACATTGAGGAAATGTATAAGCTTTTGAAAATTTGCTAAATTTTATTTTTTTAATTTCTGCCAAAAAAAATAGATTTGGAACCATAGTGGCGTGGTCAAATATTGTCAAAATGGTCAAATTTGTGTCATGTTGCCTTTTTTAAATATTAATCAAATTAAAACAGAATGTGGAAAATTTTTAGATCCCGTTCTGAAATTTTCCATTTTTTAAAAAAGGAATTTATGCAAATATTTAATACTCATTCGCTATGTTGAAACAAGAAAATACAAGCAAATTACAAAATTGTTATGAAACTCAATATTCAATTGCGATTTTGTCGAAAAAAAAAAACAAAAAAAAAAGTCTGAATTTTTTTGTGCGGGTAGACTAACATCTAAACTAAAAAAAAAATTAAAAAAAAGTGAACGGTTTTTTGATAAACTTACTTTTAAAAAAAAAAAAATTTAGTCGATAGCTCATACAAAACTATAAAAGGATGTAAATTTTTGAGATTGTGGTGCATTCCGTTTTAATTCGATAAATATTTAAACAAGGCAACTCGACACAAATTTGACAATTTTTCCACGTCTTCAAGCCAAGTTTTTAAAAAAATTGAAACGCAAAAAACTTAATTTTCTTAGTTCCATATAGGGCTATTCATACAACCTATTTTGAAATTCAGGGGACACATTTTTTTCTGCAGCGGGATATTTGGTGTGAAATGTAAATAAGGTTCTTGGATGTCCTCAGTAAAATTTTATGGTGCTTCTTTTTTTAGAACATGTTAACCCTCTAACGCTCATTCTACGGGGTCAGTTTAGTCCTTTTTCAAAAACTGTGTTTTTGTCTTCTTTGAAAAACTAAATTTTTCAAAACGGACTAAAATTACACCTTAGAATGAGCGTTAGATGGTTAATGCATTCTAAGAAAAAAAGAACCATATAATTTTACTGAAGTTATCTAAAAACGTTTTTGAGCTTAGGAGTCGATTTACATCATTTATTTCACCCAATCCACGCGTCTTTAAAAAACTTCAGTGGGTCATAAAAAAACTTAAACGAACGTGACCAAAATTTTTAAGGGGTTTTAGTCTACTTTTAGAGTACTTTCATTTTTACTAGTTTCAAGCCAAATACATTTTCGTGTTGAACAGTGTTATTTGAAAATGTTCTAAACAAATGTATATTTCATTGTCTATTTTCTATTAGAAATATTGTCTTGGTCGTGTTGTATTGACTATTTTCATTTAAACATACCTACACACTAGACTGGGTCGAAATCCTACAAAGTCTAAGGATCGATTGTCCTTAGTGCGGGAAAGTGGTAATGGGGTAATATAAGCATTTTATGGAAGACAACTTTTTAATCGATCAAAAACTCTATTAGCGCATCGGTGGTCAAAATTGAGATTTTAATCAAAATGGCCAAATTTTCAAAAAAAATTTTAAAAATATAAATTTCATTTTCTTGCTTAATAAAAAAAAAATTTATTGCATTTGATACTAATAACTTATGTATTAAATATTGGAATTTTATGACATCACTAACATATTTTTATTTAAGATACAAAAAAAATCATATTTTTGACGCGGTTCTAAAAACCACTTTTTTTTAATTTAATTTTTATTTTTTTATTAAAATTGCAAAATATATCGATTTTATTGTTCAATGTTATTGAAAACATCATAAAGACTAAACATTTAAATTTTTTGCGAAAATCCGTTCGGTAGTTTTTTGTGGGGAGCGGTTTCAATTGAGCGGATTTCAAGGAAATCGTATTTTTTGCCATTTTTTTGAGTTTTTAATTTTTAAAAACTACATTATTGCAGAAATTGACCAATATTATGCTCTATCTTCTTCCATTTGATCATGGTAACTTAGTTTTGAAACGATAGATTTATAGAACATCTTTAACCCTAATCGGTCAGCGGCCAAAAGTGTCCCGTAATCAGTTTTTTTAGGTTTTAACCACTGTTTAATGAAATTAATGATTGCAAAATTATGTTTGTGTTGAATATTGTATTGTATAATCTTTTGTTTAATCATATTGACCTAATTTTGAAACATAAATATTTTTGGACATCTTTAAACCGTATGTGCATGCAACCAAAAATGTCCCCTACAAAAATGTTCATGTTTTTGACAAATAAAAAAAAAACACATTTTTGTATTCAAAATAGTCATAAATAATTAATTAAATAATTTTGATATTGCCGAAAGCGTTAACCCTTCTGAAATAAAGGTCAAAAGTGGCCCACTAACAGATTTTTAAGCCGAAATGATAACATTGAATTAGGATTACGTGCGAACTAATTTTGTTTTAATAAAACTAAAATTTTTTGATATTATATCACACGCAACCATTCATTTCATATATTTATTAATGTCAAAAAAGCCATAAAACAAATAATCTCTAATTCAAACTTTTAAGACTACACACAAAAAAAAACTTTGGCAAATTACAAGGAAAAGTCTCGTAATCCAATTTTTCCAATATTTGACAGTTTTCCTTGTTTTTTAACAAATCAAAATTTACATTCTTTTTCGTAATTTTAAAATTTTTTTGTAATTTTACAAATCCTAGATAATTTTACAAAAAAAAATCTACTAAATTCACGAGAATTCCTTGTAATTTTAATTGCGCCAAAAAACTGTTAATTTACAATTTTATTGGTAAAAAGCTTGTAAAATTACAAAATTTTTGGTAAAAAACTACTAGGAATTCTCGTAAAATAGGGGGTAGCAAAAAATCTAGTAAAATTACGAAACAAAAAGTCTTGTCAATTTCAATCAATTTCTAAAAAGACAGAGATATTTTTTAAGTCCTATTTTTAAAAAATAAGGTAATTTTAACCTTTTCAATGAATGAATTATATAAAAAAAGATCTTGTGAACAATTACGAATAAAAATAATTCCACTCGGACTTTTACTTTTGGAGCTACATGCTGCCAAAATTGACGTTATAAATAGTTAACTTTATGCAGTTAAGGGTTAAACCGCCAAATTTGAATTTTGAAGGAGTCAAAAAAGTCCCTCCATAAAGCATTCGTCATTTTGACCCTAAATAGCTTTTCCTACGCATCGTTTGGGTCTCATATTTTCTTAGTTTCAATTAAATTAAGAAAATATAGACCAAATTTCATCGCGTTTGGTGGGGAACTTTTTTGACTTTTTTGAAAATGCAATTCTTAATATTTTTTATGGCCTTTTTGGTTAGGGCAGGTAAATTTTGATATTTGCAAAAAAAATGCAAAAAGTCATAACCCTAATGTACAGGCTTATGCCTTAATCTTCAATTTTAAATTGCGATTTTCACTCAAGTGAGGGTAAATTAGAGCGAGACAATAAAGTAGATCTTATACTTATAACCATCTCTGTTTTTAAAACATAAAATAAATAAAAAAAAATAAACATAAAATTACTCAAAATGGGGTCATTTATTTCACCTCTTCCTCGTCGTTGATCGGGGGTAAATCTAAGTGTGAAAATGGACACTTAGTCCAGTCTTCAAATTTTAATTTTAAGGATAATTTGTTTTATGGCTTTTTTGGCATTAAGAAATATATGAAATAAATGATTGCGTATGATATAATATCAAAAAATTTTAGTTTTATTAAAACAAAATTAATCCGCACATAATCCTAATTCTTAAAAATCTGTTAGTGGGACAGTTTTGACCTTTATTTCAGAAGGGTTAACGCTTTCGGCAATATCAAAATTATTCAATTAATTATTTATGACTATTTTGAATACAAAAATGTGTTTTTTTTATTTGTGAAAAACATGAAAATTTTGGTAGGGGACATTTTTGGTTGCATGCACATACGGGTTAAAGATGTCTAAAAATATGTATGTTTCAAAATTAAGTTAATATGATTAAATAAAAGATTATACAACACAATATTCAACACAAACATGATTTTGCAACCATTAATTTCATTAAACAGTGGTTAAAACCTAAAAAAACTGATTACGGGACACTTTTGGCCGCTGACCGATTAGGGTTAAAGATGTTCTATAAATCTATCGTTTCAAAACTAAGTTACCATGATCAAATGGAAGAAGATAGAGCATAATATTGGTCAATTTCTGCAATAATGTAGTTTTTAAAAATTAAAAACTCAAAAAAATGGCAAAAAATACGATTTCCTTGAAATCCGCTCAATTGAAACCGCTCCCCACAAAAAACTACCGAACGGATTTTCGCAAAAATTTAAATGTTTAGTCTTTATGATGTTTTCAATAACATTGAACAATAAAATCGATATATTTTGCAATTTTAATAAAAAAATAAAAATTAAATTAAAAAAAAGTGGTTTTTAGAACCGCGTCAAAAATATGATTTTTTTTGTATCTTAAATAAAAATATGTTAGTGATGTCATAAAATTCCAATATTTAATACATAAGTTATTAGTATCAAATGCAATAAATTTTTTTTTTATTAAGCAAGAAAATGAAATTTATATTTTTAAAATTTTTTTGAAAATTTGGCCATTTTGATTAAAATCTCAATTTTGACCACCGATGCGCTAATAGAGTTTTTGATCGATTAAAAAGTTGTCTTCCATAAAATGCTTATATTACCCCATTACCACTTTCCCGCACTAAGGACAATCGATCCTTAGACTTTGTAGGATTTCGACCCAGTCTACTACACACACACAAACGTATATTTTTCTTGTCTAATAAAAATTGTTTATCTACCCTTTTTTGTGGTTAGTCCTTTTTTAACAACAGAACAAAAACTAAATTAAAAAAAAAAAAAAAAAAAAAAACTGTTGCTTAGATTTTTTTTTTACAACTTTTTTTTATAATGCAATTTGTACAAAAGAATACGTTGTTGATTTTACGAATGGTCATTACAATTTTATTAACACACTCCCAGATACTCACAGTTCACACAAATCCACCCACTCACTCAAGCACTGACTGAGCCATCGCAGGACTTACAGGGTGTGTTTTTTTGGTCCTTAAACAGACAAAGACGTAAAAATTGAAAATAATGATAAATTGTATTTTATTTAGGGAAAGGCTATTAAGCATAAAAAAAGGAAAATGTTTTTACTACTTTTGTACACCTGGAAAGAAAAGTGAATTTAATGATTTCTTTATTATTTTTTTTTGAAACATTTAATTTTTTTTTATTACTTACTGGATATTTTGCTAGAAAAAGATATTGTAATAAAAAAAAAACAAAGAGCAACAAAAAATATATAAATAAAGGTAATAAAATCCTTTTGTGCGTGTGATGCTTTATTTAGCTTAGAAGGAAAAGCCAATAAATTTGTTGAAATTTTGAGACTTAACACTAGAGTTTAATAAAGAGTTGTATTGGTGCAAAATTTCTATAGCTAGGAAATAATTTAAGGTATTCAATAATGCTAGTGAAAAGATTGTAAATTCGCCTTGGCCGGGAATGGGAATGTAACTTTTTACCATAAAAAAATATAAAAACTTTGACTAGAATAATTTTATTTTGATTTAAAATGTTTTAGAAAATTTTTTTATTTGAAAAAAAAAATTTAAAAATTTTCGAAATCCCGGAAACGTTTTTTAAAGTTCTGGACAATTTTTTTTTTTAAATTTTTTAATTTTGGAATGCTTTAAGGACTTTTTTTGTTTTAAAATTTTATAGGTTTTGAATTTTTTTTTTTTAATTTTCCAAATTGTCCCAGGCACAAAAAATTTTGTGGCAATTTTAACATGATAATGTTTTTAGGCTGGTGTCTAATTTTAAAAAAGTTGCAGGAGCCACCTCAGTTTGACTATATAAGCTAACAATTAACGAAAAAGAAAACAAATTTTAATAACTTGGGTTTGTAACTTGGATAATAATACACCTCGTGGTGAATAAAACGTTTTTCACCAGCTGGTGAATAAAAAGTAACACAATTATTTTTCAACCAAAATTTTTTTTTTTTCATCAAATTTTTTTTTTCATAAATTTTTTTTTTTCATAAAAACTTTTTTTTTCCTCAATTTTTTTTTTTCATCAATTTTTTTTTCATCAAATTTTTTTTTCCCATTAAATTTTTTTCTCATCATTTTTTTTTTCATCAAACATTTTTTTCATTTTATTTTTTTTTTTTATCAAATTTTTTTACATCAAATTTTTTTTTCATTAAATTTTTTTTTTCATCAATTTTTTTTTCATCAAATTTTTTTTTTTCATAATTTTTTTTTTTCATTAATTTTTTTTATAATTTCTTTTTTTCATTAATTTTTTTCATAAAATTTTTTTTTGTATCAAAAATTTTTTTTTCATCAATTTTTTTTTCTATCAATTTTTTTATACCCTCCAACTACAGTATATGGGTATCCTCACTTTGTCATTCCGTGTGTAACGCGGAATGACATATACATTTATGTATATGTATTAGAGTGTCCCTTATTTTGGAAATGTTGGAAATCTTGAGACGGTACCCGCTCATTTTTTCCCTTTTGACTTAAAAATAACTCAGGAAAAATTTTACGCCCCTAGGACCACGCCTTCCCTACGCGACGGGGCCTTAAAGAGCGGGGCCTAAAAAATCATTTTTCCATACAAACCAAAAAAATTTTTTTTTGATTTTTAATTTTTTTGTTATTAATTATTATATTACTTGGTTTGCTTATTCACGATAAAAAATTTGATTTTGGAGGGATAAGTCTTTCAGCGCTAAAAAATTTTTCGCAAAAAAAAAATTTGGGCGGCCGGGGTCCTACAGTAAAAAATTTTTAAAAAATATTTTTTTTTAGTTTTGACCAGCAACGGTTTTAGCTGCTATGTTGCTTTAAATGATATATATTCCAAAAAAAAAATTATTCATATCTGTGACATCTTTATCTTTTTCGAAAAAAAAAATTTTGAGCCGTAGGAATCCTACGGTAAAAAATTTTTAAAAAATATTTTTTTTTAGTTTTGAAAAGCAATGGTTTTAGTTTTTATGTTGTTTTTAATGATATATATTCCAAAAAAAATATTATTCATATTTGTGACATTTTTATCGTGTATCGAAAAAAATCATCAATGCATTTTTTACCCTTTTTTAGAACACGATTAAGATGTCACAGATACAAAAAATATTTTTTTATGAATATATATCATTTAAAGCAACATAGCAGCTAAAACCGTTGCTGGTCAAAACTAAAAAAAAATATTTTTTAAAAATTTTTTACTGTAGGACCCCGGCGGCTCAAAATTTTTTTTTGCGAAAAATTTTTTAGCGCTGAAAGACTTATCCCACCAAAATCAAATTTTTTGTTGTGAATAAGCAAACCAAGTAATATAATAAATAATAACAAAAAAATTAAAAATCAAAAAAAAAATTTTTTGGTTTGTATGGAAAAATGATTTTTTAGGCCCCGCTCTTTAAGGGCCCGTCGCGTAGGGAAGGCGTGGTCCTAGGGGCGTAAAATTTTTCCTGAGTTATTTTTAAGTCAAAAGGAAAAAAATGAGCGGGTACCGTCTCAAGATTTCCAACATTTCCAAAATAAGGGACACTCTAATATGTATATACACTTTATATACATAAAGTGTATATATTTATAATCAGTGATCGATTCTAAGACATTCTAGCGATGTCCGTCCGTCCGTCCGTCTGTCCGTCTGTCCGTCTGTCCGTCTGTCCGTCTGTCCGTCTGTCCGTCTGTCCGTCTGTCCGTCTGTCCGTCTGTCCGTCTGTCCGTCTGTCCGTCTGTAGTTAACACGATGCAATCCAAAATAAAAGAGCTAGACTCCCGACATTTGGCACAAATATGTCTTATGTTAATAGGCAGGTTAAGTTCGTAAATGAGCAAAATCGGACCAGGGGGCAAAAAGTTCCCCCTTGAAGAACTAAACCAACCTCTGAAAAATAGCATTTTTTACGTTATTTTTTGTGTTTTTGTTTAACAAATGCAAGATTTTTATGCTACAAGAAGTTTAAGGTCCTGCACTTGGACCCAGAGAATTAGAAATTGTATTTTTTTTTTCGGTCCTACCCCCCCCCCCCCCCCAATGGGCGTAGAATAAAACATTTTTTTTTTAAATCATGATAAACTTGTATTTCTTTTGTGCAAAAATCCATCTGATTTTTTAAACACATATTTGAGAGAAAATTTGCACCCCCGCCCCAATTACAAATACCGACCCCTCCAAAAAAAAAAAATAAAACGCCCCTGGATTTTTTTTTTATTTTTTATGCATGTTGGAGGGTATAAAAGATTCGGCACAACCGAATTTAACTCTCTTACTTGTTTTCCATCAAATTTTTTTTCATCAAATTTTTTTTTCATAAAATTATTTTTCCCCTCAAATAATTTTTTTTCGTCACCATTTTTTTCATCAATTTTTATACCCTCCAACTACAGTATGGGGGTATACTCACTTTGTCATTCCGTGTGTAACGCATCAAAATATCGGTCTAGGACCCCATAAAGTATATATATTTATGATCAGTGATCGATTCTAAGACATTCTAGCGATGTCCGTCCGTCCGTCCGTCTGTCCGTCTGTCTGTCTGTCCGTCTGTCCGTCTGTAGTTAACACGATGCAGTCCAAAATAATAGAGTTAGACTCCCAAGATTTGGCACGAATATGTCTTATTTTCCTAGGCAGGTTAAGTTCGTAAATGAGCAAAATCGGGCCAGGGGGAAAAAAGTTCCCCCTTGAAGAACTAAACCAACCTCTGAAAAATAACATTTTTTTACATGCTTTTTTGTGTTATCGTTTAACAAATGCAACATTTTTATGCTACAAGAAGTTCACAGTCCTGCATTTGGACCCTGAGAATTAGAAAATGTCGTTTTTTTTGGACCGCCCCCCCCCCCTTTTATGGGCGTGGAATAAAAAATCTTTTTTATTTTGATAAACTTTTATTTCTTTAGTGCAAAAAGCATAAGAATGAATTTTTAAACACATATTCGAGAGGAAATTTGCCCCCTCCATTACCACTACCAAACCCCCCCCCAAAAAAAATAAAACGCCCCTGATTTTTTTCTTTTTTTTTGCATGTTGGAGGGTATAAAAAATTCGGCCCAGCCGAATTTAACACTCTTACTTGTTTTCATTAATTTTTATTTTCATCAATTTGTTTTTTTTTTTATCAACTTTTTTTCATAATTTTTTTTTTTATCATATTTTTTTCAGCAAATTTTTGTTATAAAATTTTTTATTATCAATTTTTTTCTCACCAAAAAATTTTTTTTGTTAATCAATTTTTTTTTTTACATAAAAAAATTTTTCTTTTCATCAAAAACTTTTTTTCATCAAAATTTTTTTTTCACCAAAAATTTTGATTTTAATTTTTTTTAACATAGTTTTGTTTTTCGTGAAAAAAAAAATCATTTTTTTTTACCAAAATTACTTTTTCACCAAGTCTAAGCTATTTGCATGAAAATTTTCCATTTGTTTATCAAATGTACATAAATCAAGTGAGAGTGTTATATTCTTTGGTGCCGAATTTTTTATTCTCTCTAAAATGTAAAAACACTTTTTTGTACCTATTTTTGCACTCACTTACGAAATGTACAGCTCTTTTGGTTTTTTGATGGGGTCCACGACTGATATTTCAATTCAATTTGCATGGAATAGCAAAGTAATATAACATTATTTTTTCTAAAAAAACTGTGCTTTGGCAAGTACCCCCAAATCTTTCGCAAAACATTTGCTGTGTTTTTCAATAAGTGGATTTATTTTCGGATTAATCTTATTTAGTTTAAAATAAATATTTTAACATGCCAAAACAAATTTGGGATATTTTTTACCGTAATCTTCGATAAATTAGAAAGTTTAATCCGAAAAAATAATAAAAAAATTTGGAAAATTAAAAAAGTTATAAATAAATCAAAATTAATCCAACCAAATTTTAGGATTTATTAAGTCCATTTCGGATTAATTTTGATTTATTTATAACTTTTTTCATTTTGCAAATTTTTTTATTATTTTTTCGGATTACACAGCTCAACAAGAAAATGCGTACTGGATTCTGGTTAGTGATTTGGATAGTGTCTGTTACGCTGATTCCAAATCCAGAGCCTAAATTTGTCTATCACGTCAGGATTTTGAGTAATTCGCGGTTAAAGTGCCGAAAAAATGCATTTTTTGACCCTTTGTAAAAGCTTATAAAATAAGATCCTGACATGCAAATGACTTGGTATCAAGCTCATTCGAAAGCCTGTAATTTTCTCTTAAAGATACGATAAAATGTTATAAAAATTAAATATTTTAAAATGGTAAGAAAATCATTAGCAAAAAACCTTCCATTTTTTCAATATTTAGTTTATTTACACAGTATTTTTTTTAACAAATTTCCATACAAATTCATACGTAAATTTTAGAGTTAAAGCACTTGTGGCTAATGATTTTTTTACCATTTTAGAAAATTAAATTTCAAGAAGATTTGATCTTGTCTAAAAGAGAAAATTACACACTTTCAAATGAGCTTGATACCAAGTCATTTGCATGTCAGGATCTTATTTTATAGGCGTTCAAAAATGGGCCTTTTTTGACACAAAAATTTGATTGACCGTTTTGGAATCGGAGCACCAAACCCTATGAACTTTTTTTGGTTTCATCCAAAACGTAGCGATAAACCTCAGATTTGTAGAGCGGTGTTATAATTGAAAATCGTAGATTACGGAAAAATATATTTCAAATTTGTTTTGGTATGCTAAAATATTTTTTTTAACAAAATAAGATTAATCAGAAAATAAGTCCACTTATTTAAAAACACAGCAATTATCATGATTTAATCTTTTGTCCAAGAGTACAAAATTCGCAGGCATTTTTATTTCAGTTTGTACTTCCAAGGAAGGTATTTCAGAGGCCACCCACCAATTTTTCTGAAACTTGTTTATGGAAATGAGGAAAAAAAATAAGAATTACCTGTTATTTATTTTAGCTGCCCAATCTCAGATTTAAAAAAGGGTTGCCAACTTTTTAGAAAATAAGGGCTTTCGGGAAAATCCATATAAAAGCCGAACTAGCAGGAATTTTGCCAAACGAAAAAATACTGGTCAGCTTAATTTTGATACACAAAAAAAAAAAAAAAATTGTCAAATTACTAGGAAAAGTCTCGTAATCCCATTTTACCAATATTTTACAATTTTTTTTCCTGTTTTTTAACAAATCGAAATTAACATTTTTTTTTGTAATTTTCCATTTTTTTGTAATTTTAAAAATATTCAAGATAATTTTACAAAAAAATCTAGTAAATTTCTTGTAATTTTAATTGCGGCAAAAAAACTGTAAATTACAATTTTATTGGTAAAAAGCTTGAAAAATTACAAAATTATTGGTAAAAAGCTTGTAAAATTACTAGGAATTCTCGTAAAATAGGAGTAGCAAAAAATCTAGTAAGATTACGAAATCTCTTTGTAAATTTTATCGTGTCAAAAAATTTGTAAACTTACAATTTTTTTTTTTTTTTGGTAAAAACCTTGTAAAATTAAAAAATTATTGGTTAAAATCTTGTAATAGTACTAGGATTTTTTGTCAAATAGGAGGTAGCAAACAAAAAAATGTTACAAGTTTTTCTTGTAATTTTACAAGTTCATGGGATACCATCCTTGTTAGTGGAGGATAAACAAAATCGATAGTCCATTTGTTCATGGTATATCTAACGTTGAAAGTGTCAATTCACCAGTCAATTATTTGTTTTACAGAAATTTAAAAAAAAAATGCCTGCGAATTTTGTACTCTTGCCCAAAACATTAAATCATGATAATGTTTTGCGGAAGATTTGGATGTACTTGCCAAAGCAAAGATTTTTTTAGACAAAATTATGTTGTATTACTTTGCTATTCCATGGAAACGAATATCAGTTGAGGATCCCATTAAGTTTATATATTATTGATTCATTTCTTAACCACTGTAGCTATATACATCCGTCCATCTGTCTGTGGAAAGAAAGAATCAGTCCGAACCAAAAGAGCTGTACGTTTGGTAAATCTAATCAAAAATAAGTGCACTAAAGTTTTTTTACTTTTTGGAGAGTATGAAAGATTCGGCACCGAAGAATTCCACACTCTCACTTGTTTTATGTACATTTGATAAACAAATGGAACATTTTTATGTGAAAAGTTTAGACTTGTTGAAAAAGTAGTTTTGTTAAAAAAAGGGGATACATGATTTTTGGTGAAAAAAAAATGTTTAATGGATGAAATAAAGTTTTTGATGAAGAAAAAAATTTTATAAAAAAAAAATTTTATGAAAACAAATTTAAAAAAAAATTGAGAAAAAAAAATTTGATGAAAAAAAAAAAAATAATAAAAAAAATTGATGAAAAAAAAACGTTTGATGAAAAAAAAAATTTGATGAACAAAAAAATTGACGAAAAAACTTTCATAAAAAAATAAATTTTATGAAAAAAAAAAAATTTTATCACAAAAAAAAGTTTGATGAAAAAAAAAATTGATGAAAAAAAAATTTTATGAAAAAAAAATTTTCATCAAAAAAAGTTGATGAAAAAAAATTTGATGAAAAAAAAAAAATTTATGAAAAAAAAAAAATTTATGACAAAAAAAAAATTGATGAAAAAAAAAAATTTATGAAAAAAAAAAATTATGAAAAAAAAAATTTATGAATAAAAACCTTGGATGAAAACTTTTTTTTTTGTTTAAAAATAATTATTCACCAGCTGGTGAAAAACGTGTTTATTCACCACGAGGTGATTTATTATTTTTGGTTTTAAGAAAAAGAAAATAGTATTTCTTATTTTCTTTTTCGTTAATTGTTAGCTTATAAAGTCAAACTGAGGTGGCGTCCTGCAACTTTTTTAAAATTAGACACCAGCCTAAAAACATTATCGGGTCAGTCTTAGTGAAATCAATCGAAAATGGCTAAAAATTTTCGTGATCCCCTCCGATTTCGATGAAATTTGGATTAGTTGTAACACTAAGTGATAAACTGACGCACATTTATTTTCAGCCCTCGAAGTAAACAGAGGGCGAAAACACGGAGGGTCAAAATTTCTCCCAAAATCTCCCAGTAGCGACACTTTGCACCGTAAAAACTTAATATCGTTGGTTCTATTATAGCTAGAAAGCCCATTTTTGGTTTATTTTGAAGCTCATAATATGCTCTACAAGACCTACCAAAAAACCGAAAAAAATAAGGGTTACCTCCCTTATTTTAAGGTCGTGATATACGGAGAAGAAAATGGGGAGGATGGTATCCCCCAATTTTTTTTTTACTTGATAATCTTCTAGAGAAAGTCCTAAAGAATATATTCTAAAATTTTTATGTTGGGACAACAATGGGATCGCTCAAAATCAAAATTTTTCACAATTTTCCCCAAAATCTCCAAATCGCAACACTCTTTAACCTTAAAAATTTAATATCATAAGTGCTTTTGTAGCTACAGAGCCCATTTTTTTTGTGTTAAAGCTTAAATTACACTCTACAAGACATACCAAAACCAAAAAATTTTCCAAAAAAAGGGTGGAGGAAATGGGGGGAAAGTATCCCCCGATTTTTTTTACTTGGTATTCTCATTTTTATGTTGGGGCAACAATGGGGTAGACCAAAATCAAAATTTTCCCCCAAAATCAACAAATTGCGACATTCTTGCGCCTCCCATTGGACTCCCAAGATAAAAATTTCAGGATATGCTCTCTAGAACTTACTCTTTAAAAAAAAAAACAAGATGAAAAAAAAATGGGGGATACTATCTCCCAATTTTCCCCACCCCTTGCAACGATATTTTAATACAAGAGGCACCCCTCATTTTTTTATTTTTTTGTGATAGTAATATTGTAGGGCATATTAAGAGCTTTAAAACAAGCCAAAAATGGACTCTGTAGCTACACCCAGAAAAGTTTTACAGTAACTATTTTACGGTTATTCAAAAAGTTTTTAGTTAAAGTTGTTTTAAACGTTTTATCGTTTGTTTTTCAAGGAACCTAAAATATTGAACTATTTAAACAGTTGTTAAAAAAATGAACTACAAACTTTACGGAAAAATATTTTTATCAGTTAAATTATTTCCGACTTATTATACCGTATAATTTTACAGAAGTACGGATTTTGTAGTTTGTTATTCAAAAAAAAAATTTTTTACTCCACAAAATAAAAAATTGTAAGCAGTTAAAATAACGGAAATATCATTTGTTTTTACGGAATATCTAGTCATTTAATAACGTTTTAAAATAACTGAAATAGTATGTTGTTTTAAATGAAATATAAGTAGTCCGTTTTTTAAAAGGAAAAACGATTATTTTAAACGTTTTTTCAGTTGAATTTACTTACAAAATATTTTGAGTGTACTATACAGTCCACGATATTAAATTTGTAATGTGCAAGATTGTCGCGATTTGGAGATTTTGGGGGAAATTGTGAAAAATTTTGATTTTGGTCGATGTGATTGTTGTCCCAACATAAAAATTTTAGGATATGTTCATTATGACTTGCACTTTGAGAATACCAAGTAAAAAAAAAAAATCGGGGGATACTTTCCCCCCATTTCCTCCACCCTTTGCCTCGACTTTTAAATAAGGGGGGCACCCTTCCTTTTTTTCTAAATTTTTTTGGTTATGGTAGGTATTGTAGAGCGTACTATAAGCTTTAAAACAAACAAAAATGGGCTCTGTAGCTACAATAGCACTTATGATATTAAATTTTTAAGGTTCAACAGTGTTGCGATTTGGAGATTTTAGGGGAAATTGTGAAAAATTTTGATTTTGAGTGATCCCGTTGTTGTCCCAACTTAAAAATTTTAGAATATATTCTTTAGGACTTTCTCTATAAGATTATCAAGTAAAAAAAAAATCGGGGGATACCATCCTCCCCATTTTCTCCTCCCTTTATCACGACCTTAAAATAAGGGAGGTAACCCTTATTTTTTTCGAAAATTTTTTAATTATGGTAGGTATTGTAGGGCATATTATGAGCTTCAAAACAAACCCAAAATGGGCTTTCTAGCTATAATAGAACCAACGATATTAAGTTTTTACGGTGTAAAGTGCCGCGACTGGGAGATTTTGGGGGAAATTTTGACCCTTCGTATTTTCGGCCCCTGTTGACTTAGAGGGCTGAAAATTTTCATTTGTTAGTTTTTTACGTAGCGTAAGAACTTAACCAAATTTCATCAATATCGGAGGGGGTCAAAAATATTCATGATTGATTTCACTAATAATGACCCTTTTAAGATTTATGTAATGTTATTTAAGAAAAAACATTATTTAATAAAGAATTCCTACTACTACTACTACTGGTGAAAAAAAAATGTTTGATGGATGAAATAAAGTTTTTGATGAAGATAAAAATTTTTATAAAAAAAAAAAAAAAAAATATGAAAACATTTTTTTTTTTTTTGAAAAAAAAAAAATTGATGAAAAAAAAATTTTTATGAAAAAAAAAATTCTTGAAAAAACAAAAAAATTTATGAACAAAAATTTTATAAAAAAAAATTTGATGAAAAAAAAAATTTGATGAAAAAAAAAATTGACAAAAAAAAAAAATTTGATGAAAAAAAAAAAATATAAAAAAACAAGTAAGAGTGTTAAATTTGGCTGTTCCGAATCTTTTATACCCTCTAACAATTTATTCTAATTCTAAAAATAATTCTAATAGAATTATTTTGAGTGTATACGAATTTTGTATTGTATGATTTATTTTGAGCAAAAAACTGAGCTCAGGCATTTGCGTAAATAAACATTTTGTGTGTAAATTTTTTTAGATCGGAAACATTTTTTGAGTGCAAAATCTTGTTTTAGTCGCAAAAACGCTTAGTAAAATGTTTTTGTGGCTTACTAATGTGATTCAAAGTGTCTTTAGTGTGTTCTTCAACACGTGATTACAAATTTTATGCAATTATTCGGTATTCGACCATATTCGGTCAAAAATGTGAATAGTAGCCGAATAGTGCTTTGTGGCCGAAGCAGAATATTCGGTTGGACATTAATAGTTACCCTACAAGAATTTGGAACTCTACCCCTTTCTTGCCCCCGATTTTGCTCAGCAAGTAAAGATCCTTTTGTCCCTAAAATAGAGAAAACAATTTTACAAACTTTGAGGGCTTACAGTGAGTAAGTGGATCTAATTGGAGACTTACTGTTAACAAGAATTTTGTTGCGGAAAACATACTCTACAATTCTTCTTTTAATACATTTACCGTATCCTTTACTTGAATGAAAATAATCGCAAAAACGCTTTGGCAAGTGTACTCGCCTGTGGTCGTTAAAGGGTTAAGTGTAGCTTACTCACTCCATTTGAAAAGTGTCAAAACAAAGGTCAAACTTTAATTCTTATAATTAATTGCTTTCGCGATAGTGTTAGAAGTTTCGAAAATATCAATATGGAAATTAAAACAAACAAATTTTCATATTAAAATACTTTATTTAAAAAATTCATAAAACAGATCTTTAAGCCAATTAACCCTTCAAAGATCAAATGGCTACTGTGGCTACAGTTGTTAATATTTTTTCCTACAAATTTTAAAACTTAAAGGTCTTCGGGCATACTATGAGCTGAAAAATTTTGAAGACCCTAGTTTTTTAGTTTTGGATATATTGATTTTTGACCGCTTGTCCATATAAGGGAAACCACTGTGCGCAGGTCTATGAACATAATATGGCATAAAAATGTTACATTTGCTGAGCAAAAATTAAAAAAAAAAAACGGACATCCCTAGAATGTCTTAGATTCTATCATGGATCAATATTATATATACTTTGTGGGGTCCCCGACCGATATTTCGATGTGTTACACACCAATGACAAAGTGAGTAAGCCCCCATACTGTGGTTGGAGGGTATGAAAAAAAAAGTTTAATGTAACAAAAAAAATTAATGAAAAAAAAAGTTGATGAAAAAAAATTGATGAAAAAAAAAATTTTTATAAAAAAAAAAATTATGAAAAAAAAATTTTTTGAAAAAAAATGATGAAAAAAATTTGATGAAAAAAAAATTGATGAAAAAAAAATTTTTATGAAAAAAAAACTTGGATGAAAAACTTTTTTTTGTTGAAAAATAATTATGTTACTTTTTGTTCACCAGCTGGTGAAAAACGGGTCTATTCACCACGAGGTGATTTATTATTTTTGGTTTTAAGAAAAAGAAAATAGTAATTCTTATTTTCTTTTTCGTTAATTGTTAGCTTATATAGTCAAACTGAGGTGGCGTCCTGCAACTTTTTTAAAATTAGACACCAGCCTAAAAACATTATCATGTTAAAAAAATTAATGTTAAAGTTCAATGGTACTGTTTACAAAAAAAATGGCAAGAAATAAATAACAACTTTAAGGTAAATATTAAATTAAAGTTAAACTCAATTTGAAACTGCACGACATGACCCTACCCAGTCTCGTATCCATGTAAGGAAAAATAAATCTCCACCAAAACTGAAAAAGCTTAGAATCTGAAAATTTTTGCTATAGACAAAATGTCTCAGAATCTGGCACTTAGAATATTAGACTTTTTCTTTAGGAATATGAGACTTTTTTAGATGAGTTATTTTTCAAAATTTTCAGTTGGAAAAAAGACTCAAAACTTTGATACTTTTTTTAATGAAAAATTTGTCAGAATTCACAACAATTTTTTTGGTCTAAAATTTAGTCGAACTTTTACACTTGTCCTAAAGGAAAGTTTTACCAGAATCTTAGACATTTTGTATTTAAAAAAATTTCGTAGAATATGGGGATTTTTTTATAAAGAAAATTTTTCAAAATCTGAAATTTTTCTTTAGGAAAAATATCTCAGAATCTGAAAATTTTTCTATAGCACACAGAAAATAATATCGTATATTTTATTTTAATTAAAATTTTAATTGTTTTTTAATTTAATATTAATTAAACTTTTAATTAATATAATTAATTGTTTAATTAAACTTTTAACTTTATTTTAATTAATATTTTAATTGTTTTCAAATTTAATATTAATTAAGTATTTAATTTATATAATTAAATGTTTAATTAAATTTCTAGCTTTACTTATTTTTTGTTTGTTTTGTTTTCCGTGTGTGTGCGAGTGTGTGTTTTTCTCTTGCATTGCATTACATACAAAAAAAATACATAAGTATAAAAAGTTTGTTGAAAGTTTTTTTTATTTTTCACATAGGTTTTTGAATTCTCATTTTGTTTATAGTTTTATGTGTATGTATATGAAAGGTTTATAATCAACTTTATAAAATCATCTCACTGACTATGTCTTTACGGCATAAATAAATTTGGTAAAGTTTGAAGAAATATTTTTTTTTAACTCTTTTATTCAAAAAGAATGTTTTTACAAATTATTTTTTTTTAATATAATATTTTTAATTAATTTTTTTAATTTATACAATTAAAATTTTAATTATTTTTTTTTAAATTTTAATTAAATTTTTTAATTTATAATATTAAGTTTTTAATTAAATAAATATCCATTTATTTTTAATTAGCGACATACAAATATTTTTAATTTATTTGCGCATTTTAGTGATTGGTCCGGATTTAATTAATTTTTTAATTAAATCTACGAATTTTTTAATTAAATATTTTTTTTATTTTTTTCTGTGCAAAAATGTTTTAGAATCTAAAAAATAGAAAAACTTCATCAATATGCTGAGATTTGTCATCAAAATTGATGTCAGCAAGTGATAAATTTTTTTTTATTAATATGATGAAGTATTTTTGTTTGCCTGTTTATTATTGCTATCTCTTATTTTTTTAGTGTAACACTGTGCAACAAATATGGGGGCCCCCGTAGACTAGTTGGTAGCGTGCTAGACTTTCAACGTGGAGGTCGTGGGTTCGATTCCCACTAGAACCCTTGGTTTTTTCGCTACAACGAGACGACGGTCATTGATACCAGTTCTCGGTTAGGTTGCATTTATTAAAAATGAGTTGTAAATAAATAGAGAGAATAAATAAAAATAATTGATCATGTGATGTGATCAAAACTATTATTATAAAATTAAATCTACGAATTTTTTAATTAAATATTTTTTTTATTTTTTTCTGTGCAAAAATGTTTTAGAATCTAAAAAATAGAAAAACTTCATCAATATGCTGAGATTTGTCATCAAAATTGATGTCAGCAAGTGATAAATTTTTTTTTATTAATATGATGAAGTATTTTTGTTTGCCTGTTTATTATTGCTATCTCTTATTTTTTTAGTGTAACACTGTGCAACAAATATGGGGTCACCGAATGTATCTTGAAAAAACTTAAAGAATACCATTAGTAGATCAAAACTCTGAAGGGTTTTAAAACATTTAACTTAATTCTAGTTTTAAAGCCCACAGAAGTTTTCTGTTTTTTTTTTTTTGAAGTAATATAATTTTAGCTCGAGGTTATAATTTTTTACTACTTATAACCATGATATTATTGTTGAATTTTCAAGTAATCCAGTTAGCATCCATATTAGGGCGTTCCGTCAAATTAAAATTTTCGAATTTCATGTCGCAATAGCTGACACACGATGGCCACGTTAGAGCTGATTGTGGGAAAATTTATGAAACAATTTTGCAAGGTCATCTTCAGTTGGCAAGCAGCGGTCAAAGTTTGAAAAAATTACATATTTCGACCAAAATTCATGTCCGAATTTTTTGACCAAATACGGCTCAAAAATTCGGAAATTTTGTGCGATTTTGGTCCTGATTTTTAAACATAAAAATTATTTCAAATTCTGATTAATTTTTATTAAAAAATAAAAATTGTTTTATTCGACCTTTAAAATATTATATTTTGAGGATGTTTATTCTGGCTCGAGGTCATTATTTTCTTTACTTATCAAAACCATGATATTCTCATAGCATAATTTTCAAGAAAATTATTTTTTTGTTTTTAATTTATTTATGTTGGTCATTTTTGCAAGACTTAATCGACACGTGTTTCGGAATTTGTCAAGATTCCATTGTCAAGATTATTTAGAAAAAATAGAAACGATTTACTACAAAGTAGCAAACGAGTCTAATGACAAATCGTTTGTGCACAAACTAAAGTATTAATACATATTCGACTATATCCACAATGTGAATTAGAAAGACGAAGAAATTGTACTATACTAGTAAAGCAACGATTGTCAATAACCAACAAAAATATTTAAAACATTTTACATACGATAGTCCATTGGACTACAACAATATGTTTTTTGTTGTGAATGAAATTATACCATATTAGGGCTATTCATCACTACAAACGATTTGTCATTAGACTTGTTTGCTACTTTGTAGTAAATCGTTTCTATTTTTGCTAAATAATCTTGACAATGGAATCTGACAAATTCCGAAACACGTGTCGATTAAGTCTTGCAAAAATGACCAACTTAAATAAATTTAAAACAAAAAATAATTTTCTTGAAAATTATGCTATGAGAATATCATGGTTTTAATTAGTAAAGAAAATAATGACCTCGAGCCAGAATAATCATCCTCACAAAATACATAAAAATTATTTTTTATTCAAATTGTTCTCAAAAGTTGGAAATTGTTAAGTGTGTTATCTAAAAAATATTAAAAAAATATATAAAATCACGATTTTGTTCCGAAAATGCTGATCTGTGGACCAAAATTGCAGATCCGCATTTTTGGACCGAAATCGCGTTTTTTTTTATATTTAAGATAACACACATCATATTTTCTAACTTTTGTTATCAAAAAAAATATTAAAAAATATAAAAAACACGATTTTGGTCCGAAAATGCTGTTCAGCATCAGTGGACCAAAACCGCAGTTAATCATTTTTAGACCAAAAGCGCATTTTTATATTTTTTCAACATTTCTTAGATAACACTTAACATTTTCCAACTTTTGAGACCAATTTGGATAAAAAAAATTATTTTTAAAAAATCGGAATCTGTGGACCAAAATAGCGGTTTTCGATTTTTTATACCCTCCACTCTAGTTATAGAGGGTATATATAAGTTTGTCATTCTGTTTGTAACTCATCGAAATATCGATCTGGGACCCCATAAAGTATATATATTCATGATGCCCGATCGATTTTAAGACATTCTAGCGATGTCCGTCTGTCCGTCTGTCCGTCTGTCTGTCTGTCTGTGGAAAATGCTGTCGCGGACAAAATATTGCACAGAGATGACTGAAACTTAACATATTTATTGGAAGTTCTCCCGAGAAGTTTGGTATTGCATTTGAGCGATATCGGTTCAGCGGTTCAAAAGTTATGAACGAAAATGTAAGCACACCTCAAAAATTTCAGTACATTCAACATAACCTAAAAATACAAAATGCTTTAATTCGGCTTCTGGTTGGCATATGTGAACATAATTGAACACCAAATGGTATTTAAACAAGTACGAACACAAAAAAAAAAAAAAATCGCGGATTTTTTTTACCAAAATTTTTTTTCGCGAAATTTTTTTTTTCAAAAAAAATTTTTTTTTCAAAAGTAATTTCCTTTTAAATAAAGTTTTTTGCAATAATCTTTTTGAAATTGTGGAGGGTATCACTACATTCGGCAAGGCCGAATTTAACTTTTTTACTTGTTTAAATATTTTTCCAATAAAGTACGCAAAATTTCCGATTTTTTAAGTCAGATTTGGTCAAAAAATGTTTCCAACTTTGATCGTTGGTTGCCGACTGAAATGATATTGCGAAATTTTTTCATAAATTTTCCCACAATCAACTCCAACGTGGCCATCGTTTGGCAGGTATTACGACATGAAATTCGAAAATTTATATTTGACGGGACGCCCTAATCCATATTTCACAAAATACAAAAAAAAAACCCTTACTATAAGAATAGTGAATTGAAATGACAATCGTTATTGCCCAAAACAAAAATATTAATATACATTAGGGTTGAGCAATTTCTTTTTCGATATTGTCGGTGTCGGAACAGTTGCTTTTTAAAATATTGGGCATGTGGGAAAACCTTTGAATTACCCTAAAGGGCAACTGTTCCGACCGAAATTTGATTCACCCTAATATAAATTCCATTTTACATCCATTGAACATTAGAAGACAAAAATTATACACTCTCTTATTTTGACCCAGACTATCAAACAACCAATAAAAATTATTAAAACTGATTTTGATATGACTACTCTTTGGGCAATGTTGTTTTTTCAATGCTCAAATATATAACACTGTGCTACAAAAAACACAAAATCGGATTTACTTTTAAAATGAGGTAGTTTAGGTTGTAGGTCTCGTCGAAACGATCACAAAAATGACCATCAAACTTGCCAGACAAATTGTAAAGTTATTGTCAAAAAACGTTTTTTTGGGACTTTTCTCACTAAACCACGTGTAACTTAAAAAGTTTTCCACCGATTTTCAATTTTTTAACTGTTTTGGATAGAAGAAATATAGGGCTTTTTATACCCTACACCACACTGTGGTACAGGGTATAATGAGTTTGTGCTGATGTTTGTAACTACCCGAAATATTGGTCCTAGACCCACTTTTAAGTATACCGATCGACTTAGAATCACTTTTTGAGTCGATTTAGCGATGTCCGTCCGTCCGTCCGTCCGTCCGTCTGTCTGTCCATGTAAACGGTGTAAACACGATACAGGTCGCAATTCTCGATCAATTGACTTGAAATTTAAAACTTAAGCCTCTTTTGGCCCAAGGACGAAGCCTATTGAAATTGGAAAAAATCGGTCCATATTTAGACCTAGCCCCCATACAAAGGTCCTCTTTAGTATTGGCTCAAATGACTCTAATAGTCGTATTTTAATAGGTATCTTTTCAAAATTTGGTAGGAATTAATGTTTTATACACACAAATCACCATTCCGAATTTTAAAGAAATCGAACCAGTTCTTCTAGTAGCCCCCATACAAACCACCTTCCCGATTTTCACATAAATCTCTCAATTTTCATGAAAATAGAAAATATTTAATTAAAATTCTGTTTGTGTATGTTAAACGCGTACTTTAATAACCTTATCAAATCTAATTATCATCGGACCATTTTGGACTTAGGTCCCATGTGGAAATTTCGCCCGATATTCAGTTGAAGTGATTTATTGTCAACAAAAAGAAGCCTATTCCACTCAAATTTGATTAGTGATTGCTTTTTACACTTATTAAAGATTTGACAAAATATAGATCTAATCAGTCCATGTTTGAACTTGGGACCCATGGTCCGGGAAACTCTGGTGTAGGGTATTATATGGTCGGTCTTGACCGACTATAATTTTCTTACTTGTTATGTGTGTGAATTGGGGTATACATGTAAGAAAGATATGTATTGATTTTTTCAACAATATCTAAATTTTTTGTTAGTTTTTGAAAATTTTTTGAGTTTATCGATTTTTTTCTGCTATAGTTTGTTCAACAGTATTTATATTTTTAAACGTACTCTTAAAGAAAATTTAATTGTGAATACGATGAGCTTTATGCCGGAAAAATCGAATAATAATTGACAGAGTTGTGATAATTTTTATAAAAAATAAAATTAAGATTTTGCATGAAATTGCCGTTCGGACAACCCAGGCAAAAAAAATACAAAAATAAACGAACATACTGAGAGGTCGGGTATCATTATTTTAAAGGTTTTTGGCCCCCTGAATTCGAATTTGACCTTGGAATTGCGCTATTTTATTAAGTTTTTGATATATCAATTTATGTTTAATATCTCAAAAATCTGACGCGATAGAGCAATTTAAAGGCCAAATTCGGATTCAGCGCGCCAAAAACCTTTAAAAATATTGTACATGACCTCTTATGATAAATTTATTTTTTTTGCCTGGGTTGTCTGAACGGCGATTTCCTGAAAAATCTTAATTTTCATTTTTAGAAAAATTATCACAACTCTGTCAATTCTTATCTGATTTTTACAGGACAAAGCTCATCGAATTCAGAACTAAATTTTCTTTAAAATATGTTTATAAATATAAAGGTTGTTAAACAAACTATTGCAGAAAAAAATCGATAAACTCGGAAAATTTTCAAAATATGACAAAAAAATTAGATATTATAGAAAAAATCAATAGTTATCTTTCTTATATGTGTAGACCAATTCACACACATGGAAAGCCCTATCCTTCTTCTATCCAAAACAGTTAAAAAATTTAAAATCGGTTGAAAATTTTCTGAATTACACATGGTTTAGTGAGCAAAGTCCCAAAAAAAGCGTTTTTTGACAATAACTCTAAAATTTGAGGGTGTCTGGCAAGTTAAATGGGCATTTTTGTGATCTACTCGACAAAACCAACAACCTATACCATGTCACATTAGAAGTATTTTTTCACTGTAGCACAGTGTAATTTGCGAGTGTAATACCATAATTGACTTATTCCAAACTCTTATGAAAAAACAAAAAACTTCAGTGGGCCATAAAAAAAACTCGAGCTATTTCAAAATTATTCGGGGGTTTTTGTCTGCTAATGGTATACTTTATTTTTTTTTTTGCCAAATTTAACAAAAACATGTTGCACACTGTAATTAAACCAAAATATCCCATTATTCTCTCATAAATCGTAAAGAATATTTTACACTCGAATAAACTTTTAAGTAAATCGTAACATCTGGAAATACATATAATTTAAATTTCCTTAAAACCAAGAAAGAAAACAACACAAAAATTAAAAATATATTTTTTTTTTAAATGAGAAAACCTCATCAAAATACTTTTAATAAGGAAGATATGATAGACACAGACGTACGAAGACGACGACACCGTATTGCCAGTGCTTGTTAATGCGGATATTATGCCCGCATTTTCTGACTGATGAAATACTTTCCATCCCATCAGCACTTTCTCTCTTCTTTTGAACAAGAAAAATACTTTTTGAGTTGTTTAAGTATTTTTGGCATTTTATGTTTAACTTTTGATTAAGGTTTCTTATGAAAAGAAAACTTTTGCCAACTACTGCCAGAGACAAAAATTACAAAAAAAAAAAAGTTAATAAACTTTTAATTATAATTGGATATCAAGAGTTATGTATACGTTACATTGCGTTTCTGTGTGTGTGTGTATTAATGATTTAAAATATTTCAAATGGGTTGGATTTTGATAATAAAACAAAAATTTGTTTTGATCATTAAGCATTTTAAAATTAAAAACAAAAAGTGTTAGAATTTACACTTTAATCAATAAACAAAAGTTTTTTTATATTTAAAATTTCAGGGATAATTGCTATAGATATTTTAAAGTTTTTTGTAATATCGAAATATTAATAACTTAGTTATTTCTATGGAAAATTTTATGTTATCGATTTAAGGATAACTAAATATTTTTTTTTAGAAAATTTTGTGTTATAGGGTAGATATTACCCCTGTTCTTAAAATCAGTTTTTTTTACCACTTGGATGGGTCCAAATTTACTCATTAGCATCTAAAAATAAGCAAGTAGAAAAGTTAAATTCGACTTGGCCGAATTTATGAATACCCTCCACAATGCCCTTTTTAGGTGATAGTAAATTTTCTAACGTGAAAAAATAACATTTTTGATTAGAAATTTTTAATGTTGTGTTAAAAAAAAATTTTTTAGTAATTAAATGTTGTTTTTTATTTTTAGTAACATAAGGTACATAAAAATAAAATGTATTTATTCGGGCTTTATATATGTATATACATATATTCGATTAGAGTTTTATTCTAGTTGAATGCCTGAAAATATTTCTATTTATGATATTGTCATAATAGACAATATGACAATATCATAAATCGAAATATTTTTTTTTAGTTATTTTTGAAAAAAAAAAAATTATTAAAAAAATTTTTTTTTGAGTGTAAAATTTTTTTGAGTCTAAAATTTTTTTCGAGTGTATTTTTTTTAGTGTAAAAATATTTTTTAGAGACAAAAATGCGTTGTAAAATATTTTTGTGACTTAGCAATGTTTTTTAAACATGTTTAACGGCTCTTCAACACGTGAATTTAAGGTGAAACTAATCTGAACTTCACGGTTTTGCTAATAACTTTTAAACCACTGCACAATGGGTAATATGAGCCAATTGTTAGGCCAAAAATAATTACAACCAAAGTTTTGGTCCGATATGGCTGAAATTTTAAATTTAAGAGTTTTTTGTGAACACGCACGGCTGGATTTTATGAATTTGGTAATCGTGGACATTTTTAGGGTTGCCACCATACGAAAAAAAGTAAAAAGACTGAATATCTCGAAAACGAATAGGCTCATTTTTTTGAAACTCGGCACGAGAAAATACGCAAGTAGGCTAACAAAATGGCGCATAAATCATTTTGTTTGATTTTGCTCGAAAAAGATGTTATTTATTGCGCGGGCCTTGTACCACCTTAACGAAAAATTTTCACAAAAAGTTCGTACTATTTCCTTCAACGAAGCCAAATTTTGGTTTAAAACATTATTTTAATCAATTTTACTAATTTTACTATAAAACAAAGTCTCAGATTCTTAATAATTTTTCTGATAGAAAAAGTCTGAATTTTTTTTTTAGGATTCTAAGATTTTTTTCCTATAGAAAAGGTCTAGCATTTCTAATTAAACAGTTTTGAAATCTGATACAATTTTTAAACAGAAATATTCTCAGATTCTGAGACATTATCTTAGATCCTGAGATATTTTCATACACTTTGAAAAAAATTAATAACAAAAAATATCAAAATTTTCTTACAATTAAAATGTTATTAGATAATTACGACATTGTTGGGACTTTTTTGCATAGCCTTGTTGAGTCGTCATTACAATCAGGAACATTTCCTAATTGTCTTAAAGAGTCATGTATAGTACCGATTCAGAAAATTAAAAATACAGTGGATCCCAATGAAATTCGTCCAGTTGACATATTGTTGACAATTAGCAAAGTTTTGGAAAAAGTAGTTCACTATCAATTAACCCAGTCTGCACAGTTTCGAGGCGACAATTTTTTCGAAGTTTTTTCGAGGCTTTTCCGCAATAACGATTCGAAGTCGATATTATATACAGTCGATATTTTAACGTTTCTCAAACTCAAAACTAATCGATTTCGAAATGATTTCCAATCTACATTTTAGGAATTCTCGTATTTGTTGTTCCATAAAAAAATATTTATTTTCAATATAACATCGAGTTTTAATTTAATTGAATTTTACAAAAATTCCACAAATTTTACTTTTATTATTAAAAAAAATAATATCTAACACTAGAACAATAAAAAAAAATAAAAAAAATAATCCGTGACCGGGGTTTGAACCAAGGCCAAAAATCTACAAATCATAAGCTGCCAAACCTGCTAACCAACTAGGCCATACACAACTTGAAATTTGTTTGTACTAATATATATTTTGAAATAGAAATATTTTCAAATTGGGAGAAGTATGTCAAAACAAAATGAATATAAAAACAGGGTAATTCAAATAATAATACAAATTATAATTTAAGGGCAATTCAAATAATAATAAAAAATTCAAATTTTAGTAAAAGTAATTTTAAAAAACTACTTTTATTATCAAACTTTGGCTGAAGGAGTAAGGCGTTCAATCAGTAAACTGGTAGTTCTGAGTTCAAATCTCAAGTGAAGCAGATAAAAACAGTAATTAGTAAAAATTAAATTTAAAGAATAAATAAATTAAATTAGTAAAAATTAGTTAATTGTAAGTAAAGTAGTAGTAAGAAATAAAATATTTTTTTTGTAATTCTTACCGTTTTTAAAACAATTAACTAAATTATTAAAAAACAAATGTATCGAAATTCATGAAATTTTCGATTAAAAATCGAGTCGAATCCTGTACCAAAACTCGATTCTATATCACCTTGCATGCCACATAGGAAAACACGCTTTATATCGACATTATATCGAACTCGATATCGATGAAATTCTTAGAGAAAACGATTCTTTTTCGAATAGATATCGACTCATTTTGCATACTGGGAAACAAATACTTCGAAGACAACAATTTATTGAATGAAACACAATCAGGCTTCAGGCAACAACATAGTTTTGAATCTCTTTTAAATCTTGTGGTTACTCAATGGAAAACGGAAATTACAAATAAAAAATGTGTGGTAGCAGTGTTCTTAGATTTGAAACGAGCATTTGAGACGGTTAATAGAGGAATATTATTGGAAAAGCTCCAAAAGTATGGCATTAAAGGGGTGGAACTAAAGTGGTTTAATAGTTATTTAGAAAATAGAACCCAAAGATCAAAATGTGGTCAGTATATCTCAACAATTGAAGATGTTAACATAGGTGTACCTCAGGGTGCAGTTTTAGGAACATTACTGTTTCTAATATACATAAACGAATTGGAAAAAGTATTAAAAAAAATCTAAAGTATGCATGTTTGCAGGTGATGCACTAATTTATATAAGTGGTACACTCAAAAAAAAAAAACTGTAAAGTTAACAAAAAATTTAGTTAAATTTAACTAAAAAAGCACCTGATTTTGGGCCTACTAAATTTTTAGTTAATTTAACTAAAAATATTTAGTTAACTTTTCGTAGAATGAATGTAGCAAAAAAAACCGTAACTTTAACTAAAAATTTAGCTGAAATTTCGTAACTTTTTTATGTACATATTTTAACAAAAAAATTAGTTGAATTCAGCTAAACTTTTTGTTACTTTTCGTAAACTAAAATTTACAAAATGTTTAGTAAAAAATTTTAAGTTTATTTTTTCTGTTTTTTCATTAGCTTAAGTAGAACTTATGAGATTCGCATAGGAGGCTACACAAGAAATTTCACTTAACAAATTTGTTACGAAAAATCAGCAAATTAATTAGTAAAAATTCGTAAACTCAGTTTTGAAGTCAACAAAAAAAATTAATTCAAAATTTGTTCAAAACTAGTATTTTCGTAAATTGAACTTAACTAAAAAAAGTAGTTAAAACGCTGATTTTAACTAAAAATTTGTTAAAAAGCCAGTAAACTCAAGTTAACAAAAAAAAATTTATTAACTTTACAATTTTATTTTTTTGAGTGTAGTAATCCTGAGGAATGTGTAAGAATCGTTAATTAGGAATTGGAGGAGGTGGTGAAGTATCTAAATATGAACAAACTAAAACTTAATACGAATAAAATTATTATAAATGGAGAAACTGATGAAAATATAAGTATTAACGGTGTGACAATAGAACAAGTTGCTGAAATTAAATATCTGGGCGTTATAATAGACAAAAATCTTAAGTTTGATCTGCATTATAATTATATTTGCAAAAAAAATTCTAAAAAAATTGGGTTTCTAAGAAGAATCCGAAATAGAATTTTAACATTTACTGCTATTAATACCCACTTTACACTATTATACTTTTCAATTATACAAGCTTAATTTCACCATGTTAGCGAAATATTTTTAAAAAAAATTTTGGCCAGAAATTGTTCTTTTATTAGATACGACTAGGTTTCAATCAAAACATAATCCATTAATCTTTTGGAAGTTGGTAAATTTTGATGTGTATAATGGAAAAACGTGATAGTGTAAAGTAGGTATAACATATATAATACAACAGTTAAACCACACTTTGAATATTGTTCAACACTGTTATTCCTTGGAAGTCAAGAGATGAAGATTAGACTGCAAAATCTCCGAAATAAAGGTATGCAATGTATTTTACGCAAGGTTGGCAATCGATACGCACCCAGAATAACGGTATTTGGCTATTGTACTTCAACCAATAAAGATATGGACATTTGTAAAAGCGATTATCAAAGTAGATGAAATTTCTAGTATTTCCGATGTGTTACTTCGTTTGTGTACCGGTTCATTTTCGTTATATCGGCCAATACCTTTAAAATACCGTTTCAAACGGTATTATAAAGGTATTGGCCTATATTTCGAAAAGCAACCTGTACAAACACGAAGTAACGCATTAAAAATACTAGAAATTTAATCGACTTTCATAATCGCTTTAAAAAATTTCCATATTTTTATTGGTTTCGGTACAATAGCCAAATACCGTTATTCTGGCTGGGTATCGATTGCCAACCTTGATTTTACGGGAACACGGACGATCTCATCAAAATGATATGTTACAAAAATTGCAGTGGCTATCGGTCAATCAAAGACTGGTAATGAATGTTTTAATTTGCATATTCAAAATGAAGAATGGATTGTTGCCAAACTACATGCAAAAACAATTAACATACGTAGCAGATGTTCAACCATACAATCTGCGTAATGTAGGTGATTTTAGGCTAGACTTTTGTGGAACAAATTTTTGCCAAAACTTATGGTTTTATAATGGTCTCAAAATTTATAACGAAATCCTTTTAGAATTAAAAATTGAAAGTAACTTTTATATTTTTAAAAGAGAAATTGTTTTTTATATAAAAAGATTTTATTAATGTAATTAAATCCATAGATTTAAGAATTTTGTATATTAATAGCTTAAGGCTAAATAAATAATAATCAAAAAAAAAAAAATAAATAAATAAAAAAAAACTGTAATGTTAGCAAAAAAAGCTTGGTTTTCCAATAATTAGTTAACTGAAATTTTTTTTATTTAAACTTAGTTCATACACATTTGAGGACCCCATTGGGTTCGTACCCGATAGGTCCAGACCCCGATGGCCCTAGACCTAGTTGGGTTCCTTAAAAATCGTCATAGTTTTTGATCCAAAATTTGTGTGAGTTTCGCTCAACCTTGCTTAGTTTTTGAGATACCTGATTTTAGGGGACCACTGGGGTTTTGAGAACTAAAGAGAGCTTTTTTGTATTACGTGTTGTTCTACGTGTTAAGGGCTACAAAAATGATTGTGGACTTTTTGTTGTGTCGGTAATATTTACTGAGATATGAGCATTTTAAAATTTTTGGAAATGCTAACTTTTTGGATCCAAAGCTAGGACTCATTAGGGTCCACACATGTGAAAAGGACCGGTGATACTATGGTGAGCCCGAGAACCGAAAATGGCTTCCATTTTGCTCTTTCTGGCTTAGTTTGCGACACAGCGCCATTTTAAGTTTTCTTAAAAAAAAAAATACAATTTATTTTTGCTAATATTAGCAAAAAAGCTTGTAAAAATTTGGTCTACTCAATTTTAAATTAAGCAAAAAATAAGTTAAAATTTTGTTTAAAATTGCTAATGCGCTAAATGAAGTTTACAAGATATTTTTGCTTACATGCTATTTTCAACTAAAAATTTGCTAAAGGTTAGCTTACTAGCATTAGCAAAAAAAAAAATAGTAAATTGCTAATGTATTATTTTGAGTGTAAAGAAAAGGTCTTAGATTCGAAGACATTTTTAAATAGAAACAAGTAGAAAAGTTAAATTCGACTTAGCCGAATCTATGAATACCCTCCACAATGCATTTTTTAAAGGATAGTACATTTCTTAACGTGAAAAAATTAACAATTTTGATTAGAATATTTTATTTTGAGTAAAAAACTCTTTTTTGTCATTTAAAAAAAAAAAAAAATACTAATTTTTTTTTTTGAGTGTAATGTTTTTTTCACTGAAATAATATTTCTGAGTGAATGCACGTGTGTACACAAAATATTGCCATTTTTGTAAAAAAAAAAAATATTTTTTTTTTTAGTGTAAAATTTTTTTTGAGTGTAAAATTTTCTTTGAGTGTAAAATTTTTTTTGAGTGTAAAATTTTTAAGTTACCAATGCTTTTAAAACTAAACAAGTTTAAAAAGCATTGCTTAAAAATTAAACAAGATTAAAAAGCATTGTTTAGTTACCTCCAGGGACAGGACCATCATGCACTAAAAAACTATGTTTTAGGCGCCTAAAATATGCACTAAAAAGTCTTAAAATATGCACTAAAAATCTTAAAACATGCACTAAAAATCATAAATATTAGCTTGTTTTTTTACTTTTATTAAAAAAAAAAACATAAAATTTGAATTCAGTTTGGCATTTGAAGCTTAGATATACATATATACAGTGTGTATACAATATTATTAAAAAATAAAAATTATCTAAAAAAATTTAATAATTGCATTTTAAGCAAAATATGCAAAAATATGTATTAACGAATCGATGTCATTTTAAAGCAAATTCTTTGATTCGCAAAGATATCTTGGTTATGCTGTTCTATGACCAAAGGGAAAAAACATGCATTTGCATGAAAGTCCTCTCCTTGGTTACCACCAATGCTTTTAAAAATTGTTAAACACGTGGCATTTAAGATGAAACTAACCTGAAATTCAGGGTTTTGCTTATAACTTTTAAACCACTGGACCGATTGAGCTGAAATTTAATACCAAACAGGCCTGGAAAAGATACCTATCAAGCTTCAACAGTCTCATTATTGTCTTTCGAAAGTTATTGTGTTTTTTATCTCGTAAATTCGTGAAACACCCTTGCCGAAATTTGCTCTTTTGCTCATAACTTTTGAATCACTTGACCGATTTGGCTGGATTGCAATACCAACCTGACCAGGTAAATGACCAACAGTAAATGACTTTACAGTATCTTTTGTAAAGTCTTTCAAAAGTTAGCGTGTTACAAACGGAATGACAAACTTATATATACCCTCTATCACTACACTCAAAAAAATAAAACTGTAAAGTTAACAAATTTTTTTTTGTTAACTCAAGTTTACTGGCTTTTTAGCAAATTTTTAGTTAAAATCAGCGTTTTAAATACTTTTTTTAGTTAAGTTCAATTTACGAAAATACTAGTTTTGAACAAATTTTGAATTAATTTTTTTTGTTGACTTCAAAACTGAGTTTACGAATTTTTACTAATTAATTTGCTGATTTTTCGTAACAAATTTGTTAAGTGAAATTTCTTGTGTAGCCTCCTACGCAAATCTCATAAGTTCTACTTAAGCTGATGAAAAAACAGAAAAAATAAACTTAAAATTTTTTACAAAATATTTTGTAAATTTTTATTTACGAAAAGTAACAAAAAGTTTAGCTGAATTCAACTAATTTTTTTGTTAATATATGTACATAAAAACGTTACGAAATTTCAGCTAAATTTTTAGCTAAAGTTACGGTTTTTTTTGCTACATTCATTCTACGAAAAGTTAGCTAAATATTTTTAGTTAAATTAACTAAAAATTTAGTAGTCCCAAAATCAGGTGCTTTTTTAGTTAAATTTAACAAAATTTTTTGCTAACTTTACAGTTTTTTTTTTTTGAGTGTAGAGTGGAGGGTATAAAAATCTCAGTTTCCGAGACACATTTCTTATAAAAAGGTCACAGATTCTGTGTCATTTTTCCTTTAGAAATAGTGTCAGATTTGTATAAATTTTTTTATAAAAAAATTCTTAAATTTTCCCTGGAGAAACTTCTTTTTTTTCTAAAGAAAAATTTAAATATTCTGAAAATCTTTTCCCAAAAAAAATTCTAAGATTCAAAAACATTTTTCCAAAAAAAGAATTGTCACATAATTTTCTTTTCTTTTCTTTTTCTCTTTCCTTTTTCCTTTTTACCGATCTGATAATTCTTATTTTTCCAAAGAAAAATTGTCAGATTTTTCCTAATAAAAAATTCTTAAAGTTTTCCTATCGAAAATTTGTAAGACTTTTCCTATAAAAATTGTCATATTTGTTTTATAGAAAAATTTTTAGATATTTTCTTAAAAAATCTAAGAAAAATTTCCAAATTATTCCTATAAAAAAGTTCTTAAATCTTTCCTATAGAAAAATTCCCAAAGTTATCGTTAAAAAAAATTCCAAAAATTGTTCTTCTAGAAAAATTTCCATAATTTAGTCTAGAAAAATTCTTGTATTTTTTCTATTCTAAAGAAAATTTTTAATGTTTCGAGACTTTCATCATATAGAAAAATTCTAACATTCCGAGACATTTTAGCCTTAGAAAAATTTTAAGATTCTTAGACATTTTTTATACAAAAAAATTCTCGGATTATTTTCACTTTCAGTTTCCTTTTTTCCCTCTCCTTTACCTTTCTTTTTCTTCTTTTCTCGTTTTCATTTTTTTCCCCTTTTTTCCTTTTTTTCTTTCGAATTTGGTTTGGGGGGAGTGGGGAAATTTCCTTCCCCCCGTGGATCCGCGCCTGCCTATGGGGAAGTCATTCGATTTTTGGACTTGTTTTCTTACGGAAAAATCCTTAGATTACGATTAATTTTTTAGATTTTGAGACATTTTTTTTGATCTATTAAATTTAAAATTAATGTAAAGAAACTATTTCTTTCAGTGTATGCATTGCCATCGTTAGACATTTCCTTAACAACATAAGTACATACATGGAAACATATGAGAAACTTGTTGCAATTATTTTCTTGTTAGTTTCTTGAAATCGATATTATTCCTTTCATTTCTTTTACACTTACACAAAAAGAAAAAACATACCCAGCAAAAAAAGTGAGGACTGCTTTAATTCTGAAGTTGAAAAGAATGATTGTGCGTAGTTTTTCCTTGTGTTTGTTGTTCATTTTGGTGCATTTAGTTACATTTGCTGTAGTTCTGAAAAACTGCACTAGGAAGTGGTGATGACTTTTTTGCAGGGATACCATCAACAACAAATTGTATTGGTAGTTAAATGTTTGTGAGGAAATTTAAGTTGTTACCTACAAGTTGCAACAAAGCAAAAAAAAAAAAAAAGTTGCAATTAATTAAATTGTGCAGATTGAAATAATAGTTAAGAAAAAAAAACAAACTTTAGTTTTTGTTTCAGGAAATTGCAACATATAGTGTTTCAGTATTTTTTGTAGCATCTATTCAATTCAATATATATACAACATTTTCAAATAAAAACAAGTTAAACAAGTAGGAAAAAACACAATGTAAAGATTATTTGCAAAAAAAGAAATTTTTGGTGAAAAAAATCCACGAATTTGTTTTGCAAAAAATATGTTTGTTCTTCTATACCATTCGCCTTCGAATTTTGTTTAAATATGTCAACCAGATGCCAAACTTAAAGCATTTTGTATTATTAGGTTATGTGAAGTACACCAAAATTTTCAAGGTGTCCCTACATTTTCGTTCATAACTTTTGAACCTCTGAACCGATTTCGCTCAAAAACAATGCCAAACTGCACAGGACAACAACAAGTAAATATGATATGTTTCCTTCATATCTGTGCAATATTTTGGAAGTGACCGCTATTTCAACAGACAGCCAGACGGACAAATAGACGGACATCGCTAATTATTAATTTTGCACTACAGTAATAGAATATTTTCATTATTTTAAGATTTTTTGTTACATCTATGCCCACAAAAGAGAAGGCCCAACAAATCGACAATTTGTAGTCCCCTGGGTCCAAGTTCAGGGCTTTAAACTTCTTCTTCTTCCATAAAAATTATTCATTTGCTTAACAAAAATTCAAAAAACAAAAAAAAATTAATCAGAGGTTGGTTTAGTTCTTTAAGGGTAAACTTTAAACATGTTAATGTTTTTGGGCTGGTGTCTAAATTTAAAAAAAGTTGTAGGACGCCAGCTTAGTTCGGCTATATAAGATAACGGTTAACAAAAAAGAAAATAAGAATTACTGTTTTAATTTTCTTAAAAACAAAAATTTAAGTAACTTGGGTTTGTAACCGGTATAAAAATTCACCTCGTGGTGAATAAAAAAATATTCACCAGCTGGTGAATAATCGTGACATAATTATTTTCCGTAAATTCTTTTCATGAATATTTTTTTTAATCAATATTTTTCTTATCAATATTTTTTTATCATCAATATTTTTTTCATCAATATTTTTTTATTAAGTTTTGTTTTTTCATTAATTTTTTTTCCATCAAAATTTTTTTTTAATCAAGGTTTATTTTTAATCAACATTTTTTTTTTTTTCATCAATATTTTTTCATCAATATTTTTTTCATCAATATTTTTTTATCAATATTTTCTTCATCAATATTTTTATACCCTCCAACCACAGCATGGGGGCATACTCACTTTGTCATTCCGTTTGTTACGCATCGAAATATCGGTCGGGGACCCCATAAAGTATGTATATTATTGATCCATGATCGATTCTAAGACATTCTATGAATGTCCGTCTGTCCGTCCGTCCGTCCGTCTGTCTGTAGACAGCACAATGCAGTCCAAAATAAAACAGATAGACTTCTAAAGTTTGGCGCAAATATGCCTCATGTGTCTAGGGATGGAACCCCTACATTGTAGGGGTTCCTTCCCTGCTTTTATGGTTTTTATTGTCAAACAACTTTGTAGAATGTTTCATGAAATAAAAATTAATTTTCATTATAGTTTTCAATTTTGTCGAGCACAGAAATAACATTTTATAAAAAATAAAAATTGCGTTTTTTAATAGGATTCTTTATGTATCCTATAATGTTCATAGGCAGGTTAAGTTCGTGAATGGGCAAAATCGGGCAGGGGGGAAAAAAGTTCCCCCTTGAAGAACTGAACCAACCTCTGAAAAAATACACATTTTTAACATGTTTTTTTTTATTTTTTTTAATAAATTTAACATTTGGTATATTTATCTCGATTGGAAGATGCTCTTGACATCCCCACTGACCCCATCACCACCCCCCCCTGACAATTTAATTTTTTTTGTACGTTTTGGAGGGTATAAAAGATTCGGCAGAGCCGAATTTCACACTCTCACTTGTTTTTCTTAAAAAAAAAACGCCCCAGACAATTTAATTTTTTTTTTACGTTTTGGAGGGTATAAAAAATTCGGCACAGCCGAATTTAACACTCTCACTTGTTTTTCTTCATAATTTTTTTTTTTTTTTTTGTCAATATTTTTTTCATAAATTTTTTTTTATCAATATATTTTTCTCATCAATATTTTTTTTCATCAATATTTTTTTCATCAATATTTTTTCCCGTCAATATTTTTTTTATAAACAATATTTTTTTCATCATTATTTTTTTTATCAATATTTTTTTTAACCAATATTTTTTTTCATCAATGTTTTTATACCCTCCACTCTAGTGATAGAGGGTATATATAAGTTTGTCATTCCGTTTGTAACACCTCGAAATATTGGTCTAGGACCCCATAAAGTATATATATTCATGATCCTCGATCGATTTTAAGACGATTTAGCGACGTCCGTCCGTCTGTCTGTCTGTTGAAAACACGCTAACTTTTGAAAGACTTCACGGAGGCTCCTGAGGTTTGACATATATGTTGGGCATTTTACTGGTCAGGTTGGTATTGCAATCCAGCGAAATCGGTCCAGTGGTTTAAAAGTTATAAGTAAATGAGTGAATTTCGGCAAGGGTTTTTCTGGAATTTACGAGTTAAAACACACGGTAACTTTCGAACCACAATTCTGAGGGTGCTGAAGTGTGGCATATATATGGGGCATTCCATCTGAAACCCGACACTTTGAAAAACTTTTTTTTTAGATTTTCCCAATTTGTTTACAGTTTTTCGTACCCTTCGAAAACTCCTTCGTGGTAAATTTTCAGATTTTTTTGATGACCCGTTCAAAAGATATCGAATTTTTAAAAATTGGTAGTTTGTTCCTTTACTCAAATTTCTTTTAATCATAACTTCTTCAATAATGGTCCAAATTTCAAATTTTTTTTTTTTCAAAATTTTTGTTTTTTTAAGTACTTTCTAAAAAAAAATTCCCAAAAAATCTTAAAAGCGCTGTAGTATGCGATTTTTAAGTTTTAAAATTTTAATCTCATTTTTGAAAATGTTTGTACTCTTCAATTTTTTTGAAATTTTTTTGTGTAAAACTTCCATCAATTCTACAAATTTTTTGCCAGGATGATCGTGGGATAACGATTATTATTATTTTTTAAAATTTTTTGAAAAAATGTTATTGTAATTTTCCAATCTTGAAATCATTTCTACTGCTCCAATGGTGCGTCATAGAGGGGTCCTTTATAACAACGACCCCCATTAATTTTTACGTCTTAACATTTATTTGGAACAAACTAATACCCTATCTCCAATTTCTAAGGCCCTAATAGTGCCCTTAGAGCCCTAATAGTGCCCTTAGAGCAACAAAATGTATGACCGACCCACAATATTTTTTTAGTCCAAACATTTTTTCTGAACACACCTACCCTCTATCTTTAAGTGTTAAGGCGGTCCCCATACAATTTTTTTTATTTTTTGTAAATTTGTTTTATTTAATCAGCTTCTACCGGTCCAATGGTGCGTCCGAGAGGGGTCATTAGTGAGACCGACACCCATTTATTTTTACACTACAATTTGTAATTGTAATTTTCATTCAAAATTACATTTTTATAAAATTTGCTGCAACTGTTATGTGTATGGGAGCGGAGATAGGGCGTAGGTATGTTTTAAAAAAATGTTGTAGGGTGAAAATAAATGGGGGTCGGTCTCACTATTGACCCCTCTCGGACGCACCATTGGACCGGTAGAAGCTGATTAAATAAAAGAAAATGTTTGAACTAAACTCTAAGGGCACTATTAAGGCAGTTAGAGCGGTTGGAGCAAATTTTAAAAAATGTCGTTTTGTGTGGGAGCCCCTTAGAAATTGGAGATAGGGTATTAGTTTGTTTCAAACAAATGTTAAGATGTAAAAATTAATGGGGGTCGGTCTTAAAAATAACCCCTCTATGACGCACCATTGGAGCAGCAGAAATGATTTTAAGATTGGAAAATACAATACATTTTTTTCAAAAAATTTAAAAAAAATAGTAATAATCGTTATCCCACGATCCTTCTGGACAAAAAATTTGTAGAATCGATAGAAGTTTTCGTAGATTATTTTTAAAATTTTTCTATTAAATTACATTTTAAAAAATTTTTAATAAAATTTTGGGGAATCGATCCCGCAATCAACTACATTCTGGCCAGACACTCTATCTTTCGTACCAAAGTAACTTGATACAAACATGTTTTTATATTTCTATAAATATTTTTTTTTTGGATTTTTTTCTACAAAAAAATAACCCACACAAGTAAAAACTTATGATTTCTCCTTAAAAAATGCCAACAATTTGAAAAAAAAAAAAAAAAAACAAAAAAGCGTACTCAAATCATTAAAAATTAAAGAAGAATCACTTATTTTTACTTACGAAACAAAAATAAATGAATTTAAAAATTTAATGCTAATGGAAATCTGTATTTTTTATGTTGTTATTTTTGAAACAAGGAACAGAAATAGTCATTTAAAAAAACTGAACGTTAAACAAATGGTTTTTCTTTTAAAAACGACAAAAATACAAATTTTTTCCGATTGGGCTTAAAGTTGCAGAAAAATTTCACTATATTGTGCATATTGTATACAACTAATTACAAAGTAAATATCCATATTAAATTAAAACTGCATTTAATTGCTCTTCTTTAGAAAACAAAATTTTCATTAAACAAAATCTTGTTAATTTCCGTTTGTTCGAAATTTAGCAATAACAATATTGTGTAACCAAAGCTAAAATCTCAATTTGTAATCAATGAATTTCTAGTTGTGGAGATGAAATAACTGCAGAAGTTGTGTAATGTTTGCAATTCAAACGATTGACTTGTAACATATTAATTCCATAAGATGCCTAAAGCCACAAAAACTAAGGAAACGGAAATGTAACATAATGTCGTTCTACCACAAATACATATCTGTTAATATGTGTATGTGTAAGATTTTTACAAGATACAAATTTTAATTAAAACTGTAATTTTGTCTTATAAGAAATTGAGAAAATTCTTAATAAGTTTTTGGTAAATCATAATAATCGAATTAGTGTTTTTTAAATTAAAGATTTTGGTAAAATGAATTATTTTTAATATAAATTACAGTCAATCAAAAAAAGGAAAAGGAAAAAAAAAATGAAAGAAAAGAAAAGAAAAGAAAAGAAAAGAAAAGAAAAGAAAAGAAGAGGGAAAAAGGAAAGTGAAAAAGAAATAATCTGAAAAAAAATTTCTATGAAAAATGTCGAAGGATCTGAAAAAGTTTTCTGTGCAAAATGTTAAAGAATCTTAAAATTTTTCTAGAGGCAAAATTTCGCGGAATGTTAAAATTTTTCTAAATTAAAAAATACGATAATTTTTTTTTTAGAGAAAAAATTGAGAATTTTTCTATACACTCAAAGAATTTTGTTCATTACGGCTATGAAAACGTACAATGGTTCTATGAAAAAAATCATTAGAAGTCAGCCAATGATGACCTTCATAGAATCTATGAAACAAATTCATAGAAACCAGAAATCTATGAAAAAGTTCATAGGCTATGAAAAAATAAAATTTTTCATTCTATTTTTATTTATTTTATTATTTCATTTTTATTTATTTCATTTTTATTTATTTTTTTTATTATTTTTTATTTACAATTTTCTATTTTTAAAAATGTTTATGTTTTTTAACTTACCCCACAGAGATTCAAAGAGCGAACCAGTTCTTCGTGAAGCTTAGTCTCTAGCCACCGAACTAAAGTATACAAACAAATTATAAAACTTAAAATACATTTTGTTTAATGTTCTTTGTATCAATGCTCTGCAACAATGCTCTGCCAAAAGCTGTGTGTGTGTTTGTAGAAAACAAAATTTTTGTGTATTTGCAAAAAAAACAAAATGAACATTATAAAACTAAGTGATAGTTGGTGAGATTTTTCCCCTTTGGTGGCGCTAATAGCTAAGGCGTCGACATAATTTTCACAGCCGGTATGTCTTGGTTCCGAATCCCACCAGGGCATTAATATTTTTTTTTTTTTTAATTTTTTATGTTATTTTTATTTTTTTTTTTTTTTAAATATATTTATTCAATTTTTTTAATTTTTGTAACATTATTAAAAATATTTTTTTCTATGAATTTAACAAAATCTATAAATAAAATTCTATAAAATATTTCACAATACTAATCAATATTCATTCAGCCAATGAATTGTCTCATAGATTCTAGGAATTTGTTTTAATGAAATTTGTTCATAGATATTATGAACAATAATTCTTTCAGTATAGGAAAAACCTTAAAAGTTCTCTATAGAAAAATAGGAAAAACCTTAATAGTTCTCTATAGAAAAAATCGGAGAATTTTTCTATAGGAGAAATTTTTTTATAGAATTCTTCTTTGAAAAATGTCTAAGAATCCTAAAATGTTTCTGAATGTTAGAATATTTCTATGTGATAAAAGTCTCATAAAATTAAAACTTTTCTTTATAAAAATAGAATAATTTTTCTATACGAAATATTTGGGAATATTTCTAGACAAAAATTTTTTAATTTTTCTAAATGAATAATTTGGGAATTTATAGAAAAAAGTTCAGAAATTTTCTTACAAGGGAAGTATCTCAACCCTTATACACCGATTTGCCTGAAACTTAAAATATATATAAAAGAGACAATTCTAAGGTTGGGGTGTCTCGGCTTATCGGCCATATCGTGGACTTAGGGGTTCAAAACATTGGTAAAAAAATTGCGAAAAAATCGTTTTTTGGATTTTTCAGCCATTTCTTTTGTAGAAACTGTATGATGTTTTCATATGAGAAGAAAGGTTTTTTAAATCCCTATCCAATGATGGCATAACCTTGTAAAAATTCGGCTTCTTTAAATATTTTTTTCAGGAAAATGTGTAAATTTTTGGGGGTATTTATGTGAAGACATAGACCTACGATATCCATATGAATAAGAAATAATCTTTATTAAATTTAAGTCGACACGTATTTTTGCCCTACACAATATTCCTGTTAGTTCGGAAGTTATCAAAATTTTCCCTAAGGTCCACATGGTTTCATAAGGGGACAACGAAATTTTTAAACACCGATATTGCCGATAAGCCGAGACACCCCAACCTTAAAATCGTCTCTTTAATATATATTTTAAGTTTCAGGCAAATCGGTTCATAAGGGTTGAGATACTTCCTTGTTAGTACTTTTTTATAGGAAATATCTTATAATTTTGACAATTTTTATATGAAAAATCTAACAGTTTTTCTGTAGGAAAAATCTGAGAGTTTTTTATAGGAAAAATCTAAGAATTTTCTATATTGACAATTTGACAATTCTTCTGGGTAAAAAAAAAGAAAATTAAATCATGAGTGATAATTTTTTCTAGAATTTTCAAGAATCTCAAAAGTTTTCTTTTGAAAAATTGTTTTTAAATCTTAAATTTTTTTATAGAAAAAAAGTTAAATTTAAATAAAATTTTTTATAGGAAAAATAAGAAAATTTTCTTCAGGGAAAATTTAAAAAATTTTTTATACAAATAATGCAATAGAATCTTAGATTAGAGATTATAGTAGATTATACAGAATCTGTGACTTTTATAGGAAAAATGTCTCGGAATCTAAGTATTTTTCCTTAGGTAGAATGTCTCAGAATCTGAGATTATTTTTATTAGAAAGATGTCTCAGAATCTAAGACTATTTAATAGGAAAAGCTGAGGCCTTTTCTGTAGCGGAAAAGTCCTAGAATGAAAAATTTTTAGAATTATAGAAAAAATATCACCGAATCTAAAAAAAGGTCTTAGATTCCAAAATTTTTTTTTATTTAAAAAATGTCTCAAAATCTAAGACTTTTTTGTAGGAAAAATTTCGGAGACTTAGAATCTGAGACTTTTTCTATGTGAAAAATGACTTAGAAACTAAAACATTTTTTTAGGAAAAAATTTCTTAGACTCTCTTATGAAAATATTTCTCAGGAATTGTTTGAGTATCTTAGACTTTTTCTAGGGAAAAGTTTCTCAAAAAAAACCTTTTTAATAAAAAAATGTCTCAGAATCTAGAAAATTGCCTACAAAAATTTTAAAAAGCATTTAAGTCTTCAATTTATCTAATTTCAGGTACTTTTATTTACGAAATATTTTTTCAAACCCTAAAAATTTTGGTGTAAAATGATCGTTTCGTTATCTTAAACATTTTCTGTAGAGAAATAGAATAGAAACAAGTGAGAGTGTTAAATTCGGCTGTGCCGAATCTTGTATACCCTCCAACGTTAAAAAAAATAAAAAAAACAATAACAAAAAATTAAAACAAAAAATACAGGGGCGTTTTTTTTGGGGGGGGGGGGGGCTTGTTGGGGGTCCTTGGGGACACCTTCTCTGTGGTCAAAAATGTTTAAAAATTTTATTACTATGCTTTTTGCACAAAAGATATACATTTTCATCATTATATAAATTATTTGCTAATATCCACGCCCACAAAAGGGGGCGGATCAAAAAAAGTCGTTTTCAAATCCCCTGCGTCCAAATCCAAGACTCTGAACTTTTACAAGCATAAAAATGTTTAATTTGTTTAACAAAAATACAAAAAAACCCATAAAAAGTTACCTTTTTTCATTGGTTGGTTTACTTTTTCAAGGGGGAACTTTTTCCCCCCTGGTCCGATTTAGCCCATCTCAAAACTTAACCAGCCTATGAACATAAGACATATATGTGCCAAATATGAGGAGTCTATCACTTTTATTTTGGACTGTATCGTGTCTTCCACAGACGGACGGACAGACGGACGGACGGACGTACGGACAGACGGACATAGCTAGAATGTCTTAGAATCGATAACTGATCAATAATATACCCAGCAAAAACATGGAATTGAGTTGTGAAAAGTATTCATTACCAAGTACATTATTTATAATGAGTACCCATTACCATTAACATTATTTTAAGCCCAAAAGTAACTACTTCTCAGTAATATATTGTAAAATCACCTCTAAGTAATAATATCCTCTTGCACTTGCAGTTTTTAACCATTAAAATTCAATTAACTTAAAAAGTATTTAAAAACTTAATAAAAATTACGCAGTTTTTAAGTTTTAGTAAAAACAAGTTAAATTTTAAAAGTTTTAATTAACTAATTATTTTACTTCTTATTGGTAATGGGTTTTTACTCCTTATTTGTAATCCGAGGCAGTAACTACTTATTTATCTGCATACTCTTCACTAGTTATTTTTGTCTCACGCCCTTGTTAAAATAAGTGTTTCATTCAATAAGTAACTACTTATTAACATCTGTTTCGGATTACAAAACCCATTACTAGTAATGCCAATTTTTGCTGGGATATACTTTATGAGGCCTTAAACCAATATTTAGATGCGTTACACACGGAATGACTAAGTGAGTATACCCCCATACTGTAGTTGGCGGGTATACAAATGTTTAATATTCAGAACCTAAGAAGTTTTCAATGGAAAAAAAAACTCACTTAAGTCTGATAATTTTTCTTTACGAAATTTTTTTCTAAATATAGAAATTTTTGGTGTGAAAATTGCATAAGTATCTGAGAATTTTCTATATGAAGGACCTTCATTGAAGGTGTATCAGAATTTAAAAATTTTTGTATAAATTCCGATTAATTTTTATACAAAAATCATAATCGTTACCTTTAAAATATTATATTTTTAGTAGGTTTATTCTAGCTCGAGGTCATTATTTCCTTTACTTATTTACACAGAAAAAAAAATATTTAAGAAAATTTTAATAAACACGTTTATTAAAAATAAAAATATTTTTAATAAAATTTTTTATTGTATCAATAAAAAAATTTATTGAAATTAAGAAAAAACTATGTTCAACTCATTCCGTCGGCAAGTTTTGTTGTGTTTCTTTTTTTCACACATAGTAATTTCAAATACAGTAATAACTTAAAAAAAAAAAAACAAAAAATATTAAAAAAAAAAAAAAAAAGTTGGGTCTGATGGGGATTCGAACCAACGACCCCCAAAAAAAATAATAAGTTTATCCACCGCTTAGCGCATAACGCCAAAACAGTGTTATAGTTTTGTCGGCTAAATTCTGTCATCTACTTACAAGCAAGAACAAAATAGAAATAAAACACACAATTTGTTTGTGAATGCGTGTGTGTGTGTATAGTTGTGTGTTAAATAGTTTTACTGTTATAAGTTAGAGAATGAAAGTGATGCACTCAACTAAATTAGTCAGTATTTTTTTCTTTTGTTAATTTCAATTGAGAATTTTTTCTGTTACCATTACTGACAAAATTATGTGAGTGTTTCAGAATTCTTGTTTACTTTTATTTAAAACCAAATTGATTTTATGCGTTAAAACTTGTTGTCATGCTGTAGCTCAGTTAGTTAGACGGCCGGCATTCTAAACAGGAGGTATGCTGTTCAAAGCTCAATGGAAACAATAAATTGAGAAAAAGTAAGAAATAAAGAAAACAATTAAATAATAAAATAAAAATAAATATAAAAAAAAAACAAATAAAAAAAATTTTTTTTTTTCTTTAGTTCTAAAAAAAATATTAAAAAAAATATAAATCAATAAACTTTTTTATTGAATCTTGAAATTTGTTTATTGAAATTATTTTCAGCAAACGACTTACAAATGCGTTTATTGAATTCGTGAAAATCTTCACCGCGGCTTTTTTAGTTAATTTATTTATTGAATTCGTGAATTTTTTTATTGAAATTGATTTTTTTTTTTTTGTGTGTAGACTTTGATATTCTCATAGAATAATTTTTTGAAAATTATTCTACAATATTTGTGCAAAAAAAAATCATATATCAAAATTCTTACTTGTGAAGTTTGATAAAAACTATTTTAACAAAGTACCTTATTCCTTTAAAAAAAACACTTGCAATTTTTTGATACTTCCGCATAGTGTCATTTTAAACAATTTTGTACAAAGATGCATTAGGACAATTTTCTTCGAACTGCATTGCAAAAATTCCAAAAATTAAATTTTTTCACCTTTTTTTTTTTTTAATTTTTTTTCGTCTTGTAGGCAATTTGGTTTTTCGATTATAACACCTTATTTCATACCAATATTCAATTTAAGTAGTTTTCCTTGTTTAATCCTATAAAATTTTACTTAATAATAAATTCTTTTATATTAAATTGAATTTTTATTTTCCATTTTTTTTTTCTCTTTACATTCATTACTATTCATTGTCTTACAATATGGATGCTGTCATCTCTTCAACGTTTTAACATAAACAAATAAAATGCAAAAACCAAACTCGCAACGATTCCTGCTCAATCTGTTTCAACAACAACAACAATAATAAATATCATCGCATAAAAGCGCGTGGATTTGGTATGCGTGTTGTGGGTGGTAAGACTGGTGCAGATGGAAGACTATTTGCATATATTGTTTGGACAGTGCCTGGAGGTCCGGCTGAAAAAAATGGTTTACAACAAGGCGATAAGGTAATTGAGTTTAAAAGATAGATTGTTGATGTTGTAGAAGTGGATGTTGATGTTTATTGAAGTCTATACCAACTACTGCTGCTACTGTTATTTAATAGGGAAGCACTTTGTTAAAAATAGACAATATCAAGAGAAATTTTTTTTTAGAACCTAAGATTTTATCTATAACCCGTTCAGAATTAAAATTGTTAAAAAAGAACCTTTGTCGGATTTCTTGAAATAATGGATCTGGAACCATTATTTCAAGAAATAGAAAAAGTACCAAAGTGCTGTTTTTTACCTTATTTAACGAATGATCCTTTTGCAAAACAAATAATTTCGAATTTATTTAAATAAATTGGATACAAAATTTGTATATGGTAGTTTTTCTATCTCCTTTGTAAAAACATAAGTCAAGCAGAATAATATTCTGAAAAAAGTACTTTTTTAAAAGATCCTCCTAATTTGGTTTTAAATAATTGTTATGTGAAACGTAGGCACAATTTACTCTGCAAAAATACCTTCACGAAGTTCTGATACTAAAAGAATGGTCAAAAAACTGTAATTTGGTACTTTTTTATATTTTCTAAATAATAGTCCGAAAAAACTGAAATTAAAAATGTAGGTATTTCTAAAAGAAAAATCTGAAAACAGAATTATACCTATATTTCTTAAATAATAGTCCTAGAAACCTGTTATTTGTAAAGTAGAATCTTCTAGCAACAAAAAAAACTTTTTATAAAATGTACTCTTTTTTAAAAAGTGTTATTTGGTACTTTTTCTACTCCTGGAATAATAGTCCTAGAAACTTGAAATTTGCAATGAAGGATCCTCCAGCCAAAAAAAATAAAAAAAGTTAAACGGGTAAATATTGTAACAAATTATACTTTTTTACCTCCTAAAAAAAAAAGCTCTAAAACTTTCATTCTTAGAAAGGGTTTTTTTAGAAAGTTTAGTAATTTGGTACTTCTTTCAAAAAAAAATTTTTTTTGGAATTTACAATTCTATGGAAGCACAAAGGGTAAAAAAGTATACCTTAGTACTTCTTCGATTTCCTAAAATAATGATCATAAAAACCAAAAAATTTTAATTTGAAACTAACTTTGGTACCTTTTTTCCTCTCCTAAAATAATGGTCCCAGAAAATTTTCATTTTAATATTTGAAGAATAGGATCATTCAATAAAAGTTTAAAAAAAGTGATTTTAGTTCTTCTTCTATCTTCTGAAATAATGGTCATCGAAACATAAAATATGGAATGTAGAATCCTCGAAAAAAAATTTCGAAAAAGTTGTTTTGTTTTTTAGAAATTCCGTTTTAAATAGATTTAATAGGGTAAAAATTGCACATTGGTACTTTTTTATCTCCTAGAATAATTGTTACAGAAACTTGAAATTAAAAATATGGAATAATTCAGCGAAAAAAAAAATCCGAAAAAGATACTTTTTGAACAATTTGTAAACAGATAAATACATATGTTAACAAATTGTACTTGGTACCTTTTTTATTTCATGAAAAAATGGTTCTAAAAACTTCAGATGTGGAAAATTTCATTCTGACAAAGGTACTTTTAAGAAAGTTTTGTGCTTTGGTACTTTTTTCAAAAAAAAAAAAGATAGTTTTTTGGAATTTACAATTCTAAGGGTGCACAAAGGGTAAAAAAGTACACTTTGGTATTTTTTCGATTTCCTGAAATAATTGTCATAAAAACCTAAAATTAAAAATTCGAAATTATTTTTGGTACTTTTTTCATCTCCTAAAATAATGGTCCTAGAAACTTTTTATTTTGAAATTTCAAGTATAGGATCATCCAATAAAAACAAAACAAATTGCACTTTGGTACTTTTTCTCTCTCTTAAAATAATGGTTCCAGAAACTTGAAATTAAAATTGGCAGAATAATCCAGCGAAAAAATCCAAAAAAGGTACTTTTTGAACATTTGTAAAACAGGTTTATATGTTAACAAATTTTAGTTGGTACTTTTTTTACCTGCTGCAAAAATTGTTCTAAAAATTTCAGATGTGGAAAATTTCATACTGACAAAGGTACTTTTTTGAAATTTTTTGTACTTTGGTACATTTTTTTAATTTTTTTTTTTGGAATTTACAATTTTTTAGGATCACATATGGTAAAATATTCGACTTTGGTACTTCTTAGATTTGCTGAAGTAAGGGTCATAAAAACCTAAAATTTGGTACCTTTTTTCATCTCCTAAAATAATGGTTCTAGAAACTTTTTACTTTGAAATTTGAAGTGTAGGACTATTGAATAAAAGAAACATTCTTACGAAGTTACTTTTTTATACATTTTCTCTCCTAAAAGTTTCAAAAATATGTATTTTAGTACTTCTTTTAACTCCTGAGATAATGGCCATCAAAACTTAAAATTTGAAATGTGGAATCCTCAAGTCGAAAAAACATATCTAAGAAGTACCAAAGTCGAATATTTTACCATATGTGCTCCTAAAAAATTGTAAATTCAAAAAAAAAAAAATTAAAAAAATGTACCAAAGTACAAAAAATTTCAAAAAAGTACCTTTGTCAGTATGAAATTTTCCACATCTGAAATTTTTAGAACAATTTTTGCAGCAGGTAAAAAAAGTACCAACTAAAATTTGTTAACATATAAACCTGTTTGACAAATGTTCAAAAAGTACCTTTTTGGATTTTTTCGCTGGATTATTCTGCCAATTTTAATTTCAAGTTTCTGGAACCATTATTTTAAGAGAGAGAAAAAGTACCAAAGTGCAATTTGTTTTGTTTTTATTGGATGATCCTACACTTGAAATTTCAAAATAAAAAGTTTCTAGGACCATTATTTTAGGAGATGAAAAAAGTACCAAAAATAATTTCGAATTTTTAATTTTAGGTTTTTATGACAATTATTTCAGGAAATCGAAAAAATACCAAAGTGTACTTTTTTACCCTTTGTGCTCCCTTAGAATTGTAAATTCCAAAAACTATCTTTTTTTTTTTGAAAAAAGTACCAAAGCACAAAACTTTCTTAAAAGTACCTTTGTCAGAATGAAATTTTCCACATCTGAAGTTTTTAGAACCATTTTTTCATGAAATAAAAAAGGTACCAAGTACAATTTGTTAACATATGTATTTATCTGTTTACAAATTGTTGAAAAAGTACCTTTTTCGGATTTTTTTTTTTTGCTGAATTATTCCATATTTTTAATTTCAAGTTTCTGGAACAATTATTCTAGGAGATAAAAAAAGTACCAATGTGCAATTTTTACCCTATTAAATCTATTTAAAACGGAATTTCTAAAAAACAAAACAACTTTTTCGAAATTTTTTCGAGGATTCTACATTCCATATTTTATGTTTCGATGACCATTATTTCAGAAGATAGAAGAAGAACTAAAATCACATTTTTTAAACTTTTATTGAATGATCCTATTCTTCAAATTTTAAAATGAAAATTTTCTGGGACCATTATTTTAGGAGAGGAAAAAAGGTACCAAAGTTAGTTTCAAATTAAAAATTTTTGGTTTTTATTATTATTTTAGAAAATCGAAGAAGTACTAAGGTATACTTTTTTACCCTTTGTGCTTCCATAGAATTGTAAATTCCAAAAAAATAAATTTTTTGAAAGAAGTACCAAAGTACTAAACTTTCTAAAAATAACCTTTCTAAGAATGAAAGTTTTAGAGCTGTTTTTTTTAGGAGGTAAAAAAGTATAATTTGTTACAATATTTACCCGTTTAACTTTTTTATTTTTTTGGCTGGAGGATCCTTCATTGCAAATTTCAAGTTTCTAGGACCATTATTCCAGGAGTAGAAAAAGTACCAAATAACACTTTTTAAAAAAGAGTACATTTTATAAAAAGTTTTTTTTTTGTTGCTAGAAGATTCTACTTTACAAATAACAGGTTTCTAGGACTATTATTTAAGAAATATAGGTATAATTCTGTTTTCAGATTTTTTTTTTAGAAATATCTACATTTTTAATTTCAGTTTTTTCGGACTATTATTTAGAAAATATAAAAAAGTACCAAGTTACAGTTTTTTACCATTCTTTTAGAATCAGAACTTCGTAAAGGTATTTTTGCAGAATAAATTGTGCCTACGTTTCACATAACAATTCTTTAAAACCAAATTAGGAGGATCTTTTAAAAAAGTACTTTTTTCAGAATATTATTCTGCTGGACTTATGTTCTTACAAAGGAGATAGAAAAAGTACCATATACAAATTTTGTACCCAATTTATTAAAATAAAATCGAAATTATTTATTTTGCTAAAGGATCATTCATTTCAAATTTTGAGTTCCTATCACCACTATTCTGTAAATAAAAAAAGTACCAAAGCATTCCTTTTGCTCTCTTGTAATCAGAAATTCCACAATCTGGATTTAAAATTTTAGTTTTTTATGACGACCATTTCAGGAGACCAAGGTAGTACCAAAGTAACCTTTTTCACCAAATTAAAATCGAAGCATTCAAAAAAGTACCATTGTCAGAATGTTTTCTCCGCTGCATGAGTCCTCATTATAAACTCTAAAAAAAGTACCTTTTTATGACGTTTTATTAAAGATGTTTTTTAAAACACATAGTAAGTAATTTTGAAGAAGTACCAAAGTACACTTTTTAACACTCGAAACATTCATAAAATTCTTTTATCTGAATGTTTTTCCGCTGGATGATGCCACATTCCAAATTTTAAATTTCTAGGAACATTATTTCAGCAGACAGAAAAAGTACTTTTTGTAGCTCTAAATTTTATGTTTTTAGATTGACTATATCAGGAGATGTAATCATTTCAAAAGTACAATTTTTCCACAATTCAACTGATCAAACATAAAATTTTCAATGATTACTTTTTCAAAATATTTCCTGCAGCTAGAGGATCCAACAATAAAAATATTAAGTTTATAGGACCATTATTTAAAAAGATGGAAAAAGTACCAAATTACACTTTTTTACACTCTGGATAATCCTACATTATAATTTTAAAACATCGAAAAAGTACCAAAGTTCACATTTTAACCCTTTTTTCAAAAAGTACTTTTTTGAGAATGGGTTTTCAGCTTCGTACATTCCAAACATCAAGTTTTTATGACAATTATTTCAGAATATTTAAAAACAGTACTATTACCCTATAAAAAGCTTAAGTTTTCTAAAAGTACCTTTGCCAAAATGAATTTTTAAAGTATTTAAGACTGTTTTTCAGGAAAAAGAGTACCAAAGTACAATTTGTTGCCCTTTTACCACATTAAATTCAGAATTTAATAAAAAGTATTTTTTAAAGTTTTTTTTTAGCTAGAGGATCCTATATTTTAAATCCTAAGTTTCTAGAACTACTATTTTAGGACAAAAAAATAGTATCTATGAACTTTTTTTTTCATTTAGCCCATTGAAATCAAAATTTCCAAAAAGTACGTATAAAATTATTTTTTTCTTTAGTTGGAGGATCTAACATTTTAAATCATTGTTTTCTAGAATCATCTCTTTAGCAGGAAGGAAATATCCCAAAGTACACTTTTTAAAACTATTAGTGTCGAAACTTAGTTATTTTAAAAATTCGTAATTTCCAAAAAGTACTTTTTTGTAGTATGTTTGGTTTTCACTAGAGAAACATTCCCAATTTTAGATTTGTAGTACCAATATATCAGAGTATAAAAAAGTACCAAAGTTTAATATGTTCCTTTAATTTATAAAATCCCGAAATAATTTTTTTGTAAATCGCTTATTCGGCTGGAGGATCCTTTATTTAAAACTTTAAATTTTCGGGACCATAACTTTAGGACATAGAAAATGTACCACATTTTTGCTTCCCTAGAATAGAAATTTCTAAAAAGTACTTTATTCAGAACTTTTTTTCGGCTAGAGGACTATTTTTTCAGCAGCTGGAAAAAATACCAAATTTTTATTTTTATTTTTCAAATTCCTCGACTCTTTCTTTAGGAACAATATATCAAAATTTCAAATTTTTCTATAGAAAAACATTTTTTATGTTTTTAAAGAAAACATTTTATGAGCACTTTAAACTTTTTCTTCAACAAAAATGTTTCAGAATCTGGAACTTTACGGTCCGCTTTTGAAACTTCGTTATTTTAAAAATTCGTAATTTCCAAAAAGTACTTTTTTGCAGAATGTTTGTTTTGTACTAGAGAAACCTTCCAAATTTTAGATTTGTAGTACAAATATTTCAGAATATAAAAAAAGTACCAAAGTTCAATTTCCTTCAATTTATAGAATGCTAAAACTATTTTTTGTAAATCACTTTTTCGGCTGGAGGATCCTATATTAAAAACTAAAAATTTTTGGGACCACCCAGTTGGCAACGTCCTCGAGCCATCCTCAGTGACGGAGCGATGACATGTCAGAGTCACACCTGACATCCACAAGACATCTTTATGTACTGGGTTGAGGACAGTTTCATACAAATTTTCAAAATGTCCTCACTCAAAGTCAGCAGTGGTCAGGGCTGACCTTCTGGGGACATGTCACCTAAGACTTCTTTGGGGAAATGTCTGACATAGGTCATGCGAAAATACAAAAAATTTTCGTATTTCCTTTAGTTTTTACATTTATCAATTTTCCTTTATAAATTATCTTTCTCATATTTAGAAAAAACTTTTCGCCTTTTTTAGTCCCAACTGGATTTGAACCTGGAACCTCCAGTTTATTAGTCGCACACCTAACCACTTGTTCCAAACTTTATTTTTAAAATTGTTTGTCTATTTATTACTTTTATTCTACTTGTTAGATTTTGATTTTATTTTAATTAAATCGATAATATTGCCATTTTTTTCTTGGAAATTGAAGAGTTGCCCAGATTTACAATTTTAATTTAATATACTGTTATTCTGAAGACATTTCCTTTTAGACGTCTTAGAGGAATTGTCCACACTCTTAAAGCAAACATTCAGTGCTGACAATGTTAGGACATGTCATCAAGGATTACCTATGATTTGTCAGAACCTGAAGACATTTCCTCAAGGAATCACTGTGGAAATTTCCTCAGTGACATATTTTCCAACAGGGCATAACTTCAGGACATAGAAAAAGTACCACCTTTTTGCTTCCCTAGAAAAGAAATTTCTAAAAAGTATTATATATTTAGAACGTTTTTTACGGCTAGAGGACTATTTTTTCAGCAGCTGGAAAAAGTACCACATTTTTTTTTTTTAAAGTCCTCGACTCTTTCTTTAGGAAAAATATATCAAAATTTCAAATTTTTCTATTGAAAAACATTTTTTATGTTTTTTAAGGAAACACTTTTTGAACACTTTAAACTTTTTCTTCAACAAAAATGTTTTAGAATCTGAAACTTTACGGTCCGCTTTTTAAAATTATCTGATAATTTCACAACTCCTTTAAAAAATGTACGTATTACCGATTAATTAATGCATTATCACCCTAATGTTTATATATGATTTAATAATATAGACAATATCAATGCAGCAACATTTAATGTTTATTTACTTCTTTTTTTTCCCTTTCGAGCAAATGTCTGTCTATTGTGTAAACTTTTATATATTCATTTTTATGAGAATTTCCATTTAATGATTGTATTCCTTAGGAAAATGCAACAATATTGACTGTTTAGATTTAGGTTGGTTAGTTATTCGTTCTTTTTTTTCTATTCTACAATCTTTGAAAGTACTGAAGAGTGAAAATGATTTTAATACTGATATTGAGTTTAATTAAGTTTAGCAATTTTTCTTTTTTTCCACCATTATTTGATTTATAACACTTTGTTATTAATACCAAAAGAGCAAGTTAAAGCAAAATTTTTTTTAAAGCTAAGGACAGATTTCAAAGTCAGCGCTTAAGTATTTAGCTATAATCAAGTATTTTAAAATGGTGCCAGAAGATTCCTGTTTATGCTTAAAAAATCAATATATTTCATAACATTTTAATAAGATCTAATTTATAGACAAATATTTCTTTAGGACTACGGTGCGTATGATTTATATTTATTTTTTATATTAAAAATAATCATACGCCATAATGTACGGAAAAGAAAAAGTAAGAGGTGCGTTAGAGATGCATTTTTTATTTTTTTGTAAGCAAAAAAGTTTTTCTTCCGATTTTAAATGTCCGGGAAAATCTGTATGCTACTTTGTACAAATTTATTCTACAGTGGTACAAATTTGAGGTCAATACGGTTAAATTGACCCGTGACGCCTGCCGATTAAAGTTCTGAGATTTTTAAAAAGTTTTAACAAGAAAATTCAAAAACATTGTTATGTCTTTTCCAGTCTTTAAGACGACACTTTTTTGTGGTTGCTTCAAATGACTCCATATGGAACAGGGATACTCTAGAAATAATTGCCGATCTACCCACAGTTTTTGTGTCGGTCGTAGAACAAAAATTTTGAGAAATCAACCATTTTCCATGTATTTACATGAAATTGGGACTGTCTTTTTCGGTCTTTGGGACGGCACTTTTTTGTGGTTGCTTCTAATGACTCCATATGGAATAAGGATACTCTAGACATAATTTCCGATCTACCTACAGTTTTTTGTGCCGGTCGTAAAACAAAAATTTTGAGAAATCGACTGTTAAACTAGTAAAGTCTTGTTTTTTTTTCCATGTATTTATATGAAATAGGGACGGTCTTTTTCGATATTTATGACCGCACTTTTTTGCGGTTGCTTCAAATGACTCCATATTAAACAAGGATACCCTATACATAATTGTCGGTCTACTCACAGCTTTTTGTCCCGGTCGTAGAACAAAAATTTTGAGAAATTGGCATTTAAAATCTTAAAAAAATGGGGTTTGGATCCATAAAAAAATTAAAAATCAAATAACTCAAAAACTTTTGATCTCAGGGCTTTCGGATGTTCTGTGGTCAAGGTCTTTAAGTAAATAGCAACAAAAATGTCCTTGAACTTTTTATCGTGTGGACAATACTTACCAAGATATTGGCTTTTTAAAATTTTCCTTAATGCGAATTTTCAATTCAAAATTTTGGACCTATTGAGTACACACATGGATAGAGGAAAGCTGTTCCAATCCTTTCCTTGACGTCTTTCTTTTGAAAATTTTCTCCGTTTTGCTATATCTTGCTTAGATTTTGATATATAAGCATTTTTCATTTTTAGTGAAAAAAATTGGAGAAATTTTCTAATTTTTTGGTGAAAATAACACTAAACTAATTTAATATTTCATTTTCGACACTTGATTGATTGCAAAAGTTGTTCTTAATAAAAATTCAATAAAAAACAAGTAAGAAAATTATAGTCGGTCAAGACCGACCATAAAATACCCCACACCAGAGTTTCCCGGAAAATGGGTCCCAAGTGCAAACATGGACTGATTAGATCTATATTTTAAAAAGCACTCACTAATCAAATTTGAGTGGAATAGGCTTCTTTTTGTTGACAATAAATCACTTCAACTAAATATCGGGCGAAATTTCCACATGAAACCTAAGTCCAAAAATGGTCCGATGATAATCAGATTTGATAAGGTTATTAAAGTACGCGTTTAACATACACAAACAGAATTTTAATTAAATATTTTCTATTTTCATGAAATTTGAGAGATTTATGTGAAAATCGGGAAGGTGGTTTGTATGGGGGCTACAATAAGAACTGGTTCGATTTCTTTAAAATTTGGAATGGTGATTTGTGTTGATAAAACATGATTACCTGCCAAATTTCGAATAGATACCGGTTAAAATGCGTCTATTAGAGTCATTTGAGCCAAAACTAAAGAGGACCTTTGTATGGGGGCTAGGTCTAAATATGGACCGATTTTTTTCAATTTCAATAGGCTTCGTCCTTGGGCCAAAAGAGGCTTAAGTTTCAAATTTCAAGTCAATTGATTAAGAATTGCGTCCTGTATCGTGTTTACACCGTTTACATGGACAGACGGACGGACAGACGGACGGACGGACGGACGGACATCGCTAAATCGACTCAAAAAGTGATTCTAAGCCGATCGGTATACTTAAAAGTGGGTCTAGGACCAATATTTCGGGTAGTTACAAACATCAGCACAAACTCATTATACCCTGTACCACAGTGTGGTGTAGGGTATAAATAATTAAAACCCGGTCTGCACGGACCGACAGTCCGGTTAACCGGGTAGACCGGTTTACCCGGGAAGACCGATGAACGAAAAGACCGGTCTACCCGGGTAGACCAAAACCCGGGTAATGGGGGGCTCTAGTAGAAACCATCGATCAAGGTTTCGGATATTGTCAGATATTTTTTCTGAAGCAAGAGTCTCAAATTCTGAGAGACTTTTCAGATTTTGAGATCCTATAGAAAATGTCTGAGATTCTGAAACATTTTCATAGAGAAAATGTCTTAGATTCTAAGACATTTTTCTTATAGAAAAAGTCTCAGATTCTAAAATATTTTTTTTTTACAGAAAGAGATTCTAAACCATTTTTGCCGATACAAAAAGTTTTTGAAACATTTTTTCTACAGAAAAAGTCTCAGATTATGAGGAAGATTTGCTGTAGCAAAATCTCAGATTCTGAGACATTTTTCCCATAGAAAAAGTGTTTGACAATGAGAATTTGTTTATATGAAAAGTGTCTCAGAACCTGAGACTTTTGCTATTTTAATCTGAGACTTTTTCTATAGAAAAAGTCTCAGATTCTGGACATCTCTAAAGCACCTCTTACTTTTTTTCTTTTCCGTACACTGTGGCGTATGATTATTTTTAATATGAAAAATTAAATATGAATCATACGCACCGTAGTCCTAAGAAATAATTCTATTTAAATAAACCTTGTCTATATTTTAAATCTTATTAAATTTCTATGTGACATTTTTCTTATAGAATAAGTCTCAGATTCTGAGACATTTTTCTTATAGAAAAAAGTCTCAGATTCTGAGACATTTTTCTTATAGAAAAAAGTCTCAGATTCTGAGATATTTTTCTTATAGAAAAAAGTCTCAGATTCTGAGACATTTTTCTTATAGAAAAAAGTCTCAGATTCTGAGACATTTTTCTTATAGAAAAAAGTCTCAGATTCTGAGACATTTTTCTTATAGAAAAAAGTCTCAGATTCTGAGACATTTTTCTTATAGAAAAAAGTTTCAGATTCTGAGACATTTTTCTTATAGAAAAAAGTCTCAGATTCTGAGACATTTTTCTTATAGAAAAAAGTCTCAGATTCTGAGACATTTTTCTTATAGAAAAAAGTATCAGATTCTGAGACATTTTTCTTATAGAAAAAAGTCTCAGATTCTGAGACATTTTTCTTATAGAAAAAAGTCTCAGATTCTGAGACATTTTTCTTATAGAAAAGTCTCAGATTCTGAGACATTTTTCTTATAGAAAAAGTCTCAGATTCTGAGACATTTTTCTTATAAAAAAAGTGTCAGATTCTGAGACATTTTTCTTATAGAAAAAGTCTCAGATTCTGAGACATTTTTCTTATAGAAAAAGTCTCAGATTCTGAGACATTTTTCTTATAGAAAAAGTCTCAGATTCTGAGACATTTTTCTTATAGAAAAAGTCTCAGATTCTGAGACATTTTTCTTATAGAAAAAGTCTCAGATTCTGAGACATTTTTCTTATAGAAAAAGTCTCAGATTCTGAGACATTTTTCTTATAGAAAAAGTCTCAGATTCTGAGACATTTTTCTTATAGAAAAAGTCTCAGATTCTGAGACATTTTTCTTATAGAAAAAGTCTCAGATTCTGAGACATTTTTCTTATAGAAAAAGTCTCAGATTCTGAGACATTTTTCTTATAAAAAAAGTGTCAGATTCTGAGACATTTTTCTTATAGAAAAAGTCTCAGATTCTGAGACATTTTTCTTATAAAAAAAGTGTCAGATTCTGAGACATTTTTCTTATAGAAAAAGTCTCAGATTCTGAGACATTTTTCTTATAGTAAAAGTCTCAGATTCTGAGACATTTTTCTTATAGAAAAAGTCTCAGATTCTGAGACATTTTTCTTATAGAAAAAAGTCTCAGATTCTGAGACATTTTTCTTTTAGAAAAAAGTCTCAGATTCTGAGACATTTTTCTTTTAGAAAAAAGTCTCAGATTCTGAGACATTTTTCTTATAGAAAAAAGTCTCAGATTCTGAGACATTTTTCTTATAGAAAAAAGTCTCAGATTCTGAGACATTTTTCTTATAGAAAAAAGTCTCAGATTCTGAGACATTTTTCTTATAGAAAAAAGTCTCAGATTCTGAGACATTTTTCTTATAGAAAAAAGTCTCAGATTCTGAGACATTTTCCTTATAGAAAAAAGTCTCAGATTCTGAGACATTTTTCTTATAGAAAAAAGTCTCAGATTCTGAGACATTTTTCTTATAGAAAAAAGTCTCAGATTCTGAGACATTTTTCTTATAGAAAAAAGTCTCAGATTTTGAGACATTTTTCTTATAGAAAAAAGTCTCAGATTCTGAGACATTTTTCTTATAGAAAAAAGTCTCAGATTCTGAGACATTTTTCTTATAGAAAAATGTTTCACATTCTGAGACATTTTTCTTATAGAAAAAAGTCTCAGATTCTGAGACATTTTTCTTATAGAAAAAAGTCTCAGATTCTGAGACATTTTTCTTATAGAAAAAAAGTCTCAGATTCTGAGACATTTTTCTTATAGAAAAAAGTCTCAGATTCTGAGACATTTTTCTTATAGAAAAAAAACTCAGATTCTGATAAATTTTTCTTATAGAAAAAAGTCTCAGATTCTGAGACATTTTTCTTATAGAAAAAAGTCTCAGATTCTGAGATATTTTTCTTATAGAAAAAAGTCTCAGATTCTGAGACATTTTTCTTATAGAAAAAAATCTCAGATTCTGAGACATTTTTCTTATAGTAAAAGTCTCAGATTCTGAGACATTTTTCTTATAGAAAAAGTCTTGATTCTGAGACATTTTTCTTACAGAAAAAGTCTAACATTCTTTTTCTTATAGAAAAAGTCTCAGATTCTGATAAATTTTTCTTATAGAAAAAAGTCTCAGATTCTGAGAAATTTTTCTTAAAGAAATGTCTCAGTTTCCGAGACTATTTTCTTAGAAAAAAAACTCAGATTCTGAGACATTCTTCTTATAGAAAAAGTCTCAGATTCTGCTACATTTTTCTTATATAAAAATTCTCATATTCTGAGACAATTTTCTTATAGAACGTTGCAACTTCTGAGACATTTTGCGTATAGAAAAAGTGTCAGATTTTAAAACATTTTGAGACATGTCTCAGAATCTAAGACTTTTTCTATAAGAAAAATGTCTCAGATTCTAAGACTTTTCTATAAGAAAAATGTCTAAGGTTCTGAGACTTTTCTATAAGAAAATGTAACAAAATATGAGACTCCATTGAAAAAATGTCTCAGAATCACAGACTTTTTCGATAAACAAAATTTTTCAGAATCTGACACTTTTTCTATAAGAAAAATGTCTCAGAATTTGATACTTTTTCTTTAGGAAAAATATTTTAGAATCTGAGACTTTTTCTATAAGAAAAATGTCTCAGAATCTGAGACATTTCTTTAAGAAAAATTTCTCAGAATCTGAGACTTTTTCTTTGGGAAAAATTTATCAGAATCTGAGACTTTTTCTATAAGAAAAATTTCTCAGAATGTTAGACTTTTTCTATAAGAAAAACGTTTCAGAATCATGACTTTTTCTATAAGAAATGAAATAAAACTTTTTTATAAGAAAAATGTCTCATAAAAATTTAATAAGATTTAAAACATAGACAATGGTTTATTTAAATAGAATTATTTCCTTAGGAATACGTTGCGTATGATTCATATTTAATTCTTCATATTAAAAATAAGTATACGCCACAGTGTACGAAAAAGAAAAAAGTAAGAGTTGCGTTAAGGTGCATACAGACGACGCAATATTATGTACAATATTCAATTATATTGATGGTGTGTGGGTTAGATTGACCATTGTACAATCGTCAATATTACCCACACACCATCAATATAATTGAATATTGTACATAATATTGCGTCGTCTGTAGGTACCTTTAGAGATGCAAGTGAAATGTCTCAGATTCTGAGACATCTTTCTTATAGAAAATGTCTCAGACTCTGTGATTCAGATTCTGAGACATTTTTCTTAAAGAAATGTCTAAGATTCCGAGACATTTTTCTTACAGAAAACATCTCAGATTCTGATACAAAAGTTTCAGACAGAAAATGACAATTTTCTAAGAAAGTCGCAACTTTTGAGACATTTTTCCTACAGAATAATTTTTTTTTTTAGATTTTGAGAAATTATTCCTGTAGAAAAAGTCTCAGATTGTGAGACATTTTTCTTATAGAAAAAGTCTCAGATTCTGAGACATTTTTCTTATAGAAAATGTCTCAGATTCTGAGACATTTTTCTTATAGAAAAAGTCTCAGATTCTGAGTCAGTTTTCTTCTGAAAAAAGTCTCGAATTTTGAGATATTTTTTCTAAAGAAAAAGTCTTACTTTCTGAGACATTTTTTACACAGAAAAACGCTGAGATTCTGCAATATTTGGAAAATTGCAAATTTATATTATTATTTTTTATAGAAAAATTCTTAGATTCTCAAGTATTTCTTTAAGCCAGTTATTTGTAACATAATTTACTTTATTTTTTTTTTTTTCAATGTCCAGACAAAAAAACTTTATCTTTTACCAAAAAAAAAAAATACCCTTAATTGAATTTTATTATTTAATTTTATTCTACAGCCTTCGTCGTTAAAAAAAAAGGGAATTTGTTTATGTTAGTAGTAAAAAATAAATATCAAAATTATTTTTTCAAGTCATAAACTGTCAACATAATTTTAATCTATACTTGAACAATATATTTTATGCTTTCATATACATTTTTTTATAAATAAATAAGTTTACAACATATAAAATATGAAAGATTATTTAAAAATGATTGACATAAAAATATTTTATATGTAAAAAAATTTTTTTTTTCTTATATTCAAATATTTGTATGTAATCGTATATGAGTAAAAAATATTATATATGTAAAATATTTTATATTACCCAGAAAAGCAGCCTAACAACCACAATATGAATATTTTAAAATGTTTTTGTTATGATTTTTTATATCAGTTGTCAACAAAAGCCTAAGGATTTTATGTTGATGAAAAATGTGTAAATAAAATGTATTAGATTTTTTTTTTTTTTTTCATACCCTTTTTTAAAGATTTGGATATTAACTTCATCATTCCATGTGAAACGTATTAAAATATTAGTTTAACCCCATTGAACTATTTGATGTTGTCGATAACTATACCATGTTATTGATTTTTCAATAACTCTAAAGTTTTCTATAGAAATAGTTTTGTTATCGATTTATCGATAAAGAAAAACAACATTAAACGCAAACTCTAGTAAGACTTGTCACACCAACACTATTGTATGGTTGGGTACTAATTTTTATACCCTCCACTCTAGTGATAGAGGGTAAGTTTGCCATTCCGTTTGTAACACCTCAAAATATTGGTCTAAGACCCCATAAAGTATATGGGGCATTCCATGTCAAATCGGGCACTTTTAAATTTTTTTTTTTTTAGATTTTCCTAATTTGTTAACAGTTTTTAGTATCCTTCGAAAACTCCTTCGTGGTAAATTTTTTGATTTTTTTGATGACCCGTTCAAAAGATATCGAATTTTTAAAAATTGGTAGTTTGCTCCTTTACTCAAACTTCTTTTAATTATAACTTCTTCAATAATGGTCCAAATTTCAAATTGTTTTTTTTTCAATATTTTTGTTTTTTTACGTACTTAAAAAAAAAAAAAAACCTAAACAATTCTTAAAAGAGCTCTAGTATGCGATTTTTAAGTTTTAAAATTTAAATCTCATTTTTGAAAATGTTTGTACTCTTCGATTTTTTTTAAATTTTTTTGTGTAAAACTTCTATCAATTCTACAAATTTTTTGCCCAGGAGGATCGTGGGAAAACGATTATTACTATTTTTTAAAATTTTTTGAAAAAAATTTATTGTAATTTTCCAATCTTAAAATCATTTCTACTGCTCCAGTGGTGCGTCATAGAGGGGTCATCTATAAGACCGACCCCCAATAATTTTTACGTCTTAACATTTCTTTGGAACAAACTAATACCCTATCTCCAATTTCTAAGGGGGCTCCCACACAAAACGACATTTTTTAAAATTTGTTCCAACTGCTCTAACTGCCCTAATAATGCCCTTAGAGCAATGGTTTCCAACCTTTTTTGGGCCATGCCCCACTTTAAAGTTAAAAAGCCCAAAATGTCCCCCCTACACTCAAGAAAAATGTGTAAATTTTTCAAATTTGATTTAAAATTCAAAATTTACTTGTAGTTAAGCAAACTTTTTGTTAAAATTATCTTTTAAACAAAGTTTTTAGCAAAAGTTTTCAACATTTGTTGGTTGTTGAATTTAACTAAAATAAATATTTTTTAGTTTTTTAACAAAAAAAATCTAAACAATTTGCTCGTTGCCCCCCTGAAGCATTCAAATTGCCCCCAGTGGGGCGAGAATCAAAGGTTGGGAACCATTACCTTAGAGCAACAAAATGTATGACCGACCCACAATATTTTTTTAGTCCAAACATTTTCTCTGAACACACCTACCCTCTATCTTTTACTGTTAAGGCGGTCCCCATACAATTTTTTTTATTTTTTGTAAATTTGTTTTATTTAATCAGCTTCTACCGGTCCAATGGTGCGTCCGAGAGGGGTCATTAGTGAGACCGACCCCCATTTATTTTTACCCTACAATATTTTTTAAAAACATACCTACGCCCTATCTCCACTCCCTCAGTAGGCTCCCATACAAAATTACATTTTTATAAAATTTGCTCCAACTATTATTTGTATGGGAGCCTACTTAGGGAGTTGAGATAGGGCGTAGGTATGTTTTGAAAAAATATTGTAGGGTAAAAATAAATGGGGGCCGGTCTCACTAATGACCCCTCTCGGACGCACCATTGGACCGGTAGAAGCTGATTAAATAAAACAAATTTACAAAAAATTAAAAAAAATTTTATGGGGACCGGCTTAACCGTTAATGATAGTGGGTAGGTGTGTTCAGAGAAAATGTTGAAAATGTTGGACTAAAAAAATATTGTGGGTCGGTCATACATTTTGTTGCTCTAAGGGCACTATTAGGGCAGTTAGAGCGGTTGGAACAAATTTTAAAAAATGTCGTTTTGTGTGGGAGCCCCCTTAGAAATTGGAGATAGGGTATTAGTTTGTTCCAAAGAAATGTTAAGACGTAACAAGTAGAAAAATTTAATTCGACTTGGTCGAATCTATGAATACCCTCCACAATGTTATCTGATAGTAATTTTCTAAAAAAAAATTAAAAAAATTGCATTACAAATTTTTTATTAGAAATATGTATATTATTTTGAGTCAAACTTTCTTTTAATCAATCAAATTTTTTTGAGTGTACAATTTTTTTGACTGTCAACATTTTTTTGAGTCTGCCATTTCATTCAAAAAAATAATAATGTGTAAATTTTTTTTTTGAGTGTAACATTTTTTTTTTGAGTGTAAATTTTTTTTTTGAGTGTAAATTTTTTTTAGTGTACAAATTCTTTGAGTAACAAATTACTTTGTAAAATATTTTTGTTGTTTTATACCTACATATGTATATGTAATACAAAAAAAAACTATTTCAAATATTTTCCTCATTTTATACTAAGGAGTGAGATCATAAAAATGTTAACACACATTTTTGCCTACAACTTTGGTGTAAAGCTTCCAAATTTTTTTTTTTCGGCAGTTTACATTTTAAAAATATGTCAGTTAATAAATTAATTTACATCATGAGTTTTAATTTGCAATTTTTTACACAATGGACGATGAAAGAAAAGTGCGTTCAAAAATAATTAAATATTTTCAACAAAACCAAACATGGACATACAAAAAAATTGCCAAAGAAACTAATGTATGCCGCCAAACAGTTTCAAAAGTGGTAAAAAGGTATCTGGAACACCTAACAATTGAAAGGAAGCCGGGAACAGGAACAACGACTGGTTATCGTAACATTGGTAAGGCATATAAAGTTAAAAGCATCCTTAAGAGAGCTCCTAACACATCTGGCAGAAAAACAGCTTGGTTAGCCCAATGCTCAGACTTTTTTGTACGTAAAGTGAAACGTAAGGCGGGACTAAAGTCCTACAAAGTTCAAAAAGTTCCCGATAGAAACGCTTTTAAAAATTTGGAGGCCAAAACCAGAGCTAGAAAATTGAAATCAAATTTTATAAAAAAATACAACTGTTGTGTAATGGACGACGAAACTTATGTCCTGGCTGATTTTGCGCAGCTCCCTGGTCAAGAATTTTATGTTTCCGATGTTCGAGGAAATGTTGCGGAAAAATTTCGTTCAAAAAAGCAAACGAAATTCCCCAAAAAATTCCTAGTATGGCAAGCCATATGTAGCTGCGGCCAAAGAAGCCAGTCATTTGTGACATCTGGCTCTATAAACAGCGAAATTTATATCAAGGAGTGTTTGCAGAAGAGACTTCTTCCGTTCTTGAGTCAGCACAATGTATCCACTTACTTTTGGCCCGATTTAGCATCTTGTCACTACAGCAAGAAAGCGCTGGAGTGGTATAATGATAATAATGTGGTTTTTGTACCAAGAGAGGCAAATCCACCAAACTGCCCGGAGCTCAGGCCAGTGGAGAGATATTGGGCTCTTGTTAAAAAAGAATTAAAGGGCACAAAAAAGGTCTCCCAGGACATGCAAGATTTCAAACGTAGATGGACCACCTGCTCTAAAAAGGTGACAGAAACTACCATAAAAGCCTTAATGGGAGGGTTTCCGGAAAAAGTGGATAACTTTGTTCGTAGTGGTTAGAGTTCCATGCGGTTTTTTTGTTATGATTTTGTATTAAATTTTATTTAATAAAAATTTGGTTTGAAGTCTTAAAATTCAGTAGTCTGTTTTTTATTTAACTTTATGTGTGTTAACATTTTTATGATCTCACTCCTTACCATCCTTTTCTTTAAAAACCAAAAACAAATTAACATTCAATCATACACATACTTTATTTGATTTTTTTCCGTTACATACAGTTACACTAACAATAACAAATATTTACTTGTCTAACAACTCAACTTCACCCCACGACAAGAAAACAAACAACAACAAGTTTTACAAAACTTGTATTTCACCATGCTATTAAAACTTGTTAACGAGTTTTCAACAGTTTAAGGTGAAACAAATCTGAAATTCAGTGCATTGCTTGTAACTTTTGAACCACTGAACCGATTTTGCTGAAATTCAAAACCAAACAGCCTTGGGGAACAACAAATATATATGCTAAGCTTCAGTCCCCTCAGAATTGTCTTTCGAAAGTTATAGTGGTTTTAATCTTGTAAATTCGAAAAATACCCTTCCCGAAATTTACTATTTTGCTCATAACTTTTGAACCACTGGACCGATTTCGCTGGATTGCAATACCAACCTGACCCGGTAAATGAAGAACATATATGTCAAACCTCAGGAGCCTCCGTAAAGTCTTTCAAAAGTTAGCGTGTTTTCAACGGACAGACAGACAGACAGACAGACAGACAGACAGACGGACGGACGGACGGACGGACGGACATCGCTAGATCGACTTAAAATCGATCAAGGATCATGAATATATATACTTTATGGGGTCCTAGACCAATATTTCGATGTGTTACAAACGGAATGACAAACTTATATATACCCTCTATCACTAGAGTGGAGGGTATAAAAATTAATGGGGGTCGGTCTTATAAAGGACCCCTCTATGACGCACCATTGGAGCAGTAGAAATGATTTTAAGATTAGAAAATTACAATAAAATTTTTTCCAAAATTTTAGAAAATAGTAATAATCGTTATCCCACGATCCTCCTGGGCAAAAAATTTGTAGAATTGATAGAAGTTTTACACAAAAAAAAAAATCAAACAAATCGAAGAGTACAAACATTTTCAATAATGAGATTTAAATTTTAAAACTTAAAAATCGCATACTAGAGCGCTTTTAAGAATTTTTTGGGATTTTTTTTAAAAGTACGTAAAAAAACAAAAATTTTGAAAAAATTTTTTTTGAAATTTGGACCATTATTGAAGAAGTTATGATTAAAAGAAGTTTGAGTAAAGGAACAAACTACCAATTTTTTAAAATTCGATATCTTTTGAACGGGTCATCAAAAAAATCTGAAAACTTACCACGAAGGAGTTTTCGAAGGGTACTGAAAACTGTAAACAAATTGGGAAAATCTAAAAAAAAAATTTTTCAAAGTGTCCGATTTCACATGGAATGCCCCATATATACTCATGATCCTCGATCGATTTTAAGACGATCTAGCGATGTCCGTCCGTCCGTCCGTCTGTTTCTTTGTCTGTTGAAAACACGCTAACTTTTGAAAGACTTTACGGAGGCTCCTAAAGTTCGGCATATATGTTGAGCATTTAACTGATCAGTCCAGGGATTCAAATGTTATGAGCAAAAGACTGAATTTCGGCAAGGGTTTTTCGTGACTTTACGAGATAAAAAATACGCTAACTTTCGAAAGCCAATCCTGAGGATGCTAAAGCTTGGTCGTTCCTCTGGCCTAGTTCGAATTGAATTTCAGCTAAATCGGTTCAGTGGTTCAAAAGTTATGAGCAAAACCGTGAATTTCAGATTAGCTTCACCTTAAATTCACTTGTTGAAAATCTGTTTTAAAAACATTGGTAAGTCACAAAAATATTTTACAACGTATTTTTGTCACTCAAAAATATTTAAAAAAAAAAAAAAAAAAAAACACTCGAAAAAAATTTTACACTCAAAAAACAGTTATTTTTATTTTTCATTATTTTATTTTTATTTTTTTTTTCAGAAATTAATTAAAAAATTTTTTTTTACAAAAAATAAAATATTTCTAATCAAAAATTTTATTTTTTGCATGTTAAAAAATTTACGATCACTTAACTTTTCTATTTGTTATTAAATAAAAAAGGGAATATAACTTAAGTATCGGACAAAATCGGCTGCAGTTGTTCAGCAAAAACTACTGAACCGATTTTGATGTTTTTTTTTTTTATTTGTAAATTATTAAATTCTCTACAACATTTTCGAATTACAATTGGAATTTTCGAATTACAAATATAATCTACGAATTACAAATAGAAACTTCGAATTACAAATGGAATTTCCGAATTACAAATGAAATCTTCGAATTACAAGTAGAATCTTCGAATTACAATTTATCTTTTACTAATTACATCTGTAAATGGTGTAGAGAATTAAATAATTTACAAAACAAAAAAAAAAAATCATCAATAGTTTTTGCTGTACAACTGCAGCCGATTTGGTCCATAAAAAAGGTGTCCAAAAGTTGAGTGTTAACTAGGGATCGCAATTTCCCGCACTTTTTCATTTCCCGGGAAAGCGGGAAAAAATTTTAAATTTCCCGGGATTCCCGGGATCCCGCACCAAAACACATTTTTTTAGTTTTTAACAATTTTTTTATAACTTTTTTTTGCAAAATTAGTACGTCTAAAAATGCCTTAATGCATTTAAAAGCAAAATAAAATAATAATTCAGTGTAAAAAAACAAAAGCAACAAACTATCAGCTTTACCACAAGAAAATAAAATAAATTTAAAATGAGCTTTTAATTTTATTTCCATACAAATTGTTTTTGTTTTTAAAATCGACTTTCAAAAAATGTATTGAAAATTTGAAATTTAAAATAAAACTTTTGTTAAAATAGACTTTTTTTTTTCTTGTGGTAAGGGCCTATATTTAAAAAAATTTAAACAATGTCCTGTTAAATTTTTTTAAAATATGAATAAAAAAGTTCAAAAAATTTATGAAACCTTTACACATTTTTAAGAATATGTTCATAAAACTATAAATGTAGTTCATTGGCAGTTCAAAAAATTTATGAAACCTCTACACATTTTAAAGAACTTGTTCATAAAAACTATGAATGTAGTTCATTGGCAATTTGTTTTTTCTGTTTACAAAAAAAAATATTTTTTTAATTATACAAACAATTTTTTGACTTGAAAATAAAAAATCTTCAACTTCTGTGTCGGCACAAAGTCATAAAGTTCATACGTTTTGCTTTTTTCATAAAGTTCATACGTTTTACCTTTTTTCATGAAAAACAATTTTTTAATACTTTTAACTTTATTAGTAAATATTTCTGAACTTTTATTGCATATTTTTGATTTTTAAGTGCAGGAAAATAGGACCGATTATATTTAAATATTTATTTACCTTAATACATCAGTTAACTTGTTTATGTACATTTTTTAAAATTCCCGGGAATCCCGCACAAATTTCCCGGGAGTGCGAGAAATGAAAAATTACGAATTTCCCGGGAATTCCGGGACGGGAAATCCCGGGATGCATTCTCTAGTGTTAACCCTGGCAAATCTAAGAGACCAAATTTTGTATTATAAAATTTTAAAAATATTACAATAACACTACACCATTTCCAATTGTATTTTATAAGTTATCAATTGTATTTCAGAATTTATCAATTGTATTTCAGAAATTATCAATTGTATTTTAGAAATTGTTAATTATATGGAGATGTCTGTCGGGGTCTCAAGACCCTAATTTCAGATCTTAAATTTGACATTCTCGATATTTTATATATGTCTATATCTCGGTAAATACTGCCGACAGGAGAAAAAGTCGAACTGCATTTTTGTAGCTTTCGACTTGTAGAACACTTCCGCAAAACAGCCGTAATCCCTCCGAGAAACAGGTTTTGAGTTATGCAGTTTTAAAGATTCTCAAGACCCTATCAGGTCCCTCCCTAATTTCCAGATCTCAAAAACGAAGCAGGTTAGAGCGAAACGGATCAAAATTTTGGATCAAAATCAATAGCGAACCTTAAAGGACCCAACGGAGTTTCGAATCAACAGTGTCTGGACCCTGAAGGTCCGAACCTACTGGGGTCTAGACCCAATAAATAAATACTAAAATTTTTCCTAATTTCTAGTTAAAATTGGCATTAAATTAAATAACCTTGTTTCCCTAATTTTCGAGGAAAATATGAAGTAAAACAAAATAAAAAAATCTTTGGCGCCAAATTTTTGCCGTTTTTTTTCTGAAAATTTATTTAATTTTCCTATATTTTCACTTTTTTTGAGTATACTTAAAATTTTTTATCTTTTCATTTAAGCTAAATTAGTCTCAAAAGCAGTACAAAATAGATCACATTCGATTTTGAGACTAATTTAGTTTTATTATTATTAGAGGGGATACCCCTCTGATGTATATCTAATTAGTCCATGTTTGTAATGAAACTCATTCTCAAGAAAACATTGTTTAAAGTAGATTAATATGTATATGGTCGCTCTTGACCGACTACTTCCTTTACATAAAAAGTTTTCTAAAAAATATTATGTATTTCACAAATTTTTCTAAAGCCTATTTAAAATTTTGTTTTTTTAGATTTTAGAATGGAATGGCATGTCTTTAATCGATCGCAGTTTTGAAGAAGTCTGTAGTATAATGGATCGTACTGGTGATGTTGTAGAATTATTGGTAGAACATGCTACCGATTTTAGAATGTGTGATTTATTCGATGAAAATATACCACCTGGCAATAGTGGTGGTAGTGAACGAGGTCCCCGTCGTTCGGGTGATGGTCCAATTGGCTTGGGTCTAATAGCGGGTAAGTTTTATCAAAACGATTTTTTAAGCTTTTTAACAAATTAATTAAATGTTGTGGTATTTGCACCTAAATGTCTTATTTATGAAAAAAAAAAGAACAAGACATTTTAATGTGAATATTTTTGTGTATATTTTCTTTTTAATTTTTTTATGATTTTTTTATACTAAAATATAATTAACAAGTTGTTCTCTTTTTTCTTTTCTATTCTTTTATACTTAAAATAATTTTTTTGTTTTTTTTTTAATAATTTTTTTTTTATCATGCAACAAAACAACACATGTTAAAAAAAAAAATATCACCAATCATCATTTAAAAATTCACAATTACAACTATTAACAACATAAAATTTCAACGAATTAAATCAACAGACCCTGAAACTACCACAGACAAATCACCGGCATCGCCGACAAGACGGAAATTACCAAAAACTCCGGTATAAATATGTTCCGTATTCAATATTCTATTTATTATTATTATTATTACTTATTAAATATACATAAATATAACAATCATTTATTAAAAGCCAAATTAAAGAAAAGTCTTGACAAAAAAAAATTTGTTTAAAAAAAAAAGAAATTACAATAATAAAATTATATTGAATTTAACAACAAAAAAAATGAAAATATGAAGTAGCCAAAGTGTGTTAAAGGTTTAATTTTTAAAAAACAAAAAACACTTTTTACTAAAAATAATAAAACCTGTTATAAAAACATGATTTTTATTATGTTTATTTTTATTTATTTTTCCAAATAATTTTTATTTATTTTTCTTAAAATTAAAGCAACACTAACATCAATTTTATTAATATTATAATTTTGTTTTGTTGTTTTTTTCTGTTAATAAGCTTTTAATATTTATTTGTTTAAGTAATTCATATTGTATTTATTTTCTTTTTAAATTATTAATGTATGTAGAAACTTAAATTTGATAAAAAAAAAAAGAAAAACAGATAAACGTAAATTTGAAGTATTTAAAACAAAAAAATATTAGTATTGAAAAGTGTTTATTTGGTATTTATTTACAATTTACAATTTAATATTTAATAACTTATTTTAATTTATTATAACAAAAAAAAAACGTTTCTTAAAAAAAATGGGATTAGATGCAATATTCAGATATCCGAAATCAAAACTTTTATTGATTTTTCGATTTTTTGTTCTAAATTTTTTTATTAATTTTTTTTTTTAGTTGAGATCATTATTTTCTTTACTAATTAAAACTACGATATTCTCATAGAATAATTTTCAAGAAAAACTGTTTTATATTTATTTGTGTTGGTCATTTTTGCAAGATTTAATAGACACGTGTTTCGGAATTTGTCAGATTCCATTGTCAAGAGTATTTAGCAAATATAAAAACCCTAGAATAAACTTACTCAAAATATAATTTTTTAAAGGCAAAAAAAACAATTTTGTGGGACTCCTGTATTTATGAAGTCCCATTACTGTAATTTTATAGAAAGTACTTTGTTATTGTTTATTTACATTTTGGAAAACAATTTGTCTTTGATTTAAAATTTGTTTGTAAATTGAAAGTTGAAAATAAATAAAATCAGAATACTTTTAAAACTTAAAAGACACACATCGTATACTATAATATAACAGAGATGGGACTTCATAAATACAGGAGTCCCACATACTCTAATCTCTAATTTAAAATTTTTTTGTAAATTGAAAGTTGAAAATAAATAAAATCAGAATACTTTTAAAACTCAAAGGACTCACATCGTCTTATTATTTTTATTTTTTAATAAAAATTAATCAGAATTTTAAAATAATTTTCCTAAATTTCCGTGAGTTTTCTACACTCAAAAAAAAACCTGTCAAATTACTAGAAAAAGACCCGTAATCCCATTTTACCAATATTTGACAGTTTTTCTTGTTTTTTACAAAAAATTTTCGATCGAAATTCAAATTTAACTTTGTAATTTTACAATTTTTTTCGTAAATGTCCAAATTTACGAGGTAATTTTACAAAAAAAAAAAAAAAAACAATTAAAAAAGTTAATACACTCAAAAAAATACGTTAGTAGATTTACTAATTTTTTTTTGCTAATGCTAGTTAGCTAACTTTTAGCAAATTTTTAGTTGAGATTAGCATGTTTGCAAAAAATTCTTGTAAACTTCATTTAGCACATTAGCAATTTTAAACAAACTTTGAACTAATTTCTTTTGCTAAATTTGAAATTGAGTTGACAACATTTTTACAAGATTTTTTGCTAACATTAGCAAAAATAAATGGTAAATTTTTTTTATTTTCAGAAAACTTAAAATGGCGCTATCTCGGAAACTAAGCCAGATAGAGCAAAATGAAGGGCATTTTTGGTTCCATACTTTCGAGGGTCCTCTTCACATGTGTGGACCCTAATGGGACCTAACTTTGGATCCAAAAAAGTTAGCATTCCCGAAAATTTTAAAGTGCTCATATCTCGGTAAATATTGCCGACACAACAAAAAGTCCAATAGAATTTTTGTAGCTCTCAACACGTAGAACAAGACCGCAAAATAACCAAAAGCTCTCCGAGTAATATTTTTGAAGTTATCGGGTTTTTTAATTCTCAAGACCCCAGTGATCCCCCAAAATCACGTATCTCAAAAACTAAGCAAGGTAGAGCGAAACGGACACAAATTTTGGATTTCTAAGGAACCCAACTAGGTCTAGGCCCATCGGGGTCTGGACCTATTGGGTCCGAACCCAATGGGGTCCTCAAATGTGTATGAACTAAGTTGAAATAAAAATTATTTCAGTTAACAAATTTTTAGCAAAACGTTTTTGCTAACTTTAGCAAAAAAATTGTGGGTTCAAAATCAGCAAATTTTCTTGTAGGTTTACAAGCTTTTTTTGCTAACTTTACAGTTTTTTTTTTTTTTTTGAGTGTAGGCATGTGAAATATATTGGCTGATAAATTATCATTTTGCTTTTTATTAGCATATAAAAACTCAAAATTGTTCACTTTTAAGTACTTATATAATTGAAATAGTGTACTAATTTCAATGACTTTTTTTAAGATTAAATATTATTATTTTCTTAATCACACTGTGCTACAGTGAAAAAATACTTCTGATGTGACATAGTATATGTTGTTGGTCTTGTCGAGTAGATCACAAAAATGCCCATTAAACTTGCCAGACACCCTCAAATTTTTAGAGTTATTGTCAAAAAAGTTTTTTTGTGACTTTTCTCACTAAACCTTGTGTAATTCAGAAAATTTTGAATCGATTTTAAATTTTTTAACTTTTTTTTATAGAAGAAGAATGGGGCTTTCCATGTGTGTAAATTGGTCTATATAAGAAAGATATTTATTGATTTTTTCAATAAAATCTTATTTTTTTTGTTATTTTTTTTAAATTTTTCGAGCTTATCAATTGTTTTCTGCTATAGTTCGTTTCACAACCTTTATATTTATAAACGTATTTTTAAAAAAAATTTTATTCTGAATTCGATAAGCTTTATCCTGAAGAAATCGAATAACAATTGACAGAGTTGTGATAATTTTTGTAAAAAAGAAGTTAAGATTTTGCATAAAATCGCCGCACAGTGGTCAATTTCGCGAGATAGCAGTCAAAACTCTATAACTTTTGACCGGATTGGTATTTTTTTACGCAATTTGTTTTGTTCAATAGGAGGGACTTTAAGCTTCAATTTGCGTGTTCAAACGTAAAAATCGACTGATAGGAACGTAAGTAATGTGGAGTTAAAAATGCATTTTAATTTTTTGTTGAGTTTCCATGTAAAAGTTGAATATTTTGACATTTTAAATAGGTATGTTTTTTTATAATTTCTTATTTTCTTCAATCGTATTTTACAACCAATACTTATTTATTATTCCTAAACTTAATTTTGGTCAGAAAATGCCAACATTTGGCCACTGACATTTATTTAGTCTCAATATTCACAGGTCCTTTGTCCTTTTGATAGGTCCTAGGATATGTGCTTTTGATAGGTCCAGGGATATGCCCTTTTTATAGGTCCTAGGATAGGTCCTTTTGATAGGTCCTAGGATAGGTCCTTTTGATAGGTCCAAGGATAGTTAATTTTGATAGGTCCTAGGATCAAGGACCCAAAATAACTATTATCGACATTTTGGATTTCCAAAAAATAGCCCATTTTTAATAGTTATTTATAAAAATTGAAAATAATTATTATCAACAAAATAACTATTATTTTATAATAGTTATTTTTTATCCTTTGTTGGTGCAAATGAAATGATATCCTTTTTTGGAAGGATACTTTCTGAAACTAAATAATTCGTTAAAAATCTTACTTTTTTGCAAAAATTAAAGTGACCACGGTGTAATTTATAAAAATTACTTAAGCCCATAACTATTATTTTACAATAAAAAAAAAATTAATTAAGATTTAATAGTTATTCGTAAGAAATAAAATAAATATTGACCTATAATAGTTATGACATAAGTAATTCACCATAAAACTTATAATAGTTATGTCCTTGCCTAGGATAGGTCCTTTTGATTGGTCCAAGGATAGGTCCTTTTCATAAATTTGTCCAAGGATAGGTAATTTTGATAGGTCCTAGGATAGGTCCTTTTGATTGGTCCAAGGATAGGTCCTTTTCATAAGTCCAAGGATAGGTCCTTTTGATAGGTCCTAGGATAGGTCCTTTTGATAGGTCCTTCTGATAGGTTCTTTTGATAGGACCAAGGATAGGTCCATTTGATAGGTTTAAGGATAGGTCCTTTTGATATGTAAAAGGATAGGTCCTTTTGATAGGTCCTAGGATAGGTCCTTTTGATATGTAAAAGGATAAGTCCTTTTAATAGGTCCAAGGATAAGTCTTTTTGATAGGTCCAAGGATAGGTCCTTTTGATAGGTTCAAGGATAGGTCCTTTTGACTGGTCCTAGGATAGGTCATTTTGATAGGTCCAAGGATAGGTCCTTTTGATGGGTCCTAGTATAGGTCCTTTTGATAGGTCCAAGGATAGGTCCTTTTGATAGGTCCAAGGATAGGTCCAAGGTTAGGTCCTTTTAAAATGTAAAAGGATAGGCCCTTTTGATAGATCAAAGGACAGGTCCTCTTAATATGTAAAAGGATAGGTCCTTTTGATAGATCAAAGGATAGGTCCTTTTGATAGGTACAAGGATAGGTCCTTTTGACTGGTACTAGGATAGGTCCTTTTGATAGGTCCAAGGATAGGTCCTTTTGATAGGTCATAGGATAGGTCCTTTTGATAGGTCCAAGGATAGGACCTTTTGATAGGTCCAAGGATAGGTCCTTTTGGTAGGTCCAAGGATAGGTCCTTTTAATAGATCAAAGGATAGGTCCTTTTGATAGATCAAAGGATAGGTCCTTTTGATAGGTCCAAGGATAGGTCCTTTTGATATGCAAAAGGATAGATCCTTTTGATAGATCAAAGGATAGGTCCTTTTGATAGGTCCAAGGATAGGTCCTTTTTATAGGTCCAAGGATAGGTCCTTTTGATATGTAAAAGGATAGGTCCTTTTGGTGGGTCCAAGGATATGTCCTTTTGATAGGTCCTAGGATAGGTCCTTTTGATAGGTGAAAGGAAAGGTCCATTTGATATGTAAAAGGATAGGTCCTTTTAATAGATCAAGGTCCTAGGATAGGTCCTTGGATAGGTCCCCAATGCAAATAACCAAGGATCCACAGGTTATTTGCATTGGTTTTAAATTTATTTGCAATTATCAGGTATTTAAGTTATGTAATATTAGATGGCAATAAAATCATTTTTTACCTTTTCCAAATGAATTGCAGATACCACATAATATGAGAGTTCTATTGTCATTTTTGTCAAAATTTTGATACACCCTTCTATGTGGACCAGTTCCAAATATGGGCCAACTTCTCCTAATTTCAACAGAATTATTTTTTGGGTCATTAAGAACTCTTGTACAAAATTTCATCAAAATATATGCATAATAGCCACTTTCACATAAAAATAACTTCTCAAAAAATATGACGTGCATTTGTACCGAATATCTTACCTTGTGTCAGAAAAATTGCTGTAGCTCAAAAAGTGCAGCCCCGATGCATGGACATGTATATATAGGAATGTAGGGGAGAGTTAGGACTACAAAAAAGTAAATTTGTGTTTTGACTTAGCTTGACTCACAGGAGTTGTGCTCTATGAAGTAGGAAATTTCCGAGAAATTTGACCTTTTTTAAAAAAAATATTTAAATTGTTCTGAAAACAGTAGAGCTTCAATTTTTTTACCAGTAATAGGAAATAAGTTAAGTTAAAACACAAAATTTATTTCGTCCAAAAATCTTGAAAAACAAAAAAGTTATGATCATTTAAACTTTAAAAATTAACTAAAAATATCATAAATTTACTAAATTCTGAAAAATCCCATTTTGGACCACCCTGTTCTCAGTGAAATAATTGAAATAGAGTCCTAATTTTTTGGCTCCCGAGGTTTACTACTGTCTACTTTCATATGAGTCTAATAACTTTAAAATCGGAGAACAAAAACCAAAAGGAGTTTTGGCCGCTATCTCAAAATATTGACCACAGTGCGCCGTGCAGATATCCCAGGCAAAAAAAAAAAAAAATTATCATAAGAAATCATGTACAATATTTTTAAAGGTTTTTGGCGCGCTGAATCCGAATCTGGCCTTTAAATTGCTCTATCTCGTCAGGTTTTTGAGATATTTAACATAAATTTATATATCTAAAAATTTATAAAATAGCGCAATTTCAAGGTCAAATTCGAATTCAAGAGACCAAAAACCTTTAATATAATGATACGCGACCTCTAAGTATGTTCGTTTATTTTTTTATTTTTTTTGCCTGGGTTATCCGAACGGCAATTTCAAGCAAAATCTTAATTTTCTTTTTTAGAAAAATTATCACAACTCTGTCAATTGTTATCCGATTTGTTCAAGATAAAGCTCATCGTATTCACAAATAAATTTTCTTTAAGATTACGTTTATAAATATAAATGTTGCTAAACGAACTACAGCAGAAAAAAATCGATAAACTCAAAAAATTTTCAAAAAATAACAAAAAAATTAAATATTGTTGAAAAATCAACACATATCTTTTTTATATGTATAGACCAATTCACACAATTGAAAAGCCCAATCCTTCTTCTATCCAAAACAGTTGAAAAATTGAAAATCTGTTCAAAAATGTTTAAGTTACACGTGGTTTAGTGAGAAAAGTCCCAAAAAATCGTTTTTTGACAATAACTTAAAAATTTGAGGGTGTCCGGCAAGTTTGATGGGCATTTTTGTGATCTTTTCGACGAGACCTACAATCTAAACTACCTCATTTTAAAAGTATTTTCGATTTTGTGTGTTTTGTAGCACAGTGTCATTATTGGTAAACAAAGTATTTTTAAAACATAGTTTAACTCTTTTTTCGAATTTACAACGTAACAATATATGGGGCATTCCATGTGAAATCGGACACTTTGAAAAACTTTTTTTTTAGATTTTCTCAATTTGTTTACAGTTTTTAGTACCCTTCGAAAACTCCTTCGTAGTAAATTTTTAGATTTTTTTGATGACCCGTTCAAAAGATATCGAATTTTTAAAAATTGGTAGTTTGTTCCTATACTCAAACTTCTTTTAATCATAACTTCTTCAATAATGGTCCAAATTTCAAATTTTTTTTTTCAAAATTTTTGCTTTTTTAAGTACTTTCTAAAAAAAAATCCCAAAAAATTCTTAAAAGAGCTCTAGTATGCGATTTTTAAGTTTTAAAATTTAAATCTCATTTTTGAAAATGTTTGTACTCTTCGATTTTTTTGAAATTTTTTTGTGTAAAACTTCTATCAATTCTACAAATTTTTTGCCCAGGAAGATCGTGGGATAACGATTATTACTATTTTTTAAAATTTTTTGAAAAAATTTTATTGTAATTTTCCAATCTTAAAATCATTTCTACTGCTCCAATGGTGCGTCATAGAGGGGTCCTTTATAAGACCGACCCCCATTAATTTTTAAGTCTTAACATTTCTTTGGAACAAACTAATACCCTATCTCCAATTTCTAAGGGGGCTCCCACACAAAACGACATTTTTTTAAATTTGTTCCAACCGCTCTAACTGCCCTAATAATGCCCTTAGAGCAACAAAATGTATGACGGACCCACAATATTTTTTTAGTCCAAACATTTTCTCTGAACACACCTACCCTTTATCTTTAACTGGTAAGGCGGTCCCCATACAATTTTTTTTATTTTTTGTAAATTTGTTTTATTTAATCAGCTTCTACCGGTCTAATGGCGCGTCCGAGAGGGGTCATTAGTGAGACCGACCCCCATTTATTTTTACCCTACAACATTTTTTTAAAACATACCTACGCCCTATCTCCACTCCCTAAGTAGGCTCCCATACAAATAACAGTTGAAGCAAATTTTATAAAAATGTAATTTTGTATGGGAGCCTACTTAGGGAGTGGAGATAGGGCGTAGGTATGTTTTGAAAAAATGTTGTAGGGTAAAAATAAATGGGGGTCGGTCTCACTAATGACCCCTCTCGGACGCACCATTAGACCGGTAGAAGCTGATTAAATAAAACAAATTTACAAAAAATAAAAAAAATTGTATGAGGACCGCCTTAACAGTTAAAGATAGAGGGTAGGTGTGTTCAGAGAAAATGTTTGGACTAAAAAAATATTGTGGGTCGGTCATACATTTTGTTGCTCTAAGGGCACTATTAGGGCAGTTAGAGCGGTTGGAACAAATTTAAAAAAATGTCGTTTTGTGTGAGAGCCCCCTTAGAAATTGAAGATAGGGTATTAGTTTGTTCCAAAGAAATGTTAAGACGTAAAAATTAATGGGGGTCGGTCTTATAAAGGACCCCTCTACGACGCACCATTGGAGCAGTAGAAATGGTTTTAAGATTGGAAAATTACAATAAAATTTTTTCAAAAAATTTTAAAAAATAGTAATAATCGTTATCCCACGATCTTCCTGGGCAAAAAATTTGTAGAATTGATAGAAGTTTTACACAAAAAAATTTCAAAAAAATCGAAGAGTACAAACATTTTCAAAAATGAGATTTAAATTTTAAAACTTAAAAATCGCATACTAGAGCTCTTTTAAGAATTTTTTGGGATTTTTTTTTAGAAAGTACTTAAAAAACAAAAATTTTGAAAAAAAAAAATTTGAAATTTGGACCATTATTGAAGAAGGTATGATTAAAAGAAGTTTGAGTAAAGGAACAAACTACCAATTTTTAAAAATTCGATATCTTTTGAACGGGTCATCAAAAAAATCTGAAAATTTACCACGAATGAGTTTTCGAAGGGTACTAAAAACTGTAAACAAATTGGGAAAATCTAAAAAAAAAGTTTTTCACAGTGTCCGATTTCACATGGAATGCCCCATATATATATTTTTTTTAAACAGACATAAAAATAATTTTTAAATTCCAAAAATGCTATGGCATAATTCAAGCGAAAATTAAAATATTTTTATTTAAATATTTTGTTTACCAATTTTGACTAAGGTGAGATTTAATTAAAACAAATTCATTGAAATTGGTTCACTATTTTGAAAGATATGAGCTTTTATAAGTGAAAATTCTTAAATTTTTATCTGGTTATAAAAACCACATTATAGTATATTAGCAATTGTTAACCACATCGTTGATAAGGCGCTTTAATACCTTTAATTTAGTATATACTGCATATTTGTGCCATTCCTAATACAGTTGTTATTGAAAAAAATACTGAAAAAATTAAAATTTTCTGAACTTTAGGAAAATATAAGAACACTCAAAATAAATTCTCTGTCCAATCAGCAGAAAAATCTGCTGAAAATACATCCATTTTGAACCGTATGAGAAATCTGCTGATTTTAGCAGACTCGATTTGCTGAAAATCTGTTATGATTATCGAGGTGAAATCAGCAGATAAATCTGTCAAAACAGCAGAGAAATCTGCAAAGATATTTTCTAGAAAATTTTTGTTTTTAGCAATATAATCAACTGTTTTTTTAATTGTATAAAAAACGAAAAATAAAAATATTAACACTTTGAAAAAAAAAAAACATTAGAAAGTTGACTTGAAAAGTATTTCTGTAAAACTACAAAATAATCTGTTATAAATATGTTGAAAAATATATATAAAAGTATATTCAATAATATAAAAATATATTTAAAAAAAATAACACTTTGAAAATTTTCTTCAAAAAAGAATGAGAGCAAGCTATTTCTGTATAATTAAAAAATTATCTGCTAAACATATGTTCAGAAATATTTTTTAATTCAGCCCAGCAAAATTTGGCATTACCAGTAATTGGTTTTGTAATCTGAAACAACTCTTAATAAGTAGTTACTTATTGAATAAAACACTATTTTTTTAAACAAGGGCGTGAGACAAAAAAACTGGTGAAGAGTATGGAGATAAATAAGTAGTTACTGCCTCGTATTGCTAATAAGGAGTAAAAACCCGTTGCCAATAAGAAGTAAAATAATTAGCTATCAAATACAAAATTTTCTATATTAACCTTTTATAAGTCTTATGTAACTTTTATGAATTTTAATTTTAAATTTTAACTCATTTTTAATAAAAATTAAAAATTGTCTAATTTTTATTAAGTTTTAAAGTAATTTTTGAGTTTATTGAATTTTAAAGGTTAAAAAATGCAAGGGCAAGGGGATATTATTACTTAGAAGTACTTTGATAACATATTACAGAAAATCATTTATTTTTATATTACTTAAAAGTATTTCAACAACATATTATTCAAAAGTAGTTACTTTTGGGGTTATAATAATGTTATTAGTAATGGGCACTAGGATGGCTCGTTTTTGGGCTTTTCTCTCTGATCAAATTCTAATACCCGCCAAAAGTGTCGGTACCTTAAGGGTAACTCACATGTAAAATATCACCCGATCGGAGTTTATCTTCTGTCTCCACTTTGAGCCTCAAAATTGGGGTTTTCGCAAAAAAGGACTTTAAAAAAAAAAAAAAATTAAGATTTTTTATTAAAATAATTAAAAAACTATTTTTGTATAGTAAGTATTTGACCGTAAATACTTAAATATGAAATTTAAAGATTTTACGGTATCATTAACCCGTTCAAACTTGAAACCAAAAAAATGGCATGATTTTGGGGGCGTTCTCAAAACACCTTTTTTCAAAATTTGAAAATTTTATTAAAAAAAAATTTTAAATATACCATTTTTTCTTTCTAAATTCATTAAAAACACCTTGGAGAAGAAAAATGTGAAATATGGCGGGTATCCGTCGAGCCACTTTTTTGGAATCGCGGGGGGAAGTTTGCGGATTTCAAGGAAATGTTGGTTTTATCAATAATTTGGATTAATAATATCTTATAAACTTAATTTTTGTGTAAATTAACGATTTTTTGGTGTCGAGGCATTCTATTGTATAACCTTAAGTCTGTCATGAAATCTTACCGATCTAGGACGTCTTTAACCCTCATTGGCTGGGGGTCAAAAATGACCCCCGAATAAAATTTGAAGTTTAGAGCTTAAATTTTGTGCTATAAACAAGTATAAAACGGCTTTTGTGTTTTTTACCCCAACTATTATTTCGTATTATTATATTATCTTTAAAAAATCATTACCCCTTTTTGGTAGGGGGTCAAAAATGACCCATTCAATAAAAAATATATATTTTGTTGATATCAAAAAATTCAAGCACTATGCCTAAAAGTTTTTGCCGGGGTCATTTTTGACCCTTGGCCAATGTGGGTTAAAGATATCTTAAATATGTGAGATTTAAGGGCTGATTTAAAGTTATCTAATAGATTGCCACAAATTAATTTTATATGAAAAAATATATACTTTTTATTGAATGGGTCATTTTTGACCCCCTACCAAGAAGGGTTAACGATTTTTTTAAAGATAATATATTAATACGAAATAATAGTTGGGGCAAAAAACATAAAAACCGTTTTATACTTGTTTATAGCACAAAATTTAAGCTCTAAACTTAAAATTTTCCGCGGGGATCATTTTTGACCCCCAGCCAATGTGGGGTCACGACACCAAAAAACGGTTAATTTGCACGAAAATGAAATTTATAAGATTTTATTAATCCAAATTATTAATAAAACCAACATATCCTTGAAATCCGCTAACTTCCCCCAGCGATTCCCGAAAAGTGGCTCGACAGATATCCGCCATATTTCACATTTTTCTTCTCCAAGGTGTTCTTAATGAATTCAGAAAGAAAAAATGGTATATTTAAAATTTTTTTTTAATAAAATTTTCAAATTTTGAAAAAAGGTGTTTTGAGAACGCCCCCAAAATCATGCCATTTTTTTGGTATCAAGTTTGAACGGGTTAATGAAACCGTAAAATCTTTAAATTTCATATTTAAGTACTTACGATCAAATATTATACAAAAAAAATTTTAAATTATTTTAATAAAAAAACTTAAATTTTGTTTTTTTTTTTAAAAAGTCCTTTTTTGCGAAAACCCCAATTTTGAGGCTCAAAGTGGAGACAGAAGATAAACTCCGATCGGAGTGATAATTTGCATGTGAGTTACCCTTAGGGGACCGACACTTTTGGCGGGTATTAGAATTTGATCAGAGAGAAAAGCCCAAAAACGAGCCACCCTAATGGGCACTCATTATAAAGAATGCACTTTTCACATCTCATTACCATGTTTTTGCTGGGAGCAAACAGAATCAGTAAAAACGCAGTAAAATTTCTGTTATTTTCTAAAACTGAATGACAGAGATTTTAGTAAAAATATCCATTTTAGCAGAAAAACCTGCTGAAAGTTTGCTAAATCAAATTGCAAGTCGTTTTACCGAGTTTTTCTTCTGAGTAAAGGAAACTAAAACCTTTTTTCAAAAATCCACCACGACAGATCGATGTGGAATTGTATTAGCTAAAATTAAAAAAAGAAAAACTAAAATCGGTTAAGAATTACTACCTGTAGGCAAAATTCGATAAAAAAAAGGTACACTTTTCCCCACTGTGCGCCATTGGATAGGCCTTGAAACCTTTAGATCTGTATTAAATGTTCTTAAGGCGTGATTAGACGAGAGAGAATTCCCCTAGATTTAAAGTAAAAAACAACTCTGTAGTAACTTTTATTGGAATGTCAAATACAATTTTATTATATATTTTTTATTTACTTTAATTTGGTTTCCAATCTACAAATTATTGACTAAATGTGCGAAAACAAATAATAATAGTATGAAAATGGTAAGCAAAAACAATTATTAGAGAAATGAGATTTGACACAAAGTCAAAAGTATATTACCACAGAGTTGTGTTTTACTTTAAATCTAGGAGGTTTCTCTCCCGTCTAAACGCACCTTTAAAGTGTCTTTTGAAGAAATGTGAATAATTCTCAAAAAATTAAAAAAAATCCGTTTTCGACCTCCCCCTTGACCTGCTAAATGTGAGATTGAGCAACTGAACAAAATTTAACTCTTATTTTGCTCCCCTCTTTTCTATGTACAAGTGTCAGGACAATCGATGGGTGCCCTGTGAAAGACCTTCCTTGTTAGTATTTTAGTTTTTCAAGAAGGGACTTTTCCCCCCGATCTGGTTTTGCCCATTTACGAATTTGCCCGTAATTTTGTTTTTATTGCAAAAACTTTTATCTGCTGATTTTTAACCTCCTACACTCAAAAAATTATGTCGGTGGAATGAACTACAAAAGACAGTTAAAACAACTTTATTAGTAAGTTTTTAATGCATCTACTAAATTTTACGGTTAAATCAACAAATAATGTTGTTGTTTTTAACTATTGATTAACAACTACAAAAAAACGATAAAAACAATTTCAAATTACAGTTGTTTGTACTGTAACCCAAATCGTTGGATTTTTTTCATTAAAAAAATAACTTGTCAAACTTTAACAACTGTAACACAATCGTTTTTCTAAACATTTCTGGAAAAATACAAGTCTTTAATATATACTAAAAACAACTGCATAAAACAACTGTAACTACAATGTAGTGTTTTTTTAGTTTAATTTTAAAACCATTTCAAACTAAAAGTTGTTTGAGACTTTTCATACAAAAACAACAATTACTAAATACTCTACAAACCACCGTCATGTAGTAACTGCGATAATTTTCATAGTGTGGGCCTTGTCATACAATTTGAGGCGAATTTTATTAAATAATCTAGTAGCTCTTGCGAACAAAGCTTTTTGTACTTGAAAAAATCAGACATATTTGTGCCAAACTTCAGCAGTATAGCTCTTTTGGTTTGGAATACATCTTAGTTTATAAAGACAGATGGTTTGATCCATTGTTTTCACTAAATTGCTGTCTACTGCCTGATTTATGGTGTGAGCCACTGTTAATTCGCATCAATGTATACCAAAACATAATTTTCTAATTTTTTAAGAAACGTTTTTATTGTTTTATAATACTAATTTTCTTTTTTTCTTTTAAATTTTTCTTTCATTATTTTTTTTATCACAGTTATAATTGCAGTACAATATTATATTAATATAATCGATGTTGTAGTATTAGAAACTTTTTATTAAAAACGAATATAAAAAACGTAAAAACAAAAAAAATATAATTAAACAAAATTATTATACAGCTACTAATGACCTTGTTATTGTTAGAAAATATTTGAAATAGATTTAGGAAAATCTTAGTATAGAAAACAGTTATTTCAAATAAACTTTCATTTTTCTATAGGCATTTGTTTTGAAGGGATTTTTTAATAGATGAAATTACTATTTTTTTTATTTGGAGATAACGAATTTTTGAACTTCCCTTTTATGAATTGGATCGAATGTATTCTACTATACTTAACTAAAAAAATATTTAAAATCTGACTTTAACAGTTCCGAAATATGTTTTCCTGAAAAGCGACAAAGTCGATAAAATTTTTTATCTCAAAAAAACACAAAAATATATTTTGAGGAAGCGTGCATTATTTTTTTGGATCCTGTGTTAAAAAAAGATAAAATAATTTTTTTTCAAACTTGACAAAAAAAAAATAAATCTACGACCTCTTTCATTACCAACCATAGAGAAACAGGAACAATTTTCATAAAACTGTTGATTTTAAGGTATTAACTTTCATTCATAAACAAAAAAGTTACTGGGGATTAAAAAAAAATCAAGAATATGATTATGATACAAAAGGGGCGTGGCAAAAAATAAACGGAATTAACTTCAACTAATCGTTAATTCAAGGAGATGACTGGCTAATCTTTTTTACATGGGGACCGACCCAAATGCACATTAGGTCGTCCCGTCAAATTTAAACTTTTGAATTTCGTGTCGTAATACCTGCCAAACAATGGCCACGGTAGAAATTTTGCTAGGTCATCTTCAGTAGGAAACCAGCGGTAAAAGTTGGAAAAATAACGTATTTCGGCCAAAATTCATGTCCGAATTTTATGACCAAATCGGTTTCAAAAATTTGGTAATTTTGCGTTCTTTATTGGGAAAATATTTTAAAAAATTGCAAAATCGCGATTTCGGTCCACAGACGCTGATTTTTAAACATAAAAATTATTTTTTATCCAAATTTGTCTCAAAAGTTGGAAAATGTCGGGTATTTCGACTCAAAATTCGTAGGTTTAAATATGACGGGATGGCCGAACGCACGTTTCGCTGTTTTTGAGTTAAAAAAGAAAAATAATTTTAATAAATTTTCTGGTAAAAGTCAATATAATTTATGAGCAAAATTTCTTATAAGGCTAAATTATATATATTTGCCACCTAAATTCTGATGATTTTAATGACAGGTGCCACATTTTTTGTTTCTTAATTTGATTTTCTTACAACTTGTGATGATGTTTAAAAAACTTGTTACTATATTTTAATTAAATTTTTTCCTATTTATTCAATTACATTTTTAACAATTATTTTTTAATTTTTTACATTTTTTTTAAATTTTTTACATATTTTCATAAAAATCTCTTTAAAAACACTTGCACTACTTGAATTCATACATATTAACACATTTCTTGCTTAAGTTTTTCAAATCTTTATTTTCAAATAATTTCTAATTTCTCTGAGTATATAAATTACTCTCACAGTAAGAGCAAAGCACCAATCTTAAATAAATAAATTAATTAATCGATATTTTAATTAAATTAAGATTATTAAAACCACGATCTAAAAAACAAAAGTATTGGAATATTATTTTTTAGACACATTTTTTATTTGCTGACAAGAAAAGCAAAATTGAGTATAACTTGGGGTATACCTAACCTGACCAACCATCCCGCTTTTGGCGGGATTATCCCGCTTTTTGATGTGTCATCCCGCCTTGAATTCCGATCCCGCTTTTTAAACAAAAGTCCCGCTTCATCCCGCTTTATCCCGCTTTTTGACTTTTGGAATAGCAAAGTACAATTTTAAGGTTATTTTGAAAAATATATTTTTGAGCATATTAACTATTTCTTACCGTATAAAGAAAATTTAAGGAAACATTTTGTTAACTCAAAAAAACTGTTCGCTAGAGAACCCTACTGGACTGATTTAAATCAAAAATAAATTAAAATTAAATTTTTACATAAAATTTGTTCATTGTGATACTTCGAATATTCCGAAAAAAGCTTTCAATAAAAAAGTGTTAAACTTAAATACATTTTTCTTAATTCTCAGATTCTTAGAACTTTTTTGTATACAAAAATCCTCAGATGCTGAAACATTTTTCATAAAAGAAATATTTCAGATTCTAACAAATTATCGGTTTCTAAAAAATTCTTCCTAAAAAAAATCGGATACCCTTTTCTAAAAAAAAATTCTTAAATTTTATAGCCCCGTGAAAAAAATTGATTACATCTGGTCTGATTTGTAAAAATCTAATGATTTCATTTGTATCTGATAAGATCTACTAGATACGAAATTTTTACGAACTGATCCATAATTGAATCTGATCAGATTCTGAAATTGTGGAAAAATGTCGAATCAAAAAGACCTGATCAGATAAAATTATATTTTTTAGACCCGACTAAAAATAAATACACAGGTCCATATATAATTTGAAATTGAGCCATACATAATTTAATATGGCACAACACGTATTTGGATAAAATAAGATGATGAAATTGGTGGATCAAAATAGCTTAAAATTTGTTATATTAGATTAAATATGATCGTTTTTGATCCGAATATTGGGTTTATCTAATTTGATATAATTGTATATAATTTTATATCATAAGATAAAATATGTAGAATTTTGCATAAAATATTTTTTTTATCTCATAATTTTCAAATTTATCCCAAGTTTTTTCGGGAAATACAAAAAAAAAAAAAAAATGTGTCCGGGACTTAGACATTTAAAAAAAAAAATTAAAAAAAAAAATTCCTAAAACTTTGTTAATAAATTTTTACTTCAAAACTCAAAAAATGTACAAAAAATATTTTTTATCCAGGACTTAGAAAATATTACAAAACTTTTTCAGGACTTGTAAAATTTTTCAAAATTTGGCTAAATTTTTTTTTGTTTAAATAATTTTTAATGAAATTCTTAACTCCAAAACGCAAAAATTATTTGTGTCTGGAAATTAAAAAAAAAAAAATTCTCGGGACTTAGAAAACTTTTTTCCCCCGATTCGGAACCATATATATATGTGTATCTCATCTTGTATGAGGTCAGACATGGAGTTGTATATCATATATTTATTTATCTAATATTGTATGAGGTCATTCATGGAGTCATATAAAATATTATATGCAACATCTAACTTAATAAAGCATTATATATTGTATGTGGAGCAACACATGATTCGATATCCTTTTATATGGCACCATATTAAATTTTGGGTGTAAAACTTAATACAAGATACATTCACATATAATTATGTAAAGTAATGTGTATGGCCGTATATAAATATATTAAATAATATATTACTATATCTAAACTTTTTTAGTCGGGGAGTCAAACAGATTAAATCAGATCTAATAGATTATTTCAAGGGGCATTTTTCAATAGAAAATATTTGAGAAGGGAAATTTTTAAAGTTCTAATGTTTTCTAAGATAATTTCATATAGTAAAATTATTAGGTTTTTAGACATTTTTCTAAAAGAAAAATCTAAGAAGCAACTTTAAAAGAACATTTTACAGACTTCCTTCAAATTTCACGGCAAATATTTTTGCGGACCATTTTAACCCCTTAAATACCTGTTTTAATGGTGTTTTTTGCTCTTTTAAAAAAGAAGGACAAAAAAGACCCTTATTTTGAGGAGTTAGAGGGTTAACATATTCCACAAAAATGTTCCCCGTAACAATTTACATAAATTTGCTGAACATACCATGTACTTCAAACGTAAACTTTACTCGATATTCAATGACGATTGACAATACAACATTTGCATTTAGGGGAAACTTTACCTCCCCCGATACACGTGTACTTTTTTTTTTGTCTCTTCTATCAAAATTTGTTGGTCTGGCCTTGTAATTTTTTTTTTGTGTTGTGCAGTGTTATTGTTTCCAAACGTCAATTTTATATGAAATTGATCAATGATTAGTGTTAATCATTGATTAGCTTTTGATAAGTTACCAGCCCTAAAACATTTAATCCCAACGTTGGTAAAAAAATTCCTTAGACTTAAGACTATGTTTGCTGACGTAATCTAAATAAAATTTTTCTAGTCAAAGTTCTTATGCATATTTTTACATAAAAAAATTACAATCCCTTAAAAGTATTTCCAGAATTTTGTGCATTTTGGAGGGTATTCATGGGTTCGTTCAAGTCGAATTTCACTTATTAAAAAAAATCCCGCTTTTTAGATCAAAATCCCGCTTTTTCAACCTTTCGATCCCGCTTTTCAGTCAAAAGCAGTTGGTCAGGTTAGGTATACCACCAAATTTGTCTAAATTTAAAAAAAAAAAATCCAACCGGCTTATCTTCTATGGGAGACGCTTGGCTTTGGGGACACCTTTCTTCTCGCGATAAATCTTGGGAAATTGTTTTATTATGATTTTTGCAATTAAGTAACACAATTTTATCATTTTTAAACCACTTTTTATATTAAATGTGAAAGAATGAAATGCATGGAACACGCCCACTTTTTATACCCTCCAACTACAGTATGGGGGTATACTCACTTTGTCATTCCGTGTGTAACGCATCGAAATATCGATCCAGGACCCCATAAAGTATATATATTATTGATCAGTGATCGATTCTAAGACATTCCAGCGATGTCCGTCTGTCCGTCTGTGGAAGACACAATACAGTCCAAAATAAAAGTGCTAGACTCCTGAAATTTGGCACATATATGTCTTATGTTCATAGGCTGGTTAAATTCGGAGATGGGCTAAATCGGACCAGGGGGAAAAAGTTCCCCCTTGACGAAGTAAACCTACCTCTGAAAAAAGGTAACTTTTTATAGTTTTTTTTTTGTATTTTTGTTAAGCAAATGAAACATTTTTATGCTTGAAAAAGTTCAAAGTCGTGGACGTGGCCCCAGGGGATTTGAAAATTACTTTTTCTTTTTGGTCCACCCCCTTTTGTGGATATTAGCAAATAATTTATTTAATGATGAAATTGTATATCTTTTGTACAAAAAGCATAGTAATTAAATTTTTAAACATTTTTGATCAGAGAGAAGGTGTCCCCAAGGACCCCCGACAAGACCTCCCCCCCCCCCCCACCCAAAAAAATGCCCCTGCAATTTTTTTTTTTTAACGTTGGAGGGTATACAAGATTCGGCACAGCCGAATTTAACACTTTCACTTGTTTTTGTTATATTTTTTTTTTAACTTTAGGAGTTTGTCGATTTTTTTTTCTGCTATAATTCGTTTAACAACATTTATATTTATAAACGTTTTCTTAAAGAAAATTTAATTCTGAATATGATGAGCCTTATCCCGAAAAAATCTGATGTCAATTGACAGAGTTGTGAAAAGTTTTCTAAAAAAAAAAAAAAGATTTTGAATTAAATCGCCATTCTGACAACCCAGGCAAAGAAATAAAAAAATAAACGAACATGATGAGAGGCTGGGTATCATTATTTTTCAGGTTTTTGGCCCCCTGAACTCGAATTTGATCTTGAAATTGTTCTATCTTATTACGTTTTTGATATACCAAATATATCAAAAACCTGGCGCGATAGAGCAATTAGAAGGCAAGCTTCTGATTCACCGCGCCAAAAACCTTTAAAATATTGTACATGACCTATTATGATAAATTTATTTTTTTCGCTTGTGTATATAAACAACGATTTCCAACAAAATCTAATTTTCTTTTTTAAAACATTTTAAGTAAATTCTCTGTCTTTCAGTTTTAGAAAATAACAGAAATTTTTCTGCAACTTTACTGATTACGTTTGCTAAATTTACAAATATTTTTTGCAGATGATTTTGTTATTTTACAGAAATAGTCTGGTAGCATTTGCTTTTTCAAAAAATTTTTAAGTTTTTTTTAGACTTTTGTGAAATTTAAAATCCTAAAATTAAAAATAATCAAAATTAGCAGATTGTTTTGTTAATTTTACAGAAGTATTTAGATTTCCTGTTTTAAAAAAATGTTTATAAGTTTTTTTTCGAAACCTGGAAATTTTTTCTTGAAAAACAGTATAACTTAAAAAAAAAAATTAACACCTAATAAAAACAAAACTTACAAATTCAAAGTTTCAGCAGACTGGGTCGGCTAAAATAAACAGATTTATCATATGACTCAAACTCAATGTAATTTCAGAAGATTTTTCAGCTGTCTTGAAAGATTTCTCTGCTGATTTCACTTATATAATCAAGACAGATATTTAGCAAAACGCGTCTGCTAAAATCTGCAGATTTCTTATCTGTCTCAAATGGTTGTATTTTCAGCAGATATTTCTGCTGATTGGACAGAAAATTTATTTTGAGTGCAGTGCATAAACGTGGTTTATTAAATAACAATTCTCAACGTTTATCCACTGCATCGTCGCCGATCAATAGTGCTGAAATGGAAGATCAACAATTGTGAAAGTGTATCAAATGGACATTGAACTTGATAATGGTTGAATTGTTCTGTATTTGCTATAACTTTCAAACTCTCAAATAGAAAAGTAAATAAATCAACGTGGGATTCATAGTGATTTCAAACATAAATTCAATCTCAAATCCACATAACGATCACAATTTTTTGGAAATTTTTTCTTTGTTTTGTTAACTTCCTTCTAAACATTCTTATTCGCAAACACTGTACTCTTAAAGTGGTGTACTCCAAAATGAATGATTTGGTGTAAGGAATATGTTCGTGCACATGTCTGGTTAACACCGAAAAAGTTAAATAATGTTCAGCGAACAAAATACGAAATTTTTTTTTTTATCAACATTACATTTTTTGGACCTAGACTAATTGAAATTGATTGCAATCGAATTGATATTAATCAAACTTTGTACAATACCGTTTAGAAAATTCCCAATTTTAATTGAACCTTCAAAATATTCATCAGAAACTTAACTAAAATGTTACATGAAAATAATTTCCAATACTTAAGTTTTAACTCACTTCAATAAATATTGATAAAAATCAATCAATATATATTGCCTTTCAAACTTAAAAACTAAATAAAAACAATAAGAATAATTAAATTCCACAACTTACTCCTAGATAACTATCAAAAATTGATTCTAAACTAAAATGTATAAATAAATGAAATTACATTTTAAAAATAATAATAATTGTGCTGTAATTAATGTTACTTAATATTTATTGTATTATGTAGATCCATTTAGTATAAATCAAGTGAAATGAAAACTCAATTATAGAGTTTTTAAACAAATTGATAATAAATGTTAATTTTTTTTTGTTAAATTGTTTAGATGTTTCTGAAGAGAATAACAAACAAATAAATTTAATATTGTTGTAGTAGTTAAATAAATTAATTAAATAAATAAAAATAAATAGTAAATGTTAGTGTCTGTTTAAAAAAAATTATTTATTATTGTTTTGAATATAAAAAAAAACAAAAAGAGATCGAAATGAAATACAAATTTAATCATAAGCTGATTCTGAGAAACCTTTGAGTATAAAATTTACAAAACGAATAATCCATTTCCTAAATTTATTTCAACAGACACTTATAAACTTAAGTCAACTTCAGACCGAAGAAAATTTCTCAGATTCTAATTCTATTTATTCTATAAAAGAGTCTCAAATTCTGATAAATTTCTACTAAGCTTTGCAAATAAGCTTTGCGAGCAAAAGTTTAGTTTTAATGTTTAAAATTGCAGTTCGTTTTTCAGTAAAATAACTTTTTAATTTGTGAACGTAGTATAATCGCATAATTTCGGACATGACTCCGATTTCATTTTGGATATGTTTTAGTACGCATTAAATGCAACTAGCACACCAATTTTCATCCTTTTATTTCCAGTTTGTTTTGAGTAATCAATTTTTCAATATTGCGATTTTTTAAACAAATTAAGAAATTAAAATTTTCGATTATTTTAAGGAGTAAAAAACAAGGTTGGCAATCGAAACGAATAACGGTATCGATATCGGTATTGGTATCGTTTTTTTATTTATTTCGGTATCGGTTACGGTATTTGAGTTGAATCGGTTACGGTATTACCGATACCGAAACGTCGATACCGGTACGTACCGGTATTATAGAAAAAAATGTTAAAAATATAAAAAACGCATAAAAACTTAAATTTTTTTTTCAATTTTAATACTAAAACACGTATTTACGTACTTATTTTTAGCATTTTTGCTAAAATGCGCTTTAAATTGTGAAAAAAAATTAAAATTGCGTTTTCTTAGGGGGTCGGCGGGGACGTTGCAGGACCACACCTACAAAAGGGGGCGGACCGAGAAAACTGTAATTTTCTTATCCCCTTGATCAAAGTGCAGGACTTTAAAGTTATTCTGACATAAAAAGGTTTAATTTGTTGCAGAAAGTAAAAAAAATATGTAAAAAAGTAGAAGAGTTAAATTCGACTTACAAGGAAGGTATCCCTGGTGTCAGCCGCCGATCTTTATGGAATTGGTTTTATTTTGTAGAGTATAAAAAATAAAGGGTCACGTATTTTTTTTTAGTGGCCCAAATTCATATTTAGGGGGTGAAAATGAGGGGGAAGAAACGGTAATTTTTCAGTTTTTTTGCGTTTATCTCATATATTATACAAATAAACTTAGTCATGTTGCATACCAAATGAAAGTGTTTGGAAAACCTATCTCCATGTGCAAAGAACGGTCCAAACATGCACAACTTTTCGTCATATTGTGTAAAATGACAAAATTGTTGGACATTTTTGTTAATAAGTCGAAAAATATTTACTTTTTTACACGTTATTAGCATCACAAGATAGGTATTTTAATTACCTTTAATCTAATACCAAATACGCCTATATTAGTTTTGAGCAAATAGACGTAAATCGTAAAAAACTGAAAAAGGTTAATTTCACTCCATGCAAATCGAACCTCCTAAAAATGAGTTTGGGCCGCTAAAAAAAAATAAGTGTCGAATTAATTTTCGTTCTGAACAACATATCCAAATGTCATGAAGATCGGAGGGTGACACCAGGGAGACTCTCCTTGTTAGCCGAATCCATGAATATCCACGGTGCCCTTTTAAAGTGATAGTTAGTTTTCTAACTTAAAAAAAAAAATTAACAATTTTGATTAGAAATATTTTATTTTGAGTCTCTCTCTCTTTATTGCATATCCTTCATAGGATGAAAGCGAATCACAATTAAATTTAATTAAATAATATTATATATAAAATTAGCAAACTGTTCTCTGTCTGATGGTCAGTCAGACTATTTTATTTTGAGTAAAAAACTTTTTTTTACAAAAAATTTTTTTTTAGTGTAAAATTTTTTTCGAGTTTAAGTTTTTTTTTTGCTTAATTGTAAAAATAATTTTGAGTGACAAAAATACTTTTTTAAATATTTTTCTATGACTCTTCCATGTTTTTAAAGCTGGTTTAACGGGTTTTTCAACATGTGGACTTAAGGTGAAACCAATTTGAAATTCACGGTTTTGTAATAATTTTTGAACCACGAAGTCCTATAAATATCAAAAAAAAATCCTTGGGCACCCACATCGCGGATTAAACAAAAATCCCAAAAAAACTTAACTATACTTAGGGGTGCGGAAAGTTTCTATTGAGAGTCTAAATGATTTCAAAAAAATTTCGTGAAAATCAATAATTTTCTTCTGCTCCCGCATAGTAGTTGAAGTATGATTTTTTTTGGAAATTTTTACTTAATCCACGATTTGGGTGCCCAAAGATTTTTTTGATTTTTATGAGACTTCGGGGAGGCATTTGGAGTACGATTTTTCATTTACTAAAACCAAAAAAATTACAAATTTTCTATTATTTTTTGTGTGTAAAAAAAACATGTTTTTAAGGAAAAACCGTTTTAATACCGTTTCAATACCGGTACGTACCGGTATCGAAGGAAAAGGTTTTTGGATACCGGTATCCGATACCAAAACTAAGTTTCGGTATTGGTATTGGTACCGGTATTCAATTTAAAGGGTTTTGAAACGGATAACGGTATTGAAAAGTATCGATTGCCAACATTGGTAAAAAATAACGATGTCTTATAAAAGTTGGACAGCATTTTGTTGGTATTTGAATGTAGTTTTAGATAAAAAATATGAAAACAATTTTCACATTAATTAATACTTAATTTTTACCGAAATGAATTATAATTGTCGATATTCGATCTTTCAAATTTTAGTAAATAAATAGATTTTTTGAGCTCAAGGCCAGTGTTTATTTAAATAAATCTTCCTTTAATAGTCTGCTTTAACTTTTAAATTAATAAAAATTATTTATTATTCGATCATTAAAATTCTATTTTGAAAAAAATTATTCTAGCTCAAGGTCATATGTATTTTACGAATCATTACAATGATATTTTCAAAGTAACAATTTTCAAGAAGTAATTCCTAGATTTTCAGAATTTTTCGTGTACAAAAATTCTCAGATCCTGAAATATATTTCGTAAATGAAATTTTTCAGATACTAAAAAATTATTTGTCTCTTAAACATTTTATGAAGAAATTTTGATACACTTTTCTAAAAAAAAAAATCTTAAATTTTATTGCATTTTTCAATAGAAATATTTAACGTTTTTAATGCATCAAATATTTTTAGTGATGGGATTCTACCCAGTATTTGCCCGATGCATGGGTAAATACAGGGTAAATAAAAGATAAATACCTTTTTTATACACTCCAACTACAGTATGGGGGTATACTCACTTTGTCATTCCGTATGTAACGCATCGAAATATCGGTCGGGGACCCCATAAAGTATATATATTATTGATCAGTGATCGATTCTAAGACATTCTAGCGATGTCCGTCCGTCCGTCTGTCTGTCCGTCCGTCCGTCCGTCTGTAGTTAACACGATGCAGTCCAAAATAAAAGAGCTAGATCCCTCAAGTTTGGCATAAATATGTCTTATGATCCTAGGCAGGTTAAGTTCGGAAATGGGCCAAATCGGACTAGGGGGAAAAAAGTTCCCCCTTGAAGAACTAAACCAACCTCTTAAAAATGCAATTTTTTTTGGCGTTTTTTTGTATTTTTGTGAACCAAATGAGACATTTTTATGTTCGTAGAAGTTTAAGGTCCTGCGCTTGGACCCAGGAGACTAAAAAATATCGCTTTTTTTTGCCCCGCCCCTCTTTTAAGGGCGTGGATAAAAAAATAATTTAAATAATTATAAAACTATAGTACTTAAGTGCACAAAGCAGACAAAAATGAACTTGTAAACATATACCGTGAGGGCCAAGGAGTCACCCCAGCTAACCGACCCCTCCCCCAACCTTGCCCCCCCCCCCCCCCCTTAAAACAACGCCCCTGTCAAAATTTTTTTTTTTATTTTTTTACATGTTGGAGGGTATAATAGATTCGGCACAGCCGAATTTAACACTCTCACTTGTTGGGAATTTATTTGGGTATTTATTAGAGTTGTCAATCGATTAAGAATAATTCGATTAATCGATCAAACAAAACCAAACTCTTGTTCGATTAATTTATAAATGAGGATTTTCGAATTACGAATAAATCGATTAATTTATGTCAATTAATCGAACAATTATTTTTTATATACCGTCCAACACAGTATCGAAATATCGGTCTAGGACCCCACTAAAATACCACCAGAAAAACACAGTTTTTTTAGAATTTTTTTAAAAATTTTTTTGTATATTTGATGCACAATTGAAATATTTTTATGCCATATGATGTTGAGTGCATTTGGACTAAGATGATTAGAAAATGCAATTTTTTCGGCCCGCCCCCTTTTAAGGGCGCGGTTTTAGAAAATAATGCAAAATAATGATAAAAGTGTTTTTAGGCGTAAATTTCCTAAAAATAAATTTGTAAACATTTATGAAATGGTGTCCTCTAAGGTCTCCCGCCGACTCCAACCAACTTAAAACTTAAAATTATTAAAATTTTAATTTTTTTTTTGCATTTTTACATGCAAAATGCCCATTTTTTTATTCGTTATTCTCTTTGATTCATCGATTAATTTTTGAAATTTAATCGTTTGATCGAACGAACAAAAACCATTATTTGAATTATAATAATAATTATTTGAACAAAGTTGGAAGGCGAATAATTGACAACTCTAGTATTTATAAATGAAATCAAACATATGGCAAGCTCTGATTGCCAATAAATTGAATCGTCATGACGCATCATTTGAAATGAGTAATTTGTTTATTTTTTTTTTTTTCAAAAATAAATGTGTATATGGGGCATTCCATGTCAAATCGGAAACTTAATTCGGCACCTTTAAGTAAAAAACGTACTTTTTCGGAAAAGAATGGTACTTTTTTCCTAAAAAGTATTAAAAAAATATAGTACTTTTTTTAGAAAAAGTACTTTTTTTGAAAACAGTACTTTTTAGAAAAAAATTTACTTTATAGACAAAAAAGTAATTTCTTTATGTCAAAAGTACTTTTTTTCTAAAAAAAAGTACTTTTTTATAAAAAAAAGTTCATTTTCTAAAAAAAGTACTTTTTTACTACTTTTTTTTTTTAAAGTACTTTTTTTAATAAAGTAGTATTAAAGTACTTCTTTTAGAAAAAGTAAATTTTTTTTAGAAAAACTAACTTTTTTAAGAAAAAGTCCTTTTTTAGCAAAAGTACCTTCTTTATAAAAAATAATTTTTTTTTAGAAAAAGTACCTTTTTTAGAAAAAAATATTTTTTTTTAGAAAAAATTACTTTTTTTAGAAAAAAATAATTTTTTTTTAGAAAAAGTACCTGTTTTAGAAAAAGTATTTTTTTAGAAAAAGATACTTTTTTTAGAACAAAGTACTTTCTTTCTAAAAAAGGAGTAAAAAATTTACCTTTTTAAAAAGTACTTTTTTGTCTAAAAAGTAAATTTTTTTCTAAAAATTACTTTTTTTTTTAAAAAAAAAAGTACTATATTTTCTTAAATAATACTTTTTAGGAAAAAAGTACTATTTTTCTAAATAAGTTCCTTTTCCTGAAAAAGTACGTTTTTTTCTTAAAGGTGAGAGAGTACATTTCTAAAATAGTACTATTTTACAAAAAATGCACTACTTTTTCTAAAAAAAACACTTTCTGTCTTAAAAAGTACTTTTTTCATTTTTCCTAAAAGAGCAATATTTTTTCTAAAAAAGTACTGTTTTTTCTAAGAAAATACTATTTTTTAGTATACAATTCAAATAAATTTATTAAATTTTGCTACAAAATGTTTTTGTTCACCAAAATTTCTTCAACATACACTGAAAAAAAGACATAACTAAAATTAAGAAAAAAATTTCTTTGAAAATTGTATCATGAATTTTCCTAAAATTTAGTTAAATTAAACTTAAACAGGAGAAATTTTCTTAACTATGAGGAAAAAATTTTAGTTCATTTACTTGTAATTAGTTCATAGTTACTGCCAAAGAAATTTTCCACAAATCTAAAAATCGCATCTTTATTTTTAAGACATATTTCTTAAAAAACAATTTTGTTCAAGTTTAGTTAAAATTTACTAAAAAAAACATCATCGTATTTCTCTTTCTTGAATTGAGGAAGTGTACTTCTTAGAATTTAGTTAATGACTTCTGAGAATTTAGTAAATAACTTCTTAAAATTTAGTTAAAAATTCAAAATGTCAATATCTCGAAAACTAAGCGAGATAGAGCGAAACGGGTGAAATTTTCAAAAAAAAAAACTACAAAATAGCCTAGCTCTGCATATCTTTCGGGGTCTCAAGACCCTAATTTTAGATCTAAATTTTAAATTCCCGAGATTTTATATATGCGCATATCTCGGTAAATACTGCCAACACGAGAAAAGGTCCAACGGCATTTTTGTAGCTCTTGACTCGTTGACACTTCCGCAAAATACCCAAAAGCCTTCCGATTAATAGTTTTTGACTTATCTGGTTTTTAAGATTCTCAGGACCCTATCAGGCCCCTTATTACCGTATCTCAAAAACTAAGCAAGTTAGAGCAAAACGGACACAAGTTTTGGTTCAAAATCTATGGGACCCTTAAATGACTTAACGGGGTCTCGAGTTAAATGGGGTCCGAACCCATTGGTCCAGGGTCTAGACCTTATCTATTTCTAAATGTGAAGTATAATTTTTCCCATTTTCTAGTTAAAATTGGCTTAAAATTAAATAACTTTGTTTTCCTTATTTTTGGGAAAATTATGAACTAAAACCAAGAAAAAAATCTTTGAAGCCAAATCTTTTTCTCAAAATTGAGTTAATTTTCCCAGATTTTAGTTCACCTTTTTTTTGAGTGTAGTTTATACCCTTTTCGAAAAATCGCCGGCAATTTACCAATTTCTACCCAATTTACCTATTTTACACATCTCAACAAATATTTTCCAAAGCAATTTCTTAGACTTTGAAACATTTTTCAAATTCTGAGAATATTTTCATACAAAAAAATCTCAGGTTCTTATAAAGTTTTCTATAGAAAAGATTTACAACAAAAAAAACATAGATTTTGGTAAACTTTTTCTATAAAAAAAATTAAATAGAAAAATTTAAAAGATTTTTTATCCAATTTTGAGAACTTTTTTGGCAGAAGAATTGTTGGCCGATTCTGAAACATTTTTTCTAAATACAATTTTTTTGTTTTCTAAAATATGAGATAATTTTTCTCTCAAAAACTACTTACAAATGAAGTCTGGAGTTCTGAGAAAAAAAAAGTCATTCGGTTAGCAAATGTCCACGACTCTGTTGTCATTAAGGCTTTTCATATGAAATTTCTTTAATTCTGAAACATTTTATCCTTAATCCTTTGGATAAAGGCTCTGTGTGCTGAAATAATAACCCCACAAAAATAAGTTCGGATTGGTCATATCTAGAAATATAGGTGGCCAATTAAAATTCCCTGACCTTCACTTACAGATTTAATTCCTAATAATCACTCATTTTTGTAGGGTTATTTGAAAAACCAATATTCAGATCATCGACGAGCTCAAGGAAAACATTTGTGCCAACGCTAGACTGCCCGAGATTTCAAAAAAAAAAAAAAAAACTGAAAAAAGGAGTAAAAAGGCAGCAACATCTTTTTTTATGTTTTTATACCCTCTACTCTAGTGATATAGAGTATATATAAGTTTATCATATCGTTTGCAACACCTCGAAATATTGGTCTAGGACCCCATGAAGTATATATATTCATGATCCTCGATCGATTCTAAGACGATCTAGCGATGTGCGTCCGTCTGTCTGTCTGTTGAAATCACGCTAACTTTTGAAAGACTTTACAGAGTCTCCTGAAGTTTGGCAAATATGTTGGGCATTTACCTGGTCAGCTTGGTATGGCAATCCAGCAAAATCGGTCAAGTGGTTCAAAAGTTATTAGCAAAACCGTAAATTTCAGATTCGCTTTACCTTAAATGCACGTGCTGAAAAAACCGAGCCTTAAAAAAACATGCTTCAAAAACATTGGAAAGTCACAAAATTACTTTAAAAAGTATTTTCGTCACTCAAAAATATTTTACTTAAAAAAAATTTGCACTCGAAAAAAATTTTACACTCCAAAAAAAATTTTAATTTTTCCTTTTTTACAAAAATGCCAAAAAAAAAACAGTTTTTTACTCAAAATAAAATGTTTCTAATCGAAATTGTTAGTTTCACATTAGAAAACTTACTACCACTTAACAAGGGCATTGTGGAGGGTATTCATAGATTTGGCCAAGTCGAATTTAACTTTTCTACTTGTTTTTAAATGATTTATGTTTTTTTTTTTTTTTCAAAAAGTAGTCAAAAAATTTGTAAAATATATTTAAAAAGAAAATAGTAGTTATTGCTAAAATTAAAGATTTGTTTTTTTTTTAACTAGACAAATTATATTTTAGCTGGAAACTGTACCAGACTCAAAATAACTGGAAAATCCAGACCATTACAGGCCGTCTGGTAACCCTAATCACAACCCAACCGAGTAAAAATTTTCTGATATAATCAAATATAATTTAATACTACTACAATCTTATATGAGTTAATATGCTTCCGCGTAAATTTATATAAAATTATATCTATCACCTTGATACGGTGGATCCACTTTATATGGTTAGATATTGCTCCATATATGATTAGATTCGTATTTTGGTTTTGCTCATCAAATTATATAAAAATAGATATTATAAGATCAATTTGATATAATTAGATTTGACCAAATTCCGGATCAAATTGCATAAATTTTTATATTTTTTGATCTAAAGTAATACAATTAGATTTGATACAACCATTTTACTGATCTAATTAGATCTATTGTGTAAAATTAGCATAACATTTTTACTAGGGCCGTTAAAAAGTTATTCCCGTAAACATGATGTGCAGAAAAATCAGCTAAAAATAAATTTTTGTATTAAATAGAAAAAGTCCCAGATTTTTTTCCCTCTTGAAAAAGTATAAGACTTCAAACCAGAAAATTCTCAGATTCTAATTCGTTTTTTCTTTAAAAAAATACTCATATTCATATTTTGTCAGATTTTTTACAGATCAACAAAAAAAAAGTTTTAATCAGAATCAGCATAATGATATTTTATGTTTTTATCTTAATCAGTTGTGTAGTATTATTTTCTATATAAAATATTTTAAATGTTGTTTAATGTATACAAAAAATAAAACAAAGTAGCCCACCTTTAAAAAAACCATAAATACAAAATTTATTTTTCCAACGAAAAAAGTGCTAAATTTTTTTCGATTTTACAAATTATATTTTTAAAAGTAAAAAATAACACTTACAAAATTTTATTGTTAAAACTCTATTTAATAATAATGGCAGTAACTCTTGTCAGATGGGTGATATAAACAAAAATATATAAAACACTTTTAATAATATAAAACAAATCATGCAAGACATATTATTAAATTTTATTTAAAAGTATACAATTATATCATTTAGTTATTATAAAACTTTAAACGGAGTTTCAAATATTACTTAATATACCGAACTATTTAAACCTTATTTAAACTTTACCTAAATATCAAAAATCTACTCTTAGAGCTTTTTTAAACAAATCGCTCATTTACTTGTCATAAATCAAAATATGTCGTTGTTGGGGTAAACAATACAGAATTATTTGTTATATCCTGCTTTATATTGTGTCAAAAATTCGTATTAATATCTTTGAAACTCACCGTTTGAGAAGAGAACACGCCATTATAACATTTTCTACTCACGGGCCTTTTACAACGTAAAACAAGTTTCAATTGTAAACTTTAAACAGGTTTTCTGTAAAATCAAACATTTTGAGTTATGACACTATACAAGTAAATGAGCGAAATGTACTTGGGTTGTATTTATTGTAAGCTCTTAATTCTTATGACTTGGGCTTAATCGTTTGAAGTCAAGAGCTTTTAATTCAAACCGTCAAAAACGCGTTTAATAAATTCTTACCACAAAATAAAACTTTTTGTAATTGCAATTTTTTTAACTTGAAACCTGCTTTCAATCGAAGATTTTTTATTTAGATTTTACATTATAGACGATAATCACCAGATTATGGGGACTAAAAATTTAAAATTGCTTTAAAATAAGAAAACAACACATTCGTTGGTGTTTTTAAGTACAAAAATATTCAGACTTTTTTTTAGATCTGAAAAGCATCAAAAAATTTGTTAATATAATATTGGCCCCATGTTGGGCGCCATTTATTATTTTAAAAAATATTCCGATATTTTTCTAAAATCGCTAACAAATTATTATTGCCTTAAATCAAAGTGAACTGAAAGCATCAAAAAATTGGTTGATTTAATGTTGGCCCCACGTTGGTCGCCAATTGTTATTTTTGTACATATTCAGATATTTTTCTAATATCGCGAAAAAAAGTTAAATCAAAGTAAACTGGCAAATTAGAATTTGCTTACTTAAATTTTTACTCTTTGTGCGCCATTTGTTTTTTTTAATGAACACATATAAAAAGACTTTGATACCAAATTAATTTCATAGTATTTTTTTTGGAAAAAAAGTAAATTTTTTAAAAATAATTTTATTTTTAACACAAAACAAAACTAAGGAACCGACTGTACATAATTGATTGATTCCATTTTTGCCCCATTTTGGGCGCCATTTAACATTGCAAGGAATATGTTCAACAATGTTAAAAAGTAAGAAAGTTTAAGTCGGTATACCAGACACAAATTTTTCTTCAACTTTTAATTTTTCCAAGCGTCCGGGCAAATATGACTACACTAAGAAAATTATGTCATTAACTGTTTGTAGGTTATTTTAAAAATTAATCAGTAAAGTTATTTTAAAAGAAAAATCATTAATTTTATTATGGATTTCTTGTTTTCTACTGTTCCTGTAGTTTAAAAAAAATAATTTACTGTCTTAAAACTGAATTTTCTGTTACATTCAATTTCGGCAGTAAAAAATTTCTTCTATAGTTTTACTGTTTTTCAATACAAAATAACTGAACATTCACTTGTTTTTTAATGTTTTGGTTAGTCATTAAATTAACATTTAAAATTAATTGTAATATGTTTTTATTTTAAATGAAAAAACAGTGGAATGGTTTTTAAATAAAATTTCATTAGTTTTAAGTGAATATTCACTGGAATGTACCTACATAATTTTTTGAGTGTAAATTTTAAATTGATTTGGTAAAAATTTCAGGACAATCAGATTAAATTAAGTCGTGGCGATCAAATGTTTAGATTTTTGAAAATAAAAAAATATGAAAATGTGCTGCGTTACATTATATTTATTAATTTTGATGCGCTGAACACGAATATTTTTATAATTTGTCAAACGATTTTCTATGTATCGCAATTTGAAATTAGAAACAAGCGGCTTTTTCTTTTCCTTCGGTCAACAAATTAAAAAAAAACGTATTTTTTTTTTATAGAAACTTGCGTTTTAACCCATGGCGCCCTTCGATCAAAATTTAGAGTTTTGTATGAACATTTTCTCAAAAACCAAAACTTTGATCGAAGGCGCCACAGGAAAACATGATAAATATCTACTTATTTTAAATAAAAGTTTGTATCAAGCCATATGAAAGGGTCAAGCTAAAGAAATCTCTAAAAAAAATTAAAACAATTTCGTTAAGGTAGGAAAAATTCACCGTTTTCGCAAATTTCAAAAAGCGATATCTCAAAAACTGTTCGACCATTCAGCGTATCAAAATTAATACTCACTACTTGCAAGAGTAGTGTTACACGCATTTTTTTTTCAGCCGCCCAAATTCATATTAAGGGGGTGCAAATAAGGAAGGAAGCAACGGTAATTTTTCAGTTTTTTAATCTCCTATATTATGCAAAAAAAATTAGTCATGTTGTTATGGAAATAAAAGGTTTTTGGAAAACCTATGGGATATTCCATGTCGAATCGGACACTTTAAATAATTTTTTTTTTTAGATTTTCCCAATTTGTTAACAGTTTTTAGTACCCCTCTAAATTTTCAGATTTTTTGATGACCCGTTCAAAAGATATCGAATTTTTGAAAAATTGGCAGTTTGTTCCTTTACTCACACTTCTTTTACTCATAACTTCTTCAATAATGGTCCAAATTTCAATTTTTTTTTTTCCAAATTTATGTTTTTTTACGTACTTGTAAAAAAAAATACCGAAAAATTCTTAAAAAGCACTCTAGTATGCGATTTTTAAGTTTTAAAATCTAAATTTCATTTTTGAAAATGTTTGTACTCTTCGATTTTTTTTTTTTTTTTTGTGTAAAACTTCTATCGATTCTACAAATTTTTTGCCCAGGAGGATCGTGGGATAACGATTATTACTATTTTTTTAAAGTTTTTGAAAAAATTTTATTGTAATTTTCCAATCTTAAAATCATTTCTACTGCTCCAATGGTGCGTCATAGAGGGGTCATTTATAAGACCGACCCCCATTAATTTTTACGTCTTAACATTTCTTTGGAAAAACTAATACCCTATCTCCAATTCCTAAGGGGGCTCCCATACAAAACGTCACTTTTTAAAATTTGCTCCAACCGCTCTAACTGCCCCACTAGTGCCATTAGACCAACAAAATGTATGACCGACCCACAATATTTTTTTAGTCCAAAAATTTTTTCTGAGCACACCTACCCTCTATCTATAACTGTTAAGGCGGTCGCCATACAATTTTTGTTATTTTTTGTTAATTTTTTTTTTTAATCAGCTTCTACCGGTCCAATGGTGCGTCCGAGAGGGGTCATTAGTGAGACCGACCCCCATTTATTTTTACCCTACAACATTTTTTCAAAATATACCTACGCCCTATCTCCACTCCCTAAGTAGGCTCCCATACAAAATTTAATTTTTATAAAATTTGCTCCAACTGTTATTTGTATGGGAGCCTACTTAGGGAGTGGAGATAGGGCGTAGGTATATTTTGAAAAAATGTTGTAGGGTAAAAATAAGTGGGGGTCGGTCTCACTAATGACCCCTCTCGGACGCACCATTGGACCGGTAGAAGCTGATTAAATAAAACAAATTTTCAAAAAATAAAAAATATTGTATGGGGAAAGCCTTAACAGTTAAAGATAGAGGGTAGGTGTGTTCAGGGAAAATGTTTGGACTAAAAAAATATTGTGGGTCGGTCATACATTTTGTTGCTCTAAGGGCATTATTAGGGCAGTTAGAGCGGTTGGAGCAAATTTTAAAAAATGTCGTTTTGTGTGGGAGCCCCCTTAGAAATTGGAGATAGGGTATTAGTTTGTTCCGAAGAAATGTTAAGACGTAAAAATTAATGGGGGTCGATTTTATAAAGGACCCCTCTATGACGCACCATTGGAGCAGTAGAAATGATTTTAAGATTGGAAAATTACAAAATAATTTTTAAAAAAATTTAAAAAATAGTAATAATCGTTATCCCACGATCCTCCTGGGCAAAAAATTTGTAGAACCGATATAACTTTTACACAAAAAAATTTGAAAAAAAATCGAAGAGTACAAACATTTTCAAAAATGAGATTTAAATTTTAAAACTTTAAAATCGCATACTAGAGCGCTTATAAGAATTTTTTGTTTTTTTTTTTAAGTACGTAAAAAAGCAAAAATTTTCAAAAAAAAAAAAATAAATTTGGACCATTATTGAAGAAGTTATGAGTAAAAGAAGTGTGAGTAAAGGAAAAAACTACCAATTTTTAAAAATTCTATATCTTTCATCAAAAAAATCTGAAAATTTACTACGAAGGAGTTTTCGAGGGGTACTAAAAAGTGTTACCAAATTGGGAAAATCTTAAAAAAAAATATTCAAAGTGTCCGATTTGACATGGACATGCCCCCTATATAAGTGCGTAAACAACGAGTCCAAACATGGACAACTTTCCATCTCATTGAGTGAAATACCAAAACTTTATGAAATTTTTCTTAAAAGACGAAAAATATTGTATTTTTTCAACAACAATAAAAATTATCCAAAGAGATGGCGAAAAAGAGTCTGCCAGCTATTGACAAGAATCTCTAGCTATCGGTTAGGGTGGTTTAGTAATTTATTTAAACAATATTGGGATTGTATTGTCTGGTGAAATTTGTTTAAATAACTTTTATAATATTTAAGAACCCTAAATGCACAAAATGGGCTGTATTTCTTTCGGCCCTTGGTTGGGCGCCATTAATTACTATACTGAAAATTTCGAACAATTTTATGATATACAATCGATTTTTTCTAGCTTTTAACAAAAATTTAAATGCAAAAACAACGGAATTGTAGTCCCGAAATTGACCGATATTAATTAAGGCCCCCGGTGTGCGCAAGTGGAATGTGATTGATCACAATACTTGGTTTAACTTATTTGACCAATACTGTTATAAATTTCATTAACAATTTCTAAAAAAATACAAAAAACCAAGAACCTGTAACTGAAACTTTTAAAGCACTTTTAAATTCACTGTCCCCTAACATTATGTTTAACTTAAGTATACACGAGTACTATTCTATTCTTTTATTTCGTATATCCCTTGTCCTTTAAATATTAACAATAAGCTAAGCTAATGTTAACAATTGACTGTTTACTTACAATGATAATCTTTAGAAAACCAAAAACTTAACAAAAAAAATGTGAACTAAAAAAAAAACTATTTATATACCATGACTTAAAAGTGTAATTCTTTAAATTTACTATTGAAAAAAGAATATAAAATTAAAAAAAAAACTAGATAAAAAAATATATTTACTATAAAAAAATATTACAAAAAAAAATAACTTTAACAATGTAATTTATGAATCTATAAAATTAAAAGAAAACTTAAACAATTTAAAATAAATTCAAATGTGTAACTGACCTTAAACTATTATTGATCAATATATATATATAATTTAAACGAAATGATTAAAAACAAATAATTTAACAAAAGAAAATTCGAATAAAAAAAATCTCTATTCAACTACAAATAACAACAAAAAAAGGCATTATTTTTTTTAATTTAATAATATTTAATCTACAAAGAATTATTATAATGTGTAATGGAGAATATTCAGTTAAATGAAAAAGGGACTAACGCTGGTTTATGCAGAAGATCGAAAATTAGTAAAGGTTTTTGGAGACGAACAATTTTTCACAGTCCCGGCTAAAAATGAATTGTGTATGGGCATAACATGTTTAATTTGGAATCATATATGATCAATGATCATACATATGAGGCATTCCACACCAAATGTACAGCGAAAAAAAACATGTGTACCGTAAACTTCTGAATAGGTGATATGGATAGCCCTATATGGAACTTAGAAAATTGCGTTTTTGGTTTTTCAATTTTTCAAAAACTGGGCTTAGGAGGCGTGGTCAAATATTGGAAAAATGGTCAAATTTGTGGCGAGTTGCCTTGATTAAATATTTATCACATTAAAACGGAATGCACCACAATGTCAAAAATTTACGTTCTTATATAGTTTTGTATGGGCTATCGATTAAAATTTTTTTTTTTGGAAAATTTTCAGAACCCGTTCTAAAATTTTCCATTTTTTAAAAAAGTCAATTTATCAAAAATCCGGCCACTTTTTTTTTTATTTTTTATTTATTTTTTTAAAAGTTTAGATGTTTGTCAATCCACACAAAAAAAATCAGAAACACGTTCATCTTTTTTTTCGAGAAAATCGCATTTGAACTTTAAATTTCATGACAATTTAGTAATTTGCTTGTATTTTCTTGTGCCAACAGAGCGTATGACGAATATTTATGCAATTAATATTACTCATTCGCCACTTTAAAACAAAGAAATACAAGCAAATAACAAAATTGTTATGAAATTCAAAGTTCAAATGCGATTTTCTCGAAAAAAAAGATGAACGTGTTTCTGATTTTTTTTTTTTGTGGATGGACAAACATCTAAACTTTTAAAAAAATAAATAAAAAAGAAAAAAAAAAGTGGCCAGATTTTTGATAAATTGACTTTTTTAAAAAATGGAAAATTTCAGAACGGGTTCTGAAAATTTTCCAAAAAAAAAAATTTTAATCGATAGCCCATACAAAACTATATAAGAACGTAAATTTTTGACATTGTGGTGCATTCCGTTTTAATGTGATAAATATTTAATCAAGGCAACTCGCCACAAATTTGACCATTTTTCCAATATTTGACCACGCCTCCTAAGCCCAGTTTTCGAAAATTTGAAAAACCAAAAACGCAATTTTCTTAGTTACATATAGGGCTATCCAAACAACCTATTCAGAAATTTACGGGACACATGTTTTTCTGTAGCGGGACATTTGGTGTGGAATGCCTCATATATGAAAATATATTAAAATTGACGCTTATTCAATATATGGCCATATATGGCTGAACATATGATAATATGCGATCATATATTGGTTCAACCTTAACATAAATTATCATATATGATCGTACATGCGTTTATATACTTTATTTTTACCTGGGGTCTGAAAATTTTTCTTAGCGAAATTATATCAGAATTTGTGATATATATGCAGCTTTTAATTTCAAACGTAACACGAAAAACAAATTTGTTGGATTATAGTCAAACTTGCAGAGCACAGTGGGACAATTTCCTAATATTTTGTAAATAATTCAGACATTCAGTAAGTACTGTACCGATAGCCATAAAATTTGAATAAATATTAGGGGTCGTTCTTACATTACAGTGCCAGCCTTGGTACAGTTAGAGCGATTTGAGGAAATTTCATAAAACTGACATTTTGTGTCCCTTAAAGAGTGGATATAGGGAGTAGGTTTGATAAAAAAAACTGTTTGCGAGTAAAAATATATGGGAGTCGGTCTTAAATTGCACCCCTCTGTTTTTTTACCGCCACCTTTGTTCCGAGGAGAAACCATTTGCACCACAATTGCCTCAGATTCGCTCCTTGAGGGGTGCATTTTTGCTGAACAAACCTACTCCTTATCACCACTTCTTAAATGGGCTCCCATACAAAATGACATTTTAATGAAATTAGATCCCATCGCTCTAACTTTCTCAAGGATGCCCCTAGAAGAGTCAAATGTATTACCGACCACCAATATTTTTTTATCTTCAACATTTTCTTAAAACATATCTACCCTTTATGTAGTCATTTATTAAAATAACTGCAAAAGTATGCTATTTATTTCAAATGTAATATAAGTAAATAAATAAACTTTTTATACCCTACACCACACTGTGGTATAGGGTATAATGAGTTTGTGCTGATATTTGTAACTACTCGAAATATTGGTCCTAGACCCACTTTTAAGTATACCGATCGACTCAGAATCACTTTTTGAGTCGATTTAGCGATGTCCGTCCGTCCGTCCGTCTGTCCATGTAAACGATGTAAACACGATACAGGTCGCAATTTTTAATCAATTAACTTGAAATTGGAAACTTAAGGCTCTTTTGGCCCAAGGACGAAGCCTATTAAAATTGGAAAAAATCGGTCCATATTTAGACCTAGCCCCCATACAAAGGTCCTCTTTAGTCTTGGCTCAAATGACTGTAATAGCCGCATTTTAATAGGTATCTTTTCGAAATTTGGCGGGTAATCATGTTTGATCTACACAAATCACCATTCCGAAAAAAAATCGGACCAGTTCTTCTTGTAGCTCCCATACAAACCACCTTCCCGATTTTCACATAAATCTCTCAAATTTCATGAAAATAGAAAATATTTAATTAAAATTCTGTTTGTGTATGTTAAAAGCGTACTTTAATAACCTTATCAATTCTGATTATTATCGGACCAATTTTGGACTTAGGGCCCATGTGAAAATTTCGCCCGATATTCAGTTGAAGCGGTTTATTGTCAACAACACGAAGCCCATTTCACTCAAATTTGATTTGTGAGTGCTTTTTATACTTATTAAAGATTTGAAAAAATATAGATCTAATCAGTCCATGTTTGAACTTGGAACCCATTTTCCGGGAAACTCTGGTGTAGGGTATTATATGGTCGGTCTTGACCGACTATTATTTCTTACTTGTTTTTAGTTGAATTTGCTTACAAAATATTTTGTATGCAGTTTACGTCGATATTCGGAAAAAGTTTTGTGGTTTCTCTATTAAACAATTGGTCTGTGCGAAGTGCCTATCTGGCACGGCTACCTTAACCTGACCTTACCTTACATGAAAGTTCATTAAATTCTCTAGAAAATGTAAAATTTTCAGAAAGCAGTTGTTTTTAGTTTTCGAGAAATATGAGTTTAAACTTTATACTTTGGAAAAATTGTCTTCAAAATTGTTTATAAATGTTCCCACAATTTAGTTAAATTAAACTAAAAAATTTTCTTAAGTGCTTGGAAGTTAGTTTATGTACTGTCCGTTATTTTCCTCAATGGAATTTCTTAATATATGGAAGAAATTCTTACCGCCAACGAAATTTTCCCTAAATAAATATAAATATAAAAAATTAAGACATATTCTTTATTAGTTTAAGGACGTAATTTTCTACCAATTAGTTTGTCTTTTTAGATTTAAGGAAATTTTTTTCGCTATTTTTGTAAAATTTTGATAACTTGGGGCCATTTTTTAAACTTAAAATGGCGAACGAGAGTTCGTTTTAGCATCTTTGGATCTTATAGTATCGCCGGTCCTTTAAAAAAGTTGCCATTCATGAACATTTTTAAATGCTCATTTCTCGGTAAACACCAGTTATCGAGTTTTTTTTTTTAATTCTCAAGACCAAAGTGGTCCCCTAAATTCATGTATCTTAAAAAGCAAGGTAGAGCGAAACGGACAAAAATTTTGGATCAAAAACTATGATGATCCTTAAGGACCCAATGGGGTCCTCAAATGTGTATGAACTAAATTGAAATACAATTTTCCCCATTTTTTAGTTCAAATTGGCATAATATTAAAAAAACATTTGCTTGCTTTTAAGAAAAATATGAACTTAAAAGAAGAAAAACATGACAATGGAGCTAAATCATTATCAATTTTCTTTAAATTTAGGTAATTTTTTTAATTTTTAAGTAAATTTTTTTTTGTTTCAGTGTAGTATCGTAAAATATGGTAAAATTTAGAATTTTTTGTATAATTTTAATTTTTAAATTAATTTTTTCTACTGTAACTTAACAACTTTGAAGTTTCCAAAACACATATCGAGGGCCTATATTCAAAACCCTCTATCTTCCATTTTCACGAAAATGACTTTTTGATGGCAAAATATTCAGTAAAACGCCTTTTTTGCTATTTTATTTGCATTTTTGGTTTTCTCTATTCTTACACAATTAATTTTTCTGAATGCAAAACCCTCTATCTTTACAAATAATTAATTTATAGATGGGTAATTCCAAAAATTTTCGCCCCACTGTTCGGAAACATGCCTTTGGACGCCACTGAGAATTTGGCTCATAGATATCCATGTTTATATGAGATATGTTGCATTTTTGGATTTTCAAAATTTGCTGTAGTTTTAAAATTATCGCGGGTCAAAGTTCGCCTTTTTTAGCAATAGTCAGAAAAATACATGACTTTTAACGTGCTCTAACTTTTTAACCAGTAATCCGATTATCAAAAGTAACGGCTCATATAAAAGCTTAATTCTTCTTCTTTTAGGAAATATTTTCAAAAGCATACGGTTTTTTTTTCAGAAGTGTTGCAAAAATTCAAAAACATTTTTTTTTTGCGAATATTTAAAAAAACACATCTTCGATTTTTTTTAAAAAAAGTTTGGTGATAAACAATACTGTTTTGTACAACATATCCAAAATTCAGAGTGGGATCCCAATGGGATCAAAAAATATTCTGGTTTTAGTACGAAGTTCTTAAATTTTACCTTAGAAAATTAAAATTTTATGTTTCTTCAATATAAAAATTTAAATTTTCAAAGAAAATTATACTATTAAAATTTTGAAAAAATTCAAAACATTAGAAATTTAAATTTTCTAAGGGAAAAATATGAGAACCTCGTACTTAAAACAGAATATTTTTTGATCCCATGGAGATCCCACTCTGAATTTTGAATATGTTATACAAAACATTGTTATTTTTCACCAGAATTTTTTTAAAAAAAATCGAAGATGTGTTTTTTTAAATATTCGAAAAGAAAAAATGTTTTTGCATTTTTGCATCATTTCTGTAAAAAAACTACGTTATTTTAAAAATATAAAGTAAAAAGAAGAACCCTAGCTTTCACATGAGTCTAAATTTGTGAAAATCGGGTCATTGGTTAAGAAGTTACAGCTCTTTAAACGTGATGTATTTTTCTTACTTTTGCTTAAAAAGTCAATCTTTGACCCGCCATAATTCTTTAAATACACCAAATGTAAAAAAAACAATATATGGTACATATATCATATTTATGAGGGCTATCTATGTGTCAAGGTTCAAATTAATCTGAGACACCATTTCCAAAAATGACTAAAATTTTAGCTAAATTTTCTGGAATGGTCCAGATATGTTTTTTAAATAATATGGTGAACATAAATTTGTCAACCAAATTTCAGAACCACGATTTTGGTCCACTAATGCTAATTTTTTCTGAAAATTCTTGTTTGACTTTTTTGAAAAATATGGATAAAAATTTTGATGTCTTGTGTACATTATGAAATATAAATTTTAATCTTAAAAATCGAGATGCTGATCAGCATCTGTGGACCTAAATCGCGTTTTTAATTTGTTTACTATTTTTTACTTTTGAGGTGAATTCGTTAAAAAAATAATTGTTGTCTTTAAAATCAGCACCTGTGGACCACAACCGCGATTTCGGAATTTTTTATAAGCCGTTATAATTAATAAATCACGTTAGAAATTTATCATGTCGTAAATGAAATCATAATAATTCAATTTTATTAAAATGCAAAACCCTCTATCTGATCATTTTCATTCATGTACTTACTATTTTTGAGAAACAATACCCTCTTTCTTTCATGAAATCCCCAATAGTGCAAAATTTTAAACGAATTATATATGAGATTCAGTAATTGATTTAAAAAAATATTGTAGAATATCGAATTTTAATTGCTCTAACAATACGCGAAATAAACAGTTTTCTGGCTCTCCTGAAAAGTTGTGTTTTTTAAGATAGAGGGTTTCGAATATACGCCCTCGATATATTTTATCGATTGGCGTTATTTGTTTTTGAAAAAAATTCAGAATTGGTGCCGAATTTTTCAAATTTCGGAAAAAGTATATTTTTTTTGCAAAACACGCCAGTTTTAAATTTTTTTTAAATATATTTTGTGAGGATGTTTATTCTGGCTCGAGGTCATTATTTTCTTTACTAATTAAAACCATGATATTCTCATAGCATAATTTTCAAGAAAATTATTTTTTTTTGTTTTAAATTTATTTATGTTGGTCATTTTTGCAAGACTTAATCGACACGTGTTTCGGAATTTGTCAAGATTCCATTGTCAAGATTATTTAGCAAAAATAGAAACGATTTACTACAAAGTAGCAAACGAGTCTAATGACAAATCGTTTGTGCACAAACTATAGCATTAATACATATTCGACTCTATCCACAATGTGAATTAGAAAGACGAAGAAGTTGTACTATACTAGTAAAGTAACGATTGTCAATAACCAACAAAAATATTTAAAACATTTTACATACGATAATCAATTGGCAATTATTGACAATCGTTACTTTACTAGTATAGTACAATTTCTTCGTCTTTCTAATTCACATTGTGGATAGAGTCGAATATGTATTAATGCTTTAGTTTGTGCGCAAACGATTTGTCATTAGACTCGTTTGCTACTTTGTAGTAAATCGTTTCTATTTTTGCTAAATAATCTTGACAATGGAATCTTGACAAATTCCGAAACACGTGTCGATTAAGTCTTGCAAAAATGACCAACATAAATAAATTTAAAACAAAAAAAATAATTTTCTTGAAAATTATGCTATGAGAATATCATGGTTTTAATTAGTAAAGAAAATAATGACCTCGAGCCAGAATAAACATCCTCACAAAATATAATATTTTAAAGGTCGAATAAAACAATTTTTATTTATTAATAAAAATTAATAAGAATTTTTTTTAAATATTTTAAAATAAATGTTCATTAAACTCTCTACAAAATTTCAAACTTTCAGAAATCATTTATTGTTTGTTTTCAAGCAAATGAATTAAAGTTTCGAAGTTTATTTTTTAGTATAATTTAGGAAAATTCAGATATTGTTCTGAATTTTTCCAAAAACAAATAATGCCAATCGATAGCGCCCATTCAAGACTATTCAATTGTTGAGGTATTGTAGAAAAAGTTATATATGAAGCGATGTCATGTGCAAATTGCTTAGTTTTACCATGTCTGAACACGCATTATCTCGCCCATTAATTCGAAAAACTAAAACACTTGTTCTATGATTTATTAGCTCCATATAGGGCTATAAGCTCGAAAAGTTTGACTTCAATCCAAAAAAACTATTTTTTTTCGTTGTACGTTTGAAATGAAAAGCTTCATATTAGAAATTTGTCTTACACGGGAAAAAGTGCTACCTTTTTTATTTTTTTAAAAATATGTTCTATGCTGAAATAGGTTCTACTTATCAATGCCATAAATTTATTTTAAATTCTATTAAAGTTTATTTAAGTTATATATTATTTTTTTATTTCATTGCTGTCCGGACAACTACATCAATGTTTCCTCTTACTCTACAAATGGTAAACTTTTATCTTCATTAAAATAATTAGTTATAGTTTATTAAATAGAAACAAATAAACTTGTATAAACTCTTAAATTTTGTTAGAATTTTATTTAAGTAACAAAATATTTTTTTGTCATATTTATTTCAATACTTTTTTCATTTTATTTAGTGTTGCATATTTATATTTTCTTTTAATTATTTTACATTTGTAAATACTAACAAATTAAATATTTTTTTTAATGAATTATGTATCATTTTGCTAAATACTGCTTTAAATAAAAAATTCTTATAAGGGAAGTCTTTCAACCGTTATGCACCGATTTGACTGGAACTTAAAATATGTAAAAGAGCCGTTTTGAGGATAGAGTGCCTCGGCTTATTGGCCATATAAAGGTTCGTTGCCACCGATAACTCCCGAACTAACAGGAATATTGAACAGCGCAACCCCAACCTTTTATATACATTCCTCTTTTACGACATTTCAAGTTTCAGGCAAATCGGTGTATAACGGTTGGGAGACTTCCCTTGTAAGTGGTATTCATGATGTGTGGTAAATTCCCTGGTTATTCGTTGTGGTTATGCCAAATGCCAATGGCATTTACAACAATCAGTGGTAATGTACAACACATCATGAATACCAGTTGTACATTGATAATATGTATCATATTTGGAAATGCTTAAAATTTAAGTTCATTTATTTATCAACTTTTTCGTTGTTAATGAACTATATAAATCCACTAAAAAAAATAATGAACTGAATTAAAAGATATAACGACTCCTTTTAATTCATATTCTTCCCATTTATAATATTATTCCAATTAGTTTTTGGGGTGCAAAAAGGGAGTAGGTTTATTCATTGGAGAAAAGGTGCCTCGGAATCGCTCCTAAGGGGTGCAATGTAAGACCGAAATCCATTAATTTTTATACCCCAACATTTTTTCTGCACTAACCTATTCCATATTTCTACTCCTTAAAGGGGCTTCCACACAAAATTACATTTAAATGAAATTAGACCCATTTCTATAACTGTACCAAGAAGTCAATAGTATAACCACCCCCAATATTATTTGAACCCGAACATTTTCTTAAAACATATCTACCTCTATCTTCAATCCTTAAGGCGGTCCCACACATTTTGTTTTTTATTTTTTATAATCTTGTTTTATTAAATCAGCTGTTACCGCTCCCATGGTGCCTTCTAGAGGGGTAATCTTGTTTTATTAAATCAGCTCTTACGACTGTTACCGCTCCCATGGTGCCTCCTAGAGGGGTAAAATGTAAGACCCCTATTAATTATTGCCCCCCATTAATTTTTGACTCTTCTCTCCACACAAAAGTGTGGTTTTTAAAAAATCGGGCAAAATTAAAAAGTTAAAATTTTTATAATGCAGCAACATTTTTAATTTTAGCCACAACGTTATGAAATTTTGTATTTACATTGTTCTTACTAATAGAATTGTGACAGCAAAAAAATATAAGATTTAATGCAATAAATCCACCACACAATTATGATAATTTAAAATTTTTGCTGCCACGCCCATAATAAAGGCGGTGTTTAAAATTCCTACATTTCGAAATCTACTTACATGATAGAGCATCCACACCTGCCTTTATAGGATCATTCAGGGGGGGGGGGGGGGGCGTTTTTTCACAGTGGGTTACAGTCGGATTTCGGGCCAAAAATGCGCCAATTTTTAAAGGGTTCATTGGTAGATTTACTAGATTACTAGAAAAAGTCCCGTAATCCTATTTTACCAATATTTGACAGTTTTCCTTGTTTTAACAAAAAATTTCGATGGAAAATTAAAGTTTTCTTTGTTATTTTACATATTTTTTTTTTGGTAAATGTAGAAATTTCCTTTGTAATTTTACAAACAAAAACTAGTTAAATCACTAGAATTACTTGTAAGTATTATCGCATCAAAAAAGTTTAAAATTTACAATTTTTTTGTTAAAAAAAATTTTTAAAATTACAAAAAATCTTGTAATTTTTACTAGAAATTCTCGAAAATAGGAGGAAGAACAACATCTTGTAAAGTCACGAGAAGTCCTAGTAATTTTTTTCGCGTTCAAAGTGTTCTTATGCAAAAGGTGCCTTTTTTGGGGTGTTATGCTGCCTCTCCCGTTCAACCGCTGGGCTCAAACTTTCAAACTTGAACTTTCAAACTTGAACGTTAGCTATGACCATTTTAAATTTCATGGCAGTCGGTCCAATCCCAGTCTGCACAGTTTCGAGGCGACAATTTTTTCGAAGTTTTTTCGAAGCTTTTCCGCAAAAATGATTCGATGTCGATATTATATACAGTCGATATTTTAACGTTTCTCGAACTCATATTTTTTTTGAAAAACAAATCGATTTCGAAATGATTTCCAATCTACATTTTAGGAATTCTCGTATTTGTTGCTCCATCGAAAAAAATATTTATTTTCGATATAATATCGAGTTTTAATTTTATTAAATTTTACAAAAATTCCACAAATTTTACTTTTATTATTAAAAAAAAATAATATCTAACACTAAAACAATAAAAAAAAAATTAAAAAAAAAAATCCGCGTCCGGGGTTTGAACCAAGGCCAAAAATCTCCAAATCATAAGCTGCCGAACCTGCTAGCCAACTAGGCCATACACAACTTGAAATTTGTTTGTACTAATATATATTTTGAAATAAAAATATTTTCAAATTATGAGAAGTATGTCAAAACAAAATAAAATGAATATAAAAACAGGGTAATTCAAATAATAGTACAAATTATAAATTAAGGGCAATTCAAATAATAATAAAAAATTCAAATTTTAGTAAAAGTAATTTTAAAAAACTACTTTTATTATCAAACTTTGGCTGAAGGAGTAAGGCGTTCAACCAGTAAACTGGGAGTTCTGGGTTCAAATCTCAAGTAAGGCAGATAAAAATTGTAATTAGTAAAAATTAAATTTAAAGAATAAATAAAATAAATTAGTAAAAATTAGTTAATTGTAAGTAAGTAGTAGTAAGTAATAAAATATTTTTTTTTATTTCTTTCCGTTTTTAAAACCATTAACTAAATTATTAAAAAACAAATGTATCGAAATTCATGAAATTTTCGATTAAAAATCGAATCGAAACCTGTACCAAAACACGATTCTATATCACCTTGCATGCCACATAGGAAAACACGCTTTATATCGACAATATATCGAACTCGATATCGATGAAATTCTTAGAGAAAACGACTCTTTTTCGAATCGATATCGACTCATTTTGCATACTGGGATACTTTCTGAGTGTTTGAATTATTTGTAAAAAAAATGTATCATTTCTCCCACTGTGCAACATTAGCACAAACTAATCTACATATTTCTTATATAAATAAAAATTAAATGTCGTTCCTTGGTAACCGCATCAATTAAAAACGGCGAAACCGCTTGGTTATATTTTTTAAAAAAGTGTTTGTCATAGTCCAAGTTAGCTTTTTACGGGAAGAAAAATTGCAAAACGCCCACATTTTATCAAAAATTTAAAACGGATGAACTGATTTGGCTACTTTGTTTTTTAAATGTTTTTTATAATCGAACTTAAGCCCACATTTTCTATATGGGTCATTATTAGTGAAATCAATCATGAATATTTTTGACCCCCTCCGATATTGATGAAATTTAGTTAAGTTCTTACACTACGTAAAAATCTAACAAATGCAAATTTTCAGCCCTCTAAGTCAACAGGGGCCGAAAATACGGAGGGTCAAATTTTCCCCCAAAATCTCCCAGTCGCGACACTTTACACCGTAAAAACTTAATATCGTTGGTTCTATTATAGCTAGAAAGCCCATTTTTGGTTTGTTTTGAAGCTCATAATATGCTCTACAAGACCTACCATAACCAAAAAAATTTCGAAAAAAAATAATGGTTACCCCACTATTTTAAGGTCGTGATAAAGGGAGGAGAAAATGGGGGGGATGGTATCCCCCGATTTTTTTTTTTATTTGATAATCTTATAGAGAAAGTCCTATAGAATATATTCTAAAATTTTTAAGTTGGGACAACAATGGGATCACTCAAAATCAAAATTTTTCAGAATTTCCCCTAAAATCTCCAAATCGCAACACTCTTGAACGTAAAAATTTTAATATCATATGTGCTATTGTAGCTACAGAGTCCATTTTTGTTTTTTTTAAAGCTTATAGTACGCTCTACAATACCTACCTTAACCAAAAAATTTTAGAAAAAAGGACCTGGTGCCCCCCTTATTTGAAGGTCATGGCAAAGGATGGAGGAAATGGGGGGAAGTATCCCCCGGTTTTTTTTTTTACTTGGTATTTTCAAAGTGCAAGTCCTAATGAACATATCCAAAAATTTTTATGTTGCGACAACAATCAGATCGACCAAAATCAAAATTGTTTACAATTTCCCCCAAAATCTCCAAATCGTGACACTCTTGCACATTTCAAATTTAATATCGTGGACTGTATTGTAGCTACAGAGTCCATTTTTGGTTTGTTTTAAAGCTCTTAATATGCCCTACAATATTACTATCACAAAAAATAAATAAAAAAAATTAGGGGTGCCTCTTGTATTAAAAGATCGTGGCAAGGGGTGGGGGAAATCGGGGGATAGTATCCCCCAATTTTTTTTTAAGAGTAAGTTCTAGAGAGCATATCCTGAAATTTTTATCTTGGGACTCCAACGGGAGGCGCAAGAATGTCGCGATTTGTTGATTTTGGGGGAAAATTTTGAAAAATTTTGATTTTGGTCGATCCTATTGTTGTCCCAACATAAAAATTGTAGACTATGTTCATTAGGACTTGCACTTTGAGAATACCAAGTCAAAAAATCGGGGGATATTTTCCCCCCATTTCCACCACCCTTTGCCTCGACCTTCAAATAAGGGGAGCACCAATTCCTTTTTTTGGAAATTTTTTTGGTTTTGGTATGTCTTGTAGAGCTTATTATAAGCTTTAAAACAAAAAAAAATGGGCTCTGTAGCTACAAAAGCACTTATGATATCAAATTTTTAAGGATAAAGAGTGTAGAAAAATAGTGGTTAAAGAGTGGAAAATTGTGAAAAATTTTGATTTTGAGCGATCAGATTGTTGTCCCAACTCCCCATTTTCTCCTCCGTATATCACGACCTTAAATTAAGGGAGGTAACCCTTATTTTTTCGAAAATTTTTTGGTTATGGTAGGTCTTGTAGAGCATATTATGAGCTTCAAAACAAACCAAAAATGGGCTTTCTAGCTATAATAAAACCAACGATATTAAGTTTTTACGGTGCAAAGTGTCGCGACTGGGAGATTTTGGGGGAAATTTTGACCCTCCGTGCTTTCGCCCACTGTTTACTTAGAGGGCTGCAAATAAGTGTGCGTCAGTTTATCACTTAAGTGTTACAACTAAACCAAATTTCATCAAAATCGGAGGGGGTCATGAAAATTTTAGCTATTTTTGATTGATTTCACTAAGACTGACCCATATATCAAAATCGGAGAATGACTGGACCGATGTGGTTATTTTTTATGTTTCACGGAAAAAATTTACCACTCCCACTTCTACGCCCACTTTTTTTTATCTAAAATTGAGGAATGCCAGGACTGATTTGGTTATTTTTTTTCAATGTTGGTCATAGTGCAACTTAGGTTTTTACAGAAAGAAAAATTGACCATTCCCACATTTTTTCGATATATCTAAACTCGCAGCACAGTTGGTCCAACTAACAATTAAGATTAATATACAAAGACTTTTATTTACTTAGGCCGCAAAACAGCTAGACAAGTTGGCTATTGTTTTATATTCGTAATAGTCCACATAAGGTCCACAAAATTGCCCACGCCCACTTCTTTTAATATATTTAAAACAGCATTACTTAAATTCTGTTTTACTCTAAATCGCTCTATATAAAAAAAAATATTTCATTATAGATACCGCTAAAATGTGGTACAAATGATTTCAAAACCTCGGGTAATATTATTTATGTACAAGTTTAACTCAGCTGTTTTGAGAAAATAACACAGAAAAAGTCAGCTGTTATATAAGGCAATTTCAACCTCGTTATTTTTTACGGGGTAAAAGGTGCAACTTTTTCGCACTTTATAGAGCGGAAATTTTTGGAAAAAAAACGATAATCTTTATAAGGGTTGTCATTTTTTTAGAAAAACACACAAAAACATAATTTTTGGGGCAAAATGCAAAAAAAAATCCCATTTTGCTAGAAAACACCATAAGTAAAAGCTTTCTTCATCTTGAGCCAAACAGCTTTCGAAAGGAAAACAGTGAGAGCGTTAAGTTCGGTAATGCTGAATATTTATTCCCTGAAACACAATGAGCGGTTGTAGGTGGATAGCTTCCCCTTGCTAATAATGTTTGCAAAATTCTTTTGTTATGATATTTACTCTCAAATAATACAATTTTATCTTTATCTTTAAATATTTTTTATAACTTCGCATCCAAGAGGGGGCGGGCCGAAAAAAATCTTATATTCTAATCCCCTTGGTCAAAGTGCACGACGCACAGTGGACGGTTTGTATGGAAAACGCGCGCATCGAAGTTTTTTAACTATATCTTCCAAACGGTTAGGAGTTGTAAAACAAAATTAGGCATTCTAAAAACTAGGGACCTTAAGCAATTAAAGCTGTGATCAAATTTTGTTGTCCTCCTTGCACCCTACATATAAATTGAATGCAAAGTTGGTTAATTTATTTATATGAACAAATGCTAAAAAAATGTTAAGATCATTGACATTTTTCGTATATTATTACTAAATGTCGTTCGGATAGAGTAAATATACATCATTAAACATTATTAGTTAAAATACATATTAAAAATTGAGTTAAATTATGACCAAATGTATCGAATTTTTTAGTTAACAAATCTGACAATATAAATATATAAGTGAAATTGTTTGTATCAAACCTATTTAAAATTGCACAAAAAAGATAAATTTAATATTTGCAAACATTACCTTTCACCCTACACTAAAATATCCGGCACGTATGACTTTTTTTATCAATTTTATTTTATTGATTTATAATAAATAAATAGTAGTAATAAACCAAAAATGAATAATAACAGGATTAAAGCATTAAAAAACAAATTAACATGGACAAGATAATGCAATATCGTAATAAATAAAATAAAAAAAAAATAATTCTTTTGTATTAGTTGCAATAGTTCCTTTGGGTAAGGAAGTAAGATTCTTCACGTAAAATGGACATTTTTGGATGTGATTCTACCATAAATTTTTGAAAAATATCTTTTAGGTTGTTTATTCTTGAATTTGTCTGCTAAAATTGCTTTTGTAAATCTTAAAATATTTATGCGACCTTTCTAACTATTCTTCTGATAACTGACCTAATACTTAAATTGTATAAGTTAGTTAATGAATTGCTTATATAGTTCAAAATATTTTTATTAACAACTGGTAACACCAAATTTTGAATAATCTCACTTCCGTGTATCAGAACCTTATGTTCACCATACATACATTGAGATTATAAGTTTTGCTGTGTCGAATTACTTAACTCAATAAAAATTTTACAATTTTTTACTTTTTTTATTTTTAACACTTAAATGTGTTTATTACTCCCATTTGGTAAATAGCTATTTTACTTTTTATTGGTAATGGTTTTTAACTCCTTTTTAGTAAAACGAGAGTAACTAAGTACTTATTTATCTTAATTCTCATCACTATTTTTTTTGTCTCACGCCCTTGTTAAATAATTAGTGTTTCAACAACAACTTATTGTAATGCCAAATTTTGCTGGGTATTTAGTTAGTTTCTCAAGCCTATGCAGCATCACCATTTTTTTTTGTAAATATCTAAATAGGTTGAAGCTGATATTTAATAGTTTCGAAAAATAAAAATTTAAAAAAATAAATATATATATGTTTATTTTTTTTTTATTTTTATGGACCCTACTTTGGTGCCTTATCCTGAATTTAACTGCAACTTACTGCAGACGAAATAAAGTTCCTCGTTTAGATAAATACCTTTACTTTCACCCCATACTGAATTTGTCTGTATCCACAAGGTTCCACAAAAGATGCAGTCTATAATTAAGAGTCTTTTTTACACATTTCTTAAAAAATGACAACATTTGACAGTCAATTAACGAATAACGCGGTTTAATTTTTTTGCTTATAAGGGCAGTTTTAAGTAGTTACATATATTGTCAAAGCTGTGTTAAAATTTCAGGATGTTAGCTTACTTAGAAATAGTTTTACTCAATCATTTAAAAAAGGTTTCCAAAAAATTTTCATTTTTTAAAAAAACCTGAAAATGTTTGGACTTTGGAGAGACGCCCTGGTCAAAGTAAATGACATATAAATATTTTATAAATGGTTTTCTATCCCCTAAGATGTCTTTTATCAAACCCATGTTCAACCGATCGAATCGCTGACAATTTTGATTTTGTTACGATGCGCGTCCATCTTCCACTGTGCGACGATGAACTTCATATGGCATAAAAATGTTTCATTTGCTGAACAAAGATACAAAAACAACGTAAAACAAATTATAATTTTTTTTTTGGTGATTGTTTTATTACTTCAGCGGGGCCATTTAGGTCATTCCAGAACTTTTCCAACCAATGGCCATTAGACCTATTTGCGCCAATTTTCAGGAGTAGAGCTCTCTTATTTTGGACTGTATCGTGTTCTAATAGACGGACGGCCAGACGGACGGATAGACAGACGGGTCTTTGACCGATATTTTGATTCATTACACACGGAATGACAAAGTGAGTATATCCCCATACTGTATTTGGAGGGTAAAAAAGATTTAAATTCAGTAGTTTTTGCAAAATAATGATTCATAAACTGCGTTTAATACATAAAACAAATTTAATTTTGAGTATAAATAAGGAATGCTACGATTCTAAATAAAAAGGTATGATATACTATTTATAAGGCATACTAGATGCTTTTTAGAATATAAAAATAATTTCACAGTTTTGTCTAAAAATCCAAAATCCTTAACTTAACAAAAGTATACCACATTGTAAAAAGTGTCCTATTTTATATAACACCAAAAATACACTTAACGAATATTTACACAAAGTTCCTTTAAGATTATGTTGCCAATTTTGTTTGCTAATTTTTCTTTAGTTTAGTATTATTTAAATAATTTATATTTACTTTCTCTTTCGATTGTTTTTATTTGTCCTTATGATTTTATTTTTTAACTGTAAAATGTAACCCCAGCTGGCACGAGTTATATTGCTATGAAAATTATAAATATTTAGAAATAAAAAAATGCATTAAATTTATTTAACTATTACTACCTCAAAAAAAAACCAACAAATTCTGTATAGTAAATTAAAAATTCTAGATTTAGCAAAAAAAAAAAAAATATTATATTAAAAATTATTTCATTATATAAATACTTACCTACATATAAATGATTGAATGTATAATAATTGCATTGTTAATTTGATTGATTTTGATTGACTGAATTGATTGATGAATTTAATTATGTGATGACGAATTTATTTTAGAATTTAAATATATATTTTTTCAAATTAATTGCTGATTTACAGACAAAATAAATTTTAGTTTTAGGAATTATTGTTATTTTCAACCACCAAAATGATATGTAAAATATAAAATTTATTTAAATTAAAATTACACTGTACTACAAAAGTCAACAAAAGTGTATAAAGAGGTTCTCATATGAAAATTCGGGTTGGTTGGAGTCATTAGTAGTGTCCGATCAAATATTCAGCTTCGACATTTGCCAAAAAGCACTATTCGGCCACTATTCGTCTTCGGCCACAATTTTGGCAGAATAGGCCGAATACCGAATATTTGTATAATATTTGTGCTCACGTGTTGAAAAAAACACTAAACTAACTTTGAATCACATTAGTAAGCCACAAAAACATTTTACTAACAAGGGAAGTATCTCAACCCATATGAACCGATTTACCTGAAACTTAAAATATATATTAAAGAGACGATTTTAAGGTTGGGGTGTCTCGGCTTATCGGCCATATCAGTGTTTAAAAATTTCGTTGTCCCCTTATGAAACCATGTGGACCTTCGGGAAAATTACGATAACTTCCGAACTAATAGGAATATCGTCTAGGGCAAAAATACGTGTCGACTTAAATTTAATAAACATTATTTCTTATTCATATGGATATCGTAGGTCAATGTCTTCATATAAATACCCCCGAAAATTTGCACATTTTCCTAAAAAAAATATTTAAAGAAGCCGAATTTTTACAAGGTTATGCCACAGTCGGATAGGCATTAAAAAAACCTTTCTTCTCATATGTAAACATCATATAGTTTCTTAAAAAGAAATGGCTGAAAAATGCAAAAAAACGATTTTTTCGCCATATTTTGACCCACGTTTTGAACCCCTAAATCTCCGATATGGCCGATAAGCTGAGACACCCCAACCTTAGAATTGTCTCTTTTATATATATATTAAATTTCAGGCAAATCGGTTCAAAAGGGTTGAGATACTTCCCTTGTAAGCAATGTTGGCAATCGATACCTTTTCAATACCGTTATCCGTTTCAAAACCCTTTAAATTGAATACCGGTACCAATACCAATACCGAAACTCAGTTTTGGTATCGGATACCGGTATGCAAAAACATTTTCCTTTGGTATCGGTACGTACCGGTATTGAAACGGTTTTTCTTAAAAACCATGTTTTTTTACAAAAAAAAATTAATAGAAAGTTTGTAAATTTTTTGGTTTTTGAAAATGAAAAATCGTACTCCAAATGCCTCACCAAAGTCTCATAAAAATCAAAAAAATCTTTTGGCACCCACATCGTAAATTAAATAAAAATTTCAAAAAGCCATACCTCAACCGCGATGCGAGAGCAAAAGAAAATGATTGATTTTCACGAAATTTTTATGGATTTATATTGACTCCCAATAGAAACCTTCTGGACCCCTTTTGAATAGTATAGTTTTTTGGGGATTTTTATTTAATCCGTGATGTGGGTGTTCAAGGATTTTTTTTGATATTTACAGGACTTCGGGGAAAACATTTGGAATACTAGCAGGAGGTTTTCCACCATAGTATAGTTTTTTGAAGTGGCATAACTCGTAGAAATCGTCCATAAAAGTCCCATAATTCGCGAAAAAAAATTGTTTGCAATATTTTTGAATGTGATCTTGTCTAGACAGGGAATACCTATTTTTCCAAATAGATAACACCAACAAAAAAAACTTGGTTGCCTAGAAATAGGATGAAATATGTAATTTGTTGGGGTTTTTATTTTAACCGCGATGCGGGAGGGAAATACATTTTACGGAGTCATTTTGACACCAAATAGAAACTTATTGGAAACTTTTCAGCTCAAACAAAAGAGAAAGGTAAAAATCGATACGGCCTTATATTTATGTACTAAAGACATAGGAAAATGTCCAGCAAAAGCGGTCCAGACCTTCAAAAGTTATGAGCAAAAGACATAATTTTGGCAACGGTTTTTCGTTAATTTTCGAGATAAAAAAACACGCTAACTTTCGAAAGGCAAACCTGAGGATGCTGAAGCTTAGCATATATATTTGCCGTTCCCCTGGCCTGGTTCCTATTGAATTTCAGACAAATCGGTCTAGTGGTTCAAAAGTTATTAAGTAAACCGTGAATTTCAAATTGATTTTTCTACAAGTGAATTTAAGGTGAATTCACTTGTAGAAAAAACCGTTAAACCAACTTTAAAAAGATTTATGAGTCAGGAAAATATTTTAAAAAGTATTCTTGTCACTCACAAAAATTTTTATACTAAAACAAAAAAGACTTACACTCGAAAAAAAATTTACACTCAAAAAAATGTTAATTTTTTTTTTTTTTTTAATGACTAAAAAAAGTTTTTTACTCAAAATAATATATTTCTAATCAAAATTGTTAATTTGATTCACGTTAGAAAATTAACTATCACTTTAGAAGGGCATTGTGGAGGGTATTGATGGATTCGTCCAAGTCGAATTTAACTTTTCTACTTGTTTTTACAATTTTTTTAATTTTTATAAGTTTTTTTATATTTTTAGCATTTTTTCGATAGTACCGGTACGTACCGGTATTGACGTTTCGGTATCGGTAATACCGTAACCGATTCAACTCAAATACCGTAACCGATACCGATACCGAAATAAATAATAAAACGATACCAATACCGATATCGATACCGTTATTCGTTTCGATTGCCAACTTTGCTTGTAAGTGTTTTTGTAACTAAAAACATTTTTTACATTAAAAAAAAATTTTCGATCGAAAAAAATTTACACTCTAAAATATTTTTTTTACAAAAATGTCCAAAAAAATTTTTTTGCTTAAAATAAAATCAATCTAGACAACATTCTCATGCATTTGAGTATCCCGCCAAGTCGAGTTTTATTTTTTTCTTGTTTTTACTACATAAATATATATATTTTTTTTTAATATTCGGCTTCGGCTTCGGTTTGGCCGAATAGTGAAAATTTGGGCGAATATTCGGCTTCGGCCAAAAAAGGTTTATTCGGTCGGACACTAGTCATTAGTACCGAAATACTTATAGCTTTCTTGATTAATTCGTTTAGTATTTTTTTTGTTAGATAATGTGTTGAAAACCCGAAATAATTTTAATTCTGTTTTATATCCCAGCAAAAAATAATCTAGATTTTGGAAGCAGTGCATTCAAGAATGCACTTGTGTAAGCGAATGATTTTTGATGTTGTTGTTTTTTGATGACATTCGCTTACACAGCTGCATACCGTATGCAGTATTGTAAGGGAGAGATTTTTTTTTGGGTTACTACCTGCATACTAGAGTTGTCAATTATTCGCCTTTTAACTTTGTTCGAATAATTCAAATAATTGTTTTTGTTCTATCGATCAAACGATTAAATTTAAAAAATTATTCGATTAATCGATGAGAATAACGATTAAAAAAATTGATTATTAAAAAATATTTTTATTACACTCAAAATATTTTGTAGGCAAAACAAATGAAAAACACACTTAAAACAAGTGAATAAACAATAGAAAACCATCCCAGTAATTATTCATTTGTTTTAACAAACATCAACATTTATTTTTGACAAAATTTTTTAAAATAAATAACATTAAACATTAAATAATTACGTTTTTTCACTCTTTTTTATCAACAAATTCGAAAAAATAACCAACGAAAACATTAAAAATTAATGATAGTTCTGTTATTTTTACCAACAAATTTCCAAAAAAATAACCTACGAAAACAATAAAAATTAATGATTTCGTAGGTAATTTTTTACAATTTTTTATTGAAATATTTTTTTAAAAATTTTTAATAAAATATTTGGGGAATCGATCCCGCAATCAACTACATTCTGGCCAGACACTCTACCCATCGTGCCAAAGTCCCTTGATACAAACATGTTTTTATATTTCTATAAATAATTTTTTGATTTTTTTTTTCTACAAAAAAAAAAATGACTTGTGTAGATAAAAACTAATGATATTTCATTAAAAAATACCAACAATTTAAAAAAAAATTACTTACACAAATCATTAAAAATCAAAAGAATAATCAGTAGTTTTTACTTACAGAACAAAAATAAATGACTTTAAATATTAAATGCTAATGAAAGTCTTTATTTTTTAGTGTGTTATTTTTGAAACAAAGGACTGAAGTAGTCATTAATAAAAATTGAACATCAAACAAATGTTTTTTCTTTTAAAAACGACTAAACGGAAAACTTTTTAAATAAACTACAAACAGTTAATGACATAATTTTTTGAGTTTAAATTTAAAGTTTTTTAAGTTGGGATAGTCGGCGGGGGACGTTGGAGGAGACCTTTTCCCTTTTCACATAAATGTTTACAAATTCATTTATTACGATATTTACGCCTAAAAAACACACTTTTGTCATTATTTTGTATGATTTTCTATAAACACACCCTAAAATGTGGGCGGGCCGAAAAATATCATTTTCTAATCATCTTGGTCTAAATGTAGGTCAATGAACTTCATATGGCATAAAAATATTTAATTTGTTGAACAAATATGGAAAAAAAACATAAAAAAAATTGTTGTTTTTCTGGAAGTATTTTAGTTCTTTAAGGGGAAACATATTCCCCCCTCGTCCTACTTTGGCTCCGAACATAACCAGACTATGACCATAAGACATTATCGTGCCTAACTTCAGGAGTATAGCTCTTTTATTTTGGACTGTATCGTGCCCTCCACAGACGAACGGGCAGACGGATATCGCTTAAATGTCTTAGAATCGATCACTGAGCAATAATATATATATTTTATGGGAGGGTAAAAAAAATAATTACTCGATTAATTGACAAAAATTAATCGATTTATTCGTTATTCGAAAATCGCCATTTTTAAATTAATCGAACAAGAATTTGGTTTTGTTTGATCGATTAATCGAATTGTTCTTAATCAGTTGACAACTCTACTGCATACCGATTGCAGTAAAGTATGGCAGTGACTTCAAAAATACTACAAATATGGGGCATTTCATGTCAAATCGGACACTTTGAAACATTTTTTTTTTAGATTTTCCCAATTTGTTTACAGTTTTTAGTATCTTTCAAAAACTCCTTCGTGGTAAATTTTCAGATTTTTTTGATGACCCGTTCAAAAGATATCGAATTTTTAAAAATTGGTAGTTTGTTCCTAAAAAAAAATCCAAAAAAATTCTTAAAAGCGCTCTAGTATGAGATTTTTAAGTTTTAAAATTTAAATCTCATTTTTGAAATTGTTTGTACTCTTCGATTTTTTTGAAATTATTTTGTGTAAAACTTCTATCTATTCTACAAATTTTTTGCCTAGGAGGATCGTGGGATAACGCTTATTACTATTTTTTTAAATTTTTTGAAAAAAATTTATTGTAATTTTCCAATTTTAAAATCATTTCTACTGCTCCAATGGTGCGTCATAGAGGGGTCCTTTATAAGACCGACCCCCATTAATTTTTTTGTCTTAACGTTTCTTTGGAACAAACTAATACCCTATCTCCAATTTCTAAGGGGGCTCCCACACAAAATGACATTTTTTAAAATTTGCTCCAACCGCTCTAACTGCCCAAATAGTGGCCTTAGAGCAACAAAATGTATGACCGACCCACAATATTTTTTAGTTCAAACATTTTCTCTGAACACACCTACCCTCTATCTCTAATTGTTAAGGCGGTCCCCACACAATTATTTTTATTTTTTGTAAATTTGTTTTATTTAATCAGCTTCTACCGGTCCAATGGTGCGTCCGAGAGGGGTCAATAGTGAGACCGACCCCCATTTATTTTTACCCTCCAACATTTTTGTAAAACATACCTATGCCCTATCTCCACTCCCTAAGTAGGCTCCCATACAAATAACCGTTGAAGCAAATTTTATAAAAATGCAATTTTGAATGGAAGCCTACTTAGGGAGTGGAGATAGGGCGTAGGTATATTTTAAAAAAATGTTGTAGAGTAAAAATTAATGGGGGTCGGTCACACTAATGACCCCTCTCGGACGCACCCTTGGACCGGTAGAAGCTGATTAAGTAAAACAAATTTACAAAAAATAAAAAAAAAAAATATGGGGACCGCCTTAACAGTTAAAGATAGAGGGTAGGTGTGTTCAGAGAAAATGTTTGGACTTAAAAAATATTGTGGGTCGGTCATACATTTTGTTGCTCTAAGGGCACTATTAGGGCAGTTAGAGCGGTAGGAGAAAATTTTTAAAAATGTCGTTTTGTGTGGGAGCCCCCTTAGAAATTTGAGATAGGGTATTATTTTGTTTCAAAGAAATGTTAAGACGTAAAAATTAATGGGGGTCGGTCTTATAAATGACCCCTCTATGACGCACCATTGGAGCACTAGAAATGATTTTTAGATTGGAAAATTACAATGAATTTTTTTCAAAAAATTTTAAAAAATAGTTATAATCGTTATCACACGATCCTCCTGGGCAAAAAGTTTGTAGAATCGATAGAAGTTTTACATAAAAAAATTTCAAAAAAATCGAAGAGTACAAACATTTTCAAAAATGTGAGTTAAATTTAAAAACTTAAAAATCGCATATTAGAACGCTTTTAAGAATTTTTTGGAACTTTTTTTTAGAAAGTACTCAAAATAACAAAAATTTTGAAGAAAAAAATTTGAAATTTGGACCATTATTGAAGAAGTTATGAGTAAAAGAAGTTTTAGTAAAGGAGCAAACTACCAATTTTTAAAAATTCGATATCTTTTGAAAGGGTAATCAAAAAAATATGAAAATTTGCCACGAAGGAGTCTTCGAAGGGTACTCAAAACTGTAAACATATTGGGAAAATCTAAAAAAAAAAATTTCAAAGTGTCCGATTTGACATGGAATGCCCCATATATTATTGATCTATGATCGATTTTAAGTCATTCTATGAATGTCCGTCCGTCCGTCTGTATAAAGCACGATTTAGTCTAAAATAAAAGAGCTAGACTCCTGAAAATTGGCACGAATGTGTCTCGTGGTCATAGGCCGGTTAAGTTCGGAAATGGGTAAAATCGGATAAGGGTCAAAAAAGTTCCCCCTTACAGAACTAAAAAAACCTCAATAAAAACGCCGTTTTTACAGCTTTTTTTTTCATTTTTGTTAAACAAATGAAACCTTTTTATGTCAGCAGGAGTTAAAAGTCATACACTTAGACCACGGGGGCTACAAAATATTGTTTTTTTTTTTTTGTCCCGCCCCCTTTTGTGGGCGTGGATTAAAAAAAAACTTAAAAGTTATGAGAAAATGGTATAACTAAGTTCAAAAAGCATAATTAATAATTTAGTAAACATTTATCGCTTTGGAGAAGGTATCCCCTAGCACCCCACCCACAGAGCCACTCCCCCCCTCAAAAAAACGATTCTGATTTTTTTTATGTATTTTAACATGTTGGAGAGTATCAAAGATTCGGCACAGCCGAATTTAACATTCTCACTTGTTTTGGTATCAAGTTTGAACGGGTTAATGATACCGTAAAATCTATAAATTTCATATTTAAGTATTTACGATAAAAATATTATACAAAACTAGTAATTCTTTATTAATTTTAATACAAAAACTTTTTTTTAAGTCCATTCTTGCAAAAATCCCAATTTTTAGACTCAAAGTGGGGACATAAGATAAACATTTTAAAATATTTTTACATCGTATTCGTTAATTTAAAAAAAAAAAATTGAATCGATCGGACAGATATCGATTTATTGCTATTTATTAAAAAAAAGTATATTTTTTTCCCCCTTGACCCCATTATGGACCTTAAGACAATATTTCATTTGAAATTTATTTGAGCCAAATCCGAATAATCTTTACCGGTGGGGCACTTCGACCAAAGTTTTGTATTTTTAAAAAACTATAGCCAAAAATGCTAAACTTGGATAAAACGTCGCCACTGTTTAAAATGATTAAATTTGCTTCTGAAACTGAAATTTATACTAAAGTGTGCAGTAGGTGGCAATCGAAACGAATAACGGTATCGATATCGGTATTGGTATCGTTTTATTATTTATTTCGGTATCGGTATCGGTTACGGTATTTGAGTTGAATCGGTTACGGTATTACCGATACCGAAACGTCAATACCGGTACGTACCGGTATTATCGAAAAAATGCTAAAAATTTAAAAAAACTTATAAAAATTAAAAAAATTGTAAAAACAAGTAGAAAAGTTAAATTCGACTTGGACGAATCCATCAATACCCTCCACAATGCCCTTCTAAAGTGATAGTTAATTTTCTAACGTGAATCAAATTAACAATTTTGATTAGAAATATATTATTTTGAGTAAAAAACTTTTTTTAGTCATTAAAAAAAAAAAAAAATTAACATTTTTTTGAGTGTAAATTTTTTTTCGAGTGTAAGTCTTTTTTGTTTTAGTATAAAAATTTTTGTGAGTGACAAGAATACTTTTTAAAATATTTTTCTGACTCATAAATTTTTTTAAAGTTGGTTTAACGGTGGAATGCCCCTTATATTTTTTTACTGAATGGGTAATTTTTTTTTGTTTTTTTATTGATAAAACCAACATTTCCTTAAAGTCCGATAACTTCCCCCCGCAATTCTTGAAAAGTTACCTAACGGATATCCGCCATTTTTTTAATTTTTCTTCTCCAAGGTGTTCCTAATGTATTCTGAATAATAAAATTTTAAATTTTAAAAAAATGTGTTTTGAGAACCCCCCAAAATCATTCCATTTTTTTTTGGTATCAAGTTTGAACGGGTTAATGATACCGTAAAACCTATAAATTTCATATTTAAGTATTTACGATAAAAATATTATACAAAACTAGTAATTCTTTATTAATTTTAATACAAAAACTTTTTTTTAAGTCCATTCTTGCAAAAATCCCAATTTTTAGACTCAAAGTGGGGACATAAGATAAACATTTTAAAATATTTTTACATCGTATTCGTTAATTTAAAAAAAAAAAATTGAATCGATCGGACAGATATCGATTTATTGCTATTTATTAAAAAAAAGTCTATTTTTTTTCCCCCTTGACCCCATTATGGACCTTAAGACAATATTTCATTTGAAATTTATTTGAGCAAAATCCGAATAATCTTTACCGGTGGGGCACTTCGACCAAAGTTTTGTATTTTTAAAAAACTGTAGCCAAAAATTCAAAACTTTGATTAAACGTCGCCACGGTTTAAAATGATTAAATTTGCTTCTGAAACTGAAATTTATACTAAAGTGTGCAGTAAGCCCTATGAAATGGTCAAGAAAAAAATGTTTGAGATTTTTTTTTAAAGTTTCTTTAAAAAATGTCTAGTTTTGAAAATTTGGCGATACTTTGAAAACCGATTTATCGATTTTAGATTTTTTTTTTATTTTTTAACCAAGGTTGGCAATCGAAACGAATAACGGTATCGATATCGGTATTGGTATCGTTTTATTATTTATTTCGGTATCGGTATCGGTTACGGTATTTGAGTTGAATCGGTTACGGTATTACCGATACCGAAACGTCAATACCGGTACGTACCGGTATTATCGAAAAAATGCTAAAAATATAAAAAAACTTATAAAAATTAAAAAAATTGTAAAAACAAGTAGAAAAGTTAAATTCGACTTGGACGAATCCATCAATACCCTCCACAATGCCCTTCTAAAGTGATAGTTAATTTTCTAACGTGAATCAAATTAACAATTTTGATTAGAAATATATTATTTTGAGTAAAAAACTTTTTTTAGTCATTAAAAAAAAAAAAAAAAATTAACATTTTTTTGAGTGTAAATTTTTTTTCGAGTGTAAGTCTTTTTTGTTTTAGTATAAAAATTTTTGTGAGTGACAAGAATACTTTTTAAAATATTTTCCTGACTCATAAATTTTTTTAAAGTTGGTTTAACGGTTTTTTCTACAAGTGAATTTAAGGTGAAACCAATCTGAAATTCACGGTTTTCTTAATAACTTTTGAACCACTAGACCGATTTGTCTGAACCTCAATAGGAACCAGGCCAGGGGAACGGCAAATATATATGCTAAGCTTCAGCATTCTCAGGTTTGCCTTTCGAAAGTTAGCGTGTTTTTTTATCTCGAAAATTAACGAAAAACCGTTGCCAAAATTATGTCTTTTGCTCATAACTTTTGAAGGTCTGGACCGCTTTTGCTGGACATTTTCCTATATCTTTAGTACATAAATATAAGGCCGTATCGATTTTTACCTTTCTCTTTTGTTTGAGCTGAAAAGTGTCCAATAAGTTTCTATTTGGTGTCAAAATGACTCCGTAAAATGTATTTCCCTCCCGCATCGCGGTTAAAATAAAAACCCCAACAAATTACATATTTCATCCTATTTCTAGTTTTTTTTGTTGGTGTTATCTATTTGGAAAAATAGGTATTCCCTGTCTAGACAAGATCACATTCAAAATATTGCAAACAATTTTTTTTCGCGAATTATGGGACTTTTATGGACGATTTCTACGAGTTATGCCACTTCAAAAAACTATACTATGGTGGAAACCTCCTGCTAGTATTCCAAATGCTTTCCCCGAAGTCCTGTAAATATCAAAAAAAAATCCTTGAACACCCACATCACGGATTAAATAAAAATCCCCAAAAAACTATACTATTCAAAAGGGGTCCAGAAGGTTTCTATTGGGAGTCAATATAAATCCATAAAAATTTCGTGAAAATCAATCATTTTCTTTTGCTCTCGCATCGCGGTTGAGGTAATGCTTTTTGAAATTTTTATTTAATTTACGATGTGGGTGCCAAACGATTTTTTTGATTTTTATGAGACTTTGGTGAGGCATTTGGAGTACGATTTTTCATTTTCAAAAACCAAAAAATTTACAAACTTTCTATTAATTTTTTTTTTGGTAAAAAAACATGGTTTTTAAGAAAAACCGTTTCAATACCGGTACGTACCCATACCGAAGGAAAAGGTTTTTGGATACCGGTATCCGATACCAAAACTGAGTTTCGGTATTGGTATTGGTACCGGTATTCAATTTAAAGGGTTTTGAAACGGATAACGGTATTGAAAAGGTATCGATTGCCAACATTGTTTTTAACACATTTGCTAAAAAATTAAGTGATCGAGAAAATCTAAATTTTCATTTGAAAACCACTGCATTTTTTGGTGTAGCACAGTGTTATTTAGGCCCAAATACTTAATATCCAGTTAATTGGGTTTCGAAAACTTCTGTCAAAATTTGTATATTAAAATTAAATTTTACAAAGAGTTATTTTCTTTCTAAAGAACATTGAGTGATTAAACCTAAAAATTTTAATTTTAAAATTTCCAAAACATTTATGAAATTTAATATAGTTTTTTATTTTAAAAACTTTTTTTTAACATATTAAAAGTAAGATTACCTCAGAATAGTACAATATAATATGGCTTAAATGAAGCTTTTATAAAAATATAAATTAATAAAGTAGTTGAAAAAAAAAATAAAAAACATATTCATAGAGTACTTCTTTTCCATTAAAATAATAAAAAAACAAATTTTAAAATAATTTTTATAACATTTTTTCCAACTCTATTCATGGATGTACTATGTAGTTTGCATATTAAATGTTGTTTTAATGTACATATATTTTTTTATTATGTAATTTTATATAATTTTTTGTATATAGTGAATGTATTTATGTATGTATAAATGTACGAGTATGTATTTTTGTATATTAAATTATTTTATTGCATTTACCATTTTACGTTTTGCATTTGTAAATACATTTTCATCACATAAATTAGTTTAAATGAATTAATATTTATGTTTTTTTCTTTTTGTGGAAATACATTTTAAACATTCTCATTAGGATGGCTAAAAAATTTTGTGGTAATGTCTCCGAAAAAAAATGTGCTTCCCATATTTAATTGTGACAATTTTTATGCAATTGTATTAACTTAATTTTTGTTGTATCAACTAAATTTCAGATGGAAATTAGCCATTTTGTTTTCTGGGTGTGAGGGAAATGAGGGCATGATTTAAAATGGTTGTTCCAAAAACAGGGGACTGCAGCGTATGTTAGGGGACATAATTAATTAATGTTTATAAATTAATTACTTATGTATGTTTTCACTTAAGGGGAGTTTAAACGAAAACAACAGCCTTAATGTGAGCAAGTTTTAAACAGCTATAAAAAATAAATAAACACGCAGTATTTCTTAATTCCATTTTTGTTATTAGAAAGTTGAACTATTTTAATTTTTTTAAATTTTATAACACAAAATTTGGTTTAAAAAAATGGCCACGGTAAGTTCTTAAGAATTAAATATTCTACAAATCAAAAAAAAATTCACCAAAATAGATTTCGCTGTAAAATATCAACCGATTTTTTCCTTTAAAAATCACTCTAACATTGAGTGGCAACCCTAGCAATTCTAGCTGATCAAATTTTGTATTATAAAATTTTAAATGAGTAAATTAAATCTAATGTAGGTTTATTTGAGTGATATTTAGGCTGACCATACCTACTGATTTGATCAGTACATGTACTGATTTTTGATCACGTGTACTGATCAAAGAACGTTGTACTGATTTGTACTGATTTTTTGAAATATGTACTGATTGTACTGATTTTTTAACATTTAAACATAAAAAAGAATTTTATCCGAAAATTCGATACAAAAATATAAATTTCCATAAAATAACTGAAGTCTGACAATGAGATAATTTGAATTATTTCCAAGGAGATAAGAGTTCCTGAATCAAGAGGAAAATGTATCTGAACATGAAATTATTTAGATCTTCATAAATTTATATGAAAAGGCTCACAGAGTTTTAGAGGTTTTCGATAACGAAAACTTTAAGAGATGATGAATTTTTTGCATGAATCCAAATGATTCTCAGAGGTTCGGTGAGAAAATGACATCAGAATTTATTGGAAAAAGCGCTCAGTATATCAGGGCTAATTAAACATGTGCTTATTAGCTGGGAAGTTTCTAAAAGAAAAATTTATCAAAACTTAAGGAAAAGTGTCCTCAGAGTCTGAGGAATTTTCTTTTTCTCAAAACATATGGGTTTTTGTTTTATTTTCTGCACTGAAGTCAACTAAATTTTCTGTAAAATAACGAAAACAGTTTATGGCAGTAGTTTTTTAATAGTTGCTTTTAAGTGAAATACTACTTATTGAACTCAAGTTTGTTAGTTTAACCTAAATTTTTTGAGTGCTATAAAAAAAGAGTCTTCTGAGAGTTATTTCTAAAAAAAAAAAGTTTGTACTGATTTGAGTTTAGAAAAAAATGGTCACCCTACTGATATTGCATGAATTTTTGTCAAATAAAGGTATAGTATACTTTAAATATTATGAATAACCCCCTAAAAATATTACAATAATTTATCTTTCAAATATAAAACAGAATTGAATAATATTGCGTGTTTATTTTTTTATAGCTGTTTAAAAATTGCTCACATTAAGGCTGTTTTTTTGTTTAAACCCCCCTTAAATAATAAAATTTTATTATAATTTATATATTTTTTTAAACACGCTTACAAAATTGGGCAGGCCAGAAAAGAATAACATTTTGTAATTCCCTGGGACCAAGTGCAGTACCTTGAAAATCTTCTGACAAAAAAAAATCATTTATTTATCGAAAATACAAAAATTTGTAAAACATGGCGTTTTTAAAAGGACGCCACCTCAGTGTGACTATATAAGCTAACGATTAACAAAAAAGAAATTAAGAATTTCTGTTATTATTTTCTTAAAACCAAACAGGTTTGCAACTTCGATTTGTATCTTGGATAATAACTCACCTGCTGGTGATGGTGAATAAAGCGTAACATAATTATTTTTCAACAAAAATAAAAAATTTTTCATAATTTTTTTTTATCAAATTTTCTTTTTTCATATTTTTTTTATCAAAAAAATTTTTTTAATCATTTGTTTCCATCAATTTTTTTATCAACAATTTTTTTTTTTTCATAAAGAAATTTTTTTTTCAGCAAATTTTTTTTTCAAACAAATTTTTTTTTCCTAACATTTTTTTTTTTTTCATAAAAAAATTTTTTTTCATGAATTTTTTCTTTCATCAATCAATATATTTTTATACACTCCACTCTAGTAATAGAGGGTATATATAAGTTTGTCATTCCGTTTGTAACACCTCGAAATATTGGTCTAGGACCCCATAAATTCTATATATATTCATTATCCTTGATCGATTTTAAGACGATCTGGCGATGTCCGTCCGTCCGTCCGTCTGTCCGTCAGTCTGTCTGTTGAAAACACGCTAACTTTTGAAAGACTTTACGGTGGCTCCTGAAGTTTGGCATATATGTTGGACATTTATCTGGTCAGGTTGATATTGCAATCCAGGGAAATTTGTCCAGTGGTTCAAAAGTTATGAGCAAAAGACTGAATTTCGGCACGGGTTTTTCGTGAATTTATGAGTTAAAAAACCACGCTAACTTTCGAAAGCCAATTCTGAGGATGCTGAAGCTTGGCGTATATATTTCTCGATCCTCTGGCCTAGTTCGTGTTGAATTTCAACTAAATCGGTTCAGTGGTTCAAAAGTTATTAGTAAAACCGTGAACTGCAGATTAGCTTCACCTTAAATTCACGTGTTGAAAACCCGTTAAACCTGTTTTAAAAACATTGGTAAGTCACAAAAATATTTTACAAAGTATTTTTGTCACTCAAAAAATTTTTACACAAAAAAAAAACCAAATACACTCGAAAAAAAGTTTACACTCAAAAAAAAAAATTTGCACTAAAAATTTAGTAAATTTTTTTTTTTTTTTTAAATTAGTTAGAAAAAAGTTTTTTACACAAAATAAAATATTTGTAATCAAAAATTTTATTTTTTGCATGTTAAAAAATTTACTATCACTTAAAAATGACATTGTATTGGGTATTCAGAGATTCGGCCAAGTCGAATTTAACTTTTCTACTTGTTTTTCATCAAATTTCTTTTTCATCGAAAATTTTTTTTCTTCATCAAAAACATTTTTTCATATTTTTTTTTTCACCAATAATACAAAATTGTATTATTTTAGACTGCGTCGGTCTTATTCAGACGGACGGACCAACATTTTGGTCTTTTAACCTAAAATTGTCCTAAAACATAAAGTGCTAGGGAATTTCTTAAAACTGGTTTACGTTCATTTTAAAAAAAACTGAGAATATACGAAATAAATGAAAAAATGCTTTGAAAAAAATCAAAATTTTTCTAGTCATAAAAAAAATCCCACGGGAAAAATTTGCTGTTGAAAAGAATTCTTGAATTCTTTTCATTTCGGTATCCAAGTCGGTTTATATATGTCAACTAGCAGCCAAGTTAAAGCATTTCGTATTTTTAGGTTTTTTAGCAATATGGCTAAATTTCAGTTTATACCTTTAAAACCTCTAAAACCGCTGAAATGCATTACAAAACATCTCAACGCATATCTGTGAAATATTTTGGTAGCAATCACCATTTCAACACACAGACAAACGGACAACGCCAGCAATTCTTATGTTTTTTTTTTTTTGCATTTTGTAGTAAAAAAAATTATTAAAAATAATTTAAGAAAAACTAAAATTTTAATAATAATAAAAGTCCCGAAAAAAGTTGTTGAACATTTTTTTGCCAATTTTTTTTTGCGATGCTTTTTGGAAAAAAAAGTAAATCTCGAAAAAAAAAATTAAATTTTCTAAATTACGGACACAATTTTATTTTTGTTGCCTCTTGGAGTAGAGAATTTTATTACTGCTAGAATTGTTATAAAAAATGTTTAGCTTTTTTTTAGTGTGAGGGAAAAAAATTTAGAAATGGAGTCGATTTTAGCCCCATTCCCGAATGTTTTTCCATTAAAAAAAACGTTTAAACAAAAAAAAATTTCAAAACTCAATTTATGTACGTTAAATAGCAGCGGGTTGCTGCAAAATATAAGGTTGACTTAAATTTGTTTTTTCTCATTTGTTTTATGTCAATTACAGGTGACAATACATTTCACAGAAAATAATGAATGTATACAAAAAACAGAGTTAGTTTAAAACTTTTGATATAATCTAAACGTTGATTGATTTTATTTTCACATATGAGGCATTCCACACCAAATGTCCAGCGAAAAAAAAACATGTGTACCGTAAACTTCTGAATAGGTGGTAGTGATAGCCCTATATGGAACTTAGAAAATTGCGTTTTTGGTTTTTCTAATTTTCAAAAACTGGGCTTAGAAGGCATGGTCAAATATTGGAAAAATGGTCAAATTTGTGGCGAGTTACCTTGATTAAATATTTATCACATTAAAACGGAATGCACCACAATCTCAAAAATTTACAGTCTTGTAAAGTTTTGTATGGGCTATCGATTAAAAATTTTTTTTTTGGAAAATTTCAGAACCCGTTCTGAAATTTTCCATTTTTTAAAAAAGTCAATTTATCAAAAATCCGGCCACTTTTTTTTTCTTTTTTTTTAATTTTTTTTTTTTTTTAAGTTTAGATGTTTGTCCATCTACACAAAAAAAATCAGAAAAACATTTGAATTTTAAATTTCATAATAATTTTGTAATTTGCTTGTATTTCTTTGTTTTAACTTTGCGAATGAGTAATATCAATTGCATAAATATTACTCATTCGCAACGTTAAAACAAAGAAATACAAGCATATTACAAAATTGTTATGAAATTTAAAATTCAAATGCGATTTTCTCGAAAAAAAACAAATGTTTTTCTGATTTTTTTTTTGTGTGGATGGACAAACATCTAAACTTAAAAAAAAAATTTTAAAAAATAGAAAAAAAAAGTGGCCGAATTTTTGATATTTTGACTTTTTTAAAAAATGGAATTTTCAGAACGGGTTCTGAAAATTTTCAAAAAAAAAATTTATTCGATAGCCCATACAAAACTATATAAGAATGAAAATTTTAAAGATTGTGGTGCATTCCGTTTTAATGTGATAAATATTTAATCAAGGCAACTCGATACAAATTTTACCATTTTTCCGATATTTGACCACGCTTCCTAAGCCCAGTTTTTGAAAAATTGAAAAACCAAAAACGCAATTTTCTAAGTTCCATATAGGGCTATCCATACAAGATATTCAGAAGTTTACGGTACACGTGTTTTTTTTCGCTGGACATTTGGTGTGGAATGCTTCATATATACACTCAAATTAAAAACTCTGTTAAATTAAATTAACAATTAAACTTGGTGATTTTACACTAAAAAAAAACGTGGGTATTCAATACTGAAAGTTTAACTACCCGAGTAAAAAGGAATTTATATAAATGTATATTGTTTTATATGTTTTCATAAAACCATATACAACTATATGAGTCAACGTATAAAATTATATCTCACTTTGAAATTTTCCAATTTTTTTAAATGATGTCATATAAAATCATATCTAATTATATTGTTCATAATATATTAATATAAATGGTAGATGTAATCATACGTTGCACATAAAACTTAATCCGATTTCATACATTATTATACGTGACTTTATATCTAATTATGTATCGGACTTTACTAAACAAAAAATCCAGTATCAATTTATGTATAATTATATATGACTAATATAATACCATTAAAAACTATATATGGTTCCATACTAAAAAAATTTCCAACAAAAATAATAGATATAATTATATGTGTCTTAAACGATAACATATCTGTGTTTGTATGGTACTATATATACGAAAATTTCGTCTAAACTCAATATATATTTATAAATGGTCGCATATGTAATGGAATATATATTTTGATATAATCATGTATAAAAAAAATATTTTTTTGACCAAACAACTAGCCATATATAATTATATATGCCAGTATTTCAAAATTTATTTTTGTGTGTCAACATATATGGTTATATAAAACTTTTTATTGTATCATATAAGATTACATATGATTTTTGGGAACCCGAGTTCGATTCCCGGCCCAGTCGAGAAAAAAAAGTTTTTTTTTTATTTTTTTTAAATAGAAAACACTTTTTTATTGCGTTTAATTTTTTTAGAACTAAAAAATTTTAATTTTTGGAATTTTTGCAATCATTTTAAAAAAATTATTTTTCTTTTATACAGTTATATATAACTATATTTGATTTATTATAAAATTATCTATAATTTTTGGGAACCCGAGTTCGATTCCAGAAAAAAAATATATTTTTTTTATTTTTTTTTAAATAGAAAACACTTTTTTATGGCATTTATTTTTTTTTAGAACTAAACATTTTTCTTTTTTCGAATTTTTGCAATCATTTTTAAAAAATTATATTGCTGTTATATAGTTATATATATCTATATTTAATTTATTATAAAATTATCTATCATTTTTGGGAACCCGAGTTCGATTCCAGAAAAAAATGTATTTTTTTATTTTTTTTTAAATAGAAAACACTTTTTTATTGCATTTGTTTTTTTAGAACTTAAAAAATTTTACTTTTTGAATTTTTGCAATCATTCTTAAAAATTTATATTGCATTTATATAGTTAATAATAGCTATATTTGGTTTAAATTATCAAATTATCAATGATTTTTGGAACCTGATCTCAAATCTAATTCTGATTTCCTGATTCCATGAAAAATTTCAAACTTATAAGCCAAAGTCTTATTTCACTTTGGAAGCCTATGACTTGGAAATAAGGCATATCGATACATTAAAATAATTGTTTAAGCTTACCATGGAAGCCCCTAATAGCGCTGTACGTCATTTCATTTTTTTTTTTTTTTTTTTTAATTTTATCAAAAATTTTCTAAGTCTTTTTGAAAATTGTGTACAAGTGAATAACATATTTAATTGGATGTAATCATATATTACTATATGTTAGATGAATTTGATATAATTAGATACGATCAATTTATTTAAAACTAAGTCTTTTAAAGTTGTTATTTCCCGAGTAAAAAGGAATTTATATTAATGTATATTATTTTATATGTTTTCATAAAACCATATACAACTATATGAGTCAAAGTATAAAATTATATCTCACTTTGAAATTTTCCAATTTTTTTAAATGATGTCATATAAAATCATATCTAATTATATTGTTCATAATATATTAATATAAATGGTAGATGTAATCATACGTTGCACATAAAACTTAATCCGATTTCATACATTATTATACGTGACTTTATATCTAATTATGTATCGGACTTTACTAAACAAAAAATCCAGTATCAATTTATGTATAATTATATATGACTAATATAATACCATTAAAAACTATATATGGTTCCATACTAAAAAAATTTCCAACAAAAATAATAGATATAATTATATGTGTCTTAAACGATAACATATCTGTGTTTGTATGGTTCTATATATACGCAAATTTCGTTTAAACTCAATATATATTTATAAATGGTCGCATATGTTATGGAATATATATTTTGATATAATCATGTATAAAAAAAATATTTTTTTGACCAAACAACTAGCCATATATAATTATATATGCCAGCATTTCAAAATTAATTTTTGTGTGTCAACATATATGGTTATACAAAACTTTTTATTGGATCATATAAGATTACATATGATTTTTGGGAACCCGAGTTCGATTCCCGGCCCAGTCGAGAAAAAAAAAGTTTTTTTTTTATTTTTTTTAAATAGAAAACACTTTTTTATTGCGTTTAGTTTTTTTAGAACTAAAAAATTTCAATTTTGGAATTTTTGCAATCATTTTTAAAAAATTATTTTTCTTTTATATAGTTATATATAACTATATTTGATTTATTATAAAATTATCTATCATTTTTGGGAACCCGAGTTCGATTCCAGAAAAAAAATATATTTTTTTTATTTTTTTTTAAATAGAAAACACTTTTTTATTGCATTTATTTTTTTAGAACTAAAAATTTTTCTTTTTTTGAATTTTTGCAGTCATTTTTAAAAAAATATATTGCTTTTATATAGTTATATATAACAATATTTAATTTATTATAAAATTATCTATCATTTTTGGGAACCCGAGTTCGATTCCAGAAAAAAATATATTTTTTTATTTTTTTTTAAATAGAAAACACTTTTTTATTGCATTTGTTTTTTTAGAACTTACAAAATTTTCCTTTTTGAATTTTTGCAATCATTTTTAAAAATTTATATTGCATTTATATAGTTAATAATAGCTATATTTGGTTTAAATTATCAAATTATCAATGATTTTTGGAGCCCGATCTCAAATATAATTCTTATTTCCTGATTCCATGAAAATTTTCAAACTTATAAGCCAAAGTCTTATTTCACTTTGGAAGCCTATGACTGGGAAATAATGCATACTGCTACATTAAAATTATTGTTGAAGCTTACCATGGAAGCCCCTAATAGCGCTGTACGTTATTCCAATTTTTTTTTTTTTTTTGCAAATTTTATAAAAAATTTCTTTTTGAAAATTGTGTAAAAGTGAATAACATATTTAATTGGATGTAATCATATATTACTATATGTTAGATCAATTTGATATAATTTGATACGATCAATTTATTTAAAACTAAGTCTTTTAAAGTTGTTATTTGCTAACAACGTCCGCTGGTCTAGAGGGTAGAGATTGCGATTACAAAACTGAAGACTTGTGGTTCTAATCCCCGTCCGTTCGAAGTTTTTTTTTTTTTTATTTATTTTCAGTTTGACATTATTATATCTAAAAATAAATCTAAAAACAGAAACATTTTTTTGGATGAAAATGTATCCAATAATTTTTTTATAAAATCAAGATATCAGATATTATAAGATAACTTTGGCGCGGCCAAATTTCGGATGAAATTGCATTATATAATATCCAATTTAATACAAAATCATGATATTGGATATTTTAAGATAACTTTGGTGCGGCCAATTTCCGGATGAAATTATATCATATCATATAATATTTAATACAAAATCATGATAATAGATAATTTGGGATAACTTTGGCGCGGCCAATTTCCGGATGAAATCACATACAATCAAATATTAAACTGTAACTTCATATATTATAAGATGTTATGAGATAACTTTGGCGCGGCCAATTTTCGGATGAAATTTAGCAAAATCAGATCCAATAAATTACCCGAGTAAAAATAATTTAATATGATCTTATATACTTTTATATAGTCATATTATTTCATATATGATCATGTGTGACACTTTGTCTTGCGATATAAATTTATATAATAAATTTTGATGTGCGATTTTTTTAAGATATCGCCATACATAATTATATGTTGTAACATCTGGTCCCATGCATCATTCCAAATTTCTAAGTGTTTTATATAAAATTTTATATGCCTTTATTATTTTTTAATTTTTATAAGTTTTTTCCAAGAACATATTTTTATCGCAAATATTTGCAACGTGTTTTTTATAAAATTTCATATGACTTCATATTTTTTTATTTTTCTAAGATTTTTGCAAGCACCACTTTTTTATCACGAATATTTTCTAAGTGTTTTATATAAAATTTTATATGACTCCATCTTTAAAATTTTTTCTAAGTTTTTTTTAAGGAACATTTTTTTTATCGCAAATATTTTCTAAGTGTTTTATATAAAATTATATATGACTCCATCTTTTAAAATTTTTCTAAGTTTTTATAAGGACAAAGTTTTTATGAGAATATTTTCTAAGTGGTTTATATAAAATTTAACATGTCTCCATTTTTTTGAAATTTTTCTAAGTTTTTTTCAAGAACAATTAATTTTTATTATTTTAATTTTTCAACTTTTTATTAAAAACTAAAAAAACATCCGATTTATAAAATTGTATAAATTTTAATATAATTGGATATAATTTTATATCATTGGATTAGACCAAAACTCGTATCAAAGTCGATATAAAGTTATATAAACTGATATTATTAGATAATATTCGATCAAATCTTATGAAACCATTTTTCGTATAAGATTATATCAAAATAGACACGAACCCATATTAAATTATATATTGCGTCATATCATTTTTTTTTACTCGGGTATATATAATTTTATAAGATAACATGTTTTACCATACAATTTTTTTTTACTCGGGTTGCTAACAACGTCCGCTGGTCTAGAGGGTAGAGATTGCGATTACAAAACGGAAGACTTGTGGTTCTAATCCCCGTCCGTTCGAAGTTTTTTTCTTTTTATTTATTTTCAGTTTGACATTATTATATCTAAAAATAAATCTAAAAACAGAAACATTTTTTGGATAAAAATGTATCCAATAATTTTTTTATAAAATCAAGATATCAGATATTATAAGATAACTTTGGCGCGGCCAAATTTCGGATGAAATTACATTATATAATATCCAATTTAATATAAAATCATGATATTGGATATTTTAAGATAACTTTGGCGCGGCCAATTTCCGGATGAAATTTCATCATATCATATCATATTTAATACAAAATCATGATAATAGATAATTTGGGATAACTTTGGCGCGGCCAATTTCCGGATGAAATCGCATACAATCAAATATTAAACTGTAACTTCATATATTATAAGATGTTATGAGATAACTTTGGCGCGGCCAATTTTCGGATGAAATTTAGCAAAATCAGATCCAATAAATTATATATAATTTTATAAGATAACATGTTTTACCATACAATTTTTTTTTACTCGGGTAATGAACTAATTTTTTAGTCCAAAATGATCTAGTGCAGGCGTTGGCAATCGATACTAAAATTTGTTACTAATATTATTCAAAACCAGTTAAAAGTACTAATTTTAGTATTTTGAAGATACTAAAAAACTACTATACTACTGGTAATTAGTAACTTATTAATAGATTTTGGTACCAAATCACTTACTAATACTTTTACTGGAGAATAATTTTGAGTGTAATACGCATTCAACATTTTAAGTCCCATTTCAAACAAGAGCTCTGTAGGGTGAAGTAAAGGCAATACATATGGTAAGCGGTAGGAAAAAAATAATGAATATTTTGACCTTTTTTTTTTGCTATTGCACTCAAAGAACTGTACAACAGTTTGTCATAAAAGTTCGTCCAATGAAACTTTTTAATGAAGTTTTCATAAATATTATAAAAATTTTCCAAAATATAATGAAATGTTTCATAAATACTATGAATATTTATGTGAACATTTCATAAATATAATGAAACAGTTTCATTACACTTCTTTTTTAATGAGTTTCATTATATTAATGAAGCTTTTTCTTTGTGTGTGTACATAAACATTACCATTTTTAAGTTTTTGCTGGAATTACATACATATTTTTTTCAAATAAATAAAATTCAAACAACTGTTTAAAAATATAAAATATACTCGTGTTTATAAATGTCGTAAATTTATGTTTAAATTTCTATAGAATTGCATGCCATAATATAAATTTAGATTTAAAATTTTTCTAATTTATTAAATTTTTAGTTAGAAATTGAATTTTAATTTGCAATATTTATTATATTTTCAGTATCTTTTTTTCTCTATTATTTGAAATTTTATTTAAATTTATTCACACACACTTTCCCCAAACAACAACAACAACAACAAAATGTATACTACATAATAAAAATACAACAATAATTTCCAGTAGTGTTTAATAGAAATAGGAAAGAATACATAAAACATAAATTAGTTATAATTTCATTAAAAAATTATACAATTAAAAAGTATTTATATAAAAATAATAGAAACCAATTTACTGCTACAATTTAATTAAGTAAATTTTGAAAAAAAAAAAAACGATTTTTTTTTTAAACGGTTGTTGAACATGTTATTTTGAAACCACTTTTATAATACAAATTCAAATACAAATTATTTAACGGATCCAGAATTGGTTCTAAAATAAGAAGAGGCATGATTGTGGCAATCAAAATTTAAAAGTGTCAAATCTTAGTGACCCTGCAGGAAAAGTGTGTCTCTCAACACGAAATCATCTATCATGTAACTGGTGAAAACGGGACATATCGCTAAAATGTCTACCAGGTGACAGATGAAAACTGGAATTATCACTAAATTGTTTCAAAAAAACTTATCCCGTGACCGGAGACAGTAGGACAAAACCAAATTTTCCAATTTTTACCAAGTCACGAACAAAATTTAAAAATTGATTAAAGGTGGAAGTACATAGGAACAAACTTGCTTTGCGTCCGGTTGTCAAAAAGTTAAACCTGAATAAATGAATGAAGCAAGTTACAATACAAAAGTTCAAAACGCATAGAACTCAAAAAATTTTAAAAATATTCACCACTCTTTGCGTCCTGAAAATTTTTTTGACAATTCTCTTTTTTGTATTTTCTTTTTAAAATAAACAATATTTTTTTATAAATTTCGACAAAATTTAAATAGAAAAATAAAAAAATATAATTACTAGGAATAAAAAAATTTAATATAAGTGCAAAAAAGTAAATAAATAGCGAAATATTTATGCAGACTGCCGCATTTAACGCAGTTACTATGTAACTTGGATTTTTTAACGCATAGTAAGTACAAAGAGGTGAAAACGGATCGGACGCAACGCAGTCCTATGTACTTCCACCTTAAGTCCCAGACACATTTTTTATGTTTTGTAGTAAAAAATTTTGAAAAATTTTCCAAATCCCGAAAACTGTTTTAAAATTTTTAAAGTCCTTACTGGACATACAATTTGTTTGAACTTTTTTGGCGTTTTGGTGTATTTTTAAACAAAAAAAAAAATTTTGAAATTTTTGAAAAGTCTCGTTCACAAAAATGGTGGCAGTTTTTTTTTTTGAGCTTTTGAGTAAAAAATTCATTAAAGGGATTAGCACTTGGTCCACTCCCTTAGGGGGATCCCATACAAAGATAACATTTTTATAAAACTGCTCCTGCCACTCTAACTGTCCCAATGGTGCCCCTAGAGGAGTCAAATGTATGACCGCCACAACATTTTTTCAATTTTTTATACCCTCCACTCTAGTGATAGAGGGTATATATAAGTTTTTCATTCCGTTTGTAACACCTCGAAATATTGATCTAGGACCCCATAAAGTATACACTCAAAATATTTTGTAGGCAAAAACAAAAGAAAAACACACTTAAAACCAGTGAATAAACAATTGAAAACCATCCCAGTAATTATTCATTTGTTTTAAAAACATCAACATTTATTTTTTACTGTTGGCAAACTTTTCTAAAATAAATAACACTAAACATTATAAAATTACGGTTTTTTCATTCTTTTTTACCAACAAATTCGAAAAAAATAACCTACGAAAACATTAAAAATTAATGATAGTTCTGTTATTTTTACCAACAAATTACAAAAAAATAACCTACCAAAACATTAAAAATTAATGATTTCGTAGGTTATTTTATACAATTTTCTATTGAAATATTTTTTTAAAATTTTTTAATAAAATTTTGGGGAATCGATCCCGCAATCAACTACATTCTGGCCAGCATGCGCGGGTACAAGGGGGGGGGGAAAAAGGGGAAATTTCCCCCCCCGGGACCAAATTTTAAAAAGAAAAAAAAGAAAAGAAGGAAAAAAAAGAAAAGAAAAGAAAGAAAAGAAAGAAAGAAAAAAAGAAAAAAGAAAGACAAAGGAAAAGAAGAAAAAAGAAAAGAAGAAAGATCGAAATTTTCTAAAAAATTTTCCAAATGAAAAAAATTTTGAAATCCGAAAATTTTTCGTAGAGAAAAATTTGAAAATTTTTAAAGCAAAAAATCTAAAAAGTTTTATAGGGAAAATCTGAAAATTTTTAAAGGAAAAATTTGACTAAATCTGAAAATTGTTTGGAAAAAATTTCTGTCAATCTAGAAGTTCTTGTTATGAAGAGAAATTTTCTTTGGGAAAAATTAGACTTTTCCTATAGGAAAAATGTATCAGAATCTGAGTCTTTCTATAGAAAAAAATCTGCGACTTTTTCTGTAGGAAAGATCTCTCTGAATCTGAGACTTTTTTCTAAAATGTCTCAGAATCTAAGAATTTTTTCTAAAATGTCTCAGATCCTCTGAATTTCAGACTTATTTTATAGGAAAAAGTCTTAGAATCTGAGACTTTATATTGGAAAGGGTCTCAGAATCTCAGACTTTTTCGATAGAAAAAAAGCCTCAGAGTCTGAGAGAATTTTTCTATAGGAGAAATGTTTCAGAGTCTGAGACTTTTGCTATTAAAAAAAGTTCTCAGGATCTAAAAATTGTTCTATACGAAGCAAATCTAACAATTTTAAAGCTTTTTTTATGTGAAAAATATTCCAAAAATGATTAAGAGTATTTTTTTTCTATAGTAAAAAATTTAAGAATCTGAGCCTTTTTCTTCACAGAAAGAATTTGAAACGGATTTCAATCAACAAAAACGCGGGTTCAATAAATTTTTTTATTGAAATTCCTCCAGTAAAGAAAATTGTTATACAAATCATCAAATTGTATTTTTTCAATCGAAAATTTTATAAAATTTAATCAATATTTTTATTTATAGTCATAGCCCAGGAAAATAAGGAGTCATCTGCGGAAAATCGGATAGGTTCTCTTAAAATTTGCACAGATATTAGTTTTGACAATCTAAATAAGAAAAAAAAGTCCCCAGCAATCACCCGTGTCCTTGCTGAGATATTGAGGTCAAAGGTCACAAAAACCGGGTTTTTTACAGTTTTTTGTTAATATCTTGCTTGATATGCGTCGTATGCTTTAAGAGTCTATTACAAAACTTGAAGAATATAAAATTATCAACAATATGTTTCTAAATACTTTTTTCGTATCTTTCGCCGTTTTTGAGATATTTAGGCCAAAACTCACATTAACCTGATTTTTCACAGTTTTTTGCTTATATCTCGGTTAATTTGAGTCTTACGCTTTAAAAGTGTATGAAAGAACTTATAGAATATAAAATTATGAACAAATTTCTCTCTTTAATTTTTTTCGTATTCCTCACCGTTTTTGAGATATGGGCGAATTTATCTTTAATTTATGAATACAATAGGGACACGAAATAATGACACCAAACATGAAATCTAAAAAGGGCATATCTTCTAAACGAAATCGTGTATTACTAAAAAATAAAAAGTGCTACGTAGATAATTAATCTAGCTTTTATTTGAGTCTGATCTAGAGCAGATTGTGTAATTTTTTAATACACTCAAGAAAAAAAACTTTGTCAAAAAATCTGTAAACAACTTTCAGCTTCAAAATTTAAGCAGATTTTTCTGCTGAAATGGATCTTTTTACTAAGTTTTCAGTCATTTAGTATAGAAAATAACAGAAATCAGAAGATTATTCTTCTAATTTTACAGAAATATTTAGCAACTATCTTTAAAAAAAGTTTTTTTTTTCAACCAATCATTAGATTGGTTGCTGAAATCAACAGTTTTTTTGTGCTAAAATGAGCTGATTTTTCTGCTAAAATCAGGAAATTTTTCAGGTGAAATTAGAAAATTTTCAGCTGAAATCAGCAGATTTGTCTGCCTCGACAGATTTTCTCATTTAGCTCAAAATGGGCAGATTTTTCTGCAGCTTTGACATAGGTTTTATTTTAAGCGTGGGCTACGAGAGTCGAGCCAGAAAAATAAAATTATATTAAAATATTTTTTGATCCAGGTTTTCTAATATGTTTCCCAAAAAAAACTCAATTTTTTCTAAGTTAAAATTTTTTTATTTTTAGTAATAATCTTTTTGTTTATCTTCAGGTATCATATAACTTGCCGATCAACAAAAAGTTTCAGATCAGGATTGTTTTGTAAGAGACACCCGTTTCTCAGGCCATTTAATTTATGACCTCCAACTTTTTTTATAACACAAAAAATATTTTTTGTTGCTTTTTTTAATTACTCTACACTAAGTTGTAAGAGACACCCGATTCTCATTTAATTACTCGTAACTAAAAAATATTTTAAAATAACTTAATTTTACAATTCGACCTTCGCAGCATTTTCATTAATTACACAATCTGCTCTAGATCAGACTCAAATAAAAGCTAGATTAATTATCTACGTAGCAGTTTGTATTTTTTAGTAATACACGATTTCGGTTTAAAGATATGCCCCTTTCAGTTTTCATGTTTGGTGTCATTATTTTGTGTCCCCCTATTATATTCATAAATTAAAGATAAATTCGCCCATATCTCAAAAACGGTAAGGGATACGAAAAAAATTATAAAGAGAAATTTGTACATAATTTTATATTCTATAAGTTTTTTAATAGAGTTTTAAAGCGTATCAATTAAATCAAGCGAGCTATTAGCAAAAAACTGTAGAAAATCTGTTTTTTGTTAATTTTGGCCTTAGTATCTCAGAAAGGGTGAGAGATACGAAAAAAGTATTAAGAAACATATTGTAGGCAATTTTATACTCTACAAGTTTTGTAATAGACTCTTAAAGCCTACGACGCATATCAAGCGAGATATTAGCAAAAAACTGTAAAAAACCCGGTTTTTGTGACCTTTGACCTCAATATCTCAGCAAGGACACGGGTGATTGCTGGGGACTTTTTTTTTCTTATTTAGATTGTCAAAACTAAGGTCTGTGCAAATTTTCAGAGAACCTATCCGATTTTCCGCAGATTGCCCTTTTTTTCTCCTTATTTTCCTGGGCTATCAATCAATTGATGAACGAATGAATTGTAAGCATATGAACAAATTATGAAAAAATTCATCTTTTTTGCTTTCCAATATGTTTCCAGCAACAAAAAAGTAAAACCCGATTATTTTGTATAATTTTGAATGTATTCAAATAAATTAAAGCAAAAAAAATCTTATATGCCCTAGTAAAAAAGTTTTGATATAGTAATATATAATTTGATACAATCATATTAAAATATATATGAATTTTTATATGTTCAGATCTAATTATATCTAAGATTTAATGTGGCTCCATTTTCTTATCTCGGGTTATACATAATTATGTATGACTTTATGTAATTATATAAATCTACATTAATTTATATAAAATAAGATAAACTGGATTTATTTGGATGTGACCAAAATTCGGATCTAATTGTATCATTTTTTATATTTGTGTATCTAAAATAATACTATTAGATATTTATTTGATCCAACTTGATACAGCCAATTTTGAGATCAAATGAGATCTTAAAAATTATTTTTTTTACTCGGGTGTTAAAAATTTGTAATTCGACAGTTAAAAAAAATAATTTAATCATAACATTGATTGACTCATTTAAATTTTGTTAATCAATATATTTAATTGAAAATGTTTAGCAAATAATTTTTTGTGTGTGGAAAAAATTTCTTAGAATCCGAAAATTTTTCTATGGAAAAAAAGTCCTATGCTCTGAGACATTTTTCGTTACAAAAAAGTCTCCAATTCTGAGACAGTTTTCCTATAGAAAAAGAAGTTCTTTAAGAAAAATGTCAGGACTGTTTTTTCGGGGCCCAACAACAACAAAAAATTTTTTGTTGTTTTTTTTGTGAGATTTGTGTTTTCCAATACATATAAAAAAAATATTTTTTTGTTGTTGGGCCCCCCTCTGTGTACGCCGATGTCTTAGAGTCTGATATTTTCTATGTATAAAAATTTCTTCTATTAAAAAACTCTCAGACTTAGACTTTTTCATTCGATAAATGTGTTAGAATCTGAGACATAGAAAATGTAAAATTTTAGAGCTTTCCCTTCACTTTTGTTTCAAAAAAACGTATCCCTGTTTTTGCTCGTCTGACAAAGGTGAATTTTTGATTTTTTACATTTGAAGTAAAAAAAAATTTCCCCCCCCAAACCCAAAAGCTGTACCCGCCACTGCTGGCCAGACACTCTACCCATCGTGCCAAAGCCACTTGATACAAATATGTTTTTATATTTCTATAAATAATTTTTTGAATTTTTTTCTACAAACAAATAACTGACTTGTGTAGGTAAAAACTAATGATATATCATTAAAAAAATACCAACAATTTAAAAAAAATTACTTACACAAATCATTAAAAATTTAAAGAATAATCAGTAGTTTTTACTTACAGAACAAAAATAAATGACTTTATAAATTAAATGTTAGTGAAAGTCTTTATTTTTTAGTGTGTTATTTTTGAAACAAAGGACTGATGTAGTCATTAATAAAAACTGAACATCAAACAAATGTTTTTTCTTTTAAAAACGACAAAACGGATAACTTTTTAAATAAACTACAAACAGTTAATGACATAATTTTTTGAGTGTATATATTCATGATCCTCGATCGATTTTAAGACGATCTAGCGATGTCCATCCGTCCGTCTTTCCGTCTGTCTATCTGTCTGTTGAAACACGCTAACTTTTGAAAGACTTCACGGAGGCTCCACATATGTTGGATATTTACCTGGTCAGATTGGTATTGCAATCCAGCGAAATCGGTCCAGTGGTTCAAAAGTTATGAGCAAAAGACTGATTTTTGAAAAGGTTTTTTTTTGTGAATTTATGAGATAAAAAACACGCCAATTTTCGAAAGACACTGAGGATGCTGAGGATGCTGAAGCACAACACATATATTTGTCGTTCCCCTGGCCTAGTTCGTATTAAATGTCAGCCAAATCGGTTCAGTGGTTCAAAAGTTATTAGCAAAACCGTGAATTTCAGATTATTTTCACCTTAAATTCACGTGTTGAAAACCCTTTAAACAAGTTTTAAAAACATTGATAAGTAACAAAAATAATTTACAACGTATTTTTGTCTCTCAAAAATATTTTTACACTAAAAAAAAATAAACTCGAAAAAAATTTTACACTCAAAAAATTTTACACTCAAAAAAAATTTAGTAAATTATTTTTTATTTTTTTTCAAAAATTACTAAAAAAAAGTTGTTTTTAAATAAAATATTTCTAATCAAAAATGCTATTTTTTTCACGTTAGAAAATTTACTATCACTTAAAAAGAGCATTGTGGAGGGTATTTATAGATTCGGCCAAATCGAATTTAACTTTTCTACTTTTTTTTATTAATTTGTTTTGTGAAACCAATTCCACGGCTTCCATGGTGCCTCCTAGAGTGCTCAGAATTAAGACCGTCCCTAACAATTTGTGCCCACAAAAAAATGTTTGCCTACACCATATCCCCCATACACTTGTTTTTATTAATTTGTTTTGTGACACCAATTCCACGGCTACCAGGTGCCTCCCAGAGTGCTCAGAATTAAGACAGCCCCTATCAATTTGTGCCCAAAAAAAAAAAAAAAAAATTACATACACCATATCCCCCATACAAAATGACATTTTTATAAAATTTACTCCCACCGCCCTTACTGTCCCATGGGTGCCCCTAGAGCAGTCGAATGTATGACAGACCCCTATAAACATATAACGATACCATGATCAATCATTAATTGGGACGCTTAATATATGATTGCCACAAACATGTTTTTTCTTTGACACAAATGAATATTCAGAAAGTGAAAAGTTCTACTTTGATCCCGTGTAAGAATTGATTTGTTCTTATCTGATGTGTCGTCGTCTGATAACACTGTGCAACAAATTTTGGGTCATCGCTTTGAGCCTCAATGGCTTCAACGCCATACGAAAGTAGACTATCAAATGGACAAATTCACCAAAGGGTTTTGCTAACTCAGTTCGGATTCCTTTTTTATAGCCCACTGAAGTTTTCATTTTTTTTATCAAAGGCGTTTTGTAAACGTTAAAAATACTATAATAAAAACTCTTCTGAGCTTCAAAATTTGATTTAATGTCTTCAGTGAAATTGTATGGCGGTTCTTTTCTTAGAACATTTTAACCCTATAACTGCCATTTAAAGGGGTCATTTTAGTCATTTTTCAAAAGCTAATCACAGAAGTATAATAAAACGTCCATTTAGAGGGTTAAAATGTTCCACAAATATTTTCCCCATAAAATTTCACTAGGGGTTTTCAAATGTTCAAAGTTTGTGTCACATGCGCAAAATGCTTTAAAAGGGTCAAGTATAAATAATCAATGTTTTTTATTTTTTTTTACCAAATCAGTGTTAAAATATATCGACAAAAAACAGTGCAAATATACTTCTGAGCTAAAAATTATGTTCTGACGTGTTTTATAAAATTTTATGATGATTCTTTTCTTTGACAAAATTAACCTTCTAGCTCCCGTTTTAAGGGGTTGTTTTTGTAATTTTTTTTAAAGAAATACAAAAAAGTTTTAAAAAAATGGCAGTTAGAGGGTTAAAATGTTCTACAAATATTTTCCGCATCAAATTTTACTAGGGGTCGTCAAAGCCAAAAAAGACATTTATACTATGTAAAATGCTAAAAAATAGTATGTGCAAAAATTGTATGTGCAAATTTTACAAATTTACTTTTTTTTAGCATTTTACATAGTCCAAATGTATTTTTTGGCTTTGACGATCCCTAGTAAAATTTGATGTAGAAAATATTTGTAGAACATTTTAACCCTCTAACATTCTTTTTTTATAGACTTTTTTGTATTTCTTTTAAAAAAGGACAAAAATGACCCCGTAAAACGGGAGCTAGAGGGTTAATTTTGTCAAAGAAAATAATCATCATAAGTACAAATTTATAAAACACATCAAAATATAGTTTTTAGCTCAGAAGTATATTTTCACTGTTTTTTGTCGATATATTTTAACACTGCTTTGGTAAAAAAAATAACAAACATTATTTATTTTTACTTAACCCTTTTTAAGCATTTTGCGCATGTGGCACAAACTTTAAACATTTGACAACCCCTAGTGAAGTTTTATGGGGAAAATATTTGTGGAACATTTTAACCCTCTAAATTGACGTTTTATTATACTTCTGTGTTTAGCTTTTGAAAAAGAACTAAAATGACCCCTTTAAATGGCAGTCATAGGGTTAAAATGTTCTAGGAAAAGAACCGCCATACAATTCCACTGAAGACATCAAATCAAATTTTGAAGCTCAGATGAGTTTTTATTACAGTATTTTTGACGTTTTCCAAACGCCTTTGATAAAAAAAATTAAAACTTTAGTGGGCTATAAAAAAGAAATCCGAACTGACTTTGCAAGACCCTTTGGTGATTTTGTCCATTTGATAGTCTACTTTCATATGGCGTTGAAGCCATTGAGGCTCATTTTTCTTATTGCACAGTGTAATATATGATGGCATCTAATTGTATCTTATCACATGCAATAAGATGTCGAATTTTTGCAAACCCCAGTAAAAAAGTTTTGATGATTTGATTCAAAAAATACAATTGTATCTCTTAGATTTTATATCATCATCGATTTTATATCATCTCTTAGATTTTATATCATCATCGTATCTAATTTGATATTGAAAAAAATATTAAATCTTATAAGATATTATTATATCTTATTAGATCAAACTTTTATTTTAAAATATCAAATTAGATAATATTTACCGTTCCATTTTTGGGAGCTAATTTGATGTAATGAGGAGATATATTTTTTTTGGATCCTCCATTATTTTTTGTCGGGAATGTTTACCATATACGAGATATAAACAGATCTCGATTTCAGCCATTTCAGATATAATTATATGCAATCAGATATGATCAATGGACATTGATCATATATGAATGGATATGAACAGATTAGATTAGATAAGATCAAATCCACTTTTTGTTGTTTTTCAACCAATTATTTTTTGAATATTTTTTGGCAACAATTTTATTTCAAAATGTGGAAGATTTTATTGTAACTAAACAAAAATTTTTAAAATTAAAATGGAAATTTTAGATACGTATGTTGTGTTATATCCCGTATCCCCTTTAGACCTTTAAGAATAATTTCCCAATATAGGTATTTTGTAAAGCGTCAAGAAATTCAATTGCATGCATTAAATTAAATAAAAACCAGACCTTGTAATAATGAATAAGATCTAATCTGGTCAGTTTAATACATATATATATTTCTAATTGCTTACAATTGTGTCCAATATGACCAAAATCGAAATCTGATTTGATTTCAAATTTGGCCTACATTGGAAAAATTTTACATCTAATAAGATTTGATCTTCAATACAAATATATATGTATAAAATCATATTAAGTCATATATTATCACATCAGATAAGATTAAATCAATTTTTACACTTGAAGGTTTATTTTTTTTTTTCTAATTCTATGAATTCCATTTTAAAAAATAAAATCTCCCATATTTAAAAACTTAAAAACTCCCTATAGATATATTTTGTAAATAAAACATTAAAAAAAATTTAGTTTAATTTTTACTAATATTTAATTTCATTCTTTTTTTTTAATTTTTGTCTATCATTCAACGATTTTTTTTGTCGTTAATAATATTCAATATATGTTGTATAGGAACAAATTGCAAGAGAAAAACAAGTGAGTGGACGTGTTCAAATACAAGTTTGGTATCATGCTGAACGTAGTGAATTGGTCGTTTCATTAATGGCAGCCGATGATTTGGCATTACGTGATGAGGCTTATGGTCATGGTAATTTACCAGAAGCTTATGCCAAAGTTCGTATTTTACCAAAATGGTAAGTGAATAAATTTAAAACAGAACCAAAAAAAAAATATATAAATTATTGATTTAGAGATAGAGAAATTTTTATACATTAAATTACCAAGGACACTTAATGAGATGGGTAAAGGATTATTAAACAAATCTAATAAGATGAAATAAATGAAAACTAGACAAAAGTAGGGGATTTATTAACGAGTTAAAAACAAGTAGATTTACAAAAATAACTTGTCAGTAAATTGGTCTTAATAATCAAATAATGGTGGATTTATAAAATATCGGAGAACTAGTCAAATAATCATGGGTTCACAAAAACTCGTCGAAAATCGGAAAATTAATAAAATACCTTCAAATAATCGTGAATTTACAAAATATCTAAGTACTAGTCGAATAATCGTGGATTCATAAAAACTCGTTGAAAATCCGAAAACTAATAAAAAAATCTTTGAATCATCGTGAATTTATAAAATATCGAAGAACTAGTCGAATAATCTTGGATTCATAAAAACTCGTCGAAATTCAAAAAGCATAAAAAATTTTTTTTTCCAACATTTTGCTTTACAAGCACCACAAAAATTTTCTAAATCAATTTTTTAAAAAATATTTAATTGTTGGACAGGGGTCTAGCAATATTTTGGCATTTACAGATTAAAAAAATATAAATTAGTCGACGAGATATATACAAAAAATTCTAACAAACATAAACAAACGCCGCGATACTGGTATTCTTATTGAGCCTTTTTTCACCCCTCACTCTCAGAATCCACCAAACTTTTGCTTACCAGAATTTGTTCCACAGTGTAATCGTGGATTTGTAAGACATCGGACAATCGTGTAATTATAAACAACGGCCAATCGTGGATTTATAATAAATCGAATAATCGTGGATTTATAAAAAATCGAATAATCGTGGATTTATTACAATCGAATAGTCGTGGATTTATAACAATTAATCAAATTATCGTGGATTTATAAAAAATCGAATAATCGTGGATTTGTAAAAATCAAATAAAAAGGATTTATAACAATCGAATAATCGTAGATTAAAAACAATCGAATAGTCGTGGATTTATAACAATCGAACAATCGTGGATTTATAAAAATCGAATAATCGTGGCTTTATATCAATCGAATAATCGTGGATTTATAACAATCGAATAATCGTGGATTTATAACAATCAAATAATCGTGATTTATGAAAAATCGAATAATCGTGGATTTATAAAAAATCTAAGTATAGTGGATTTATAAAAAATCTAAGTATCATGCATTTATAACAATCGAATAGTCGTGGATTTATAAAAAATCGAATAATCGTGAATTTATAAAAATCTAAGTATCGTGGATTTATAAAAATCTAAGTATCGTGGATTTATAAAAATCTAAGTCGTGGATTTATAAAAAATCTAAGTATCATGCATTTATAAAAAATCTAATAATAATCGTGGATTTATAAAAATCGAAAAATCGTGGATTTTTAACAATCGAATAATCGTGGATTTTTAACAATCGAACAATCGTGGATTTATAACAATCGAATAATCGTGGATTTATAACAATCGAATAATCGTGGACTTATAACAATCGAATAATCGTGGATTTATAACAGTCGAATAATCGTGGATTTATAACAATCGAATAGTCGTGGATTTATAACAATCGAATAATCGTGGATTTATAAAAATCGAATAATCGTGGATTTATAATAATCGAATAATAGTGGATTTATAACAATCGAATAATCGTGGATTTATAACAATCGAATAATCGTAGATTTATAAAAATCGAAAAATCGTGGATTTTTAAGAATCTAATAATCGTGGATTTATAACAATCGAATAATCGTGGATTTATAAAAAATCGAATAATCGTGGATTTATAACAATCGAATAACCGTGGATTTATAAAAAATCGAATAATCGTGGATTTATAAAAAAATCTAAGTATCGTGGATTTATAAAAAATCTAAGTACATGCATTTATAAAAAATCTAATAATAATCGTGGATTTATAAAAATCGAAAATCGTAGATTTTTAACTATCGAATAGTCGTGGATTTATAACAATCGAACAATCGTGGATTCATAAAAATCGAATAATCGTGGATTTATAACAACCGAATAATCGTGGGTTTATAAAAATCGAATAATCGTGGATTTATAAAAAATCTAAGTATCGTGCATTTATAAAAAATCTAATAATAATCGTGGATTTATAAAAAACGAAAAATGGTGGATTTTTAACAATCGAATAATCGTGGATTTATAACAATCGCATAATCGTGGACTTACAACAATCGAATAATCGTGGATTTATAACAATCGAATAATCGTGGATTTATAAAAATCGAATAATCGTGGATTTACAACAATCGAATAATCGTGGACTTATAACAATCGAATAGTTGTGGATTTAACAATCGAATAATCGTGGATTTATAACAGTCGAATAATCGTGGATTTAAAACAATCGAATAGTCGTGGATTTATAACAATCGAATAATCGTGGATTTATAAAAATCGAATAATCGTGGATTTATAATAATCGAATAATAGTGGATTTATAACAATCGAATAATCGTGGATTTATAACAATCGAATAATCGTAGATTTATAAAAATCGAAAAATCGTGGATTTTTAAGAATCTAATAATCGTGGATTTATAACAATCGAATAATCGTGGATTTATAAAAAATCGAATAATCGTGGATTTATAACAATCGAATAATCGTGAATTTATAAAAATCGAAGTATCGTGTATTTATAAAAAATCTAATAATAATCGTGGATTTATAACAATCGAATAATCATGGATTTATAACAATAGAATAATTGTGGATTTATAAAAATCTGATAACCGTGGATTTATAACAATCAAATAATCGTATATTTATAAAAAAACTAATAATCGTGGATTTATAAAAAATCTAATAATCGTGGATTTATAAAAAATCGAATAATCGTGGATTTATAAAAAATCTAAGTATCGTGCATTTATAAAAAATCTAATCGTGGATCGAAAAATCGTGGATTTTTAACTATCGAATAATCGTAGATTTATAAAAATCGAATAATCGTGGATTTATAAAAAATCTAAGTATTGTGCATATATAAAAAATCTAATAATAACCTTTTAAAAATCGAATAATCGTGGATTTATAAAAATCGAAAAATCGTGGATTTATAAAAAAATCGAAGTATTGTGCATTTCTACAAAATCAAATAATCGTGGATTTATAAAAATCGAATAATCGTGGATTTATAATAATCGAATAATCGTGGATTTATAAAAAAATCGAAGTATCGTTCATTTCTACTAAATCGAATAATCGTGGATTTATAAAAATCGAATAATCGTGGATTTATAAAAAAATCGAGGTATCGTGAATTTCTACAAAATCGAATAATCGTGGATTTATAATAATCGAATAATCGCGGATTTATAAAAAAATCGAAGTATCGTGCATTTCTACAAAATCGAATAATCGTGGAATTATAAAAATCGAATAATCTTTACCGAAAAATCGAAGATTTATAAAACTTCAAACAATCGCGCATTTATAAAATTTCGAATAATCGTGGATTTCTAAACACCGAATAATCGTCAACCGAAAAATCGAAGACCTATAAAACTTCAAAAAATCGTGGATTTATGAAACTCTGAATCATCGTGGATTTATTAAACATCAAATAATCGTGGATTTTAATAAATAACCATAAAAGAAATGGAATAATGTATTACATAATAACACTGTAAGTATGTGAAAATGGCACACCAAAACGCCGAGACACGTCAACCTTATTTTGGGTCGTAGAATCCAGTGGTGTACCCCGTTTTGAAAAGTTAGCTCGAAATCCCTAGATATTTTGATTTTAAATTTGTAGTAGATTTAAGGGGATTCTTCATTTTATTTGAATGAAAAAACTTAAAAAACTTGTTAAAAACTTGTTATTTGTCAAAATTTATATCTAGAAATAATAGACGTCCATTTTCAAGCGGACATGGAACATTACTTGCTCTCATCTTGATGAACTTTATATTTATTTTTCTGGATTTATTAAATTTTTACTCTACATTTGCAAATTTAATATCGAAATATCTCGTTATTTTGAGCTAACTTTCTAAAACGGAGTATACCACTGGATTATGACCTAAAAATAATTTGAGGTGTCTCGGCGTTTATGTGTGTCATTTCAAAAGTTTAAATTTTACTTACAGTGTAATTTATCGAATAATCGTGGATTTATTCAAATAACCATAAAGGAAGGAAAAAATTTATTATTTAATTTACAAATGTCCTGTTTCTTTTTTGACTGTTGTTTATTAATATTTATTTTTTTTTACATTTCAGCGGCGATGGCTCTGTTCAACAAACCGAAGTTTGTCCACCTGCCCAAAATCCAATTTGGAATGCTACCCTAACATTTGCTCACGTGAAAGCCGATAGCCTCATGGATCGTTATATTGATATACAATTGTGGGATTTGGTACCCCATACAGAATCGATATTTCTGGGAGAATGCAATATTGAATTACAACAAGCCTTTCTTGATGATCGTGCCATTTGGTGTCGCCTGGAAGATCCCAAGGGTTTGCGTGGCATCAGTATGTCAAAATCTCCCAGTGTATCACCGCGTGGCTCAATAGCAGCGGGCGGTCCCGGAGGCGATATTTCACGTTTGCTAAGGCGTGACTACAATATGCAACGTTCCATATCGGATGACGTAGATTCGATTGGTGAGTGTACGTCATTGTTGCATCCCGATCATGCGTGGATCGCTGGATCACGGCGAGGCTCATCGCAATCGGAGACATTGGAAGTGGAAGTCTATCAGTTGGGTAAAGATTTTTCACGGTCTTTGCCCGGCTCTCGGCGATCATCATTTCAGGATGCTGATAAGAATCGAGAAGATGATATGGCTCCACCTCCAACCACGTATTTGGTGGGTCGACGACGATCTTCGGTGGCACGCAGAGATCCGGATGAAATACTGAAGTCACTCAAGGCCGTTAGGGGAGAACTGGGTCGAGCTATGAGTTTGGGTACCGAACAACCAATAAAACGTATGGGATCAAGACGTAAGTTTATTTTTTTAAATTTTCTTGTTATATTAATATAGGTATGAGTACAAATAACACTGTATAAATTCAGCAAAGCTTTAAAGCTTATTAAGCTTTAAAGTTTTAATTATATTTTAAAATCGAAACCAAAAGCTTTATTATAATTTATAATGTCTTGTTAACTTCCTAACTATGTATTTTATTTCTATCTAACTTTCTGAAATTTTCTTTTTTATGGTCTACTCCTATATTTCCTCTATCTTAAAATACTTGTGTACCTACTTCTATGGCAAATTGAATATTTTTTTTTTTTTTGTTCTTTTGTACTTCAAATTAGCCACAATATCGGTGTCACAACACTATCAAAGCATTGATACACCACACACTTGGATTGCTAACAATCGTTATTATTTGCCACCACAATAACAAAATTATTTTTAAAATTAAAAAAAATAAATTTAAAAAAATTAACAAATGCACGCTAATAAATAAAAACTAATAAATTAATCAACAAAATTAATCCAAACCACCACGACATTAAATCATCACCACAAAATTTTAATCACACCTACAAAAACTACTAATTGAAAAAAAAAATAACAGCACTTTTGTTATTAAAGCAATTTTTACTTTGCAACATAAAATCAATGAATGCATTTAATAAAAATAAATAAAGCCTTTTATAAAGATTGGAATCATTTTACAAATTTAATTGTTTAAAATTAAATACAATTTATGTAAAACCAAACTTTTAACAAAAAAAAAAAACAAATCACGGTAAGATTTATTTTCACGTTTTACTTTATGTTTATTCAGTTCAAAGTTAAGTTTTGGAGTTTCGTTATGTTTGAGCTTGCTTTACAAAAGTTTCGTTAAGTTTTTTAATTGAATATTTATTTTTCTATACACAGAATACACATAATATTATTACACTTTTAAGAATGTGGCATAAAAAATGTCGTCCTTATTAATTTTTGCATCTAATAGGGCGAATCTATATAAATAAAAATCAATTGTCGTTCGTTGGTAACAGCATCAGTTGAGAACGGCTGGACCGATTTGGACAATTTTTTTATTGAAATGTTCGTTATAGTCCAACTTAGGTTTTTACGTAAAGAAAAATTGACCACGCCTACTTTTACGCCCACTTTTCTCAATTTACCTAAAATCGGAAAACGGCTGCACCGATTTAGGTAATTTTTTATTTAAAGGTTCGTAGTAATCTTATTTAAGTTTGTACTGAAAGAAAAATATTCCACGCCCACTTTTTCAATTTATCTAAAATCTGAGAATGGCTGGATCGATTTGACTAAATTTTTTTTAATGAATTTTCGTCATACTTTGATTTTTACGAAAAAAGAAACGCTCACTTTGGCTAATTTTTGTTGAAAATGTTCGTCATAATTCACCTAAGATTTTTAAGGATAGTGAAATTTCCCACGCCCACTTTTTTGTATGTACCGAAAAAACTATAAGGGCTAGACCGATTTGGTTATAGTCCGCAAAAGATTTTTTAAAAAAGAAAAATTGTCCAAGCCTACTTTTACGCTCACTTTTCCCGATATATAAATTTTAAATCATGGAACTGGATCAATTTGTCTTATTTTGTTTTTAATGTTCCTCATAGTCCAACTAAGGTTTATCAGAAAGAACAATTTTCCATTTCTACGCCCACTTTTGAATGGATGGACCGAGTTGGTTAAATTCAAATAAGGTTTTTACGGCAAGAAAAGTTTTTCGATATAAATAAAATTTTCTCTATAAAAAAATTATATATAGAATAATAAAATATAAATAAAAATCAAATGTAGTTCGCTGGTAATCGCATCACTTGAGAACTGACCGAATTCGAAATTATTATTTTTTAAATGTTCGTATTATTTTTTTAAAAATGTTCGTCTTATGTTTTTTCGAAAAAAAAAAAATATTAACGCCCAAAAAAAAATAATCACGCCCACTTTTAGGCTTCCTTTTTTCGATATATCTAAAATCGGAGAACAGCTGGATCGATTGGACTTAACATTTTTTTAAATGTTCGTCATAGTCCAACTTAGGTTAGAAAATAACAATTTTTCACATCCACTTTTTTCGATATATCTAAAATAGAAGAACGACAGGGCCGATTCGGCTATAAGTAGTATTTTTTGACGTTCGAGATTATACAACTAAGGTTTTAATATTTATTGTCCTCTGGTAAATAATTATTGTCCTCCAACACTTCAAAGCCAATATTTTTCGATATCCTCAAAATTTTCAACACTTGAGAACGCATAGACCGATTTGATTATTTTTTTTTGTTTTTAATGTTCGTAATATTCCATATAATTGTTTGGAAAGAAAAATTGTCCTCGCCCACTTTTTTCGATATATCTAAAATTAATTTTTACTCTAATTCGATCTATTAAATAAAATATTTCTTAATAGATTCCGCTTAAACTTGGTACAAATGATTTTAAATTCTTGGGTATTGTTAACATATGTACAAGTTTAACTTACCACACAAGTTTTAAATATGTCGACTACTAATGAGCGGACCGATTTTTTATGTTAATTATAGTTCTAATTAAGTTTTTAAGGAAATATAAGTCAGAAATATAAGTCCCGGAAAAATGGAAAATTCGGAAAAACTATAAAGGTTTGTTTTGTTCGCAACGATACTAAAGAATTTTAAAATTTGTACAGTTCGCAAAGTCGAAGACATGGTATTTTTTGTTAGTTCCTAAAATATAATGTGAAGAAGATTATGTGCCTGATCGAGTCTTCAAAACCACACCCACAAATTTTTCTTAGCTAAGAAATTCATTACATTTTTTGCAGGGCTATATATTTGAAGCGAGACGAAATATAACACTGATCTTATATTTGGGCCAGCAACGCGGACCGGGCCAGCTAGTGATTAATATTTAATTCCATAATATTTATTAATCATACGCCTAGGAGGCCACAGTACACAGTGTGAGATTTTTCGATTTAGCCCAGCAAAAACTTGCATTACCAGTTAATGAAATGTGCAGGCGCGGATCCACGGGGGGAAGGAAATTTCCCCTCCCCCCAAACCGAATTCGAAAGAAGAAAAAAGGAAAAGAAAGGAAAGGAAAGAAGAAAAAGGGAGAGGAAAAAAGGAAATACAAAATAATCTTAAAATATTTTCTAAGAAAAGTTTTTCTAAAGGAAAATGAAGGGCTTACTGCAAGAACTTGATAAGCAACATTTAATTTTCGTGTTTTTCGCCTTCTGCTGATGTTCCATTGATAGATTTTTGGCAGAAGTCTTGCTTTAACGCTTCGTACAAGTATATTGAGAATAAAAGTTCTGCAAAAGTTATATTTTCTACATTATTTTAAAAGTTTTAAGACAACAACCACTATAAAATGAAATGTTTCTTATCGAGTTTTTACAATAAGCCCTTCAATTAATCTATTATGGAATTACCGAATTTCAAATAAAGTTTTTAAAGATTTTTTCCTATAGAAGGAGTCTCAGATTCTGAGTCTCAGACACTTTCCGACAGAAAAAGATTCTGAGACATTTTTCAAATGGAAAAAATCTCAGAACTTAAGCTATTTTCTTAGATTCTGGGACATTTTCCTAAAATCTCAGATTCTAGATTTTTTTCTATATAAAAAAGTCTCATATTCTGAGTCTCAGATTATAGACAATTTTTTCTATAAAAACTCACAAATTCTGAGGTATGTATTTTTCCCATCGAAAAAGTATGAGATTTTGTATCTTAGCCAAAGATTTAAGCTTTTATTTTTAAAAAGTCTTAGATTCTGAGGCATATTTCAAATAGAAATAATTTTAGATTCTGAGATATGATCTCAGTGCCTGAGACATTTGTCTTAAAGAAAAAGTCTTTGATTCTGAGATATTTTTAAATAAAAAATCTCGGATTCCGAAACATTTTTCCTATTAAAAAGTCCCAGATTCTGCGTAATTTGGCTACAGAAAAAGTCTTAGATTCTAATAAATTTTTTCTATAGGAAAATTCTCAAATTCTCCCCTAAGAAAATTTTCTTGATTTTCCTAAAAAGTTTAAAGATTCCGAGACTTTTTTTCCTATAAGGATTCAAAAACATTCTTCCTATAGAAAAATTTAGAGATTCATTTTCTTTTTACTTTTTACCCATCTTCTCAGATATTTTCGAAAGAAGAATTATCAGATTTTCTCTACAGAAAATTCTAATATTTTTTCTAAAGAAAAATTCTCAGACTTTTCCTTTAAAAAAATTCACTGATATTTTCCTTTAGAAAAATTGTTAGATTTTGCGTATTAAAATTCTCTTCCTATACAAAAATTCGCAGATTTTTTCCATACAAAAATTCTTAGAAAATCTCTTTAATTTTTCCTATAGAAAAATTTCTAAATTTTTCGTCTAGAAAAATTACCAAATTTTTCGTCTACAAAAATTATCGTACACTCAAAAAAAAAATATTGTAAAACTAGCAAAAAAATGGTTAAAATTAGCAAAAAAAACTGTAGTTTTGGACGTTGCAAAAATTTTGGTAATATTAGCAAAACCATTTTGCTAATCAAAAAATTAGGAAAAAATGGTAAAATTACAAGAATACCATTTTTTTTTTGTAAAAAATCAACCTTGTAAAATTATCAAAAAATATTGTAAAATTACCAAAAAAAATGGTAAAATTGAAATAGTAAAAAAAAATTAGTAATTTGGTAAAAAAAAAACTGTTTTATTTAGTAATTTTTTTTTTCTCGATTAGTAGTTGATTTAAAATTTGGTGTATATACTAAAAATTTGTTTGCCTGTTTTTGAGCACCACGTTCTTTAAATGTAGTAATAGCAGCATCAACTATTACTTTAGTTGTTGGATGGTTTCTTCGGCCCGATGGCATCTTCTTTTGCCTTCTTTTCAGCAGCTGTAGTTGCAGTAACTGGACTTCCAACAACATCAAAATCCAAAATTATTTTTTTTTTCACTTCAACTCTTTAAACAAAAAATTTAAAGAACAGCACTTCACTTTTTTTATTTTTTTTTGCGTCATTTTTTTTAGCTTAAGTAGAACAAATGAGAATTGCGTAGTAGTCTACACAAGAAATTTCTTACATTTTCACGTAAAATTTGTAAAAAATTAATATTTTTTTTTTCGAATTTTTAATTTTTTTCACATGTACTTAAAAAAAAATAAAAAAAAAAACTTTTGGATATTGAAGATTAGATATCTAAGTATGTGTTAAAATTTTAAAAAAATAATTTTTCAATATTATCAACTTTTTATTAACAATTTAGGTGGCAAATTTTAAAGAAAATTTCATATAAAATTAGCAAAAAATATGGTAAAATTAGCAAAAAAATATGGTAAAAAATTGTGTATTGTGTAGCCTATTTTTGAGCGCCCATGCAGTTGATGAATGGCTACTTTGCTATGGTGTTGGAAGCATCATCTTTTGCCTTCTTCTTGGCAATTTTAAATAATTTTTTTTTTCTTAAAACTAAGAAAAAAAAAAATAAAAAGTATTACCATTTCTTTAAGGAAAATACAAATATTTTGCTAAAATTATAGTAAAATAAAAAAAACTAGCAAGAAAATATAGTAAAAGTACCAAAAAATTTTTGTATTTTACCAATAGTAAATTGCCAAAAAAAAAACTGTAAAAGTTAAATTTTTACAATTTTTTTTTGCTAAAGTTTGGTTGAAGTAAATTACAACACCTTTTACTAATATTTTGACTAAGTTGTTTTTTTGAGTGTATTTTTTCTAAAGAAAATTTAAATATTCCAAGATTTTCCAAAAAAATTCTAATGTTTTTCCTATAGAAAAATTTTCAGTTATTCCTGTAGGAAAATTCTCAATTTTTTCATAATGAAAAATTCTCAAATTTTTTCATATAGGAAAATCTAACATGTGAGACATTTCTCCTTAAGAAAAGTTTTTCATCGAAAAAATTTTGAGATTATTTTCTTTTCCTTTTTCCTCTCTATTTTTTTTCTTTCCTTTTTTCCAATCTTTTCTTTTCCTTTCTTTTCCTTTCTTTTCTTTTCCTTTCTTTTTTTCCTTTGTTTTCTTTTTTCTTTTTTCTTTTTTCTTTTTTTTCCTTTTTTTTCCTTTTTTTCTTCTTTCGAATTCGGTTTGGGGGGGGGAAATTTCCTTCCCCCCCATGGATCCGTGTCTGGTCTAATGTGAGATATTTTCCCTCCAAATATTTTTCCCAAACATACCTAAGCTCTATTTCCACTCCCTAAGGCCGCTCCCATACAAAGGCTCAATTTTAAAAATATTTTCTCCTACGGCTCTAGCTAACCTAGAAGTGACCTAAAGGAGTCAAACGTATGACCGACCCCGATATCATTAGCTGGTATGTTGGTTGCTACTTCCTCATCTTCTATGCCAGGACTCTATAGTTTGTCTTTTATATTTTCCCACTACTCTTTAAAACATTGACACTCCCGTTTCAGACGTTTTGCCCAATTTGGATTCATTTAGTGTACTTAAGGGAAATTTTTTTTTTGTCTCAAGCCAAATACAAATGCACCTCAAATTTGTTGAACAGTTTAATCGATGTTTAAAAAACCAATTTCCGAGATTTTTTTTAAAAAAGCATAGAAAAAATTTCTCAGTTTTTTAGTAACTTTTGTTTTACGTAACTTTATTTAGAACTACGTAATCTTTAAACAGGTTTTACGTAACGTTTAAACAAGTTTTATGAAACGCACCCAATTTTTTTAGTAGGAATGTCCTCTAAAATGTGTAATATAAAAAAGTTCAAAATAGGGGCTGTCAAAATTTGTTTAATAATGTTTTTTTTACAATATAAAATAAAACAACACTTTTTGGTAATCCAGAATTCGGAAAACTTAAAATTATTCTTTTTTCATATTTTATAAATTGTTTAATCCCAATAAATCAATCGATATCGTTATGATATCTAGGCAATATCACCTAATAATTACATATTACTCCGTCCGACAAAAATGAAAAAAATCGTTGAACACGAAGTAAATAATACACTAAAAAAACTTGTCAAATTACTAGACAAAGTCTCGTAATACCATTTTACCAATATAATACCATTTTACGGATATTTTTTTGTAATTTTACAGTTTTTTTTTGTAATTTTACAAATTTTCAAGATTTTTTACAAACAAAATTTAGTAAATTTACGAAATTGTAAGTTTAATTACCAATTTTATTGGTAAAAATCTTGTAAAATTACTAAAAATTTCGTAATTTTTACTAGGAATTGTCGTATAATAGGAGCAGCGTTGCCAATTTAGTTTTTTTCCCGCTAGATTTAGCTTTTTTAAAAAATTTTCGCGGGAAAATTTTGCATTTAGCTTTAAGCGGGTTTTTTTTGAAATTTTTTTGGTTTTTTTTCAGCTTTTTTTACTTTTTTTAGCCTTTTTTCATTAAATATCAATAAAAAAGAGAAAAAGCATTAATTTTTATTTTAAAAATTTCTAATTGTTTTCAAAACGACAATTGTATTTCAGAAATATCAAACTAAATATATTTTAAAGTTTGTCTAATTGTGTTTTAGGAAGTTTTTTTAATTTAATTTTTTTCAAGAATTCTTAAAAGTAATTGAAAATTTTTAAAAGTTAAACAACAGTACAACATACATATTTAGGGTCTTATTCATAATACTTAAAGTGTACTTAAAGTAGGTTTATTTGACAAATATTCATGCAATATCAGTCAAATAAACCTACATTAGATTTAATTTACTCATTATGAATAGCCCAGTTAGTATTTTTTGAAATAAAATTGAAAATTTTAAAAATATAAATGCAGTTTTCTGAAATCTTTTTGTAAATTTTTTTTAAATATTGTTTGTATTTCCTGACAAATAGTTATGAATGGTGTTCATTAGGGTTATAACTTTTTTTGGACAAAAAAAGTCCATCCCACCACGCTATGGGCAATGTTGTACAGATAACAAAAATATGTGTTTTCGGTCATTTCGGCGAAAAAAGTTCACGCATTATGACGTCATAACTTAATTATTTGAAAATAATCACAAATTCATGACTACCTATCAGAAGGAACCAACATTTAACTTATTTATAACATCCACGAAAAAGCACCAAAATTCCGCGATTATAATCGTTAGTTGCTGAAAAGAATTACTGCCTCATAGCACGTATCACTTGACACTAAAATTTAGCTAATTTAAAAAATTCCCAAAATAGCGGCAAAATATCGCTATTGTTTCGCGCCCTCCATCCAATTAATGAGATTTTGTTTTTATATTAATGAAATTACAAGAAAATCCTAAATATTTTGCAATTAAATTTAATTTGTTTATACTTAAAAGAAAAACTAGTATTCAAAACTTCATCGCGTTTGGTGCGTGAACTTTTTTAACGATCGCGAAAATGTAAGACATCATTTCTCAATATTTTTTCATGGCCTATACGACTATGGGATGGACTTTTTGATATTTGCAAAATATTAAAAAAGTTATAACCCTAGTGTTCATGCATTTAAAAATCGTTTTTTTTACATTTTTTTAAATATTCAGAAATCTTCGAATGTATTAAAGCAACGGTAACCAACCTATGGTACGCGTACCACTAGGGGGTACGCGAAAATGTCCGCGGGGGTACTCTAAATGTTAGTAATTTATTTTTAAGAAAGTTGAGGTCAAAATTCACAAAAAACTTATTTTTATGCAATTTAGAGAGCATTTTTTTGATAGTTTTGAATGATTTTTTTGAGATCTGACAACTTGTTTTCGATAAACCTTCCGATGCTGATTCCGAATATGGTTCCCAATTTTTTTTATGATGTCAGATTTTTGAGAAAATTTATGTGAAAGTTCTCAAAAACGTGTATTTAGGCATTTTTGAGACAGGTTGTGATAGAGTGGTAATTTTGGTACCATTTTGTTAAGTTCAAAATGCCCTTTCATTGCGTGTGTTTCTTTCGAAAAGTCACGGAATTATTTATCTGCCCTCATATTAAAAAAAAATATTTAAAAAAATTTATTAAAAATGAAAAACAAAAAAATATATTTTTTTTTTTTAATTTAAGACATTATATTTCCGCTCCCTGTGATATGTTTTTAGAACTTTTTTAAGAGTTCAAAAAACGTCCGTTGTTTTAATTTTTGGTGTAGAATCGACTGGTGAAATCAGATTTGCAATATTTCAGCCGTTTTTGCTCTTCAGAAAAATCAGCTCAAAATCCGCATTGAACCACCCCAAGGAGCGAAAATTTTTCCAAAAAAAAAATAACACCATTGTGGTATTGTCAAAAATTTAAAAATTAACTCTAATATTTGTGATGTTTTTTAACGAAAACAAAAACACGTTAGGTGTACGCGGCTGATAAAATATAAAATTAGGGGTACGCGAGGCAAAAAGGTTGGTAACCGCTGTATTAAAGAAAGTTTCCCTTTAATTTTTACTAAATTTCTAAACTTTATTTGAAAATGTAATTCAAACATTTTGAAATACATTTTTGGAGAACATTTTTAAATTCAATTGAAAAAATCTAAATTGCATTTGAAAATTTCTTTATTTCATTTGGAAATTTATACACAACGTTTTTAAATTTCTGAAATTCACTTTAAAAATGTTAACTTTAAAGATTTTCCGAAATTTTCTCAAACACAATTTTTTCAAATTTAAGAAGATTTTGTTGTATTTTAATACTTGTTTAAGCATATTTTAGTCCCAAATATGCTATAAAAGGAAAAACAGATCCCTATTTTGCAATTCAATTGTAAAATTAAAGAAAAAGCTGACTTAAATTAATTAAAAAAAAAATTGGCTTTATTTTTTAGCTTTTTTTAAAACTTTTTAGCTTTTTTTAGCGTGTTTTTTGAAAAAATCTAGCTTTTTTTGTTTTCAATTCTGGCAACGATGAATAGGAGGTAGCAAAAAATCTAGCAAAATTACGAAACCTCCTTGTAAGTTTTATCGCATCAAAAAAAATTGTAAATTTACAATTCTTTTGGTAAAAAGTTTGTAAAATAACCAAATTATTGGTAAAAAGCTTGTAAAATAACAAGGAATTTTTGTCAAATAGGAGGAGCAACAAAAAAAGTTACAAACTTTTAGAGGATTTAATTTTATAAAATATTTTTTTAATAGTTATACTACCTAGGATGCCACTATTGATAGCAACCCAGCAGAAATTTTGCTGAATTGGCAGCAGCTTTTGGAAAGGAAACTCGAGTCAAGGAGCGCATCCAAAACTGCTGAATTCATGCATGATTTTCTAAGGCGATGTCACACTTTAGAGCGATAGTTCGATACACCGAAAAAGCGCTCTAAAGATGCTCTGAATTCACATCTCTTTAGAGCGCTGAAAAAATCGCTATAAAGATGCAGTGAATTCATGTATCTTTTTAGAGCTGATTTAAGCAGAAATGCAAATTACAAAATCTGAAATACAATTGATTATTTCTGAATACAATTGGAAAATCTTAAATACAATTGACTAATTCTTAAAATCAGTTGGCTCCCTGCTATGATTGGACATTTTTTGTAATATTTGTATTTTATGAAACCAAAGTGGAAATGGTGTACTAATTTCTTTTTTTCTTTCAAAATGTGTTAAAGGTGTTATGATTGAAACACTCTTTGCAGCGCTGATTAATGCGCAATATGGATGCAGTGAAATCATGTGCCTTTTTCCAAAACTCATGGTTTTATATTCAAAAAGTGTTAAATATATTTAAAAGGAAAGCATGTATGAAATTTTTTCAAAATATAATTTTATATTTTAAGTTTTATATAAAAAATCTTAACAAAAAATTAAAATTTTTTTCCCTTACTTTTACTGCATCCTAAAGAGCGCTCTTTGGATGCGCTTCGGTATGCTATAAAAAGATGAGTCGCCAAAATCTCGATTTATTTTTGCTGGGAATTGTAAGAGGAAGATCTCCCCTAATTTTCCTAGTTTATTATTTTTACATATCAGGAAAAAGGAGGTTAGTTACATCCATTCAAAAATGTGTCCTTCAATATCATTCAAATTTTCAACAAAATATTTTGATAACGTTTTCAAATGTCTTTATTCACATCCTTTTTCCTGATATGGCAAAATATAGAAATGGAAAAATTAGGGAAGATCCTCCTCTTTCATCTGCCATCACCAGTGTCATCCTAGGATAATTACAAAACAAAAATATTTTACAAAATGTATCCTTTAAAACTTTGAAGTCCTTTTAAAAGGAAACAGGATCACGAAATGAAAAACTGTAAACGCAGTTATACTCCGTTAGATCTCTACTTTCAGACGTATATCATGCAGTTCACGTTTAATATTGGCTGTCGGATGGTGTTATACGAAAAAAATAGTGTATTCGTTCTTAATGTATCTTTCATTATGATATCGTTTTTCCTAAAAATATGATATCGTTTTTGCTATCGAAAATTCCAGCGATAACGATAATAAAATCACCATTTTCCAGAATTTATAAAAAAATATAGTTATTTAAGGTCTTAACGATATCGTTTCGATTAGAAAACGTGCTGTCGTTTTTGCTATCTAAATTTTCAGGAATAACTTGCTATCGTTATTCCTAAAAATTTAGATAGCAAAACGACATCACAATCGAAAATCGCCTAAAATTCGAACATGGTATCAAAATTTTACTGGTATCATGCAGATGACACTATTTTCGATACCACCTTTTTATAATTTATTTTATTGGGATATAGATAAATTTTTAACTTATATTTTTTTTATTGACAAAATTTATATTTTTTTCAATTCTTTTTTATAGTATTATAAAAATTTCCAAAAAGGAAGTTAAAAGGAAATTTGACACACATTTAATCAAATATTCAAAATGACACATTTCAAAATATTTATGAATGACTATATATGTGTTGCATGTCACTTTAAGTAGTTCTATGTATATTTACTTAAAAAGTTTCAATAAATATTCTATAATAAATTTTCTGTTAAATATTGATTTTTTCATACCAAAAAAATAAAAAATAAAATACTTATGTAAGCATAAACTAAATGCATGCCGTTGATGTTGTTGCTGCTAACGTTGATGAAATGTAGTCAAATTTAATCTTGAAAAAATAAAACTAAATTCACTTAGAAAAAATTCATAATCAGCATATTTTTTATATTTTTTGTTTTACAAAAAAAAAAAAATTAGTAATATAAGCAAGATGATGGTACAAGAACCCCACCAAAAAATTTCACAAACAATCAATGTCTTCGTCATCATCAAAATGTTGATGATCATCATCATAAAGAACATTAAGTTGTGTGTCAATATTTTTAAAAGCATTTAAATGTTAACATCCCGGTGAAAAATGTCAGATGTTATTCATATATTATTCATATATGCTCGCCTATATGTATTACATATATGAAGCAAATGCGAAAATTGGCGGCATATGTAAATATATGGACATATATGGTCACATATGTAACATATATTTTTTTAATTTCGTTTTTCATTTTGGAGTAAAGAATTTCATAAAAATTGTTTTAAACAAAAATATTTCACAATTTTTGAAAAATTTTCGAAGTCTTATTTTTTGAAGTTCGGAAAAAAACTTTTTATATATTTTTTTTGATTTTGAAATTCTTTCGATTTTTTTTTTTAAATTTTCAAAGTTCCAATTTTTTTTTTTTAAAGTCCCAGACACAAATTTTTTTTTTGCAACTTTTTTTCGGTTTGTAACAAAAAAATAATTAAAAAATGTTTTTAGAAAAAAAAATTTGAATAATTTTCTAAGTCCTGAGAAAAATTCAAACATCATATATCTGGACATATATGGAAGTGCATGTCATATATGTACAAATGTGTACATATATGAACTTTTTTATTTGCGTTTTGGAGTAAAAAATTTCAGTTCAAAACTTTAGTTCAAATGCTTTTGGAATTTTTTTTTTGAAAATTTTATAAGTCCCAGTATGTGCAGATGTGTGCATATGTGTTTTCATACATCAACATATATGAAAAAAAATCAAGAAATATTGCTTCATATATGTATTCATATGGAGCATATATGTTCACATATTTTTCATATGTGATCACATATGAAACATGTATGTGCATATATGAACATTTTTCACCGGGATGCACACAAATTTTGGAATAAAAAAATATTTTTAGAAATTTTGGAATTACAAAAATTCTTGGAAGAAAAATTCTTATATATTTTTATAAAGCTAAATTCTTAGGTTCTGAAATATTTTTCTTTTAGAAAAATTCTCAGATTCTGAGACACTTTACTTATAGAAAAATTCTAAAACATTTTTCTTATAGAAAAATTCTCGGATTCTGCGTAATTTTCTTATCGTTAAATTCTAAGATTCTGAGACACTGTTCTTAAAGCAAAATTCTCAGATTTCTGAGGCATTTTTCTCATAGAAAAATTCTCAAATATTGAAACATTATTCTTTTAGAAAAACTTTCATATTCTGAGAAATTTTTTTGTAGTAAAATTCTTCTATTCTTAAACAGTTTTCTTACAGAAAAATTCTTAGATTCTGAGACATTTTGCTTATTGAAAAATTCTGAGACATTTTCCATATAGAAAAATTCTGAAGTTTTGATACATTTTTCTTATAGAAAATGACAAATGTCTGAGGGTTTAATCCTCAGACATTTGTCTTTTAAAAAAATTCTCAGATCCTGAGATATTGTTTTTACAGAAAAAATTCTGAGTAATTTTCTTATAGAATAAAAAAAATTCCGATTCTGAGACATTTTTTTTTAAGAAAAATTCTTAGTTTCTAAAATATTTTTCTTATAGAAAAATTCTAAGATTCCAAGACATTTTTCTTAAAGAAAAATTCTTAAATTTTGCTGACATTTTTCTCATAGAAAAATTCTTAAATAATGAGATATTTTTTTTATAGAAAAATTCTTAGATTCTAAAAGATTTTTTTTATAAAAAAATTCTCAGATTCGGAGAGCTTTTTCTTACAGAAAAGTTATCAGTTTTTTAGAGATTTTTCTTATTAAAAATTATAACATTCTGAGAGATTTTCTTATAGAAAAATTCTGAGACGTTTTTCTTATAGAAAAATTCTAAAGTTCTGAGACATTTTTATTATAGAAAAATTCTAAGATTCTGAGATGTTTTTCTTATTACAAATTTTCAGATTCTGAGACATTTCTGTTATAGAAAAATATTTTTAGAAATTTTTTAATCAGAACAACTCTCAGATCTTGAAACATTTTTTATGCTAGAAAATTCTCAGATATTTTTCATAAAGAAAAATCCTCCGGTTTTGAGATATTTTTTCGGTATAGAAAAAATTTTGATTTTGTGAAACTATTTATAAAGTAAAATATTCTGAGACAAATTTCAAATGGAAATATCTCAGATTCTGAGACATTTTTCTTATAGAAAAATTCTCAGATTCGGAGACTTTTCTTATAGAAAAATTCCTAGATTCCGATACATTTTTTTTTTACAGAAAAATTTTGAGACATTATTATAGTAAAATTCACAGATTCTGAAAATTTTCTTATAGAAAAAATCTCAGATTCTGAGATATTTTTCTTATAGAAAAATTCTGAGACATTTTTAGTATAGAAAAATTCTTAGATATTTTTATTATAGAATAATTCTTAAATTCTGAGACATATTTGTTATAGAAAAATTTTCAGATCCTGAGACATTTTTCTTACAGAAAAATTCTCAGATTCTAAGTCAGTCCTTATAACAAAATTTATAGAGTCAAAGACATTTTTCTCATAGAAAAATTCTCAGATTTCTGAGACATTTTTCTCCTAGAAAAACTCTTAAATATTGAAATCTTTTTCTTAAAGAAAAATTTTCAGATTCTGACAAGGGAAGTATCTCAACCCTTATGAACCGATTTGCCTGAAACTTAAAATATATATAAAAGAGACGATTTTAAGGTTGGGGTGTCTCGGCTTATCGGCCATATCAGTGATTCAAAATTTCGTTGTCCCCTTATGAAACAATGTGGACCTCCGGGAAAATCTCAATAACTCCCGAACTAATAGAAATATCCTTTAGAGCAAAAATACGTGTCAACTTAAATTTAATAAAGATTATTTCATATTCATATGGACATCGTAGGTCAATGTCTTCATATAAATACCCCCCAAAATTAAAACATTTTCATGAAAAAACTTTTTAACGAAGCCAAAATTTAAAAAGGTTATGCCACCGTTGGATAGGCATTAAAAAAACCTTTCTTCTCATATGTAAACATCATATAGTTTCATCGAAAGAAATGGCTGAAAAATCCAAAAAACGATTTTTTCGCCATTTTTTGACCCTTGTTTTGAACCCTTAAATCCGCGATATGGCCGATAAGCCGATACACCCCAACCTTAGAATTTTCTCCTTGATATATATTTTAAGTTCGGTTCAGGCAAATCGGTTCATAAGGGTTGAGATACTTCCCTTCCTTTTTCTTATAGAAAAATTCTCAGGTTCTGAGACATTTTTGTTATAATAAAATTTTGAGACATTTTCCTTATAGAAAAATTCTCAAGTTCTGACACATTTGACTTATTGTAAAAATCTTTTATTATAGAAAAATTTTTATTATAGAAAAATTCTCAGATTCTGAGACATTTTTCTTATAGAAAAATTTTCAGATTTTGAGACATTTTTTTTTTAAAGAAAAATTCTTTCATTCTGAGACATTCGCCTTAAAACTTTTCTTATAGAAAAATTCTCAGATTCTGAAATATTTTTCTTACAGAAAAATCCTCAGATTTCTGAGACATTTTTCTCATAGAAAAATTCTCAAATATTGAAACCTTTTTCTTACAGTAAAATTCTCAGACTCTGTGTTATTTTCCTATAGAAAAAATCTTAGATTCTGAGACATTTTTCTTAAAGAATATTTTGTAGTTTCTAAAAAATTTTTTTTATAACAAAATTCTCAGATTCTGAGAGATTTTTCTTACAGCGAAATTCCCATATTCTGAGAATAATAGAATAGAAAAATTATCAGATTCTGAAAGATTTTTTTATAAAAAAATTTTCAGATTCTGAGAGATTTTTCTTAAAGCGAAATTCTTCTAATTTAGCCTCTATTTTCACCCCTCACTCTCAGAATCGTCTTCGAATTACAATTAACCTTTTCGAATTACAATTGATCTATTTCGAATTATAATTGATAGTTTTCGAATTATAATTAACCTTTTCCGAATTACAATTGATCTATTTCGAATTACAATTAATTTTTTGGATTTACAATTAATCTTTTTCGAATTACAGTTGATCCTTTTCGAGTTACAATTGATCTTTTTCGAATTACAATTAATCTATTTCGAATTACAATTGATCTATTTCGAATTATAGTTGATCTATTTCTAATTAGAATTCAAATTTGAAGAAGATAAATTGTAATTCGAAAAAGATCAATTGTACTTCGAAAAATATCTATTGAAGTTCGAAAAATATCAATTGTAGTTCGACAAAGATAAGTTTTAATTCGAAATAGATCAACTATAATTCGAAATAGATCAATTGTAATTCGAGATAGATCAATTGTAATTCGAAAAAGAGCAATTGTAATTCGAAAAAGATCAACTGTAATTCGAAAAAATCAATTGTAATTCGAAAACGATTAATTGTAATTCGAAATAGATCAACTGTAATTCGGAAAAGGTTAATTATAATTTGAAAAATATCAATTGTAATTCGAAGTAGATCAATTGTAATTCGGAAAATATCAATTTTAATTCGAAGATTCCCATTCTAATTCGAAAAGGATCAATTGTAATTCGAAAAATAAAAATTGCAATTTAAAAAAAACAATTGTAATTCTATCTTTTTTGAATTACAATTGATCTATTTCGAGTTACAATAGATTTTTTGAAATAACAATTAGAATTTTCGAATTACAAATGGAATTTCCGAATTACAAGTAGAATCTTCGAGTTACAAATGGAATCTTTGACTTACAAATTGAGTCATTGACTTACAAATTGAGTCTTCAAATGGAATCTTTTAATTTAAAATTAAATTGATCTTTTTCGAATAACATTAGTAAATGGTGTAGCTGTCGTGTAATATTTTTGTTTTTCTTAAAAAAGTTTTTCTTAAAAATAATTTTGTATAAAACCCCCCATATGCTAAATTCCGTTAACGTTTATGTTTCCGTTAAACCTTGAATTCAAAGTATTATCACGCGTAACCAACATTTGATAGGGAAAATTCATAACTGTTAAACATATTTTGATACTGAATTTATTATAAGTACCATTCTTATCAAAACCAAATCAAACCCAACAAAAAATACAACAAGTGAGAGTGTTACATTCGGCTGTGCCGAATCTTTTATACCCTCCAAAATGTAAAAAAAATATAAAAAAAATCCAGGGGCGTCTTTTTTTTTTGGGGGGGGGGGGGTTGGTGGGAGACGTTAGGGGGCACCTTCCCCTTGTGATTTTGAACTTCTTCTGAAATAAGAATGTTGCATTTGCTTACCAAAAGTACAAAAAACTCTGCAAAAGATGCGGTTTTTCTTGGATTGGTTTAGTTCTCCAAGGGGGAAATTTTTTCCCCTTAGTCCGATTTTGCCCATTTCCGAACTTAACCTGCCTAGGAATATAAGACATATTCGTGCCAAACTTCGGAAGTCTAGCTCTTTTATTTTGGACTGTATCGTGTCCTCTACAGACGGACAGACGGACAGACGGACAGACGGACGGACGGACGGACGGACGGACGGACGGACATCGCTAGAATGTCTTAGAATCGATCACTGATCAATAAAATATATACTTTATGGGGCCCTAGACCAATATTTCGATGCGTTACACACGGAATGACAAAGTGAGTATACCCCCATACTGTGGTTGGAGGGTATAAAAAACAAAAGTTTTAAAAACTTCTTTATTTGTTGTAAAATATTTGTTTTTTTGTTTTTGCGTATCTAAATTACTTTAACCTGTATTAGAAAAAAGGGTAAATGAAAAGTTATGAATTTTGGGTATTTAAATATGTAAAAATATTAATTTTAAAAAGAAAACTTAGAAATTATACTAGATATTCACGAACGCTTCGTTAAAAGTTAATAAGTGAGTTTTGTTAACTTTTATATACTCCTCCTAAAATTTTCTCTTCTTTTTGATAACGTTCAACAACTCATCAATGAACCCACGTATAAACGTGTGTTCCTTTTTGTAAAAGTTAAAATAAGTTGTTAAAAACAGGCTTAAGGTTTATTTTAACATATTTTTGTTGAATTATTGTAAGAAGTTTTTTTTTTGTTGGTTTTCTTACGAATATGCTAAAAATTCTATTCAGCAGTAAAACTTAATAAGATTAAGGTGACATTAATCCGATTATCCCTTTTTTGCATTTGTTATTTTTTATTTAAAAATTTTGTTTATATGTTTTATTAAAATTATTATTTAAGATTGTATTCAGTTCACCATTTCCAATATTATTTCAGAAAATACAAATTATATATCAAAAAATTAACTGAAATTTATATATATTTCGGTTTGAGTCTATATTATTTCTGGGTGTCACCCTGGTCACCCTCCGATCTTCATGAAAGTTGGATATGTTGTTCAATACGAAAATTAATTCGACACGTATTTTTTTAGCGGCCTAAACTCATTTTTAGGGGGGTTCGATTTGTATGGAGGGAAATTGACCTTTTTCAGTTTTTTACGATTTTCGCCTATTTTGACAAAAATAATATAGACATATGTGGTATCAGATTAAAGGTATTTAAAATACCTATCTCTTGGTGCTAACAACGTACCAAAAAAGTTAATATTTTTAGACTTATTAACAAAAATATCTTAAAATTTTGATATTTTACTCAATATGGCAAAAAGTTGTGCATGTTTATACATGTGCTTTACACACGTAGATAGGTTTTCCAAAGACCTTTCATTTGGTATGTAACATGACTAGGTTTCTATGCATAACATAGGAGATAAACGAAAAAAACTGAAAAATTTCAGTTTCTTCCCCCATCATTTGCACCCCCTAAATGGGAATTTTGGCCGCTATAAAAAACAATTCCATAAAGATCGGCGGGTGACACCAGGAAGACTTCACTTGTAAGTGGAAATGTCGACAGATTTCAGAAGAAGCCACCCTTCCTTCCTCAGCACTCTGTGATTGTTACTGTTAGTGTGTCAGATTAAAATACATTTAAGGAGAAAAGAAGGCGAGAATCATATTACATTTCATTACCGAACTTTAAATATATTTCAGAAATTTATAATTATGTTTAAAAAAAATTCCAATTAAAATTTTAGTAGCTTTATTCCAGCTCGAGGTAATTTTTCCTAGATTAAGATTTACTATTTTTTTTTTTTTTGCTAATTTACTAGCATTAACCTTTAGAAAATTTTTAGTTGAGATTAGTATGTTAGCAAAAATATCTTGTAAACTTCATTTAGCGCAATAGCAATTTTAAACAAAATTTGAACTAATTTTTTTTTTCTAAATTTAAAATTGAGTTGACCAAATATTTATAAGCTTTTTTTGCTAGTATTAGCAAAAATAAATTGTAATTTTTTTTTTAATAAAACTTAAAACGGCGCTATCTCGGAAACTAAGCCAGATGGAGCAAAGTGGATTTTTGGTTCTCGGGCTCTTAATAGTATCGCCGGGCCTTTTCGCATGTGTTGACCCTAATGGGTCCTAATTTTGGATTCAAAAAAGTTAGCATTTCCGAAAATTTTAAAATGCTCATATCTCGGTAAATAATGCCGACACAACAAAAAGTTCAAAAGCATTTTTGTAGCTCTCAACACGTAGAACAAGACCGGAAAATAACTTAAAGCTCTCCGAGTAATAGTTTTGAAGTTATCGAGTTTTTTAATTGCCAAAACAGTGGTCCCTAAAATCACGTATCTTTAAAAACTAAGCAAGGTAGGGCGAAATGGACAAAAATTTTGGATCAAACTATGACGATTTTTAAGGAACCCAACTAGGTCTGGGCCTATCGGGGTCTGGACCTATCGGATCCGAACCCAATGGGGTCCTCATATATGTATGAACTATCTTGAAATAAAAAAAATTTAAAAAAAAAATGTTATAATTGTCATATCTACACAGAAAAAAATATGGAGGAAACAAATTTGAGTAATCTCTTGTTTAAATTTAAAAACAAAAATTGAGTATTTTTTTAATTGACACAAGTAAAAATTTACTTAAAAATTTTAAAACCAATTTAAGTAAATCTATACTTCTATATCTATACTTATCTATACTTAATATTATAAAGAGGTAATGTTTGTATGTTTGTTTTTTTGTTTGTTTGTAGAGGGTAATCTCCGGAGCTACTTATCCGATTTCAAAAATGTTTTCAGCAATATTTAAAGTGTTCCTCCAGGATGGACATAGGCTAGGCTTCATCGACCACGCCCACTTCTACGCCCACTTTTGGCCAAAAAACCTAAAATTGAAAAATCTCCAAAACTACTGAACCGATTTCAAAATTTTTTTCACCAATACATACTTGGAATGGTCCTTTATGGTGGACATATTCTGGGTTTCATCGACCACGCCCACATCTACGCCCACTTTTGGTGAAAAACTTAAAATTTAAATATCTATGAAACTACTCATCCGATTTCAAAAAAGTTTTCAGCAATATTTAGAGTGTTCCTCCACAAAAAAAAACCTTCGTGATATAAATGAAATAGATTCATTAATTTGTTTTCGTTTAACCAATGAAGGAATTCATAAGCTTAACTAAGTATCAAGCATTTTGGGAACAAATTTCAAAAAATTTGATTCATTAGATTTCATAGTTTCATTAAAAAATGTCATTAAATTTAGTTTATAAAACTTGTTGTTTTTTGACGCCTGTCGAGACAAGTAAAAAACAGCTGATAAAAGTGCGGCACGATTAATTTTGTTATTTTTCCGACGTTTTTACGAAACTTTCAATAAAATGTAATTTATAAATTATATATTTACTAAAATTCGAGTTATTTAAAATCTTTCGCGGTTTTTCTTATGTATTAAAATTTAACAAATCATCCGATTTCAAAAATGTTTTCACCAATATTTAGAGTGTTCCTCCAGGGTGGACATAGGCTAGGATTTATCGACCACGCCCACTTATACGCCCACTTTTTGGAAAAAAACTAAAATTTAAAAATTTCCAAAAATGTTCATCCGATTTCCAAAATTGTTTCACCAATACTAAGTCTTTCAAAGTAGAAATATTCTAGGTTTTATTGACCACGCCCATTTCTACGCCCACATTTGGCAAGAAAAACGTAAAATTTAAATATGATCAAACTACTCATCCGATTTAAAAAACGTTATCACCAATAAAAATTTCAAACATCCGAAACTACTCATTTAAAAAATGTTTTTTCCAATATTAAGAATGGTCCATCAGGTTAGACATAGGCTACGGTTCATCTACGTAAAATTTGTAAATAAACGAAACTTATTGTGAGATTTCAAAAATGTTTTCACCAATATTTAGAATTTTCTGTCAGGGTGAGTTAGGGTAGGTTTCATTGACCACTTTGGGTCAAAAGACGTTGAATTTGAAAATCTACCAAACTACTCATCTAATTTCAAAACATTCTGAAAAATTTCCTTTTTGGAAATTCCGATTTTACTAGGGCAAATACGTGCAAAATAGTGAACTTTGTAACTTTTTCTATCTTCTGAAAAGATGGTCATAGTAACTTGAAATGTTGGATCCTCCAGCCCAAAAAATCATTCTGAAAAAGTTCCTTCTGGAAATTTAGATTGTAATGGGGATAAGGATAAATTATTGTAATGTGGTACTTTTAATATTTTTTTTTTAAATGAAGTCTATATGGAACGAAATGAATTGGAATTCAGAACAAAATGGAATAAAATAGGGAACAAATGAATAGAAAAGGAAACGAAATGGAATGGAACGGGTATGAAATGGAGTGAAACGGGGAATGAAATTGTTTCAATAATTCCGATATAAGGGCTCAAAAATTTTCAAGAACATTATTTACCGAAACGAACATGTTTCCAAGCTAAGCGAGGCTGTTTTAATTTTATTGGTTATTCTGAATAGTTTTTATAAAAGACTTCAACGATAAAAATTAAATATATATATGCCGACGGATAGAATAAACACTGTGCTTCGCTTGGAAGGAAATTTGAGATCGTGATACCGAGTAGACCAGAGTGGGATGAAGGTGGTCCATATGTGGATACTAGAAGCCTAAACTGGTATACTGACGGATCCAAAATGTCCTCTGGAGTGGGCGCTGGTGTCTACGGTCCAAACACGCGGATCTCCGAACCAATGGGTAGGTGGCCTACAGTTTTTCAGGCTGAAATTCAGGCTATTACAATATGCGCTAGAGTTAATATTGCAAAGGGTATGAAGGGTACTCATATTTCAATCTTCTCTGATAGCCAGGCAGCACTTCAAGCGCTGTCTTCTTGGGAATTCAAATCCAAAATGACACTGGAATGTTTTGATACCCTTCAGCAGCTGGCCGGGAGAAACAAAATTACTCTATTTTGGATCCCTGGTCATAGAGGTTTTGAGGGTAATGAGATAGCGGATGAGCTTGCTAGAAATGCCTCCGCTACTCCTATGACCGGACCCGAACCCTATTGTGGGGTAAACTGGTCCACCTTCTCGAACATGATTAGGGGTTTGGAAAGAACCGACTTCTTAAACTTGTGGGAAAATTCAGGAGGTCTACGACAATCCAAGGCACTAATCGCTCCATTATCATATGGAAGTATACTTAATCACACCAAAAGTGACATTAGGTTACTGACAGGTTTTCTCACCGGGCATTATAAGGTAAATTATCACTTGCATAATTTAAACCTTTGTGCATCGTCTTTGTGTCGACTTTGTCTTGAGGAAGTGGAGACAACGCAACACATATTATGTGAATGCATCGCAATATGTAGGATCAGAAGACGGTTCTTAGACAAGGAATTGCTTAATTCTGAGGATATAAGGCTAGCTTCTCCATCCTCTGTTATAATGTTCATTAGGAACATTGAACAGAGTTTGAATTAGATTAATGGATCTAGGCACAAAAGACCCATAAGGGTCGCAGTGCCGGCGGTTAGGGCTAGATCACCCCTTGAAAAAAAAATAAAACAAGTAGAAAAGTAAAATTCGACTTTGCCGAATCTATGAATACCCTCCACAATGCATTTTTTTTTTAAAGGGTAGTACATTTTTTAGCGTGAAAAACTTAACAATTTTGATTAGAAATATTTTATTTTGAGTAAAAAACTCTTTTTTTGTCATTTTTTTTAAAAAAAAAGAAAAATTACAAATTTTATTTTTTGAGTGTAAAATTTTTTTCGAGTGTTATGTTTTTTTTTACTGTAAAAATATTTCTTACACAAAATATTGTCATTTTTGTAAAAAAAAAAAAAAAATTTTTGTGTAAATTTTTTTTTGAGTGTAAAATTTTTTTGATTGTAAAATTTTTTTCGAGTGTAATTTTTAAGTTACCAATGCTTTTAAAACTAACCAAGTTTAAAAAGCATTGCTTTCAAATTAAACAAGTTTGAAAAGCATTGTTTAGTAACCAACAATGCTTTTCAAACTTGTCAAAACACATGGCATTTTAGATAAAACTAATCTGAAATTCAAGGTTTTGATTATAACTTTTGAACCACTGGAACGATTGAGCTGAAATTTAAAACCAAACAGACCCGGGGAACGGCAAAGATACGTGCCAAGCTTCAGTAGTCTCATTATTGTCTTTCGAAAGTTATCGTGTTTTTTATCTCGTAAATTCGCGAAATACCCATGCCGAAATTTACTCTTTTGCTCATAACTTTTAAACCACTGGACCGATTTGGCTGGATTGCAATACCAACCTGACCAGGTAAATGACAAACATATATGCCAAACTTCAGTAGCCTCTGCAAAGTCTTTCAAAAGTTAGCGTGTTTTCTACGGACGGACAGACAGACAGACAGACGGACGGACGGACGGACGGACGGACATCGCTAGATCGACTTAAAATCGATCGAGGATCATAAATATATATACTTTATGGGGTCCTAGACCAATATTTCGAGGTGTTACAAACGGAATGACAAACTTATATATACCCTCTATCACTAGAGTGGAGGGTATAAAAATTAAATATAATAAAAATCCTGTAGGGGAGAATTTTAGAAATGAAGACTGTAATCCTGATCTTTCTTTAATCAGGTATTTAATATTACCGGGGGCGAAGTTCCTTGCGGGCCTACTAGTAATTTAATAAAAATTTAATAGATTTTTTAATTTTTTTTTTAAACTCTCATTGTTTTTGAATTCTCGTTTAGTTTATAGTTTTTTTTTGTAGAAAGATTTAAAACTCTTTTAAACTTAAAAAAAAAATAGATAAATTTTGAGTAAATTTTTAATTGTGTCAATCAAAAATTTACTCAAATTTTTTTTCTGTGTAAGCAATGCAGTGGCAGTGATGTCTAAAGTGACCTCCTACCAGTATTGTTAATGGTATGAAAAAATATACGTGATTCGATTCCAAACTGGGTATTGATATTAATAAAAAATTCGAATATTAGAAAAACAATTTACCATTAACAAAACAAACTGGCATTTAAAATTCTACTAATGAAGACAGTTAAACTGGAACTGTCCGAAACCGGTATAGGAATACCAGAAATATTTATAGCTTTTAGAAATTAAATTTTTCATCTACATTTTTCAACATAAACCCTTATAACAAGTAGAATAAGAACCCGTCCTCGATCTGTACTACGAGAAAAAACAAAAAAAAAATGTCGGTTAACTAATTTTTGGCAAAACATTTTTGCTAACTTTACCAAAAAAATTGGTTTACAAGCTTTTTTTGTTAAAATTACAGTTTTTTTTAGTGTACAAAGGTCCACTTTATTTTGGTACAAATGACTCTAATACCCGTATTATAACAGATATCTTCTCAAAATTTGGCAGGTAATCGTGTTTTGTATTCAGTATTACTGAATCAGTAATCACCATTTCAAATTTTATCTCTCAAACTTCATGAAAATAGAAAATATTTAATTGAAATTCTGTTTGTGTGTGTTTAACGCATACTTAAATAACCTATTCAAATCTGATTATAACACCGTCCGACAGCCAATATTAAACATTAAACTGATGATATACATCTGAAAGAAGAGATCAAATGGAGTAAAACTGTTTTTCATTTCGTGATCCTGTTTCCTTTTACAAGGACTTCAAAGTTTTAAAGGATACATTTTGTAAAATATTTTTGAAATATTTGTAATTGTCCTAGGATGACACTGGTGACGGCAGATAAGAGAGGAGGATCTCCCCTCAGAATAAAAGGATGTGAATAATGTCATTTGAAAACTGTATCAAAATATTTTATTGATGGGATTCTATAAAAGATGAATACCTTTTTTGGGAATTTGTTTGGGTATTTATAAAAAGCATTTGAAATCAAACATATGTCAAGCTCTGGTTGTCAATAAGCGGAAATGTCATTTGAAATGAGTACTTTGTTTTATTTTTTTCAAAAATAATTTTTTTCGAAAAAAGTATTTTTTTTTGGAAAAAATTACTTTTTGGAAAAAAGTACCTTTTAGAAAAAAAAAATTATTTTTAGACAAAAAAGTAATTTTTTTAGGAAATAAAAAATTTTCTGAAAAAAGGGCTTTTTTACTACTTTAAAAAAAAAAATACTTTTTTCTAAAATAGTACTTTTTTTAAAAAAAAAGTACTTTTTTTCTAAAAATTCTGATTAATTTTTATTAAAAAATAAAAATTGTTTTATTCGACCTTTAAAATATTATATTTTGAGGATGTTTTATTCTGGCTCGAGGTCATTATTTTCTTTACTAATTGAAACCATGATATTCTCATAGCATAATTTTCAAGAAAATTATTATTTTTTTTTTGTTTTAAATTTATTTATGTTGGTCATTTTTGCAAGACTTAATCGACACGTGTTTCGGAATTTGTCAGATTCCATTGTCAATATTATTTAGCAAAAATAGAAACGATTTACTACAAAGTAGCCAACGAGTCGAATGACAAATCGTTTGTGCACAAACTAAAGTATTAATACATATTCGACTCTATCCACAATGGGAATTAGAAAGACAATATTTTGAGGATTGTCAATAACCAACAAAAATTACTAAAGTACTTTTTTTTTAGAAAAAGTACTTTTTTAGAAAAAAGTGTTATATAGGAAAAAAGTACTTTTTTTTTTTAAAAAAGTACTTTTTTTAGAAAAAGTACCTTTTTTTAGAAAAAAGTAATTTTTTATTATTTTTATATTTTGTTGACCTTTTTGTTGTAATTATTTATTTTTATTTCGGCTATAGGTCAGAAAAAACAATAAAAAACTAAAAAGTTATTTTTAATTTTATTATTTATTTTATTTTTTTATTTTCCAATATTTCGGTCAAAGTCTTTGACCATCATCTGGGATATTTTAAAAAAGAAAAACAAATAAAAACTCCGTCTCCACTGCTTATTGTTTGTTAAGGACAAGATCTCAAACAATAAGCAGTGGAGACGGAGTTTTTATTTGTTTTTCTTTTTTAAAATATCCCAGATGATGGTCAAAGACTTTGACCGAAATATTGGAAAATAAAAAAATAAAATAAATAATAAAATTAAAAATAACTTTTTAGTTTTTTATTGTTTTTTCTGACCTATAGCCGAAATAAAAATAAATAAAAGTAATTTTTTTTAGAAAAACTACCTTATTTTTGGAAACAAGTATTTTATTTAGAAAAAGTACCTTTTTTAGAAAAAAGTACTTTTTTTAGAAAAAGTGCCTTTTTTTAGAACAAAGTACTTTTTTAGAAAAAGTATTTTTTTTTAGAAAAAGTACTTTTTTTTTAGAAAAAATACTTTTTTAAAAAAAAGTAGTAAAAATTTACTTTAAAATATTAAAGAACTTTTCTTAAATAATACTTATTACAAAAAAAAAAAGTACCATTTTTCTAAATAAGTACTTTTTTCCAGAAAAAGTACGTTTTTGTCTTAAATGTGAAGTTTTCTTCTAAAATACTACTATTTTACAAAAAAAGAGCTACTTTTTCTAAAAAAAACACTTTCTCTCTAAAAAAAAGTACTTTTTTCTATTTTTACTATTTTTTTCTAAAAAAGTACAATTTTTTTCTAAGAAAGTACTATTTTTTAGAATTCAAAATTCATTAAAATTTGCTGCAAAATATTTTTGTTCACCAAATTTTCTACAACACAGTTTATAGGTGGGTATGAAAAATACTCGGGTATTTACCAATTTCTACCCAATTTACCTATTTTACCGGGTATTTACCATTTGGGTATTTACCCTTTGCCCATCTCTAGACATTGAAGGACACATTTTTGAATGGACGTAACTTACGTCCTTTTTCCTGATATGTAAAAACAAGAAAATAAAAAAATAAGAAAATTAGGGGAAAATTCCATTTGCTATCAATAGTTGCATCCTAGGACAAGTACAAATATTAAAAAAATATTTTATAAAGTTTAATCCTCTAAATCTTCGAAATCCTTTTTAAAGAAAATGAAATGAAAATCTGTAAATGCAGTTTTACTACATTTAGTCTCTAGTTTCAAACGTAAAAACCGGCTCGAAATCAGCAAATTTTAACGTCATTTTGTAAGAAAACTGTACCATAAGACTGGCATTTTTTTGGCAACTTTCGATTTTCCCAAGTGTCCGGGCAAATTTTTATTGTCCTAGGTCTAAAACTTATGTGGTATAAATTTGAGGTCAATCGCATTAAATTAACCCGTGGCGCCCGGCGGTCAATGTTTTGAATTTTTAAAAAATTTTAAAAAATAAAATTAAAAAAATATTTATCTTTCGACACATCATATTTGTTAATTCCGATGCGCTGAGCATGAATATCAAAAAAAATTAAAATCGCTCGATCGGTTTTCGAGATATCGCCATTTCAAATTTGTAAAAAATGGCGGTTTTTTCCTACGTTCAAAAATTTTTTTAAAAAAAGTCTCAAAATTTCATTCCGCCGACCCTTTTGTAGAGCTTGAGACAATCTTTCATTTAAAACTAATTTGAGCCAAATCTGAACATTTTAAGCTGTGGCGCCCATCGATCAAAGTTTTGGCTTTCAAGAAACTTTTTACCAAAAACCCTAAACTTTGATCGAAGGGTGCCACGGGTTAAAATGAACGGATTTGGCTCAAATTAAGCTTAAATGAAAGATTTTATCAAGCTCTATCAAATGGTTAAAATAAAGAAATTTTTAGAGTTTTTTTAAAAAAAATTGTCTCAAGCTCTACAAAAGGGTCGGCGGAATGAAATTTTGAGACTTTTTTAAAAATTTCTTGAACGTAGGAAAAAACCGCCATTTTTTGAAAATTTCAAATAGCGATATCTCGAAAACTGTTCGACCTATTTTAATTTTTTTTTTTTGATATTCGTGCTCAGCACATCAAAATTAACAAATATGATGTGTCGAAAGATATATATTTTTTTTAATTTTTCAAAAATCCAAAATTTTGACCACCGGGCGCCACGGGTTAATTTAGTCAGATGGGCCTAAAATTGGTACCACATAAGGTTTAGTCCTAGTAGAATAAAAAAATGTCCGGACTTTGAAAATCGGGAAAGAAAAAATTTTTCTATACAGAAAAATGCCAGTCTACTGTACCATACATCGAAAAACGGAGTACACCATTTAAATCAGCATGTCCGAAATATATAGAAATGAACACCAAAAAATAAACTCTTGTTTATTTTTTAGTGTTCCGCAGTGTGATTTTTATTCAGGATACGACTCATAGAAATGGATGGGTTTAAAAAATACAAAAAAATAATTACTATGGTGAGTGGTAGGGAGAAATTAATATCTTTGCATTTTTTTGGCTATGCATTACATGATAATGTATAACATAATCGCCACCATTTTTAAGGTTTTGCTGAGAAAGTTATATATCTATTTTAGTTTGTTTTTATACCCTCCACTCTAGTGATAGAGGGTATATATAAGTTTGTCATTCCGTTTGTAACACATCGAAATATTGGTCTAGGACCCCATAAAGTATATATATTTATGATCCTCGATCGATTTTAAGTCGATCTAGCGATGTCCGTCCGTCCGTCCGTCCGTCTGTCTGTCTGTCCGTAGAAAACACGCTAACTTTTGAAAGACTTTACAGAGGCTACTGCAGTTTGGCATATATGTTTGTCATTTACCTGGTCAGGTTGGTATTGCAATCCAGCCAAATCGGTCCAGTGGTTCAAAAGTTATGAGCAAAAGAGTAAATTTCGGCAAGGGTGTTTCTCGAATTTACGAGATAAAAAACACGATAACTTTCGAAAGACAATAATGAGACTACTGAAGCTTGGCATGTATCTTTGCCGTTCCCCGGGTCTATTTGGTATTAAATTTCAGCTCAATCGGTCCAGTGGTTCAAAAGTTATAAGCAAAACCCTGAATTTCAGATTAGTTTCATCTAAAATGCCACGTGTTTTAACAAGTTTGAAAAGCATTGGTGGTAATTAAACAATGCTTTTCAAACTTGTTTAATTTTAAAGCAATGCTTTTTAAACTTGTTTAGTTTTAAAAGCATTGGTAACTTAAAAATTACACTCGAAAAAAATTTTACACTCAAAAAAAATTTTACACTCAAAAAAAATTTTACACTCAAAAAAAAATTTACACAAAAAAAAAATTAGTTTCTTTTTTTTACAAAATTGACAATATTTTGTGTACATACGTACGTGCATTCACTCAGAAATATTTTTACAGTAAAAAAAAATTACACTCTAAAAAAATTTTACACTCGAAAAAAAAAATTTGTAATTTTTCTTTAAAAAAAAAAATGACAAAAAAAGAGTTTTTTACTCAAAATAAAATATTTCTAATCAAAATTGTTAATTTTTTCACGTTAAAAAATGTACTACCCTTTAAAAAAAAATGCATTGTGGAGGGTATTCATAGATTCGGCAAAGTCGAATTTAACTTTTCTACTTGTTTTTCTTGATATTGTTTTGTCAATTTTTGTTGCATGTTAATTTAAAAGTTCTAATTGCATGGTTGCATTACAAAAATACCTCAAACTACAAAAAAAAAAATATATTAAATCTTCTCCATAAGTTTTACATTTAAATTAAATTCCATATAATTTTCTTTAAAACCCTTCATATATAAACACAAAAAGTAATAATTAAATTATTTACGAATAGGTACAAGTCGTGTGGGATTACCCAGTAATCCCAACAGTCGCAAAAGTTCAGTTTTTGATTTGACACAACAGCAGCAGCAGCAACAACAACATCTATTACCGGTGGGTATTGGAAATAGTGCCACCAGTCCACCATCCGATGACGAAGAAAAACGTTTTGTACCGAAATGGAAGGGTAGCGGTGGCAATTTACCACCACCTACACCCAAACAAGCACTATCCATGCTAAAACAAGCCTCATCAGCTACAAATGTATCACAAGGTAATCAAGAAAGACAATATTATATGGGTGCAGCTCAACAAGACACATCGAAAAATATGCGCAAGGGTAGTACGTATAATTTAAATGTCACCGACAGTCCAAAACGTAAGGGAAGTGTATATGCAATGACTGTTACTGATACCAGCAGCAGCAGCCCCATTACCACCTCCACCACCAATACTCTAGGGCCCAGGCAACGTAAGGCCAGCATGTTTATTTCCAGTGCTAGCGAGGCATATGATAGTCCAGAATCTATACGCAAGAATAGTGTAATGACATTAAATCCTTCTATGGATAGCCCGTCCATGTTACGTAAACCGAGTATGATTCAGACATCCTCCATAAATTCGAGCAACAAAAATCTTTCAATACTCTCTGATTCCACAAGTAATCTATCAACATCGGTTTCATCTACGTTAAGTGGTATATCAACCAGTTATGGTCTACAATTGGGTCCAGGGCAAATACATCCAAAGGGTTATCGTTTAATAACCGAACGTCATGGTGAACTTAAAATGAATTTTAATAAAATTAAAGGAACCGTTGAAGTTGAGGTAAGTTAACACAGATTAATTACACCGTCCGACAGTCAATATTAAACATGAACCGGTTGATATACGTCTGAAAGTAGAGATCAAATGGAGTAAAATTGCATTTACAGTTTTTCATTTCGTGATCCTGCTTCCTTTTAAAAGGACTTAAAAGTTTTAAAGAATTGTATTTTGTAAAATAGTTTTTATATATTTTAACATGTCCTAGGATGCCACTGGTGATGGCAAATAGAACAGGAGGATCTTCCCTAATTTGTCCACTTTTTTGTTTTGCCACATCAGGATAAAAGGATGTGAATAATATCTTTTGAAAGCTTAATCAAAATATTTTATTGAAAATTTTGAATGATAGTGAAGGATAAAGTTTTAAAAGGACATAACTTACCTCCTTTGTCCTGATATGTAAAAACAAAAGGTAGGAAAATAAGGTTAGATCCTCCTCTTTAATTTGCCATCATCCTAGGACAAATTCAAATATTAAAAAAAATTTATAAAATGTAATCCTCTAAAATATTGAAGTCCTTTTAAAAGGATACAGGATCACAAAACAAAGAACTGTAAATGCTATTTTACTACATTTAGTTTCTAGTTTCAAACGATTATTATCTAGTTCGTGTTTAACAATTTTTTTTTTCATTTTTGTCGCACGGTGTTATACTTAATAACCCAGTCAGCAAAAAAAAAATACCACTGTCATCTTCTGATCCTTCCTCTTTAAGAATGCTAACATCTTCGTAAAATTTTTCACAATGTTTTCAAGGACAAGTCAACAGTGGGTCAGCGGTATTTTAAAATAATTGTTGGCGTTTACTGATGGTGGGCCCTAAGAGCAACTGCTGACTTGTCCTTTTAGACATTTTTAAAAATTTTATGAAGATGAATTTTATAAAGAGTCAGAATTATGACATAGTTGACTTTTTTTCCCACTGGGTAATACATTCATACGCCTGACTACTTGTGCAACGATAATTATTTGGATGACAATTTCAACTGGTTTCCTGTTTTTATGTCAATTTAATCCCAGATTATATGTGCACGTAGAATAGTACCAGTTGATTGTGAAACACCCCCAGATACTTATGTAAAATGTTACATTAAAGATGGTGAACGTTTGCGTCACAAAAAGAAGACAAGAGTGGTAAGACATGCAGCAGAACCATTTTATAAACAAACTATAAAATATCAGGTGAGTTTTTTTTTTCAAAAAAAAAGGGCAAAATTTTAATGAACTGTGAAAAGAATCATAAATGTCTCATGAGACGCTCAGAAAACATATCAATATGAATGGTTTTTATGCCCTCCAACCAAAGTATGGGGGTATACTCACTTTGTCATTCCGTGGTCTGGGACCCCACAAAGTATATAGGGAATTCCATGTCAAATCGGACACTTTGAATTTTTTTTTTTTTTAGATTTTCCCAATTTTTTTAGTACCCTTCGGAAACTCCTTCGTGGTAAATTTTAAAAATTTTTTGATGATCCATTCAAAAGATATTGAATTTTAAAAAATAGGTAGTTTGTTCCTTTACTCAAACTTCTTTTTCTCATAACTTCTTCAATAATGGTCCAAATTTCAATTTTTTTTTTTTTAATTTTTTTTTACGTACTTTTTAAAAAAAAATCCCAAAAAATTTTTAAAAGCTCTCTAGTATGCGATTTTTCAGTTTTAAAATTTAAATCTCATTTTCGAAAATGTTTGTACTCTTCGATTTTTTGAAATTTTTTTGTGTAAAACATCTATCGATTCTACAAATTTTTTGCCTAGGAGGATCGTGGGATAACGATCATTACTATTTTTTTAAATTTTTTGAAAAAATTTTATTGTAATTTTCCAATCTTAAAATCATTTCTACTGCTCCCCTCATAGAGGGGTCCTTTATAAGACCGACCCCCATTAATTTTTACGTCTAAACATTTCTTTGGAAAGTAATACCTTATCTCCAATTTCTGATTGGGCTCCCACACAAAACGACATTTTTTAAATTTGCTCCAACGACTCTAACTGCCCTAATAGTGCCCTTAGAGCAACAAAATGTATGACCGACCCACAATATTTTTTTAGTCCAAACATTTTCTCTGAACAAACCTACCCTCTTTAAAACTTAAAAATCGCATACTAGAGCACTTTTAAGAATTTTTTTGGTTTTTTTTTTAAAGTACGAAAAAAACAACAATTTTGAACTTTGGACCATTATTGAAGAAGTTATGACTAAAAGAAGTTTGAGTAAAGGAACAAACTACCAATTTTTAAAAATTCGATATTTTTTGAACGGGTCATCAAAAAAATCTGAAAATTTACCACGAAGGAGTTTTCGAAGGGTACTAAAAACTGTAAACAAATTGGGAAAATCTAAAAAAAAAAATTTCAAAGTGTCCGATTTGACATGGAATGCCATAAATAACATTGATCCATGATAGAATCTAGCGATGTCCGTCCGTCCGTCAGTAGAAATAACGATGCAGTCCAAACCAAAAGAGCTAGACCCCTGAAAATGGGCAAGAATATCTCTTATGTTACTGGTAAGGTTATGTTCGAAGATGCACTGAAAAAAAAGACATAACTAAAATTAAGGAAAAAATGTCTTTGAAAATTTATCATGAATTTTCCTAAAATTTAGTTAAATTTAACTTAAAAATGAGAAATTTTCTTAACTATGAGGAAAAAATTTTAGTTCATTTACTTATAATTAGTTCATAGTTTTCTTTAAATGAATTTTTTTAATATTAGGAAAAAAATTCTTACTGCCAAAGAAATTTTCCACAAATCTAGGAATCATATCTTTAGTTTTAAGACATATTTCTTAAAAAACAATTTAGTTCAAGTTTAGTTAAAATTTACTAAAAAAAACATCATCGTATTTCTCTTCTTTGAATTTAGGAAGTGTACTTCTTAGAATTTAGTTTATGACTTCTGAAAATTAAGTAAATCACTTCTTAGAATTTAGTTAAAAATTCAAAATGGCGATATCTCGAAAACTAAGAGTGATAGAGCGAAACGGATGAAATTTTCAAAAGAAAGACAACAAAGAAAAATATGGAATAGCCTAGCTCTGCATATCTGTCGGGGTCTCAAGACCCTAACTTTAGATCTAAAATTTGAAATTCCCGAGATTTTATATATGCTGATATCTCGGTAAATACTGCCAACACGAGAAATAGTCAAACGGCATTTTTGTAGCTCTTGACTCGTAGAACACTTTCGCAAAATACTCGAAAGCCCTGTGATTAATAGTTTTTGAGTTCTCCGGTTTTTAAGATTCTCAAGACCCTATCAGGCCCCTTATTACCGTATCTCAAAAACTAAGCAAGTTAGAGCGAAACGGACACAAGTTTTGGTTCAAAATCTACGGGGACCCTTAAAGGACCCAACGGGGTCTCGAGTTAAATGGGGTCCGAACCCATGGGTCCAGGGTCTAGACCCAATCCATTTCTAAAATGTGAAGTATAATTTTTCCCATTTTCTAGTTAAAATTGTCTTAAAATTAAATAACTTTGTTTTCCTAATTTTTGGGAAATTTATAAACTAAAACCAAGAAAAAAAATCTTTGGAGCCAAATCATTCCCTCTTTTTCTCAAAATTTAGTTAATTTTACCAGATTTTAGTTCACTTTTTTTTTGAGTGTGGGCAAAATCGGACTGAGGGGAAAAAATTTTCCCCTTAAAGAACTAGTTCGAGTTTTTTTTTTAATTTTTTCTCAACAAATGTAACATTTGTATGCAATTTGAAACTTAAGCCTCTTTTGTCCCAAGGACGAAGGCTATTGAAATTGGAAAAAATTGGTCCATATTTAGACCTAGTCCCCATACAAAGGTCCTTTTTAGTTTTGGCTTAAATGACTCTAATAGCCGCATTTTAATAGGTATCTTTTCGAAATTTGGCAGGTTATCATGTTTTATCCACACAAATCACCATTCCGAATTTAACAAAATCTGACCAGATCTTCTTGTAGCCCCCATACAAACCACCTTCACGATTTTCACATAAATCTCTCAAATTTCATGAAAATAGAAAACATTTAATAAAAATTCTGTTTGTGTATGTTAAACGCGTACTTCAATAACCTTATCAAATCTGATTATCATCGGACCATTTTTGGACTTAGGTCCCATGTGAAAATTTCGCCCGATATTCAGTTGAAGCGGTTTATTGTCAACAAAAAGAAGCCTTTTCCACTCAAATTTGATTTGTGAGTGCTTTTTACACTTATAAAAGATTTGACAAAATATAAATCTAATCAGTCCATGTTTGAACTGGGGACCCATTTTCCGGGAAACTCTGGTGTAGGGTATTTTATGGTCGGTCTTGACCGACTATAATTTTCTTACTTGTTTGACTTGAAAATCGGAAATTTCCGAACAAAATGAAAAAAAAAAATTTTTATTTATTTTTTATTTGCTTAAAATATTCGGACACTACTGAAAAAGTGTTTTTGGTTAACAATTTTTTTTTTGGTTTTTTTTATCCCTTTTTTTATCCCTTTTTTTATCCCTTTAAATTTATGTTTTATTAGACGACTGTGTTTAATTTAAAAAAAAAGAACCAAAATGACCCCTTAAAATAAAAGTTAGAGGGTTAATATGTTAAAAACTTCAGTGGGCCATAAAAATGAAATTCGAATTAACTTTGCGAAACCCTTCGTTGATTTTTTTTTATTGTCTACCTACATTCATTTGGCATTGAGTTTCATTTTTCTGGTTGCACAATAGGTCCAAAAAAATTATAAAAATTTTACAAGCATATTTGGAATGAGATGGTCAATTTGTATTTGTTTCCCGTATTTTAATTTCGGAAAGTACTATTTTTTCTAAATTTCTGAACTGTGTTAAAAATCTTGTACTTATTTCTATGTTAAAATTTAACCAAAAAATAACAAAATTAATTTATTTTCTCTTTCTTTCTTCCAGAGCGCCGATGTCTTTGGTCGCAATATTGTCATTATGGTCTGGCAACGTTGTGTGGGCTTTGAGCACAATCAAGGCTTAGGCGGTACTGAAGTTAATTTAGATAAAATAAATATGGGACAACATATCGGTGGCTGGTATCCCTTATTTCCCATGCACTCATTTGGTGGTTCCGATTCGGAAAATTCTCCTTGACCGATTACGCTTAAACAATTTCAAAAACAATTTTCTATTGATCATACGATCGGCAACAATAATGAAACAACGGCAACAGCAACAATAAATATAGCAACAGTAAAAATTGCAGCAGCAACAAAAACACCAATAGTTATTAAAGAAACTTTAAAAGGAACAAAAAATTTTAATAATTATATAAATAATTGTAACAGCAGCAGCATGAATAATGTATTAACATTTTTCAAAATGTTATTTAAGTGTAAACATTTTAATATTTTTAAAGATAATTTATTTTATGAATCGTATGAAGAATGTGTTTAAATTTGAGAAACAATTTTTTAGAGAAAATAGAGAAATTTGAAAATAGTTTGGGCTATTTGGTTGGAAGGAGAATATTTGGAATTTTAAAAATCTTCTAAACAAGAAAATTATTTAAACTCTTTTTTTATTCAAATTCTTAAAAAAATAGTCAGTTTTTATTAAAAGTTGGATTATTTAAATATTAAAAATTTTAGACAAAAAATTAATTATTTTTTAATTTGCTCAAAAATTACACAGTGTAACAAAGAAAATGGAAATGGAATGAAACCAAAAACCAATGACAGTTAACATTTTCCATAACAAAACACTCAAGGATTTTTTTTAGTTCAGTGCTAGGTTTTTTTACACGCATTTGAAGTTGGTGAACTTTTATTATAACACTGTACAACAATTTCAAACTTTTTCCAAAATTACGGGGTTCCGACGATTGATTCTGCGAGAGGAGACCAAAAAAAAGTGTACGTGTGTCGGCGTTTATGAACACATCGGAATTTTATTTTAGAAGCATGTTTCCCAGCTTTGGCCTGTTCTTGCAGCATATCAGTATATGAATCTATATTTTCTTTACCACCTCTAAAATAAAATTCCGATAAGATCTTTTAAAACGTGATCACAAAGCTAGTCTCCAAACTTTTCTATCACATCAGGTTTATGAGAAAAGTTCAGGTTTATGAGAAAAGTTAAAAAAAAAAATCGCCGTTTTCGGTATTTTTGACAACTTAAAGCGGATAAATCCGATATGATAGCGGCTTAAAAATAAGTCGAGGGTAAAGCTTAAACATTGCTCTTTAGAATGCTGAACTCATTTGGTCTGTCGCCTTAACCCTTTGGGCACCAATTGTCTTTCAATGATGTCTTATTCCCCAAAAAAGTATTTTTTCACTACTAAACATATGAAAAAAAAAATAATTTGATGCGAATGGGTGATCCATTCGCACCTGATGTGATGAAAAAGTTTGGAGACCGGATTTTTGACCAGCAGAACTTATGTAAGCAAGCATAGCTTCGAAGGATTTCATTCCTTAATTCTATTTGTCATTCTGATTGAAAATTTAGTGATTGCATTCCCCAATCACATTTTAGCGAATTGAATCGATTCACTTAAGACCAGTGATGGCCATTTTTGTAATTCCTATTCCCGCGGGAATGGGCTAAAAAATGCTGCTTGTGCGCAGTCGACTCACGTACAATATAAAATTCTGTTGCTTGAGCAAATTTTTTGATTTTTCTCTTGCTACTACACACACAAGCATAAATGTTATAGTATGTGTGTGAGCACCACTGATTTAGACTCATTCGATTTATAAATATCGAATGCATTCGTTTTATTTTTTTTCATTCGGCTTTTAAAAATCGAATACATTCACTTGCGAATGCAATCAATTTTCTTTTCATTTAATTTGAAAAATCGAATGGCTTATTCATTCATTGTAAATTTAAAAAAACTAACCAAGATAGAGCATAAGGGAGTCAATTTTTTGTCCATAGTATCGCTAACACTCTTCACATTTTTGTTGTCGTATAGGCAGTTAATAAGTGCATTTTTAAAATTTTCGGGAACACCAATTTTTTTAACTTCAAAATTAGAGCCCATTAGGGTCATCGTATGTAAAGAGTGTAGGCGATACTATGGACCAAAATTTGGCTCCGTTTTGGTCTACATATTTCAAAAATCGATTGCATTCGCAGTGGAATGATAAAAAATCGAATGCATTCGATTTTTCTAAATCGAATGAACAAGAAATCGAATGCATTCATTTTTGTTCATTCAATCGAATGAATTCCATGGACTGCATTCAATGATGATTTTTGAAATCGAATGCATTCACTGACTATGAAAATTGAATGGATTTTTTTGAGAATTCATTCGTAAAGGATTTCATTCTTCGAAGCTCTGTAAGCAAGTGTATAGATAAGGTCGCGTCCCAGTCGCATTTTCGATGTTTAGTAGTGAAATTGCTTGCAAACTGTATAAGTGGCGTATACTTAATTTTGTTATTGCCATTAAATAAAAATCATACGCAACCGTGCTCAGTGGTTTATTTTTTTTATAATTTGGCTATTCAATACGTAGGTACTAAACCGATTACAGCGAAATTTATACCGTTTATAGCTAACATAATTTTGACCTTGAGTTTGGACGATGGATCCTATATGTCAAATGAGGGCACAACCAGGAGCCCCTAAAGTGGGGCATTAAACTGGCATTTTTCTGTATAGCAAAATTTTTTCTTCTCCGATTTTCAAAGTCCTGGCATTTTTTTATTCCTAAACCTCATGTGGTACCAATTTGAGGTCAATCGGATTAAATTAACCCGTGGCGCCCGGCGGTCAAAGTTTTGGAAAAAAAAAATAAAAAAAAAATATATATCTTTCGACACATCATATTTGTTAATTTTGATGTGCTGAGCACGAAAAATTTATAAAATCGGTCGAACGGTTTTCGAGATATAGATTTAAAATTTTGCAAAAAATTGCAAAATGGGGGTTTTTCCTACATTTAAGTTTTTTTTTTTAAAAAACTCTAAAAAATTCTTTATTTTAACCCTTTTATAGAGCTTTATGCAATCTTTCATTTAAGCTTAATTGGAGTCAAATCCGATCATTTTAACCCGTGGCACCCTTCGATCATAGTTAAGGGTTTTTGGTAAAAAGTTTCTAAAAAGCCAAAACTTTGATCGATGGGCGCCACGGCTTAAAATAATCGGATTTGGCTCAAATTAGTTTTAAATGAAATCTTGTCTCAAGCTCTACAAAAGGGTCGGCGGAATGAAATTTTGAGACTTTTTTTAAAAAATTTCTTGAACGTAGGAAAAAACCGCCATTTTTACAAATTTTAAATGGCGATATCTCTAAAACCGATCGAGCGATTTTATTTTCTTTTTGATATTCGTGCTCAGCCCATCGAAATTAACAAATATGATGTGTCGAAAGAAAAAAAAAAATTTAATTTTATTTTTAAAAATTTTTCAAAAATCCCAAACTTTGACCGCCGGGCGCCACGGGTTAATTTAATCCGATTGACCTCAAATTTGTACCACATAAGTTTTAGACCTAGGACAATAAAAATTTGCCCGGACACTTGGGAAAATCGAAAGATGACAAAAAAAATGCCAGTCTAGTGGGGCATACTTAGCACTGAACTAAAAATAACTTGAGGATTTTGTTAAGTAAAGTGCCAACTTTCATTTGCTTTTGGTTTTATCCCATTTTGACTCGGAAAGTTAGATTTTGTAGCACGGTGTTATCAAACATTTCTTGATTTTCCCCAATATAGTGCACAATTTTAAATATGGAGAACATTCAAAAGTATTTTGGACTTTAGAATTCTGTAAATATCACTGCGCAACAAATTTTGATTCTTCGCTTTGAGCCTCAATGGTAGATCAAAATTATTCCATAAATATTATATTAGAAATATTATTCCCTTAATGTGCTAAACCAATGGTTCTCAAACGGTGGGTCGCGGCCCTCTAGGGGGTCGCGGAAGAGTTTCAGGGGGGTCGCTAACAAATTTGTTAAAACCTTAAATTTTGGTAAATTTAAAAAACACATTTTTTATTGCTGTGTTTTAAAAATATACAAATACTTTTATTAAAGAAAACATTTTTTTCCATCACTTGAGGTCCCACCGTAATCACTGTGCAAATGTTAATTTCTCGGGATGCCCAACACTTATTTGTGAAGTGTTTTGACTGAGTATGGAATCTGACAGTTCGTTTTCTTTTACCTTTTCGATGCTGATTCCGAATCTGGATTCCAAATTTTTCTAGTACGTTAGGTTTTTGAGAAAATTAAAGGCAAAGTTCACAATAACGTATTCTTGTGCATTTTAAAGAGTTTGTTTGTGAATTTTTCGGATGCCTCTGGAATCTGACCACTTTTTTCGATTTACTTTTTAATGCTGATTCCAAATCAGGATCCGAATAACGGATCTAGATTCGTGATCGAATAAAATTTCAATCACTACCAAACATTGGTACATAATTTTGAAAAAAGAACAATCATTACTCCAAATTGGACTTTAAATGCTTTCTTGGTAAACATTTCATCATTTCTGATCAGGTTTAACTGGTGTTTTTCTTTTATTTTTGGAAATAAAAAAACGATGAAGATAGTAAGTTTCGATATCTGGTTTCGTAGTTCGAGACCTGGTTTCCAAGTTTTTGAGAAAATTGAGGTCATAGTTCACAAAAATTGTGTTTTAATTTTATTTTTTAGAAGTTTTTTACTTGAAATTTTTGGTATGCGTCTGGGATCTGGGAAACTGAGGTCAAAGTTCACGTTAATAATTTTTTTTATGTTGGGAGGGGTCGCGAAAAATGTTAAATATTGAAAATGGGTCGCATAGCAAAAGTTAGTGAGAAGCTCTGTGCTAAACAAACGAATTTTGACACCAATAACAATCAAAACAAAAAATACTTTTTTTTACAAAGTACACTACGGCTGCGAACTTTAGGAAGGTAAAGACATACCTTAATTTTGATTGAATTACCATTATCAGCTCTGAAATACTCAAAATTTTTTTGCTATTACCAAGCGAAATTCCAAAAAGAAGCCATTTTCGGGAGAGGCTAATGTCCAGTGACATGTTACTAATGATATATCCGGGGCTGAGACATTCCCAAACAAAAGTTATAGGTATTTTACAATGAAAATTGTCGACTTTTTGATTGGTGTTTTGAGTCCAGGTGATGGGTCACGTGACCTATCATGTACCTATCACTTTTCATGCAAGGAAAATACATAAAAGCGATATTATAGCACATTTGGCCCAAAAATGTTGCAAATGTGTAGGGAAGCTCTTAAGTTCTTTAAATATTTTGTTCCAGAATCTACAAATTTCCCATCACAAAAATTTTAAACAGTTCCAAAGAAAACTATTGATATTTTTCATTATTTGTTACATTTTAATAGCATGCAATCTTTTGGCATATAAACAATAATCAATCAATGTAATCACCATTGACAAACATCAATTGGGGTAACCCCCAAAGAAAACATTTATTTAAGTTTCATACTGTATGCAACACATACAAATGTATTTCACTTTTAACATTTTATTTCAATAATATCGTATATTACACAGTGATACAAAATCAGACTTTCCCAATTGGAATGGGATGAAACCAAAAACAAATAAAAACCCTCAAGGTTTTTTTTCAGTTCAGCGCAATTTTGTTTTTACACGCATTTAAAGTTTATGATTTTAAAGCATTTAAAGTTTTTGTGTACTAAACATGTCCTATTTTAGGGGGCCCCTTATTAGACATGTGGGGTCCAGCGTCCAATGTTAAGCTCGAAATATCGTTAGCTATAACGATACCTACTTACTGAATTACCAAATTATTAAAAATAAACCACTGTGCACCGTTGCGTATGATTGTTATTTAAAGGCAATTACAAAATTAATCATACGATACTTATACAGTTTTCAAGCAATTATTAGTATAATTATAATAAAAGTTCACCAACTTTAAATGCAATCAAACGCTGAACTAAAAAAAGCATTGAGGGCTTTTTTAAAGTATATGTTAATTCTCATTTGCTTTTTGTTTCACCTCATTCTGAATTTTGTTGTTGCACTGTGTTATTTGCAATTGTTTACAATACATGAATACTTATATGAAGTGGAAATTTTATGTGATTTTTATTAAAAAAAAATAAAACAAATATTAAGAAAGTAAAGAACAATAAAATGCATATATAAATGCATAAATATAGTTTTTACACCATTTCCAATATTTTTAGAAGATTTCGAAAAATATTGAATTAAAGTCAATTTTTAAATTAATTTTACAACAAAAGTTTCTGTTCTAATAAATGTTTTTTTTTTTAAGTCCCGATTTTAAGTCTACGAATTTTTGCAAATTATTTTGCAAATCTAATAGAAGACCTAGCCGACACTATTTCCGTGTTGCTTTTTGAGATAGTCCACTTATGTGTCAGATTCAAAGACAAATGTCTTAAAATCTGAGACTTTTTGTATAGGCAAAACGTCTCAAAATCCGAAACTTTTTCTGTAGGAAAAATATCTCAAATTCTAAGACCTTTTCTTTAGGAAAAATGTCTCAGAATTAGAGACTTTTTCTATAGAAAAAATTTTTCAGAATCTGAGACTTTTTCAAAAGGAAAAATGTCTCAAAGTGAGACTTAGAACCTTAATAATTTTTTCTACAGAAAAAGTCTTAGATTCAAAGACATTTTTTCTATAGAAAAAGTCTCAGATTCAAAGTCATCTTTTCTATAAACAAAACCTCAGATTCTGTCTCATTTTTTCTACAGAAAAAGTCTTAGATTCTTAGACATTTTTTCTATAGAAAAAGTCTCATATTCTAAGTCTCAGATTCTGAGACCATTTTTCTATAGAAAAAGTTTCCGTTTCTGAGACATTTTTTCTATAGAATAAGAAAAGTCTCAGATTCTGAGACATTTTTTCAATAGAAAAAGTCTCAGATTCTAAGTCATCTTTTCTATAGACAAAATTTCAGATTCAGTCTCATTTTTTCTACAGAAAAAGTGTTAGATTCAAAGACATTTTTTCTATAGAAAAAGTCTCCGTTTCTGAGACATTTTTTCTATAGAATAAGTCTGACAATGAGATTCTGAAACAATTTCTCTATAGAAAAAGTCTCATATTCTGAGACATTTTTCTATAGAAAGTCTCAGATTCTGACGTTTTTTTTTTTAGAAAAAGTCTCAGATACTGTCACAAAAAGTCTCAGATTCAAAGACATCTTTTTTATAGAAAAAGTCTAAGATTCTGAGATATTTTTTCTATATAAAAAGTCTCAGATTCTGAGACCTTTTTTTTATATAAAAAGTCTCAGATTCTGAGACATTTTTTTTATAGAAAAAGTCTCAGATTCTAAGACATTTTTTGTATAGAAAAATTCTCAGATTCTGAGACATTTTTCTATAGACAAAGTCTCAGATTCTAAGACATCTTTTCTATAGAAAAAGTCTCAGATTCTGAGAAATTTTTTTGAAAGAAAAAGTCTCAGATTCTGAGACATTTTTTTTATACAAAAAGTCTCACATTCGAAGACATCTTTTCTATAAAAAAGTATCAGATTGTGAGACATTTTTCCTATAGAAAAAGTCTCAGATTCTGAAAAATTTTTTCAAAAGAAAAATTCTTGGTTTCAGAGACATTTTTCCTATAGAAAAAGTATCAGATTCTAGGACTTTTTTTCTATAGAAAAAGTTTTATATTCTGAGACATTTTTTTATAGAAAAAGTCTCAGATTCTGAGACATTTTTTCTACAGAAAAAGTCTTAGAAAAAATCTCAGATTCTGACACATTTTTTTATAGAAAAAGTCTCAGATTCTTTTATATAGAAAAAGTTTCAGATTCGGAAAAACGTTTTGTATAGAAAAAGTCTCAGATTCTGAGACATTTTTTCTACAGAAAAAGTCTCAGATTCTGACACATTTTTTTTATAGAAAAAGTCTCAGATTCTGACACATTTTTTTTATAGAAAAAGTCTCATATTCTAAAACATTTTTCCCATGGCAAAAGTATCAAAAAAGTTTCTTCTTATGGCATTGACGCCATCGAGGCTCATTTTTCTTATTGCACAGTGATATCAAAGTTTTTTACAAAAGTCTCTAAAATAGCATACAATTCGAAATATAAATTATTTAACAATTTTAAAAGATTTTTTTTAATTTTTTAAGTTTTTTAACAACTTTAAATCCAAAATCCTTCCAAATGCAATTAAAGTAGTGTTTTTTTTCTACAGACATTAATGGGTTAATAAATTTTATATATTAAACTACATGTACCAATAAATCAATAAATATTTAACACAAAAAAATAAATAATATATATATTTATGTTGCAAAGAAAAACAAATAATAAAATTATATAAATAATACTACTATATATTTTTAAATATTAAAATTAAGTTATCAAAAAAAAAAATACAGAAATTTGCATATATTAATTCAAATTTAATAAAAATTACTACTATCCCGGTTAGAAATTGTCACATGTGTACACGTATGAACACATATGATCACCCATATATGTGCATGGACGAAAATTGAGGTAATATGTAGACATATGAGCATATATGATAATGTATGTTTTTGCATATATTCACATATTTTTCTTTTATATTTTTTGCTTTCATATTGGTACATAAAAAGAGATAATTTTTAATATAATAAAAAGTTTATTGTTTAATAAAATTCATATTCTTAAATGCTTTACTCGAAAATCAATTGGAGGTTATACAGTTTTTGCTAATCTTACACATCCTGTCCGGTATTCATCATGTATAAAGAGTTAAACATTCCTTGGGTTTCTTTTCTTCAATTGCTGATTTCTTTACAAAATTGCTGTCTCTCTTACCAAACGCACCCTGTCCGGGATTATCTTGTTTTGAAACTATTATATTGCTATAGATTGTTAAGAATTCCTTACGTTTCTTCACTTTAATTTTTAATTTCTTGACGAAGATGCTCTCTCTCCCAAAAAAAATCGATATTGAGCTGTAAATAAGACATATAGTTATTTTAAGATAAATCTTAATTAAATGTTCATATATTTTACCTTTTATTTTCCGCAAATTCTGTACAAAAGGATGATTTTGTTTTTCTTACAAAATTTTCAATTTGTGAATATTTTTTTTTTTATTTGAAGTTTTAAAAATTTTGAAAACAATAAAAATGTTTGACAACTGTTACGAAGAAAAAAAAACGGAAGGAAATAAATAGCATACATTTAAATACAAAGATAATTATAAATTATTTAAAAATGTTGCTTATTATCAAAAAGGAATTCTAAAAAGTATTTCAAATAAAAATGGCTGTGATGTGATGATTTATTTAATGGTCCATCTGTTCGGTCTTTTAGTTTTTTTGGGAATCAAAACTAAAAAAAATAAATATTTTGTTGAACTAATTTGGAAAGTTCTCAAAATTCCATTCCAATGATACCATATTTGTAAATGTACCAAAAGAATAAAATCGACAAACAACTCCATTTTTACACCTATTTTCTCTCTAACCCAAAAGAAAGTCTGACCTTACTACCAGCCTTCAAAACCTGCATGTTAAATTTGGCTAAAAGGGACAAATGTTCGATCATATGATTGAAAATTAATAGTATCAGCTATGGGCTGCATATCATATAATCTTCAAACACAAACCGCAATATGAATGTATGACTCCACATATGCTATCATATGTGCCGAACATGTTCATATATGTTTCATACGTAATCATATGTGATTCATACATGTTCACACATGAACGCATACATGTCCATATGTGTACATACGTGACGATTTTTACCTGGGATATTATAAAAAATTATATAAAATAAACTTTGTGAGACCTTAAAATTAAAAAAAAAACTGTTTCAAAAAAATTTAAAAAACAAAAATATTTCAAAATTTATCAAATTGAAATCTATTACAATTACTATTGACAATCTTTGCAGTTAAAATCTAAAGTTTTTAAAAAGAAACTATTATGTAGGTCTAAACCAAAATTTTTATTAAAAACTAGAAAAAAAAGAAATGTTTATATAAAAAATAATCGTTGTTTTTGAAAGTTATATTATTTAATAGACCTTAAAATGCTATTTTTGGAATATATCGAGGGGTTATATTCAAAACTCGCTATCTGCTATGTTATAACACTGCAGATAGCAAGTATTGAAAATTCGAATTCGATGTGAAATTTTATTTATATTTTACATTAAAAACTACCCACTTTTGGCTTAAAAATCTGAAAATTACACTCGTTCTATCAAGAAACAAAATCGAATACACCTTTTAAATGATTGTATTTCTAATAGAGAAGATCACAAAAATGCCCATCATACTTGCCAAACACCCTCAAATTTTTTAAAGTTATTATCAATTTTATATTTATTAAATTAAATTTATTATATTTTATGTATGATTTATGAAATAGAACATACAAAACAAATATTTTGAGTAGGATTATTCTAGCTCGAGGTTATTTTTTCTTTACTAATTAAAACCATGATATTCTTATAGAATAATTTATAGAAGATATTTTCTATGGGAAAAAGTTCTCAGATTTTTAGAATTTGTTTACAAGAAAAAGGTCTCAGAATCCGAATTTTCTTTTATAGGAAAATTGTGACAAACCTTGAGACTTCTTCGTTACGAAAAATGTCTCAGAATCTGAGACTGTTTCTATACACTCAAAATAATACATTAGTAGATTTACTAATTTTTTTTTGCTAATGCTGGTTAGCTTACTTTTAGCAAATTTTTAGTTGAGATTAGCATGTTAGCAAAAATATCTTGTAAACTTCATTTAGCGCATTAGCAATTTTAAACAAAATTTGAACTAATTTTTTTTGCTAGATTTAAAATTGAGTTGACCAAATTTTTACAAGCTTTTTTGCTAATATTAGCAAAATAAATGGTAAATTTTTTTTTATTTTCAGAAAACTTAAAATGGCGCTATCTCGGAAACTAAGCCAGATAGAGCAAAATGGAGGCCATTTTTGGTTCTCGGGCTCTCCATAGTATCGCCGGTCCTCTTCACATGTGTGGACCCTAATGGGCCCTAACTTTGGATCCAAAAAAGTTAGCATTCCCGAAAATTTTAAAATGCTCATATCTCGATAAATATTGCCGACACAACAAAAAGTCCAAAAGCATTTTTGTAGCTCTCAATACGTAGAACAAGACCGCAAAATAGTCAAAAGCTCTCCGAGTAATATTTTTGAAGTTATCGAGTTTTTTAATTCTCAAGACCGCAGTGGTCCCTTATAATCACGTATCTCAAAAACTAAGCAAGGTAGAGCGAAACGGACACAAATTTTGGATCAAAAACTATGACGATTTTTAAGGAACCCAACTAGGTCTAGGCCCATCGGGGTCTGGACCTATCGGGTCCGAACCCAATGGGGTCCTCAGATGTTTAGGAACTAAGTTAAAAAAAAAAAAAAAATTATTTAACTAATTATTGGCAAAACATTTTTGCTAACTTTAGCAAAAAAATTGTGGGTTCAAAATCAGCAAATTTTCTTGTAGGTTTACAAGCTTTTTTTTGCTAACATTACAGTTTTTTTTTTGAGTGTACGAAAAATGTCTCAGTATCCAAAACTTTGTTTTATATAAAAATGTCTCAGTATTTGAGACTTTTTTTATACAAAAATGTCTCAATTTTTGAGACTTTGTTCTATACGAAAAATGTCTCATTGTCAGTACCTGAGACTTTGTTCTATAAGAAAAAATTTTCAGAATCTGCGACTTTTTCTAAACCAATCTGAGACTTTTTATACGAAAAATGTTTCAGAATCTGAGACATTTTTACACGAGAAATAGCTCAGAATCTGAGACTATTCCATACGAAAAATGTATTAAAATCTGAGACTTTTTCTAAAAGTATTTTAGAATCTAAGTCTGAGATTTAGATTTTTTTTCAATAAGTGAAGAAATCTTTTGATGAAAAGCTTCATCTCGAAGAAAATATAAAAAAGATACACTCGAAGTTAGGTACTCGTTTTTCATTTTGAATACGGCCGTTAGACTTTTTCTATACAAAAATTTGATAATATTCTTAATTTTTTGGAGGGGAAAGGGCAAAAAACTTAAATTCTTATTTAAGCCAAATTTAAAGGGTCCGATTTGTATGGAGGCTAGGTCTAAGCATGGACCGATTTTTTCCAATTTAAAAATCAATATACCTTGAGTCAAGAGAAACATAAATTTAAATTTTCAGACAAATCGATTAAAAATTGTTTACATGGACAGAAGGCCAAACAGACGGACGGACATCGCTTAAACGACTCAAAAATTACCCAGTTGGAAAATGTGTCACTAAGGAAATTTCCACAGTGATTCCTTGAGGAAATGTCTTCAGGTTCTGACAAATCATAGGTAATCCTTGATGACATGTAATAATATTGTCAGCACTGAATGTTTGCTTTAAGAGCGTGGACAATTCCTCTAAGACGTCTAAAAGGAACTGTCTTCAGAATACCAGTATATTAAATTAGAATTTTAAATCTGGGCAACTCTTCAATTTCCAAGAAAAATATGGCAATATTATCGATTTATTTAAAATAAAATCAAAATCTAACAAGTATAATAAAAGTAATAAATAGACAAACAATTTTCAAAATAAAGTTTGGAACAAGTAGTTAGGTGTAGGACTAATAAACTGGAGGTTGCAGGTTCAAATCCAGTTTGGACTAAAAAAGACTAAAAGTTTTTTCTAAATATGAGAAAGGTAATTTATAAAGGAAAATTGATAAAAGTATAAACTAAAGGAAATACGAAAATTTTTTGTATTTTCGCATGACCTACGTCAGACATTTCCTTAAAGAAGTCTTAGGTGACATGTCCCCAGAAGGTCAGCCCTGACCACTGCTGACTTTGAGTGAGTACATTTTGAAAATTTGTATGAAACTGTCCTCAACCCAGTACATAGAGATGTCTTGTGGATGTCAGCAGTGACTCTGACATGTCACTGCTCCGTCACTGAGGATGGCTCGAGGACGTTGCCAACTGGGTATTTGTAAGTCGATCAGTATATTTAATGGTAGGTCTAAGATTAATATTTCAGGTAGTTATAAACATCAGGACAAACTCATTATAACCTGTACCACAGAGTAGTGTAGGGTATTACACTGTGCAACAAATTTTGGGTCATCGCGTCTCTTTTCTTAGAACTTTTTAACACATTTTAACCGCCATTTTAAAGTTTCATTTTAGTCCTTTTTCAAAAGCTAAACACAGAAGTCTAATAAAACGTCCATGTAAAGGGTTAAAATGTTCTAGAAATATTTTCTCGTAAAATTTCCCAAGGGTTTGTAAAAGGTTCAAAGAATCGTCATAAAATTTTATAAAATTTTTTGAAAGTAATTTTTAGCTTAGAAGTATATTTACACTATTTTTCCGAGTTATTTAACACTGCTATGGTTCGATAAAAATATGATTATTTTTATTTTTCGATTTTAAAGCATTTTGCGTATCTCGCACAAACTTTCAACATTTGACAACCCCTAGTTAAATTTTATGAGGAAAGTATTTATAAAACATTTTACCCCTTTAAATGGATTTTTTATGTGACTTCTGTGTTAAGTTTTTGAAAAAGGACTTTAATGAACCCTTAAGATGGCAGTTAGATGGTTAATATGTTCTACACATAAAAAATTTTGTAAGTAAATTCCACTGAAAAAAATATAATAAAAACTATTTTTTTTAATAGTTTTTATACCCTCCAACCACAGTATGGGGGTATACTCACTTTGTCATTCCGTTTGTAACGCATCGAAATATTGGTAGGGTACCCCATTCTGTGAATGTCCGTCTGTCCGTCCGTCCGTCCGTCTGTATGTAGATGGTACGATGCAGTTCAAAATAAAACAGCTAGCCTCCCTAAATTTGCACGAATATGTATTATGGTCCTAGACAGGTTAAGTTCGTAAATGGGGAAAATCGCACCAGGGGAGAAAAAGTTCCCCCTTGAGGAACTAAACTAACATCTGAAAAACAAGATTTTTTTACGTGTTTTTTTATATTTTTGTTAAACAAATGAAACAAATTTATGCAAAAAGAAGTTCAGAGTACTGCACTAGGACCGGGGGGACGAAAATATATATATATTTTTTTTCCCGCCCCCTTTTTAGTGAGTGGATATAAAAAATAGTTTAAATAATGATAAAATTGTATTACTTTAGTGCAAAAAGCATAAAAAATAAATTACTAAACATTTTTCGAAAGGGGGAGGTGTCCCCCACTGCCCCCACCTAAGCCCCCACCCAAAAAAATACGCCCCTGAATTTTTTATACGCTCCAACCACAGAGCGTATAAAAAATTCACTTTGTCATTCCGTTTGTAACGCATCGAAATATCGGTCGGGGACCCCATAAAGTATATATATTATTAATCTATGATCGATTCTAAGACATTCTGTGAATGTCCGTCTGTCCGTCCGTCCGTCCGTCTGTCTGTAGATAACACAATGCAGTCCAAAATAAAACAGCTAGACTCCTGAAGTTTGGCACAAATATGTCTTATGTTCATAGGCGGGTTAAGTTTGTGAATGGGCAAAATCGGGCCAGGGGGAAAAAAGTTCCCCCTTGAAGAACTAAACCAACAACTGAAAAAATACACTTTTTTCACATGTTTTTTTTGTATTTTTGTTAAGTAAATGAAACATTTGGTATATTAATCGAAATGAAAAGTTGCTCTCAAAGTCCCCCACTGACCCCCCATCACCACCACTGACCCCCCATCACCCCCACTGACCCCCCCATCACCCCACTGACCCCCATCACGCCCAAAAACGGCCCTGACATTTAACTCTCTCACTTTAACACTCTTACATGTTTTTTTTTACATGTTGGAGGGTATAAAAGATTCGGCACAACCGAATTTAACACTCTTACTTGTTTCTTTTAAAAAACGGACTACTTATATTTCATTTGAAACAACATACTTTTTCAATTATTTTTAAACGTTAATACATGACTTGACATTCCGAAAAAATAAATGATATTTCAGTTATTTTAACTGTTTGCAATTTTATTTTGTGAAGTAAAAAAAAATTGAATAACAACCTTCAAAAACCATAAAAAATTTAACTGATAAAAATATTTTCCCGTAAATTTTGTAGTTTATTTTTTTAGCAACTGTTTAAATCAGTCAATATTTTAGTTTCATTGAAAACCAAACGATAAAACATTTAAAACAACTTTAACTAAAAACTTTTTAAATAACCGTAAATAGTTACTGTAAAACTTTTCTGGGTGTAAGGAAAAAACCGTCATACATTTTTTTTGAAGCTCAAATATGTTTTTATTATAGTTTTTTTTAAGTTTTCTAAACGCCTTTGATAAAAAAAATAAAAACTTCAGTGGGCCACAAAAAAGAAATCCGAACTGACGTTTCAAAACCCTTTGGTGATTTTGTCTACTTGATGGTCAATTTTCTTGTTGCACAGTGTAATTAGCGAAATCGAAGGGGGTCATGTCCGAAAATTTGTGATTTTAAGTTTTAGGCATATCGATGTATAAACAGCAAAAATTTTGAACGAATATCAATCAACAAAAACACGGATTCAATCAATTTTTTGATTAAAATTTCTCCAATTAAAAAAATTGTTATACCAATCATCAAATTGTAGGTTATTAGTTGAAAATTTTTTCGTTTTTTCGATTTTGATCAAAAACGTTATCAATTTTTTATTTATAGTCAATCAAAATAATGATTGATTTAACAAATATATTGTAAGCTTGTGACAAAATTATCAAAAAAAAAAATTCATCGTTTTTGCTTTCCAATATGTTGCCAACAATAAAAAAAAGTAAAACCAGATTATTTTGTATATTTTTTAATTAATCTATTCAAATAAATTAAAGCGAAAGCAAAACTGGCATGTTGAAAATTTGTAATTCGACAGTTTAAGAAAATAACAAAAATTTTAATCAAACCATTGATTGACTCATTTAAATTTTGTTGATCAATAGATTTAATTGAAAATTTTTAGCCAATAATTTTTTGTGTGTAATGGTTATTTTATAATTATTTTCTATACTTTCGATTTAAAACTAAAATACAGAAAATTTTCACATATCCAATTAGAATTAACACTTTTCTACAAATTAACTCAATTCTTTTAATAAAAATAACTCTTTTAAAAAATATTAAACACACATATTTATATATTTAAAAAAAAAAATTAATACTTAAAAAATTAAGTTTTTATTCTAAATAATAAAACAAAAAACAAGGTAGTGGTTTAAGGACAAGAGCAGGGAAAACTAAAAGTTTTGACAAATAAGGATATATAAAAAAAATGTTATCAGAATTATTTTTAAACAAAGCTTAGAGTTTTAAAAATATGCTAAAAAATATTATATAAGAAAAAAAAACAATAAATAAAATTATAATTAAAAATATTTTATAAAATAAAAAAAATTAAAAAACTACTACGTGAATTCTACCTAAACATATACGCTTCTTTTTATCTAACTATGGCTTCTTGTTTATATATTTTTTTTTAAATATTTTAATTGTTATAAAAAAATTAAATATTTTTAAAAAATAAAATGTTGTATAAATGAAAATGTTTCAAACACAAATATGGTTGTGCTAAAGAATTATTTGATATTATTTAAAACTAACAAAAACTTAAAATTCCATGGGAAAAAGGTCAAACAATTTTTTAGTTGTTTTAACCTTTTTACCCAATAACTTTTTACTCTAAAACTATTAAATAATTAAAATTAAAGTTTACATTCTATATACTATATACTAACTATAAAATAAAATCTTTCTCCATTTATATACTACTTATTTACTATAATAAGTATTATAAATTTAACTACATATTTATATATAATTTATTTAATTATTATAAAACTGAATATTTAAATATTAGTACTTTCTAAATATTGTCAAAATTATTATGATAAATTAAGACAAAACAATAGAAACATTATAAAGGTTCCCCATTTTTAACACTTTCAGTTTCAATTTTTCCCACGAGCAAGCCGACATTTTTAAATTTGTCTGCCAACTTTTTTGTATCCAATAGTTTGAGAGTTTTAACCACTTGCCTTGGAATTTGGAAGGTAGGTTTACCTACAGGAAAGCATCCACTAAGGCCGTGTTTTTGATAATTCCGATTCAAATGGGGTAATAGTGTACTTTGGTACTTTTTCTCTTTCCTGAAATAGTGATAATAGGAACTTAAAATTTTATATATTAAACCATTCAGCAAAAAAAAAAATCTATAGATATTCAGCTCTTAAGGGGGTCTTAAACCAAACAAAGCAATTTTTACACAGATCTTAAAAAATAAATAGGCAATATTTTTTAAATTTGGTTTTCTTTTTATTTGAAAGATAAACTATCGTAGTATTTTTAAAATTTTATAACACAAAATTTGGAAAACTAAAATTGCCAAGGTTGCCACTCAATTGTGGAATGATTTTTTAAAGGATAAAATCGGCTGCAGTTGTGCAGCAAAAACTACTGAACCTATTTTGAAGAATTTTTTATTTTATTTGTAGATTATTAAACTCTCTAGTGCTTACCGTGGCCATTTTATGTAAATTTGTACTAATTATTGTTATAATGTTTTAGACAAAAACGTACTTTTTCAGGAAAAAGGTTCTTATTTAGAAAAAATGGTACTTTTTTTCTAAAAAGTATTATTTAAGAAAATATAGTACTTTTTAAAAAAAAAAACGTTATTTTTAGAAAAAAAAATTACTTTTTAGACAAAAAAGTACTTTTTTTAAAAAGTACGTTTTTCACTACTTTTTTTAGAAAAAAGTACTTCTTCGAAAAAAAAGTAATTTTTTCTAAAAAAAAAGTTTTTGTTTTTTTTTTTAAAGTATTTTGTTCTAGAAAAAAAGGGTCCGAACCCAATGGGGTCCTCAAATGTGTGTGAACTATGTTGAAATAAAAAAAAAATCAGTTAACTAATTTTTGCCAAAACATTTTTGCTAACTTTACCAAAAAAATTTTGGGTTTAAAATCAGCAAATTTTCTTGTAGGTTTACAAGTTTTTTTTTGCTAACTTTACAAACCAAACCAAAACAGAATGATACACTCAAAAAAAAACCTTGTAAAATTTCAAGAAAAACTTGTAACTTTTTTTTGTTTGCCAAATATTTGACAAATATTCCTAGTAATTTTACAAGATTTTTACCAATAATTTTGTAATTTTACAAGGTTTTTACCAATAAAATTGTAAATTTATAAATTTTATGACACGATAAAATTTACAAAGAGGTTTCTTAATTTTACTAGATTTTTTGCTACCCCCTATTTTACGAGAATTCCTAGTAATTTTACAAGCTTTTCACCAATAATTTTGTAATTTTACAAGCTTTTTACCAATAAAATTGAAATTTTACAGTTTTTTTGGCGCAATTAAAATTTAGTGTTTATAAACCGGTTAACCGGTTAACCGAAAAACCGGTTTTTTCATAAAATTTCGGTTTTTTTTTGCAAACCGTTTAACCGGAATTGAAGATTTCCGGTGCACCGAAAACCGGTTTTTTTCTGTCGGTTAACCGGTTTTTTAAATACATTCAAAACGGAATATTTTCGCAAATATTAAGGGTTTACACTTATTTTTTTATGATATTTTCAAAATTTCGTTAAAAACACATTAAAAATCCGCGAGAAAGAACGTCTAAAATATTTTTGTCTTCAAGAAACAATTTTCTAAATAGGAATTTTATTCTGAAATTGATAAAAATTTGAAATACTCACCGTTGTAAGCGTGTTTTTGAACATTTCATGAAAAACTTAATAAGTGACTGTTAACCAGATACTAAAATCCCTGTTAATGGCGAAAATGTCAATAAAAGAAAATAAAAATAAAATTCGGAACTGCAATTTACTTATAACGAATAAATGTATTTTTATACCCTCCACTTAGTGATAGAGGGTATATATAAGTTTGTCATTCCGTTTGTAACTTATCGAAATATCGGTCTGGGACCCCATAAAGTATATGGGGCATTCCATGTGAAATCGGACACTTTGAAAAACTTTTTTTTTAGATTTTCCCAATTTGTTTACAGTTTTTAGTTCCCTTCGAAAACTCTTTCGTGGTAAATTTTCAGATTTTTTTGATGACCCGTTCAAAAGATATCGAATTTTTAAAAATTGGTAGTTTGTTCCTTTACTCAAACTTCTTTTAATCATAACTTCTTCAATAATGGTCCAAATTTCAAATTTTTTTTTTCAAAATTTTTGTTTTTTTAAGTACTTTCTAAAAAAAAATCCCAAAAAATTCTTAAAAGCGCTCTAGTATGCGATTTTTAAGTTTTAAAATTTAAATCTCATTTTTGAAAATGTTTGTACTCTTCGATTTTTTTGAAATTTTTTTGTGTAAAACTTCTATCAATTCTACAAATTTTTTGTCCAGGAAGATCGTGGGATAACGATTATTACTATTTTTTAAAATTTTTTTAAAAAATTTTATTGTAATTTTCCAATCTTAAAATCATTTCTACTGCTCCAATGGTGCGTCATAGAAGGGTCCTTTATAAGACCGACCCCCATTAATTTTTACGTCTTAACATTTCTTTGGAACAAACTAATACCCTATCTCCAATTTCTAAGGGGGCTCCCACACAAAACGACATTTTTTAAAATTTGTTCCAACCGCTCTAACTGCCCTAATAGTGCCCTTGGAGCAACAAAATGTATGACCGACCCACAATATTTTTTTAGTCCAAACATTTTCTCTGAACACACCTACCCTCTATCTTTAACTGTTAAGGCGGTCCCCATACAATTTTTTGTATTTTTTGTAAATTTGTTTTATTTAATCAGCTTCTACCGGTCCAATGGTGCGTCCGAGAGGGGTCATTACTGAGACCGATCCCCATTTATTTTTACCCTACAACATTTTTTCAAAACATACCTACGGCCTATCTCCATTCCCTAAGTAGGCTCCCATACAAAATTACATTTTTATAAAATTTGCTCCAACTGTTATTTGTATGGGAGCCTACTTAGGGAGTGGAGATAGGGCGTAGGTATGTTTTGAAAAAATGTTGTAGGGTAAAAATAAATGGGGGTCGGTCTCAGTAATGACCCCTCTCGGACGCACCATTGGACCGGTAGAAGCTGATTAAATAAAACAAATTTACAAAAAATACAAAAAATTGTATGGGGACCGCCTTAACAGTTAAAGATAGAGGGTAGGTGTGTTCAGAGAAAATGTTTGGACTAAAAAAATATTGTGGGTCGGTCATACATTTTGTTGCTCCAAGGGCACTATTAGGGCAGTTAGAGCGGTTGGAACAAATTTTAAAAAATGTCGTTTTGTGTGGGAGCCCCCTTAGAAATTGGAGATAGGGTATTAGTTTGTTCCAAAGAAATGTTAAGACGTAAAAATTAATGGGGGTCGGTCTTATAAAGGACCCTTCTATGACGCACCATTGGAGCAGTAGAAATGATTTTAAGATTGGAAAATTACAATAAAATTTTTTAAAAAAATTTTAAAAAATAGTAATAATCGTTATCCCACGATCTTCCTGGACAAAAAATTTGTAGAATTGATAGAAGTTTTACACAAAAAAATTTCAAAAAAATCGAAGAGTACAAACATTTTCAAAAATGAGATTTAAATTTTAAAACTTAAAAATCGCATACTAGAGCGCTTTTAAGAATTTTTTGGGATTTTTTTTTAGAAAGTACTTAAAAAAACAAAAATTTTGAAAAAAAAAATTTGAAATTTGGACCATTATTGAAGAAGTTATGATTAAAAGAAGTTTGAGTAAAGGAACAAACCACCAATTTTTAAAAATTCGATATCTTTTGAACGGGTCATCAAAAAAATCTGAAAATTTACCACGAAAGAGTTTTCGAAGGGAACTAAAAACTGTAAACAAATTGGGAAAATCTAAAAAAAAAGTTTTTCAAAGTGTTCGATTTCACATGGAATGCCCCATATATATTCATGATGCCCGATCAATTTTAAGACATTCTAGCGATGTCCGTCTGTCCGTCTGTCTGTCTGTGGAAAATGCTGTCACGGACAAAATATTGCACAGAGATGACTCAAACATATTTATTGGAAGTTCTCCCGAGAAGTTTGGTATTGCATTTGAGCGATATCGGTTCAGCGGTTCAAAAGTTATGAACGAAAATGTAAGCACACCTCAAAAATTTCAGTACATTCAACATAACCAAAAAATACAAAATGCTTTAATTCGGCTTCTGGTTGACATATGTGAACATAATTGAACACCAAATGGTATTTAGACAAGTACGAACATATTTTTTGACAAAAATAGAAAAAAATCGCGGATTTTTTTTTTACCAAAAATTTTTTTTTTCGCGTAAATTTTTTTTTAAAAAAATTTTTTTTTTTTTTTTCAAAAGTAATTTCTTTTTAAATAAAGTTTTTTGCAATAATCTTTTTGAAATTGTGGAGGGTATTACTGCATTCGGCAAGGCCGAATTTAACTTTTTTACTTGTTCTAAATAAAACCAATACAAATTAAATTGAAGTTCTAGTGAATATGGTCAATTAAAGTACATTATTTAAATATCGCTTTTTTATAGCGTAACAGTTGGAAACCTTGCTGAAAGAAACAAATAAGTTAACTGAAGCTATATTCTCTTTATTATTTAATAAAAATAAGCTATTTTCAAGTATTTTTTGGTTTTTTCAGTTAAAGAAAAAAAAACCGGTTAACCGGTTTTTTATTACGGTTTAACCGTGAAAACCGGTTAACCGAAAAAGCTGATTTTCGGTTAACCGAAAAACCGGTTTTCCAAAATGTCGGTTTTTTATAAACACTATTAAAATTACAAGGAATTCTCGTGAATTTACTAATTTTTTTTTTTTGTAAAATTATCTTGAAAATTTGCAAAATTACTAAAAAAAATTGTAAAACTACAAAAAAAAAATTAAATTTCGATTTGTTAAATAACAAGGAAAACTGTCAAATATTGATAAAATTAGATTACAAGACTTTTCCTAGTAATTTGACAAAGTTTTTTTTTTTTTTGTGTGTAGTATTTGGTAAGTATAGTAAAGCCCCCAAAGGGTTTAGGTTACAGTCGATTTTTATGACCGTCTGAAATTTTTATTTTTTTCCAAAGGTCGAAAAAAATTAAGTTTATATAAATCTGAGCCTAAAATTCAACTCAGATGTATTAAGTAGAATTTAATGGGGATTATTTTTTTAGAATATATCATTCCTTTATCTGTCCTGTTTTTGGGTCATTTTAATCCTTTTTTAAGAAATAACTTAAAAGTCTACTAAGATACGAGTTTAAAGGGTTGAAATGTTCTAGGAATATTTTTTGCATCAAAATTCACTTGGGGGGTTCCCAAGCGGAAAGTTCGACCGGTCTGCAGAAAATGCCTTAAAATCGAAAATTGTAATGTTTTATTAATTACACTGTGATAGTCGCAAAAAATTAACAAGCTGGGCACACTGCTGGTAAAGCTAATTCGGGTATGCTGAATTCAATGGTGCTAGCCGTTTTTCGAAGTTAACGCTCGTATTCGCGATATTCGCGAACTAAAATTGTAAAGCCTAGGTAATACAAAAACTAAATTTGTATGCTTGGTATAGTTTTTAAATATAGATTTAGAAAATGCATTGTTTTTTTTCACGAAAAAAAATTTTCCTCGAAAAAAAAAATCGCAAAAGAAAATATTTTTTCTAGTATTTATAAACCGGTTAACCGGTTAACAGAAAAACCGGTTTTTTTCCTAAAATTTCGGTTTTTTTGCAAACCGGTTAACCGGAATTGAAGATTTCCGGTGCACCGAAAACCGGTTTTTTTCTGTCGGTTAACCGGTTTTTTAAATACATTCAAAACGGAATATTTTCGCAAATATTAAGGGTTTACACTTATTTTTTTATGATATTTTCAAAATTTCGTTGAAAACACATTAAAAATCCGCGAGAAAGAACGTCTAAAATATTTTTTGTCTTCAAGAAACAATTTTCTAAATAGGAATTTTATTCTGAAACTGATAAAAATTTGAAATACTCACCGTTGTAAGCGTTTTTTTGAACATTTCATGAAAAACTTAATAAGTGACTGTTAACCAGATACTAAAATCCCTGTTAATGGCGAAAATGTCAATAAAAGAAAATAAAATAAAATTCGGAATTGCAATTTACTTATAACGAATAAATGTATTTTTCTAAATAAAACCAACACAAATTAAATTGAAGTTCTAGTGAATATGGTCAATTAAAGTACATTATTTAAATATCGCTTTTTTATAGCATAATAGTTGCAAACCTTGCTGAAAGAAACAAATATGTTAACTTAAGCTATATTCGCTTTATTATTTAATAAAAATAAGCTATTTTCAAGTATTTTTGGTTTTTTCAGTTAAAGAAAAAAAAACCGGTTAACCGGTTTATTTATTTCGGTTTAACCGAGAAAACCGGTTAACCAAAAAAGCTGATTTTCGGTTGAGAAACCGTTTTTCCAAAATGTCGGTTTTTTATAAACACTAATTTTTTCCAAAAATTTTCAGCCTTACAATAAAAAAATAAAATATATTAAAAAACTGCTTTTAATTTTATTTCCATACAAATTGTTTTTGTTTTTAAAATCGACTTTCAAAAAATGTATTGAAAATTTAAAATTTAAAATAAAACTTTTGTTAAAATAGACTTTTTGTTTTCTTGTGGTAAGGGCCTTTGTGTCTGAAATGTATCGTATTCTACTAAAAAAACGCCTCTAAAAAACGCCCCGTCAAAAAAATATTTTTTTTATTTTTTTTACATATTGGAGGGTATAAAAGTTTCGGCATTTAACACTCTCACTTGTTTTCCTCAACTTCTGATTTCCTTTCTTCTCCCGTGGATCCGCATCTGCCAGAGTCAAATGCTTTTTGAATCGTTATATTTAAAAAAAATATCACGAAAATTTTTTAAAAAAACGCGAAAAAAAAATCTCTGAAAATTAAATTGAGAATTTTTTTGGGGAAAAATATACCAATATTAGAGACATATATTTTTGAGTAGATTTTTTTCTAGCTCGAGGTCATTTTTCTTTTACTTATTAAAACTATGATATTCTTATGGAATAATTTTCAAGAAAATTCTTTTTCTGTTAAAAATATATTTATGTTGGTAATTTTTGCAAGACTTAGCCGGTACGTGTTTCGAAATTTGTATGCACAAAAAAAAATATTTGAGTAAATTTTTAATACTATTGAGTAAAAAATTACTCAATTTTGCACCAGTAAACGATTTAATAGTATTGAGTAAATTTAAAAAAAATTTATTAAATGTTTGCCAAAAAATTTGAGTAAATTTTTAATTTTTTTTAATTTAACAATATATAACTTGATGCAAACATAATAAATCATATATGATTATACATCGCGTGAGATATTTTCTAAATTTTTTAAATGCAGTCATATGTAGTTACATCTAATTCAATCATGATTCGGATTAAAAGGTGTACGGTTGATATAATTATATAAAATTATATGAGGGTCAATACAAAATTTGATTTTCTCTATAATTTAACATAAAATTATATATAGCTTATTCTGTTCCATATCAAACTATATATGTTTCCAATTAACCAAAAATTTTCTAAGTTTTTTAGGCAAAGTATAAGAATCTTTTTAAAATGTTCCTAAACATTCCCTTGCTAGGGTTATGTATATCACCTATCTGGTTCGAAGCGTACCCAAACATTTTTTTGTTTTAGAAAATTATATGTTTGGTGAATGTATCGTTGACCTGCGGTGTATCTCAACCAAAACCAAAAAACACAAGGATTTTGTATGTTTTTATGCAATTAGATCTAATTAGATCCACCAATATATAGCAATGTCTGGTCAAAACTCGGATGAAATCAAATCATATTTTATACAAGTTGATCTTTTTTAATGCAAAAACATCCACCATTATTCGGATCAAATTGCGTATAAATATATATTGTGTTACATATCATTATATATTGTGTCATATAAAAATTTTTACTCGGGCAATTATTTTTTTAATTGACACAATTGAAAATTTACTCAAAATTTATCAATTTATTTTTTTAAAAAGTTAAAAAAAGTTTTAAATTTTTTTGCAGAAAAAAATAAAAAACTTGTTTTTTCAAACTTTGCCAAACATATTTACGTCTCAAAGACATAGGAAAATTTTATAAAGACGATTACAAACTTTCATATATATATACAAAAAACTATAAACTAAACGAGAATTCGAAAAACTATGAGAGTTTAAAAAAAATTAAAAAAACTATTAAATTATTTACTTAAATTGTTTTTAAATGTTTGAGTAAATTTTTAATTGCGTCAATTAAAAAATTACTCAATTTTTCTTTTTATACCCTCCACTCTAGTGATAGAGGGTATATATAAGTTTGTCATTCCGTTTGTAACACCTCGAAATATTGGTCTAGGACCCCATAAAGTATATATATTCATGATCCTCGATCGATTTTAAGACGATCTAGCGATGTCCGTCCGTCCGTCCGTCCGTCCGTCCGTCCGTCCGTCCGTCCGTCCGTCCGTCTCACAGTGGGGAAAAATTGACTTTTTTTGTCCGATTTTGCCTACAGGTCGCAATTCTTAACCGATTTTAGTTTTTCTTTTTTTGAAATTTAGCTAATAAAATTCCTCATCGGTTTGTCATGGTGGATTTCTCAAAATCGCTTTTGTTTTATTTTAATATTTTTTTAAAGTTTAGAAAATATTAATTTTTTTAGAATTTTTGCTCTAAAAATTGTAATAGGCAGGGGACGAATAAGCTGTATGGATAAAATTAAAGGTATTTGAACCCCTTATAAATGACAATAATAGCATTTGTTAAATTATTATTATTTTGGTTTTTATAAACATGTGAAAACTTAAAAATGCTCACTTTTAAGTACCTATACCATTTTAAATAATGTACCAATTTCAATGAAATTTTTTTTAGGTTAAAGCTTATCATTTTCTTAACCATTATTGGTAAATAAAGTATTTTTGCAAAATTGTTTAACTTTTTTTTTCGAATTTACAATGTAACTACTTTTTTTTTTAAAAATAGACTAAAAAATAATTTTAAAATTCTAAAAATCTTAAGGTAAAATTTAAGCAAAAAATTAAATATTTTTTTAAAAAAATTTTGTGTACCAATTATGACTAAGCTAAACATAAGCTTTAATCTAAAAAAGATTTCATTAAAATTGGTACATTATTTTTGAAGATATAGGCTTTTAAAAGTGAAAATTCTTGAATTTTTATCTGGTTATAAAAACCAAAATAATAATTTATTTTCAAATACTAATCACGTCGTTGATAAGGGGTTCCAATACCTTTAATTTAGTCTGTAAAGCATATTCGTCCCATGCCTAATACATTTTTTATTGCAAAAATACTGAAAAAATGAAAATTTTCTGAACTTTAGGAAAATATAAAAAGTAATCCGAAATTATTTTTCAAAAATCCACTATGACAGATCGATGAGGAATTTTATTAGCTAAAATACAAAAAAAGAAAATCCAAAATCGGTTAAGAATTGCAACCTGTAGGCAAAATTGGACAAAAAAAGGCCATTTTTCCCCACTGTGCGTCTGTCCGTCTGTCTGTCTGTCTGTCTGTCTGTCTGTCTGTCTGTTGAAAACACGCTAACTTTTGAAAGACTTTACGGAGGCTCCTGAAGTTTGGCATATATGTTGGGCATTCACCTGGTCAGGTTGGTATTGCAATCCAGCGAAATCGGTCCAGTGGTTCAAAAGTTATGAGCAAAAGACTGAATTTCGGCAAGGGTTTTTCGTGAATTTATGAGATAAAAAGCACTATAACTTTCGAAAATCAATTCTGAAGATGCTGAAGCTTGGCATATACATTTTTCGTTCCTCCAGCCTAGTTCGTATTGAATTTCACCCAAATCGGGCCAGTGGTTCAAAAGTTATTAGATAAACCGTGAATATCAGATTAGCTTCACCTTAAATTCACGTGGTGAAAAGCCGTTAAACCTGTTTTACAACCATTGGTAAGTCACAAAAATATTTTAAAACGTATTTTTGTCACTCAAAAATATTTTTATACCAAAACAAAAAAAAAATACACTCGAAAAAAATGTTACACTCAAAAAAAATTTTACACTCAAAAAAAAATTAGTAAATTTTTTTTTAATGTAAAATTCAAAAAAAATTTTACACTCAAAAAAAAAAATATTTTTTTTTTTTTTTTTCAAAAATTACTGAAAAAAATTTTACACTCAAAAAAAAATTAGTAAATTTTTTTTTGAATGTAAAATTCGAAAAAAATTTTAGACTCAAAAAAAAATTATTTTTTTTTTTTTTAAATTCCAAAAAAAAAATTTTTTTACACAAAATAAAATATTTCTAATCATAACTGTTATTTTTTCACGTTAGAAAATTTACTATCACTTAAAATGGGCACTGTGGAGGGTATTCATAGATTCGGCCAAGTCGAATTTAACTTTTCTACTTGTTTAATTTAAACAAGTGATTACTCAAATTTGTTTCCTCCATATTTTTTTCAGTGTGAGATTTTATCTACAGAAAAAATTTAAAAGAGAAAATTTCACGGAGTAAAGAAATTTTTACTATGCATCTTAAAATCAAAAAATAATATCAGAAACTGAGTATTTTTTTTAACATGAACTGCTAAATCGTAAAATTTTCTTTCCAAAGTTAAAACAAATCATTATTTTTTTGAGTAAGGTTATTCTAGCTCAAGGGGTTTGCACTGACAAATACCTCATATATTTGAGATTTGAAAAAACAAGTGGGATTTAGAAGTATTGGCAATAGGGTAATCATATGCATATCTGTTTTAATAATTTTTGTTGGTTGTTTGTTAATCTTGTCAAACTAAGAGATGATATAATTGTTCTTCTTCTAATGCTTAATGACTGTAGAGTTGAATATTAATATTTTGGTTTTCGAAAATAGCGATTGACATTTAAATACCTAATACTACTGTAATATACGGTTTTAATATTTTATATAGTTTTGACAATATATTGACGTGATCGAAATGCGTAACGACTAACAAGGGAAGTCTCCCTAGTGTCACCCGCGGATCTTTATGGAATTGGTTTTATTTTGTAGATCAGAAAAAATAAAGGGACACGTATTTTTTTTAGCGGCCCAAATTCATATTTGGGGGGTAAAAAGGAGGGGGTTTCAGTTTTTTTCGTTTATCTCCTATATTATGCAAAGAAACCTAGTCATGTTACATACCAAATGAAAGGTCTTTGGAAAACCTATATACGTGTGCTAAGAACGTGTCCAAACTTTTCGTCATATTGAGTAAAATACCAAAATTTTAGAAAATTTTTGTTAATAAGTCGAAAAATATTAACTTCTTTGGCCCGAGATAGGTATTTTTAATACCTTTAATCTGATACTACACATGCCTATATTAATTTTGTTAAAATAGGCATAAATCGTAAAAAACTGAAAAAGGTGAATTTCCCCCCATACAAATCGACCCCCCCTAAAAATGAGTTTGGGCCGCTAAAAAAAAAAATACGTGTCGAATTAATTTTCGTTCTTAACAACATATCCAAATTTCATGAAGATCGGAGGGTGACACCAGGGAGACTTTTCATGTAGGTCAGTTTAATAAAAATCTATGGGTTATCACCGAAGTTATGACTTAATTTTAATAAAGAATATTATATGTATATTATTTTGGCGGTCGTACGTATATACTCTTCATATAAAGTATCCAAAAGTTTTTACATTTCAGAAAATAAGGACCGAATTTGGGCACGACCGATAATACACCATCGGATAGGCCTCCAAAAAACTTTTCGATCATATTCATATAGTTTCTTTTGATTAAATCAAAAATCCTCAAAAAACCAAAAATACCGTTTTTTTTTAGATAAGGCATCTAAAAAAACAGATAACTTTTATTTTCCTCTCCTCTTTCCCATTCACAAGTTTCAGAACAATCGCTGGGTGCGATTTGCACCTCCCTTGGAAGTCGTGCAAAAAATTACCAACATAAATAAAATTAAAACAGAAAAGTTATTTCCATAAAATTTATTCTATGAGAATATCATGGTGTAAGTAGTAAAGAAAATTTACCTCGAGCTAGAATAAAGCTATTCAAAATATACTATTTTAACGGTCGAATAAAACAACTTTTATTCTTTTATAAAAATTATAATCTGAATTTGAACAAGTCATAATAATTTGACAATATTAAATAAATATTAATAATATAAAATATAAAATTACCTAATAAGTTAATTGAAATATAAAATGCTATATAGTAATGTTGTATGTTAAACAAAAAAACTTGAATATCAACTCTTATATTAAGTTATAATTTATGACAAATTGTGACAATCAATTGTTAAATACAATTGTAATTGTCACTTTTACATTGTAATTGTTAGTAATAATTAGTAAATTTACTAAATAAATAATACATTACCTAAATTGGTAATTATTTATGTATTTTTTCTTTTCTGTTAAAATATGAAAACTGTAGGAAAAACACCATATCAGCAAAGCGTTGTTAATTTTTTATAAAGAAAAAAAAATAACAGAAAATGGAGAAAAAAAAATCTAAGAAAATAAGTGTGGTTATGTACTTTTTGTACTTCAAAATGACAGAGTGAATTAAATTTACAACAAAAATAAGAAATTAAAGAAATGTTAGCAAATATGAGATAAAAATACAATATGAACTTATAATATATACAAATATAATTACTTAACTTAAACTAATAATATTAACTAAATACTTATATACATAAAAATAAAACTTAAATATACATGTATGTATGATGTATTTTATGGCATATAAATATTAATCCTAAAAACAAACAAAAAAACATATATTGTATGTATACTAAAAAAGAAATAATTAAATAAAAATTTAAAAATATATAAACTTGCATTTAATGAATTAACTAAATTTTAAAGCGAAAACAGCAGAAATTGGTGATCACCACTATTACTTTTCAAAAATCTATTTTTATATACATATATTTTTTTTTTCTAAAAAAAAAACTTTATATGGCTAGAAGTTAGAAGATAGAAGTACTAATGGCGATTTCTTTTCTGGAAAAAAATGTTGCACTTTCTGCACTTTTTTTTTTTAATGACTCCTTGTGGACAGTAATAAACAGTAAGTATAGACATATTTGATACCAAAGGAAAGGTATTTTCGAGTTCTATCTAACTGTTCATAATAAAATGTCGAAACACGCTTATTTTAATGAAAAAAATTTTAAAAACCCATAAATTTTTACATTTATCGGATCAGCTCAAAAACTGGGTATTGTTTTCAAATGCTTGATATAGCATTTTATAGTCCTTATAAATACCTTTCTTTTGGTACCAAATACGTCTATATTTACTGTACATAACTGTGCACAAAGTGTCATTAAAGAAAAAAAAGTGCAGAAAGTGCAACATTTTTTTCCAGAAAAGAAAACGCCATAAGGCAAAAAGTGCTGAAATTGGGGATCATCGCTATAACTTTTTTAATATAAATTTTTATATAAATAAATAAAAAAATCTTAAATTGTATTCTATGGCCCAACAAGAGGTGCTAGAGCATAAAATAGCAGAAATTTGTACATATGGGGCATTCCATGTCAAATCGGACACTTTGAAAAAAAAAATTTAGATTTTCCCAATTTGTTTACAGTTTTTAGTACCCTTCGAAAACTTCTTCCTGGTAAATTTTCAGATTTTTTTGATGACCCGTTTAAAAGATATCGAATTTTTAAAAATTGGTAGTTTGTTCCTTTACTCAAATTTCTTTTACTCATAACTTCTTCAACAATGGTCCAAATTTCAAATTTTTGTTTTTTTTACGTACTTTAAAAAAAAAAATCCCAAAAAATTCTTAAAAGCGCTCTAGTATGCGATTTTTAAGTTTTAAAATTTAAATCTCATTTTTGAAATTGTTTGTACTCTTCGATTTTTTTGAAATATTTTTGTGTAAAACTTCTATTGATTCTACAAATTTTTTGCCCAGGAGGATCGTGGGATAACGATTAGTACTATTTTTTAAATTTTTTTGAAAAAAAATTATTGTAATTTTCCAATCTTAAAATCATTTCAACTGCTCCAATGGTGCGTCATAGAGGGGTTATTTTTAAGACCGACCCCCATTAATTTTTACGTCTTAACATTTCTTTGGAACAAACTAATACCCTATCTCTAATTTCAAATTTGCTCCAACCGCTCTATTTGCCCTAATAGTGCCCTTAGAGCAACAAAATGTATGACCGACCCACAATATTTTTTAGTCCAAACATTTTCTCTGAACACACCTACCCTCTATCTTTAACTGTTAAGGCGGTCCCCATACATCTTTTTTTTTTTTTTGTAAGTTTGTTTTATTTAATCAGCTTCTACCGGTCCAATGGTGGGTTCGAGAGGGGTCATTAGTGAGACCGACCCCCATTTATTTTAACCCTACACCATTTTTTTAAAACATGCCTACGCCCTATCTCCACTCCCTAAGTAGGCTCCCATACAAAAAACAGTTGGATCAAATTTTATAAAAATTTAATTTTGAATGGGAGTGGAGATAGGGCGTAGGTATGTTTTAAAAAAATGTTATAGGGTAAAAATAAATGGGAGTCGGTATCACTAATGACCCCTCTCGGACGCACCATTGGACCGGTAGAAGCTGATTAAATAAAACAAACTTACAAAAAAATAAAAAACAAGTAAGAGTGTTAAATTCGGCTGTGCCGAATCTTTTATACCCTCCAACATGCAAAAAAATAAAAAAAAAAATGCAGGGGCGTTTTATATTTTTTTTTTGGGGGGGGGGGTCAGGGGGTCGCTAGTAGTAATTGAGGGGGGCAAATTTTCCGTCGAATATGTGTTTAAAAATTCACTCTTATGCTTTTTGCACTAAAGAAATACAAGATTATCATTATTAAAAAAAAAATGTTTTATTCCACGCCCATAAAAGGGGGCGGGCCAAAAAAACAACATTTTCTAATTCTCTGGGTCCGAATGCAGGACTTTGAATTTTTTGTGGCATAAAAATGTTGCATTTGTTAAACAAAAACACAAAAAATCATGTAAAAATATGGTATTTTTCAGAGGTTAGTTTAGTTCTTCAAGGGGGAACTTTTTCCCCCTGGTCCGATATTGCTCATTTACGAACTTAACCTGCCTAGAAACATAAGACATATTCGTGCCAAATGTCGGGAGTCTAGCTATTTTATTTTGGACTGCATCGTGTTAACTACAGACGGACAGACGGACGGACAGACGGACGGCCAGGCGGACGGACATCGCAAGAATGTCTTAGCATCGATCACTGATCATAAATATATATACTTTATGGGGTCCTAGACCGATATTTTGATGCGTTACACACGGAATGACAAAGTACCCCCATACTGTAGTTGGAGGGTATGAAAATTGTATGGGGACCGCCTTAACAATTAGAGATAGAGGGTAGGTGTGTTCAGAGAAAATGTTTGGATTAAAAAAATATTGTGGGTCGGTCATACATTTTGTTGCTCTAAGGGCACTATTAGGGCAGTTAGAGCGGTTGGAGCAAATTTTAAAAAATGTCGTTTTGTGTGGGAGCCCTCTTAGAAATGTTAAGACATAAAAATTAATGGGGGTCGGTTTTATAAATGACCCACCATTGTGACGCACCATTGGAGCAGTACAAATGATTTTAAGATTAGAAAATTACAATAAAATTTTTTCAAAAAATTTTAAAAAATAGTAATAATCGTTATCCCACGATCCTCCTGGGCAAAAAATTTGTAGAATCGATAGAAGTTTTACACAAAAAAATTTCAAAAATATCGAAGAGTACAAACATTTTCAAAAATGAGATTTAAAAAGTACGTAAAAAAAAAATTTGAAATTTGGATCATTATTGAAGAAGTTATGAGTAAAAGAAGTTTGAGGAAAGGAACAAACTACTACTTTTTAAAAATTCGATATCTTTTGAACGGGTTATCAAAAAAATCTGAAAATTTACCACGTAGGAGTTTTCGAAGAGTACTAAAAACTGTAAACAAATTTAAAAAAAAAATTTCAAAGTGGCCGATTTGACATGGAATGCCCCATATATTTTTTTTTAACCTAAAAAAACCAACCATAAATTAGCTAGAAGTGCTAAAACAAAAAGAGCAGAAATTAGGGATCATCGCTATATTAAAATAAATTTTTATATGATTTTTTTTTTTAAAACTTTAATTGCAATTTGTGGTTTAACTAGAGCTATTGAGCGAAAATATCAAAAAATGGTGATCATTGCTACAGTCTAAGTAAATCATCGCTATAAATTTCCAAAAATAAATTTTTATTTATTTATGTTTTCTAAAAAATTTAACTCACATTTGCAAAAATACACAATTTTTTAATTATTTTTTCTAAAAAGCCTAACTTGCATTTTATAGCTTAACTAGAGGTGCTAAAGCAAAATAGCTTTAATTAGGAATCATAGCTACAAATTTCTAAAAATCCATTTTTATATGACTTATTTTAACTTTTATGGTAATTTATTGCTTCATTGGAGCACCTAGAGTGAAAATAGGGGATCATCCCCATAAATTTCCCAAAAAAAAAAACAATGAATTTTTCTAAAAAAAAAATAAATTGCATTTTATGACTTAACTAGAGGTGCTAGACCGCAAATAGCTGAAAGTAGACATCACCTCAGTATATTTCCAAAAATCGAATTAATATGAATTGTTATGGCTCGATTTATTAGATTTATCCTAATGTCCACGATCCAACCAGATGGTAACCGCTATGTATACATTTTTTTTTTTCAATTTGCAACATTTCTCAAGATTGGGCAGCTAACACAGAAACGCATATTTTTATGTTTTATTTCTTGTACAAATTTCAGGATTCGTTAAGTGGCCATTAAAAGCTCTTCCCTGTATTGGGATAAAAAAAACGAGGACGGCCTACATTACATCTTAAAATTATTATGCTATTTAATTTAATCCAAACGTACCTTCAATAAAAACAAGGTGAATGTGGTGAATACCAAAGGTGAGTAATTTTGGTTGTTGTCTGTGCTAAGTGTTTGTTAACAGAGTTGTAATAGTATTGTAGTATATTAAAAAAAAGTACACTCAAATAAAATGTCTGTTGTAGGAAAAAAAATTATAAGGAACCATTTTTTTTTTCACTTTTTCTATACGAAAAATTTCTCATAATCGAGACTTTTTCTATACGAAAAATATCTCAGAATCTGAGATATTTCTATACGAAAAATGTCTCAGAATCTAAGACTTTTTCTATACGAAAAATATCTCAGACAGGGCTGCCAGACTTGGGGATTTATCCCCAAAGTTGGGGATTTCATGCGAGCAAAAAGGACAAGAAATCTCATTTGGGGATTTTTGTGGGGATATCAAAAATTATTTTGGGGATTTTTGGGGATATTCATAGTTGTATATATTTAATACCACAATCTAAATTTATTGTAATCAACGGTTTTTAAAAAAAGTTTTAGTAAAAAACAACTCTTTGTTACGAGATAACAAAACAAATTCAGTAAATCGTGCATTATCGACTGCAAAATGGATTTTGACATTGTCAAAAACCTTAAATTAACGTGGTTGGGGATTTTTTTAATTGCTGAATCTACGAAATAAAATGATAAAATTACCATCCATAAAATTTTTTTTAAAAACTGATGAAAATTTTTTTGTCTGATTGAAAAAAATATATTTTTCATTGTTTGGGGATTGTTGGGGATATTTTGTTATATTTTTGGGGACAACGGAAAAAAGTACGCTGATCTCAGAGACTTTCCATACAAAAAATATTTCAGAATCTGAGATTTTTTCTATATCAAAAATGTCTCGGAATCTAAGACTTTTTCTATACGAAAAATGTCTGAAAATCTGAGACTTTTTTTCTATACGAAAATGGTGTCAGAATCTGAGACTTTTTTTATACGAAAAATTTCTCAGAATCTGAGACTTTTTCTATACGAAAAATATCTCAGAATCGTATACTTTTTCGATAAGAAAAATGTCTCAGAATCTAAGACTTTTTCTATAAGAAAAATGTCTCAGAATCTGAGACTTTTTTATACAAAAAATTTTTCAGAATATGAGACTTTTTCTATACGTACATTGTCTCAGCATCTGAGACTTTTTCTATACGAAAAATGTATTAGAATCTGAGATATTATCTATATGAAAAATATTTAAAAATCTGAGACCTTTTCAGAATCTGCGACTTTTTCTATATCTGAGACTTTTTCTATCGGAATCTGAGACTTTTTCTCATACATTTGTCGTATAGAAAAAGTGTCAGATTCTGAGAAAAAGATTATAAGAAAAAGTCTCAGACATTTTCTATAAGATAAATGTCGCAGAATATGACACTTTTTCTATACGAAAAATGTCTGACAATTTTTCTATAAGAAAAATGTCTCAAAATCTGAGACTTTTTCTAGATAAAAAATGTCTCTGAATTGAAAATTTGAAAAAAAAAATTCTCGAAAACTGTTCTACTTTTAAATGTTTGGAATTCATTTTCGAAATCAACGGAAGATTTTACATGGAAAATGCAAAACTTCGTGGATTAAAATCACTGTAATAATTTTAACACTCAAAATAATACATTAGTAGATTTACTAATTTTTGTTTGCTAATGCTGGTTAGCTAACTTTTAGCAAATTTTTAGTTGAGATTAGCATGTTAGCAAAAATATCTTGTAAACTTCATTTAGCGCATTAGCAATTTTAAACAAAATTTGAACTAATTTTTTTTGCTAAATTTAAAAAAGAGTTGACCAAATTTTTACAAGCTTTTTTGCTAATATTAGCAAAAATAAATGGTAAATTTTTTTTTATTTTCAGAAAACTTAAAATGGCGCTATCTCGGAAACTAAGCCAGATAGAGCAAAATGGAGGCCATTTTTGGTTCTCGAGCTCTCCATAGTATCGCCAGTCCTCTTCACATGTGTGGACCCTAATGGGTCCTAACTTTGGATCCAAAAAAGTTTGCATTCCCGAAAATTTTAAAATGCTCATATCTCGGTAAATATTGCCGACACAACAAAAAGTCCAAAAGCATTTTTGTAGCTCTCATAACGTAGAACAAGACCGCAAAATAATCAAAAGCTCTCCGAGTAATATTTTTTAAGTTATAGAGTTTTGTAATTCTCAAAACCCCGGTGGTCCCCTAAAATCACGTATCTCAAAAACTAAGCAAGGTAGAGCGAAACGGACACAAATTTTGGATCAAAAACTATGACGATTTTAAAGGAACCCAACTAGGTCTAGGCCCATCGGGGTCTGGCCCTATCGGGTCCGAACCCAATGAGGTCCTCAAATGTGTATGAACTAAGTTGAAATAAAAAAAATTTCAGTTAACTAATTTTTAGCAAAACGTTTTTGCTAACTTTACCAAAAAAATTGTGGGTTCAAAATCAGCAAATTTTCTTGTAGGTTTACAAGTTTTTTTTTGCTAACTTTACAGTTTTTTTTTTTGAGTGTAGTATCGTTGAGTTGATAAAAGTATGTTTTTAATTAGACTTCAGTAGCATTTGAAAATTTTGATTTTTCATCCCTGGTTTCTAACTAAATTTCGACATTTCTGTGACAAATTAAATAAAACACCATTTCTATAATATATTTTTTTTTAATATTTTATTACTCGTTTACTTTTCATACACAGTTTTTTTTATCATATTATTGTGTAAATTTTTTATATTTATATTATTTAAATTTTAAATATGTTTTTTTAATACAATTACAATATATGAATATAATTAATAATTATATAATAATATAAAGTGTTTTTATTATTTTTTTTTTTGTTTATCAATTATTATGTTTATGGTAAATTTAAGAATTTTGGAATTATTTGCTTGCGGTTTTCTAGTTAAATCCAATTTAATATTTTAAGATTATCAAAAATGAAATAGAGCAAAACTTAAAAAATAAAGAAATTTAAAGATTATTAGTTTTATTTTTTTAAAGAAAACTAAAAAAAAAATTAAAAAAAAATATTTTTATTTGTGAAAAGAGAATTTATCTTGGCCGCAAAACTTAAAAAAACTTTTAGTTCAAAAGATCAAGTTAGCATTTTGTTAAAAAGAGTACAAAATTTATATTGTTATTGCCAAAAATTTAGAAACTTTTAGTTAAATTTTTTAAGCAAAAAAAAATAAAACATTTTAATTTTTATAGTTTAAAAAATAAAAATTATAAAATTAGATAAGATTATACATTAATACGATAATAAAGGCAACATATTTTTTTTTAATTCTAATTAAACAAAAAAAAAAATAATTAAAAATAAAATATAATAATATTTTAAGGGACGTGTTTTAATATACAAAGATTTGTTTTTTTTTTTTTTTTTAATTTTAATTTTAAGCGCAAGTAAATTAATTATTAGAAATAAATTTATAAAAATGATTTTGAAATTAATTAAGCATAACTACAACTTAATATTTTATTTTAATAATAATAAAGTAGTTTATTTTTTATTTTATATAATTTATTTAAATATCATTTTTTATTTATTGAATGCTTTCTTTTCGTATAGTTTTTTTTTTTTAGTTTTAATATTATTTATTATATTTTTTTCCTTAAAAAATCATAAAAAAATTGACTTAATTCTTATGGTTATAAACTATTTTATATTTAAATTTTAAACTTAAAACTATATAGGGAAAATAAAAAGAAAAAAAATATCTAGAAAACTTGAAGATAAAGTTTACAGTTTATACATAAGATTTAAAAAAATATTAAAGCGCATTTTAATGGTTAGGTAAGCAGAAATTTAAGAATTTTTAATCATTTGTTAATAAAAAGTAGGGATATTATATTAGGAAAAACCTGAAATATTTTTCATTAAGAATAATTCTCAGGTAAACGAAAATTAATTTTTTTTATCAAGTTTAGAAAAAAACTAAAGAATTTTTTTCAAAACATCCTCAAACATTTTTCTATATTTCAATAAACCAAATGGTACCGTTATGATATTGAGGCAATATCACCGAATTTTCACATATACGAAAACGCTGGTTTTCTCGTTCTTAATGTACCCTTTCTTATGATATTGTTTTTCCATAAAAATATGATATCGCTTTCGCTATCGATAATTCCAGTCATATCGATAGTAAAATTGCCATTTTCCAGAATTGTTCGAAAAACTATCGTTATTCCAGGCGATAACGATGTCATTTCGATACGAAAATGTGATATCGTTTTCGCTATCAAAATTTCCAGGAATGACGATAGCAAAATCGCATTAAATTCGAAAATGGTATCATAATTTTAGTTTTCGCTATTTCTTACCGTTATTTGGTTTATTGGGATAGAAGACTTTTCAGAATCTAAGACGGTTATGAAATTTTTTTTCACATAGAAAAATTCTCAGATTTTGAGACATTTTTTCGATAGGAGGCAATTTTCCGTCCAAAAAAATTCTCAGATTTTTTAAACAATTTTTTGTGTAGAAAAACTATTAAACATTTTTCCTTCCAGAAATTTTTTTAGATTCTGACCAACTTTGAAGTCTAGCAAAAATTTAAGATTTGAGACAATTTTCCATATAGAAAATTTTAAGATATTTTTCCATATCTCAGATTCTGAGACATTTTTCAATATAGAAAAATTTTCATATTCTGAGATATTTTTCCTTATATACAAAATCTTCAAATTGTGAGGAAATAACTCTGATTCTAAAATATTGTTTTGTCTTAAAAAAATCTCAGATTCTAAGGCAATTTTCAGATTCTGAGATATTTTTCCTTATAGAAAAAATCTTACAGCGGTATTCAAAAGCAAAAGTTAGCAGTTGCTTATACATCGCAGACAACGAGCTGCTTACTAGAATGCGTTTTTTCCTTAGCAAAATGTTAGCATAGAGTTTATTCATAATGATTTTTAAAATCTGATGGCTAAGAACAACCCTATTTTTGAAAATCAATTGCTTTTAGTTACGTCACAATGCAACAGCAAGCAGCAGATAGTAGGCAACAAATATTAAAAGTACTGTATTTAATTATAATTACAAATAAATGCCGTATTTTGTATTTCTTTATATGAAAATAGAATACACCAAGCTACATATACAAAAAATACCCCTTATAATTACAATTATAAGCAAGGTTGGCAATCGAAACGAATAACGGTATCGATATCGGTATTGGTATCGTTTTTTTATTTATTTCGGTATCGGTATCGGTTACGGTATTTGAGTTGAATCGGTTACGGTATTACCGATACCGAAACGTCAATACCGGTACGTACCGGTATTATCGAAAAAATGCTAAAAAAAATAAAAAAACGTATAAAAACTTTAAAAAAATTTGTAAAAACAAGTAGTAAAGTTAAATTCGTCTTGGACGAATCCATCCATACCCTCCACAATGCCCTTCTAAAGTGATAGTTAAGTTTAAAACGTAAATCAAATTAATAATTAGAAATATTTTATTTTGAGTAAAAAACTTTTTTTAGTCATTTTTGAAAAAAAAAAACTGGCAACATTTTTTTTTGAGTGTAAATTTTTTTTCGAGTGTAAGTTTTTTTTGTTTTAGTATAAAAATTTTTGTGAGTGACAAGAATACTTTGCAAAAAATTTTCCTGACTCATCAATTTTTTTAAAGCTGGTTTAACGTTTTTTTCAACAAGTTAATTTAAGGTGAAACCAATCTGAAATTCACGGTTTTCTTTATAACTTTTTAACCACTGGACCGATTTGGCTGAAATTTAATAACCAGGCCAGGGGAACGGCAAATACACTAAGAAAATTATGTCATTAACTGTTTGTAGGTTATTTTAAAAATTAATCAGTAAAGTTATTTTAAAAGCAAAATCATTAATTTTATTATGGATTTCTTGTTATCTACACTCAAAAAAAAAAGTTTGTAAAATGACATAAAATCCCCGTGAATTTACGAAGCAGGTTTTGTAAAATATGTACTAGCAAGAATCCCCGTAATGTTACGGGGATAATTTGTAAATTGATTTAACAAAAGAAAATGTAAATTTACAATTTTTTTTTGTAAAATATTAACTTCGAGGTGAACATTTTTTTTGCAAATTTACAAAAAATTTGGTAAATTTACAAAACAAAATTGTAAACTTACAGAAAAAGGTTGTTATTTTACAAAGAAAAAATAGAAAATGAAAAAAATAAATTGTAGATTAACAAATTATTTGGTTAAACTACTGTTTTTACCGCAAAAAAAAATATTAAAAAACACGTATATTTACAATAAAAATTGTAAAAAAAATTAAATTTACAAAACAAATTGTAAACTTACAAAAAAAAAGCTGTAAATTTACAAAATAAAGTAGAAAATCAAACTACAAAATTGTAAATTTACAAATTGTTTGGTTAAACTACTGTTTTTTATGGCAAAAAACTTGTATATTTACAATAAAAAGTGGTAAATTTACAATTTTTATTGTAAATATACCATTTTTTTTTTTATTTTTTGTCGTAAAAACAGTAGTTTAACTAAATAATTTGTAAATTTACAATATTGTTTTCGTATTTTCTACTTAATTTATGTAAAATTACAACTTTTTTCTGTAAGTATACAATTTTGTTTTTTTTTTTTTAAATTTTCGTATTTGTTTTGTAAATTTACAAAAAATTTTGTTTATTTACTTATTTGTTTTGTAAATTTAAAGTTTTTTTTCCATTGGTGCGTCTTATTTTTCCTTCTTCGGCAGCTGGAGTATCACTTCAACAACCTGAAATGATTTTTTTTTTTCACTTGAACACTTTTAACAAACTTCACTTTTTTATTTTTTTCGACATTTCGTTTTTCTTAAGTAAAACATATGAGAATTGCGAAGGAGGCTACACAAGAAATTTCTCATATTTTCAGGAAAAATTAGTCAAAAAATATAATTTTTTTTTTTAATTTTTAATTATTTTCACAAGTATTTTTCAAAAATCGAAAAAAAAATTTGGATATTGTAGATTGGATAATTAAGTACCTGTTAAAATAAGAAAAACTTAATTTTTCTTAATTGAAAGCTTTTTATTGACATTTTAAGTGCCAAATTTAACAAAAAAAATTACCAAAAAAATATTGTAAAATTACAAAAAAATGGTAAAAATACAAAAAAAAACTAGAACAATTATATAGTAGAAACACATAAAAATTGTGGTATTTTACTTAACTTTTAATTTTTTTCTAAAGTTTACAATTGGTTGAAAAATTTTTGTGCCCGGAACTTAAAAAATTTCCAAAAAATTTTTTCATGAAATTTTTTATTTATAAAAAATGATTTTTAACTAAATTTTTTACTCCAAAACGCAAAAAAATTCTGAACTTAGAAAACTTTTGCGTGTCCTATTGTTGAATAATTAAATTTTTTTGTAAAACAACATTAATTCTAGTAATAAAATAAGTGTAAAATTACATTGGAATTTTGTACTTTTTCAAACTGAAAACCTTGTAAACGATCTTAAAAAAAAATCTTGTAATAAAACATTTTTTGGTAGAAAGACTAAATAACATCAAGTAAAACTTTGTTGTACAATTACAGTTTTCTTGTGTAAAAAAACTAAACACCTTGTAATATTTTTTTAATTTGTAAAATAATTTACTTTTTTGTAAATTGACCTAAAAAATTTGTAAAATAACTTTACCAACATATAATAGTAAAATTACAAAGCAAACTGTAGTTTTTGTTTTATTAAATATACAACAATTTTTGTAAAAAGACACAAATATTAGTAAAATAGAATTACAAGACCTTTTACTTGTAATTTTACAAACTTTTTTTTTTGAGTGTACTGTTTCTGTAGTTTAAAAAAATAATTTGCTGTCTTAAAACTGAATTTTCTGTTAAATTTAATTTCGACAGTAAAAAAATTCTTCTATAGTTTTCCTGTTTTTCAATACAAAATAAGTGAATATTCGCTAGTTTTTTAATGTTTTGGATACCCGAGTAAAAAAGTTCCTATATAGTTGTATATAATTTTCTAAACATCATATATGATTAAATAGAATTATATAGAATTTGATGCGAAAAATGAGTCGATAAAACTATATAAAATTTGATCAATGTTTCTTATATTTTGATAAAATTTTTATATAATTTTATGCGAAATTTGGACCCCTATTTTTATATAATAATAGCAAAATTATATAATCAGATGTAATTATATAAAAATATATAAAATTGTATAAAACTGTATAAAACTATATAAAGTTACATAAAATTATACATAATTTTATATAATTAAAACAAAATTTTATGATTTATATAAAACTTGATATAATTTTACATAACTTTATAACTTTATAAAATTATATATTGTTTTATATAATTTGATATAGTTGTATATAATTATATCTGATTATATAATTTTGGTGTTGTTATATAAAAATAGGGGTCCAAATTTCGCATAAAATTATATAAAAAATTTATCAAAACATAAGTAACATTGATAAAATTTTATATGGTTTTATCGACTCATTTTTCGCATCAAATTCAATATAATTCTATATAATCATATATGATGTTTATAAAATTATATACAACTATATAAAAACTTTTTTACTCGGGTACACAGAAAAAAATAAAAAAAATATTTGAGTAAATTTTTAATACTATTGAGTAAAAAATTACTCAATTTTGCACCAGTAAACGATTTAATAGTATTGAGTAAATTTTTAATAAAAATTTATTAAATGTTTGAAAAAAAATTTGAGTAAATTTTTAATTGACACAATTAAAAATTTACTCAAAATTGATCTATTTATTTTTTTTAAACGTTTAAAAAAGTTTTAATTTTTTTTACAAAAAAAAAAAAACAAATACTTGTTTTTTCAAACTTTACCAAACATATTTATGTCTCAAAAACATAGGAAAATTTTATAAAGACGATTACAAACTTTTATATACATACACAAAAAACTATAAACTAAACGAGAATTCAAAAAACTATGAGAGTTAAAAATAAAAAATATTAAATTTTTATTAAATTATTTACTTAATTTTTTTTTTTAATTTTTGAGTAAATTTTTAATTGCGTCAATTAAAAAATTACTAAATTTTTGTTTTTAAATTTAAACAAGCGATTACTCAAATTCGTTTCCTTCATATTTTTTTCTGTATAGTTATTAAATTAACATTAAAAATTGACTGTAATATGTTTTTATTTTAAATGAAAAAATAGTGGAATGGTTTTTAAATAAAATTTCATTTGTTTTAAGTGAATATTCACTGGAATTAACCTACATAATTTTTTGAGTGTATATATTCCAAGCTTCAGCATCCTCAGGATTGCCTTTCGGAAGTTACATTGTTTTTTTACTCGAAAGTTCACGAAAAACCGTTGCCGAAATTCAGTCTTTTGCTCATAATTTTTGAAGCACTGGACCGCTTTTGCTGGACATTTTCCTATGCCTTTAGTACATAAATATAAGGCCGTATAGATTTTTACCTTTCTTTTTTGTTTGAGCTGAAAATGGTCAAATAAGTTTCTATTTGGTGTCAAAATGACTCCATAAAAAATATTTCCCTCCTGCATCACGGTTAAAGTAAGAACCCCAACAAATTACATATTTCATCTTATTTCTAGGCAACCAAGTTTTTTGTTGGTGTTATCTATTTGGAAAAATAGGTATTCCCTGTCTAGACAAGATCACATTCAAAAATATTGCAAACAATTTTTGTCGCGAATTATAGGACCTTTATGGACGATTTCTACGAGTTAAGCCACTTCAAAAAATTATACTATGGTGGAAAACCTCCTGCTAGTATTTCAAATGCCTTCTCCGAAGTCCTGTAAATATCAAAAAAATCCTTGGACACCAACATCACGGATTAAATAAAAATCCCAAAAAAACTATACTATACAAAAGGGGTCCAGAAAGTTTCTATTGGGAGTCAAAATGAATCCATAAAAAATTCGTGAAAATCAATAATTTTCTTTTGCTCTCGCATCGCGGTTGAAGTATGGCTTTTTTGAAATTTTTATTTAATTCACGATGTAGGTGCCAAAAGCTTTTTTTGATTTTTATGAGACTTCAGTGAGGCATTTGGAGTACGATTTTTCATTTACAAAAACCAACAAATTTACAAACTTTCTATTAATTTTTTTTTTTTTTAAACATGGTTTTTAAGAAAAACCGTTTCAATACCGGTACGTACCGATACCGAAGGAAAAGGTTTTTGGATACCGGTATCCGATACCAAAACTGTGTTTCGGTATTGGTATTGGTACCGGTATTCAATTTAAAGGGTTTTGAAACGGATAACGGTATTGAAAAGGTATCGATTGCCAACATTGATTATAAGTAAATACAGTAATTTTTATTGTTATTGCTGTCTTCTGCTTGCTGCTGCATTGTGAAAAACATTTAATTGTCATGAGAGAACGTTTCTCAATTGAGAACATTAATTGAGAGAACTTTAGTCAAGATTTAAAAACATTTTGTTTTCTTGTTAGCAAGGGTTTTAAAATTTGTTATGAATAAAACACTTGTTAAATTCATGCCAACTTTTCGTTTTGAATACGGCTGTTAGATTCTGAGACATTTATCCATATAGAAAAATTATCAGATTCCTTGTAGAAAAAAATTAAGATTTAAGAACATGATAGTTTTTATTAGAAAAATGTCTCTGAAAATTTTTCATATAGAAAAATTCTCAGATTCAAAGACATTTTTTCATAAAGAAAATGTCTCAGAGGCTGAGACTTATAATTAGTTGGTTTATTGGGATAGAAGAATCTGGGAATTGTAAGACTTGTTTACGTTTAAAAAAATTTAACGGTTCTAAGATTTTCTTTCATTTGAAAAATTCTCAGGATTTGACACATTTTTTCGATAAAAAAATTCTCAGATTTTTGAGACAATTTTCCGTCCAGAAAAATTGTACAATTTTTGAAACAGTTTTTTGTGTAGAAAAATTCTTAAATATTTTTCCATCTAGAAAAACTTTAAGATTCTGTGAAACTTTTAAATCTAGCAAAAATTTAAATTTTGAGTCAATTTTCCATATAGAAAATTTTCAAATTCTAAGATATTTTTCCATATCTCAGTTTCTGAGACATTTTTACATGTTAAACTTGCCTCCTCAAATTTTAGAGTTATTGTCAAAAAACATTTTTTTTTTTGGGATTTTTCTCACTAAACCGATTTTCAACCGATTTAAAATTTTTTAATGTTTTAGATAGAAGAATGATAGGTCTTTCCATGTGTGGAAAGACCTATCTTTCTTACATGTACACATGTAAGAAAGATATCTATAGACATCACGTTCGTTTAATATTTTTTTTGCCTAGGTTGACCGAACGACGATTTCGTCAAAAATCTTAATATTCTTTTTTATAAAAATTATCGTATAACTTTGTTAATTGTTATTCGATTTTTTCAGGATAAATGTCAACGTATTCAGAATTAAATTATCTTTTAGAATACGCTTATAAGTATAAAGGTGGTTGAACGAACTATAGCAAAAAAAATCGATAAACTTAAAATTTTTTCAAAAAATAACATAAAAATTAGATATTGTTGTAAAAATAAATACATATCTATCTTATATGTAAAGGGCAATTCGCACACATGAAAAGCCCTATCCTTCTTCTATCCAGAACAGTTAAAAAATTGAAAATCGGTTGAAAAGTTTCTAAGTTACACGTGGTTTAGTGAGAGAAGTCACAAAAAAAGTTTATTGACAATAACTTTTAAATTTGAATGTGTCTGATAAGTTTGATGGGCATTTTTTGTGATATTTTGTCAGACTCTTTTGTTTTGAACAATTTTCTGAAACATTTTTCCATATAAAATAATTCTTAAATTCCAAGACAATTTTTCCCGATTAGAAAAAATTTTAGATTCTGAAATTTTTTTTTTTAGATTCAAAAACATTCCCACATAAAACAAGTAAGAGTGCTAAATTCGGCTGTGCCGAATCTTGTATACCCACCAACATGCAAAAAAAAAAATGCAGGGGCGTTTTCTTTTTTTGTTAGGGGGGGGGGGGGGGGTCGGAATTGGTAATTGGGGGGGGGGAGGGCAAATTTCCTCTCGAATATGTGTTTGAAAATTTATTGTTATGTTTTTTGCACTAAAGAAATACAAGTTTATCATTATTTAAAAAAAAAATATTCCACGCCCATAAAAACTACATTATCTAATTCTCTGGGTCCAACTGCAAGACTTTGAACTTCCTGTAGCATAAAAATGTTGCATTTGTTAAACAAAAACACAAGAAATCAAGTAAAAAAGTGGAATTTTTCATGGGTTGGTTTAGTTCTATAAGGGGGAACTTTTCCCCCTTTGCCCATTTCCGAACTTAACCTGCCTAAGAATATAACACATATTCGTGTTAAACTTCGGAAGTCTAGCACTTTTATTTTGGCCTGTATCGTGTCCTCTACAGACGGACAGACGGACGGACGTACATCGCTAGAATGTCTAGGAATCGATCACTGATCAATAAAATATATACTTTATAGGGTCCCAGACCGATATTTCAATGCGTTACACACGGAATGACAAAGTGAGTATACCCCCATACTGTGGTTGGAGGTTATAAAAATAGCAGATTCTGAGACATTTTTCTGTCTTAAACATTTTTCCCATTCTGAAACATTTTTCCAAATAAAATATTACTCAAATTCTAAAACATTTTTTCCGAAAAGAAAAATTTATATATTCCGAGATATTTTTCCTAAATTCTCAGATTCTGAGAAATTCTGATATATTTATTCCATTTTGAAAATTCTTAGATTCTAAATTATTTCCACTTGCAAAAATTCTCATATTCTGAGATATAGAAAAATTCAACATAGAAAATTTTGTAAATTTTCATATTCATTATCGTAAAAAAAAAATCCAATAAAAACATTTTGATAAAAAACTAATTATATTGAAAAAAAATATCACAAACTGTTCCAATAAAAATTTAAATTCATTAAAAATTCTACTCAACAATTTTTTTAATATTCGAATTTGTTTTAGATTTCACTTCCGAAAATTTTTCTTGTTCTGTTTCATACGAATAAAATTGGGCGAAAGTAAAACGAACGCAATTTTTCGCTATAATCTTTTTACTTTTAGTTATCCGATTTAAACTTCGAATGAAAATGTAAACAACAGAACACCAAATTCGATTTCAAGTGATTCGGAAAATTTCATGTGAATTGAAAAGTTGTGAAAGACAAAACAAAGGTCTAAATATGCCCTATTGTCTCCAGTCACGAAATACGCATTTCTGAGACAATTTAGTGACAAGTCTAATTTTCACCTGTCACGTAAAAAACGTTTTAAGACATATTAGTAACATGCCTCGAGTTCACCAGTTTCGGGATAGATGATTTTGGATAAACCGACACCCATTTTTCTGCACCGTAATTTTAAATAATGAATATTTCAATTTTTAAAATAAAAAGATTTTTATCTTTGAAAATTTTAAATTTGATTATTTTTTGATAATTTTAATTACAAAACTAATTGGTAATATTTTTTTTATTCAATAAAAATTTTTATTGAAGTAATTAATATATTTTTCGATACATTTTTTCAGCGTAAGCTAATTTGATTATTTTTTAATTGAATTAATTACAACAATAATTGTTTTTTTTTAATTAAAATTTTCATTGAAAGAATTTTTGATATTTTTTTTATGTGTTAACTAAAATTAATTAAAATAAAATCGTCAATTAAAGTTTGGTTTTAGGGATCTTCGGCGAAAATTCTTTTTAGTTAAGATTTAGATTATTTTTTATATAAATTTGTAAAGTTAGTGTAATTCTGTATAGATTTTGTTTACTTTTTTCTGTGTGACATAGTTTATTATTAGTTTTTAAAGGTGTTTTTTTCTATTTAGATTTTTTTTAGGTAGCTTTTAGGTGCATGATGATTTTGTTTTCTTTTATCAGGTATGTGAAAATATTTTTTTGTTAAATTTTAAAGTGAAATATTTTTGTAGTACATATTTTTTAGTTTTTATTCATTATTTCATTAGCATTTTTACTTAATTTTTATAAAAAAAATAGTTAATTTGTAAAATATATAAAAAAAAACTGCACAAAGAGAAGAAATATGATAGAGGCAATTATACTATAATTGATTGTTTTATCATATATATGATTGTAACAACCATAATATGAAAACCTACATCTTTAAAATTATATTTTCTAATCATACTATGATCAAGATTGCTATGACTAAAAACCTACATCTTTAAAATTATATTTTCTAATCATACTATGATCAAGATTGCTATGACTAAACTGAGGGTTAGTTGTTCAATCATAATATGATTGACGTTCCTTATAGATTACCCCAATCATGTTTCTTCTCTATGTGTGTATGTATAATACCTGTAGAGACAAAAAATTTTTATTTATTTAAATATTTTCTTTAAGGAGGGGTTTTTTATTATTTATTTTTATTGGCCAACAATTTCTGTAAATTTTTTTTTTGTATAAAAAAAAATCTGGCAGTATTGTTTTTATTATTATTTGTAACAAAGAAAAATTAACAAATCATTGCTAAAGAAGAATAAAGGTCAATGTCTAGAAAATAACAATTGTAGTTTACAAAAACACAACAACAATTATTATTTTCTGTAATAAATACAAATATCAAAGCAGAATAGGCTGGCGGGAAAGTAGTAACGGAGACAAGTAATGTTGAATGTAATAGTTTCTTTCTAAAGGTTTAATTTTAAAGGGAAATTTTAAATATTTTAAAAAAGAAAATAAAATAAATATAATAAAAATTAAATAGAATAATGATAGTTGTAAATATTCGGCCTTTCAAATTTTATTTAAATAAATAGATTTTTCAAGCTCGAGGCAAGTGTTTTTTATAATATACTTTCTTTATTCTCTTCCAATAATTCGCCCTTTCTTGAGAGTCATCATCAGGGAGTAAAAGAAAAAAAACAAAAACTTAAAAATAATATTCTTTCTTCTTCGTCATTCCATATTATTAAATCAGTACCAGATTTATTAACGAAGAAGAAAGAATATTATTTTTTAAAGTGTTTCTGTTTAAAAAACCCATTTTTACTCTCTGATGGTCAAAATATTAAAAAAAAATTTAGTAAAAAAAAAAACAGTGGCCTCGAGCTTGAAAAATCTATTTATTTAAATTAAACAGTAAATTTAGGCTACGACCTTACAAATTTTTAAGCAGTTGATCAAAATTTTGAAAATTTTTAAAACATTAATGCTTGACTACTCAATATTCTGTTATATGTTTAAATGGGTAAGTAGATTTTGAATAACACTGTGCTACAAAAAAAAAAACAAAATCGAATATACTTTTCAAGTGAGCTAGTAAAGGTTGTAGGTCTCGTCGATAAGATCACAAAAATGCCCATCAATCTTGCCAGCTATCCTCAAATTTTAAAGTTATTGCCAAGAAAACGTTTTTTTTTTGGGACTTTTCTTAATAAACCACGTGAGAATCTTTTAAACCGATTTTCAATTTTTGAACAGTTTTGGATAGAAGAAGAATGGGACTTTCCATGAATTTGAATTTGTGTATCGATTTAAGAAAGACATGTTTTAATTTTTTTCAATAATATCTAATTTTTTTGTTATTTTTTGAAAATTTTTCGAGCTTATCGATTTTTTTCTGCTATTGTTCGTTCAACCACCTTTATATGCTTAAAGAAAATTTGATTCTAAATACGATGAGCTTTATCCTGAAAAAATCGGATAACAATTTACAGAGTTGTGATAACTTTTCTAAAAAAGAAAATTAAGATTCTGAGAAATCGCCGTTCGGATAACCCAAGCAAAAACAAGTGTTACATTTGGCTGTGCCGAATCTTTTATACCCTCCAAAATGTAAAAAAAAAAAAAAAATGTAAAAAATCCATGGGCGACTTTTTAGGGGGGGGTTTGGTGGGAGATGTTAGCTGGCACCTTCCCCTTGCGATTTTGAACTCTTTCTGAGATAAGAATTTGCATTTGCTTAGCAAAAGTACAAAAAACCCTGCAAAAATGCGGTTTTTCTTAGGTTGGTTTAGTTCTCCAAGGGGGAATTTTTTTCCCCTTGGTCCGATTTGGCCTATTTCCGAACTTAACCTGCCTAGGAATATAAGACATATTCGTGCCAAACTTCGGAAGTCTAGCTCTTTTATTTTGGACTGTATCGTGTCCTCTACAAACGGACGGACATTCACAGAATGTCTTAGAATCGATCATGGATCAATAATATATTATATATATATACTTTATGGGGTCTCCGACCGATATTTCGATGCGTTAAAAACGGAATGACAAAGTGAGTATACCCCCATACTGTGGTAGGAGGGTATAAAAAATCACAAACTAAACGAACATCATGAGAGGTAGTGCATCAAATTTTTACAGGTTTTTGGCCCGCTGAATCAGAATTTGACCTTGAAATTGCTCTATCTCATTAAGTTTTTGATATATCAAGATATGTTAAATTTTTCAAAAACCTGACCGATAGAGCAATTTCGAGGCCAGATTCGGATTCAGCGCGCCTAAAACTCTTAAAAAATATTACACATGACCTCTTATGATTAATTACACAGGCCAACAAAATGTTAAAAAGGCCGAAACCCCGGGACTAGAATAAACTTTTCTAAGGGTTTGAGCTGCGCTGAATCCGAATCTGTACTCAGAATTTCTCCATCACATCAGGTTTTCGAGATATCTTAGCTTAAAGTTTGAAAAACACCTGTTTTTCGCCATATTCGAGACGTCATAGCTACGCGAATTCACTTTTATTTTTAAAACCTGATATGTAGTCTGAAAGTCCTACTTAATACCTTTAAAATAAATGTTTAACCTCTGCAATATCTTGTTCCTTCTCTGAGATATGTTAACATGAAGTTTAAAAAATTAAGTTTTTCGCTATATTCACGGGTTTCGCTATACTCGCTACATTTCGTCTTTATTTTACGATGAATCCATAAAAGTCTTAAATTCCCAATTGAAAAAACAAAAAAAAAAATGCTTTTTGAATTGCTTAGATATCCTTTCTATTTGCTGAGATATCGCCCGTTGAAATTTATATGATGTATTTAATGAATATATACCACTCTCAGCCGCATCCAGAGTCACGAAACGAGAACAAACTTCAGGTTAAGATATTTCAGAGATGAAACAAGATAAATAAATATAAAGGTTAAACATTCATTTTAAAGGTAAATTTGTAGGATTTTCAGATAACATATCGGGCTTTATGTATAAAGGTGAATTTTCGCATTTATAATGTCTCGAATATGGCGAAAAACGGGTTTTTTTCAACTTCAAGCTAAGATATCTCGAAAACCTGATGTGATAAGCAAATTCTAAAACCAGATTCGGATTCAGTGCAACTCAAACACTTAGAAAAGTAGGTTGAACCTCTGAACCTCTGGTCCATGGGTTAACCTCTGGTCCATGGGTTAAAAATTTGTTGGCCTGTGTTATTTTTATACCCTCCACTCTAGTGATAGAGGGTATATATAAGTTTGTTATTCCGTTTGAAACTCATCGAAATATCGGTCTGGGACACCATAAAGAATATATATTCATAATCCCCGATCGATCTTAAGACATTCTAGCGATGTCCGTCTGTCTGTCAGTGGAAATGGTGATCAGGGCCAAAATATTACACGGAGATGACTGAAACTTAACATATTTATTGGAAGTTCTCCCGAGAAGTTTGGTATTGCATTTGAGCGGTTCAGCGGTTCAAAAGTAAGGACACCTCAAAAATTTAAGTACATTCAACATAACCTAAAAATACAAAATGCTTTAATTCGGGTGCTGGTTGACTTATTTGAACATAATTGAAATTTTTTTTTGAAAAAAAATTTTTTTTTCAAAAGTAATTTCCTTTTAAATAAAGTTTTTGCAATAATCTTTTAGAAATTGTGGAGGGTATCACTACATTCGGCAAGGCCGAATTTAACTTGTTTACTTGTTGATATATCAAGATATGTTAAGTTTTTCAAAAACCTGACCGATAGAGCAATTTCGAGGCCAGATTCGGATTCAGCGCGCCAAAAAGCCTTAAAAATATTACACATGAAATCTTATGATTAATTATTTTTTTTGTCTGGGTAATCCGAACATCAATTTTCAGCAAAATCTGAATTTTCTTTTTTAGAAAAATTATCACAACTCTGTCAATTGTTATCCGATATTTTCAGGATAAAGCTCATGATATTCAGAATTAAATTTTCTTTAAGAATACGTTTATAAATATAAAGGTTATTGAACGAACTATAGCAGAAAAAAGTCCATAAACTCGAAAAATTAAAAAAAAAAAAAACAATAAAATTTGATATTATTGAAAAAAATCAATAGATATCTTTCTTATATGTAATACATATTATGTATAGACCAACTCACACACATGAAAAGCCCTATCCTTCTTCTATCCAAAACAGTCAAAAAATTTGAAATCGGGTGAAAAGTTTCTGAAGCTTTAGTGAGAAGTCCCAAAAAAAAAACGTTTTTTGACAATAACTCTAAAATTTGGGACAAAACCAACAACCTATACTAGGTCACTTTAAAAGTATTTGTTTTCACTGTAGCACAGTGTAATCAGGGTTTAAACGAATGTGTTGTTGCGCTTTTTTAATTATGATAAATTTAATTCAAGAAAATATTGTTGCAAGAAAAATTCTAGGATTTCAAATTTATTGTTAATATATTATTTTCTTTCATAAACAAAATTTTGAAATCTAAATATTTTTTCTAGCAACAAAACTTTCTTCTAGAAAAAGGAAATAGAGAATGAAAGAGAGCTAATAAAAATTATATTGCAAAAATAAAAAAAAATAAAAGTAAATTAAAAAATTTTATATCTTCAATGTATATATAAAAAAAAAAAATAAAACAGTTTCTAATATACAACTTAAGCATGTAAAAAAATTATTTATATATAAAAAAAAGAAAAATAAATGTATCTAAAATAATAGTACATTAATTAAAAATTAAAAAAAAAAAAAATTAAATGAAATTGCAAAAATTGTTTTAATGTTGTGTGTGTGTGTGTGTATTTAAAATGAAATGTTTAACTTTTTTTTCTGTTTCAGTTGTGTAGTTTTTAAATTTAATAATTTTTTTTTGTTTGTAATTTACTGACTTAAGCGTATAGTGTACATTCAATATAACTTGTGGGTACAAAACCTTCATCCCAGCCATTTGTATTATTCATACGACGCACACGCGTCCAACCATCACCTTGATCAATTTCAATAACTTGTAATTCTTCACCCTCATTCATGGGTATGCTACCTTCACTTGTGGCTGTAAAAGATGAAATGAAGTTTTTTAATTCCAAACATTGGAATAAGTTTAAAATTAACAGAAATTACCTTCAAATGGATATAATGCTCGACATGTACCCAATGGTTGTAATGGTTCCATTTCTGTTTCAAAATATGTATCTTCCCCGATGGCATTTTCATTTGCACTACCCTGTCCCGAACCCGGCAGCGAAGTATGCGATGTTCCTAAACCACTTTCAGGACTCGCCGAACTGCTGAATTTAAACATGTAAAAAAATTTTTAAGGATATAGTTGAAGAAAATTATTTTGATTTTTAAGAATTTTTTAAATATTCATATTAAGATTAAATAAAATTATATACAATATTTTTAAAAGTGTACCTATTTATTGTAAAAAAAAAGCTTAGTTTGGCTAAAAAGTTTCCAAGCCAAGTTCAATAAAATAATTTAAATAAAATTTGTTTGATTTTTTCTGTAAATACAGATCGAGCACGGGCTCTAATTATATGGGTTCAAGCTGAAAAAAATGCAGAAGAAAAATTTAATTTCTAAAAATTTAATTTCAAACACCCCAGTTAGTATAATAACATGTTATCATCAGTAGGATTTCAAATGTCAGTTTGTCTTGTTAATGAAAACTGTTTTTTTATATATGTGAATATTTATAGTTTCTACAGAATAAATTTTGACAGTTTCCAACACTACAATTCTTTCAACTTTTTTGCCTCTTAGGGTCGAACCAGAATCAAATGCGTCGCGCAAGACGTAAAAAAAAAACAAAAACAAACACATCAAATTTTAAATTTTTACGTCCGTTTGATTTAGGTAGCTCACATTTAAATATTAGAAACGAAAAATTATTGGGCGTTACGCCTTACGCGACGTAATTTGATTCAGGTTGGACGCTTACATTATTTCGCAAGGGTTACCAACATGATCTGGAATTGCAGTCACAAATGAAGGAATTTGCATTTTCTGTTTCGGAGACGTGCCTAATGGCGACATATTTTGTCAGTAATTTTATTTTTTCTGTAAGTACAGATCGAGCACGGGCTCTAATTATATTTGTTATAAGGGTTCAAGTTGAAAAAATGCAGAAGAAAAATTGAATTTCTAAATATTTGTGGTTGAATTTTTTAGTAAAAACAAGTAAAGTGCGATTTTTGCCGTATGTATGGATACCAGACATGTGCACGAATGCATTTAAAAGTCGTTTAGAGCCATTCTAAAAATTGAAAAATAAAATCTATGCTCGCAATAAAAAAACGAATGAACGAACGAAGGAATCTTAGAATTTTAAATATTCTAAAATACTGTACTCTGAAGGAAATAAATCAAATGATTTTTTGACGAAATTTAACTTTTTTACCAAATCATTTTTTAACAAAAAATGTTTTTTTTTATTTTTTTTTAATTTTTTTAATTTTTTTAATTTTTTTTCTGACAAATATGTGATCATAAATACACTCCAAAAACCCCAGATTTCTCATATGGCTCAAAATTGGTGTATTTTCAAAAAACATTTTGCAAAAAAAAAAATTTTTGTCAAAAAAGAAAAATTAAAAAAAAATGTTTACTTAGTGCTCAGTGTATGTTAAATTTATTCTAAAACACGGTCTAATTCTTAAATTAATTCGCTACTATGGGGCATGTCACATACTCAATTCCGTTCAGATTTGTAGTAAGTGGTTTACACGTAAAAAGCAAAACGAACATTAGTTTTTTCGGAATGATATCATTTTCAAAAATCAAAGTGGAATTGAATTGTAAAAAAGTTGTTTCATTCCGAAGAAAAAATATTCGATTTATGTTTTACGAGTAAACCACTAATTCCACTTCCGAACTGAATTGAGTCTTCGATATGCCCCAAAATCTGTCATTCTTGAAACGAAAATTTATATACACACCTCTTACAAGGAAGGTATCCCATAGCTTACACTCTGATTGTTCTGAAATTTATATGTGCTAATAAGTACCACTAGACTGGCATTTTTTTGTGTGGCAAAAAAGTGTTTCTTTCAAATTTGAGCCAAAGGGCAAATTTTTATTCTCCAAGGCCAAAAATTTATGTTGTACAAATTTAAGGTCAATCGGATTAAATTAACCCGTGACGCCCGGCGATCAAAGTTTTGGATTTTTGAAAATTTAAAAAAAAAAACAATTTCTTACGACATATCATGTTCATTAATTTTGATGCGCTGAACACGAATATCAAAAACAAATTTAAAATCGGTCGAACGGTTTTCGAGATATCGCTATTTGAAATTTGCAAAAAATGGCGGTTTTTTCTACGTTCTAGAAAGTTTTTATCAAAAATCTTAAAATTTCTTTCCCTTGACCCTTTCATAGAGCTTGACACAGTCTTTTATTTATAGAACTGGAGATAAACTTTTATTTAAACTTAAGTTGAGCCAAATAAGACCATTTTAACCCATGAAGCCCTTCGATCAAAGTTAAGAGTTTTTGGTAAAAATTTTGTAAAAGAGCAAAACTTTGACCGAAGGGCACCGAAGTGTTTAAATAAAATTGTATCAATCTCTATGAAAATATAATGGGAAAGAAATTTCAAGATTTTTTTTTAAATTTCTTGAACGTAGGATAGCCGGGCGCCACGGGTTAATTTAATCCGATTGACTTAAAATTTGTACCACATATTTTTTAGGTCCACTTAAATAAAAATTTGCCGGGACACTTGGGAAAATCGAGAGTTGAAGAAACAACTTTATAAATGTTTCTTCAAAATTGTTACTTTGATATCATCATAATGCTTAGTAAAAGAAATATGACCTTGAGCTAGAATAATCTTACTCAAAAATCAACATATTTACTTTTAGTTCTTTCGAGAAGTTTGGTATTGCATTTGAGCGATATTTGTTCAACCGAAAATTTTGGTACATCCCACAAAACCAAAAAGTACAAAATGATTTAGTTTGGTTAAAATATAAAAGAATTGAAATTAAAAAAAAAAAAAGAAAAAAAATCGCGATTTTTTTTTTGTCAAAAATGTTTTTTACAAATAATCTTTTTATACCCTCCACTTAGTGATAGAGGGTATATATAAGTTTGTCATTCCGTTTGTAACTCATCGAAATATCGATCTGGGACCCCATAAAGTATATACAGTGACTCAAAGTAATAATGGAACAGCATATATTTCTTAGAAGTTCTTTAAAGGAAAAGTTATCAATACTAAACCTGATTATTATCAATCGACTATTTTTGAAAAAAGTACTATATAGGAAATTTTCCAAGCTTTAATGTAAGCTTGATATCGTCCAGATTGAGCAAATATTAAATGAGATACGAGGGTCGCACTGGAAAATGAAATTATTTGTAGATGTTTTTTTGAAATTTTTTTAAAAATATTTCTAAGTCGATTTCTTCCAAGTTCAAACATTAAAAATTTAAAAAATTATCCAATAATTTTTATATAGTTATTTGCTAGTTTTTATAACAACCCAAACAAAAAATGAAATTTTTTAAATACAGTGGCAGAAATCCGCATTTTTTGACCTCCAACTCGTTTGACCACCAATTTTTTGTAAACAAAGAACAATTTTAATTATTCTTATATCTCATTACTATATACTTAGATGTACTCAAATTAATAAACAATAAAATATTTTCTTTGTTTACAACAAATTGGTGGTCGAAAGAGTTGGAGGTCAAAAAATGCGGATTTCTTCTATTGTATTTAAAAAATTTCATTTTTTGTTTGGATTGTTGGAAAAACAAGCTGATGACTAAATAAAAATAATTGGGTAATTTTTTAAATTTTTAATGTTTGAACTTGGAAAAAATCGACTTAGAAATATTTTTAAAAAAATTTCAAAAAAATATCTACAAATAATTTCATTTTCCATTGCGACCCTCGTATCTCATTCAATATTTGCTCAATCTGGACGCTATCAAGCTTAAATTCAAGCTTGGAAAATTTCCTATGTAGCATTTTTTTCAAAAATAGTCGATTGATAACAATCAGGTTTAGTATTTAAATCTTTGTCTTTAAAGAACTGCTAACAAATATACGCTGTTCCATTATTACCTTGAGCCACTGTATATTCATGATGCCCGATCGATTTTAAGACATTCTAGCGATGTCCGTCTGTCCGTCTGTCTGTCTGTCTGTCTGTCTGTGGAAAATGCTGTCACGGACAAAATATTGCACAGAGAAGACTGAAACTTAACATATTTATTGGAAGTTCTCCCGAAAAGTTTGGTATTGCATTTGAGCGATATCGGTTCAGCGGTTCAAAAGTTATGAACGAAAATGTAAGCACACCTCAAAAATTTCAGTACATTCAACATAACCTAAAAATACAAAATGCTTTAATTCGGCTTCTGATTGACATATGTGAACATAATTGAACACCAAATGATATTTAAACAAGAACGAACATATTTTTTGACAAAAAAAGAAAAAAATCGCGGATTTTTTTTTACCAAATTTTTTTTTTTAGCGGAGATTTTTTTTTTCAAAATTTTTTTTTCAAAAGTAATTTCCTTTTAAAAAAGTTTTTTTTTGAATAATCTTTTTGAAATAGTGGAGGGTATCACTACATTCGGCAAAGCCGAATTTAACTTTTTTACTTGTTTAACATCGAATGTATGAAAATCGGTACGTGCTAGAAAAATTTGGATAGCAGATTTGCAATCAGAAGAGCAAAATCTATAATAATCAGTTGGAAATTTCGATGGAAGGTTTTTGTTGTCGAACAGTGTAATAATTTATCAATAACTCAAAAACAGGATCATTTAGGGTTTTGACGATTTTTAAAGTTCTAAATAAGGAGAATAATTTTCCAATAAAGTTCGCCAAATTTTCGAATTTTTGAGCCGGATTTGGTCAAAAAATGCGGACATAAATTTTGGTCGAAACACGTCATTTTTTCCAACTTTGCCCGCTGGTTGCTGACTGAAGATGACCTTGCGAAATTTTTTTCATAAATTATCCCACAACTAGCTCTAACGTGGCCATCGTTTGGCAGGTATTACGACATGAAATTCAAAAATTCAAATTTGACGGACGCCCTACTATACATGAATGAAGAGGGTGGGTATCAATACATTCGGCAAGGACGAATTTAACTTTTTTACTTGTTCTTTTTTTAACGCTTTGGAGGATTACAAAAATATTTGACAAGAGAATCTATTTATTTTAATAAATTTATAAATATTGAACTTGGCTTGGAACACTTTTTCAAAGGATTAATAAATTTTGTGATAAGTTTTTTGAAAATTGAAAATTTTTATTTTAGAAAATCTTATCACAAAATTTAAAAATGTAGTATGGTGTTTTAGTATTTTTAAATATTCTGAACATTCTAGAAACTATTAACGGGCTAATATTTTTTTCGAATTTCTTCATTAAGATCGAGTGAAATGAAAATATGAACAAAGTCGAAAAATTTGGATGTGATCAATATTTAGTTGATTTTTTTTAGTTTTTATGATAAACGCTTGTGAGACATGAAAATTTAATTTGGAAATAACCCAAAGAACTTTAAAAAGAAATTAAATACATAACTTTATATCTTTTTTAATAATGACAGAAATGAACATGAACAGAATGCAAATATTATGTGTATGTAAAAAATTAGTATAAAAATTAAATCTCAAAAAAAAAAAGCAAGGAAAATACAAAAAAAAACTAAATATAAATGATTTTTTTTTTTAGAAATTTCAAAACATAGACTTATGAGTGTACCCGTTATTGTTATTATTATGGCCATTTTGTATTTGCGCCACATTATCCTCAGAATCTGACCTGCTTAAACTGCCACCGTCATCGGGTTGAAAATCAGCATCATAATTATTATCCTCAGTACTACCATTGGAATGCCTATAAAACAAAGAAATTAAATACATTAATTTAAAAATATATTTCCAATTTTTTTTTAACTAAAAAATCCCCTTCTACCCCACCTTGATGATCGATGACCATTATTCATGGTATTACGATTTGCTTGCGGACTATTATTGGCCATTGGTATTTGATTTGCTCTCTCCAAGTAGCCTTGGTATTTTTTCAAATCAATTTTTAATTTTTCCAATTTATGTTCCGATTCATTTAATTGACCCTCCACCGTCATGGGATTACCCAGCGATGAATTGGCTTCGTATACCACTTTCATTTTCATTAGCCCATCACGAGCGGCTGTTTCCAATTGGATTTTCTGTTGTAGTTCTGCAATTTTAGCTTGCAATTTTTTACGTCGTTGATTTGGTGGCAGATCACTAAAATCCTCCTTTTGTCCGTCCGCAGTTAAAGAATTCTAAAGAGAACAAGTTTAAAAGAGATGTTGAAGTTAATATTTTTTGTGTTAAAATTTATAAGAAATTATTTATTTAAGATTTTTTAAACAAATTTAAATTGTGTTACTTTAGTTTTTAGACACAAAAAACGACAGCATGCAAACAATTTTTTGCCAGACCAATAAAAAATAAAAATTAAATTTATTATTTTGTTTTGTTAAAAAAATATAAATTTAAATTATTTTAAATGAAAAAATTCATTTTTAAGAATTTTCTATTTTGAATTAAAAATTTTCTAATTTTTTTAATTTTAAAACTTAAGATTATGGTTACCACGTTAATTTTAAAATTTTTTATTTTCAATTTAAAATTTTGTATTTTAAATTTTTATGAAATTTTACAATTTTAATTTATCTAATAAGACTACTTGAAAGCTCAAATAATCAAATAATTGAATCAAATTATAAATTTAACTTATTCGAAAATTAAAATAAAATTATTCAAGGAATCATTTTACCAAAATTAAAAACATATTAAACAAGTAAGCAAATTATAGTCGGTCAAGACCGACCCTATACCAGCGTTTGTCGGAAAATGGGTCCCCCCCCCTTTTGTAAATCGAAAATTCCATTTGTATTCGAATTGATCTGTTAGATTTATCTATTTATGTAATTCGAATACCTGTTGTTCTTTTTATACCCTCCAACTACAGTATGGGGGCATACTCACTTTCTCATTCCGTGTGTAACGCATCGAAATATCGGACCCCATAAAGTATATATATTATTGATCAGTGATTGATTCTGAGACATTCTAGCGAAGTCCGTCTGTCCGTCCGTCTGTGAAAGACACGATACAGTCAAAAAAAAGTGCTAGACTCCTAAAATTTGGCACATATATGTCTCATGTTCATCGGATGGTTGAGTTCGGAGATGGGCAAAATCGGACCAGGGGGGGAAGAAGTTCCCCCTTGACGAAGTAAACCAACCAATGAAAAGGGAAACATTTTATTTTTTTTTTTTTGTATTTTTGTTAAACAAATGAAACATTTTTATGCTGAAAAAAGTTCAAAGTCTTAGACTTGGACCTACGGGATTTGAAAATCACTTTTTTTTTGGTCCACCCCTTTTTGTGGGCGTGGATATTAGCAAATAATTTATTTAATGATTAAAGTGTATATCTTTTGTACAAAAAGCATAGTAATTAAATTTGTAAACATTTTTAACCAGAAAAAAGGGGGCCCCAAGGGCCCCCGACAAGCCCGCCCAAAAAAAAACGCCCCTGCATTTTTTTTGAACGTTGGATTTTAACACTCTCACTTTTTATACCCTCCAACCACAGTATGGGGGTATACTCACTTTGTCATTCCGTTTGTAACGCATAGAAATATCGGTCGGGGACCCCATAAAGTATATGGGGCATTCCATGTGAAATCGGACACTTTGAAAAACTTTTTTTTTAGATTTTCCCAATTTGTTTACAGTTTTTAGTACCCTTCGAGAACTCCTTCGTGGTAAATTTTCAGATTTTTTTGATGACCCGTTCAAAAGATATCGAATTTTTAAAATTGGTAGTTTGTTCCTTTACTCAAACTTCTTTTAATCATAACTTCTTCAATAATGGTCAAAACTTCAAATTTTTTTTTTTCAAAATTTTTGTTTTTTTACGTACTTTCTAAAAAAAAATCACAAAAAATTCTTAAAAGCGCTTTAGGTTAGGTTAGGTTAGGTTGTAAGTGGCTGCTGACGTTTTACGTCAACACACGTAGACTCTGAGGTCCATTGTGATACCACGGGATCGTAATAGGTTTCCCTACTAGTCCCTGTCGTTAAACCAGTTTGAGCTTCTTATGAAACTCCTTAGATGTTGAATTTTGACATCCGACAAATCTGAAAGATCGTACAGCTCCCTAGATCCCAGTGAAGCAAGTCGCTGACCAGAAAGTGCCGGGCAATGGCAAATAAAGTGTTCGATAGTTTCCAACTCCTCTTCATCCATGCAACTTCGGCAAAAGTCATTCGACGGCACATTTAACCGCTCTGCGTGCTTCCCTATAAGACAGTGTCCGGTAATTATAGAAACCACCGTTGAAATCTCTCCTCTTGGAAGCGATATCAGCTCACTTGTGCGCCCCTGATTAAGAGAAGGCCAAATCAGTCGTGTTGTCTCACACGTCCATCCATTTGCCCATCTTTGATTAGTCTCCGTCGCAGAACAAAGCCGTAGGTTTTGCTTGCAAGTTTCTAGAGGCGTACCAACACATTCCAATTCTGTTGGAACCTGTAAGGTAGTTCCTAGTCTTGCAAGCTCATCGGCTTTGCAATTCCCTGGAATGTCTCTGTGCCCTGGGACCCATATGAGTCGTATGTTAAACTGCTTGGCCATCTCATTTAAAGACGTGCGGCAGTTAAGGGCAGATCTTGTTTTCAGAAACATTGAATCCAGGGACTTGACCGCGGCTTGACTGTCAGTATAGATGTTGACTGCGGTTGTAGACAAGACATTGCAGCTCAACCAGTCAGCCACTTCTTTTATTGCCAGCATCTCTGCCTGGTAAACACTGCAATGATCTGGCAATCTACGAGCCAGGCTCAACCCAAGCTCTTCCGAATAGACTCCAAAGCCCACTTGTTCGTGCAGCCTCGATCCATCTGTGTAAAAATTTATGGTAGCTCCACTACCCGGAGTATCCCCCATCCAAGACTCCCTGGATGGTATCATAGTGGTAAAGTGGCGCTCAAAGAGGCTCAAAGAGGGAGCACAGTCCACATTTTGTGGTATTGTTATCTTTTTCAAGATTGCGCTATGGCCACAATCACTGCTCCTCCATTGCAGCGTGCTATTAAGTCGAATTGCCGATGCAGCCGCATACTGCCTACCCAATATGTCCAAGGGTATCAGGTGAAGGAGGATTTCTAATGCAGCCGTAGGTGTAGTACGAAGAGCACCAGTGATGCACATTGACGCCATTCTCTGTACCTTCGTGATAAAGACAAAGTTCGCTTTTGTTTCCAAAGCAGGCCACCAGACAATGATTCCATACAGCAAAATTGGACGCACCACTGCTGTATAGATCCAATGAACGACTTGAGGGCTAAAACCCCATCGTTTTCCAATGGCCCTTTTACAGGAATACAAAGCAATCGTTGCTTTTCTCACCCGTTCCTCAATATTACGCCTGAAATTCAGCTTCCTATCTAGAAATACTCCAAGATACTTGGCTCCATCTGAGAAGGTGATTTCAGTACCGTCCAGAGAAATAGGATCAAAAGCAGGAATCTTATTTTTCCTTGTAAACAAAACAAGCTCTGTTTTACTAGGATTAACTCCTAGGCCACAGTCTCTTGCCCATTTAGACAGATCTTTCAGAGAACCCTGAAGAATGTCCCGCAATGTTGGCAGATGCTTCCCCTTTACCGCTATCGCGACATCGTCAGCATATGCGATAACATGACAACCACGTGCTTCTAGAGATAGTAGCATTGAATTCAGTGCCAGGTTCCAAAGAAGCGGCGAAAGAACACCTCCTTGTGGTGTGCCCCTATTGACAAATCGAGATATGACGGACGCTCCCAATTCAGACGTTATACGTCTATTGGCAAGTAGGTTTTCCACCATTAAAACGATTTCACGCTTTACTCCCAGACCAGACAATGCCAATATTATCGATTCTGGAATGACATTATTAAAAGCCCCCTCAATATCAAGAAAGGCCACCATAGTGTACTCCTTTACCGAAAGCGATCTCTCGATGGTACCAACGAGCTCATGAAGAGCTGTTTCCGTTGATCGTCCCTTGCTGTATGCATGTTGCTTTGTCGAAAGCAACCTCGGGTCAATCACTCTACGCAAATATGAGTCTATCATTCGTTCCATTGTCTTTAACAAAAAAGAAGACAGACTAATTGGTCTGAAATCCTTCGGAGCTGTGTGGGAACTTTTCCCAGCCTTCGGGATAAATACGACTCTGGTATCCCTCCATTTTAAAGGAATATACGACCAGTTGATGCATGCTGTGTATAGATTATACAGCAACGGGGCTATATAGTCCAACACTTGCTGCAACTCAGCCGGGATTATACCATCAGGTCCCGGAGATTTATAGGGCCTGAAGCTTTTTATCGCCCAGATTAATGTTGGCATATTTATTATTTCCGAAGCAATTTCAGATGCTTGGGCGTCAGAACGTTCCAAAGCTTGAAACGGCGTCATGGAATTGCCCGGAAAATGCGTGTTTAAAAGGAGATCCAGCGACTCTCCACTGGAGGAAGACCACACCCCATTAGGATCTTTCAGGTATCCTAGGGTGCAAGGAGAAGAAGCCAGAACCTTGCGCAGCCTGGATGCCTCAGAAACGTCTTCTATGTTTCCACAGAAGTTTTTCCAAGAATCACATTTGGCATTTCTGATCATCTTTTTATAACTCTTAAGTTGCAGCCTGTATGCAGACCAGTCCTCGTCCGCTCTTGAAAATTTAGCCTTATTAAAGAGCTTTCTGCAGGAATCTCTGCTCGTCTGCAACTCATTTGACCACCAAGGTGGCTTTTTTTTCCCTCTAGGCTTTGCAGAAGGGCAAGACGCATCCAGGCACCTATTACAAACATTTGTTATATGGTCAACCAGACAGTCAATTTCCGCTAAACTATGCGGTTCAGATAGGGGTACTTCATCCAAAAGCAAAGAAAAAGTCTCCCTATATTTCACCCAGTTTGTTCTTCTCAGATTTCTAGAGACTGTCTCAACCGGGGCACGCTCCCTGAGTAAAAACTCAATGTACCGATGATCTGAGAAAGAATGCTCTTCCAAAACTCTCCAGTCATCAATTCTATCAGACAATGTATCTGATACAAGTGTTACGTCAAGAACCTCTTGCCGCGTACTTGTAACGAAAGTTGGTTCACTACCCTTGTTACAAATATACAGGTTAGTGCTTAACAAAAACTCCAAAAGTGATTCGCCTCTATCATTTGTGTCTGTACTACCCCATATCGAATGATGTGCATTAGCATCACAGCACACTAGTAACTGGTGTCCCCTAGATTCAGACTCCCGAATCAGACCGCCAACCTTCTCCGGGGGTATTGGCCCCGGATTAGGAAAATACGCAGAGGCGAGCCAAATAGATTTCCCATGAAGCTCTAAGCTAGCCGCTGTAACATCCATATCACTAAAAGTTGATAAAAAGAATATATTTAAGCCATTTTTCGCCAAGATGCAGGCTCTTGGTGAGCCCTCGCCTTTGGCAACCATCAACTTAAACCCAGGGGTCTTCAATCCGCAAACCCTGCCACCCCGCACCCAGGGCTCTTGGATAAAAACCAAGTCAACTGCTCCTGTCGTCAGGCGCAGCAATAGTGCAGCTGAGGCTGCCTTACAGTGATGGAGGTTTATTTGTAGGAACCGCAACATCTTGCTTTTTTTCCACCATCCTTTCCACCACCGTGTTATTGGCTTCATCCTCCGTGTTATCATAGAGGTCGCATTCGTCCCCAGATTCGGTTTCGAATAAGCCAGATATGTGTCCCATCTGTTCTGAATCGGAGGCAACAGAACTCTCCGAATTCCTCACTGCATGGGCCTCGTCCTGAATGTCACCCATAGTGGCATCAGCTTTATCCTCCGTGCCATCACAGAGGTCGCATTCGTTGCCAGATTCGGTTTCGAAAATGCCAGATGCATCTCCCATCAGCCTAGAATCGGTCAGCTGAATATCAACCTTTTCCAGATTCTCCTCCCCAGCCGACTCTGCCACTGGCTTGTCTGCTTCCAAAATAGGCTTCTGGTCGCCCTTGTAGACATTGACTCTTATATGAAAAAAGCCAAATCTAATAATGCCGTCAGTCCTGGCTAAAAGCGGAAGCGATTCCTCATTAACCAAGACCACTGCTTGACGACGAGCGCCCTCCATCTCACCCAATCTGGCAATTTGCCAATTCTGAGTTGGAAGGTCAGGATTGCAGACTTTTATCATCTTTAGAATCACCGCAGTGTCACTTGTAGCCATTGGGATCCATGCATGAGCTCTGGGTTGCGAGGGGATATCATGTTTTTCCACAACGTCCAGTCTGGCTCCAGGCCATAACTCTCCCACTTGGCTAATGGCAACCTTAAACACGGCTGCGGATCTTTCGTTTCCAAAAGCAACGAGTTTTACTCGCCCCTGATACCAACCTGCGTTGACAGTAGTAGGGAGAAAATCAGGCATACTCTCAAGAAGCCTATAGTAGATTTCATTTAGTTTAGTTTCAACTAAACTCCACTTGTCCCTTGGAATACTACAATCCCCATTTTGCCTGTTTATCACAGCCCTAACGAAGTTACCTTTCACCACTTCACTAAAAGACTGAGTCCAGACGTTGCCGGTCACCTTAGATCTTTTAGGTAAAGGTTTCTCGTCGGGCGAGCGCAACCTTTTACCAGACTTCGATGACGAGGCCGAAACAGCGCTCTGTTTGTCAGATGCGCGCATTGCCGAAAGTTTGTCCTGTTCTTCAATGACTCCTTTCGCCCATGATAGCGACGCCTTCTCACGTTCGGAGAGCTTCGTTCCATCGAGTTGGCTTAGTCTGTTAATTATTTTCAAACAAAGCCTTCTCTGGTTGTGCCTGACCTTTGATGGCTTAAGTTTCTTTTTCTTTTTACCACCAATATTAGGCTGAGCACCCCTACCAGAATCAAGGCCGGACTTCAAGGTCGCAACCCTAAGACCAGTGCTAGGACCAGCACCAGTCGGTGAGGCAGAGCCTCGAACTAAATCGGTATCATTTGTGTCCATATTTTCATTTTCCTTGATGTGGTAATGAAAATATCACAAAAATACCTATTACGAACAAACCTATTACGAACAATTTTAGTAATTCAATTTATAGCACGGAGTTAAAATAAAACACGTCCACACTCGTCAACAGTTGAAAGCGCTTTAGTATGCGATTTTTAAGTTTTAAAATTTAAATCTCATTTTTGAAAATGTTTGTACTCTTCGATTTTTTTGAAATTTTTTTGTGTAAAACTTCTATCAATTCTACAAATTTTTTGCCCAGGAAGATCTTGGGATAACGATTATTACTATTTTTTTAAATTTTTTTAAAAAATTTTATTGTAATTTTCCAATCTTAAAATCATTTCTACTGCTCCAATGGTGCGTCATAGAGGGGTCCTTTATAAGACCGACCCCCATTAATTTTTACGTCTTAACATTTCTTTGGAACAAACTAATACCCTATCTCCAATTTCTAAGGGGGCTCCCACACAAAACGACATTTTTTAAAATTTGTTCCAACCGCTCTAATTGCCCTAATAGTGCCCTTAGAGCAGCAAAATGTATGACCGACCCACAATATTTTTTTAGTCCAAACATTTTCTCTGAACACACCTACCCTCTATCTTTAACTGTTAAGGCGGTCCCCATACAATTTTTTTTATTTTTTGTAAATTTGTTTTATTTAATCAGCTTCTACCGGTCCAATGGTGCGTCCGAGAGGGGTCATTAGTGAGACCAACCCCCATTTATTTTTACCCTCCAACATTTTTGTAAAACGTACCTACGCCCTATCTCCACTCCCTAAGTAGGCTCCCATACAAATAACAGTTGGAGCAAATTTTATAAAAATGAAATTTTGTATGGGAGCCTACTTAGGGAGCGGAAATAGGGCGTAGGTATGTTTTAAAAAAATGTTGTAGGTTAAAAATAAATGGGGGTCGGTCTCACTAATGACCCCTCTCGGACGCACCATTGGACCGGTAGAAGCTGATTAAATAAAACAAATTTACAAAAAATAAAAAAAATTGTATGGGGACCGCCTTAACAGTTAAAGATAGAGGGTAGGTGTGTTCAGAGAAAATGTTTGGACTAAAAAAATATTGTGGGTCGGTCATATATTTTGTTGCTCTAAGGGCACTATTAGGGCAGTTAGAGCGGTTGGAACAAATTTTAAAAAATTTCGTTTTGTGTGGGAGCCCCCTTAGAAATTGGAGATAGGGTATTAGTTTGTTCCAAAGAAATGTTAAGACGTAAAAATTAATGGGGGTCGGTCTTATAAAGGACCCCTCTATGACGCACCATTGGAGCACTAGAAATGATTTTAAGATTGGAAATTTACAATAAAATTTTTTCAAAAAATTTTAAAAAATAGTAATAATCGTTATCCCACGATCTTCCTGGGCAAAAAATTTGTAGAATTGATAGAAGTTTTACACAAAAAAATTTAAAAAAAATCGAAGAGTACAAACAATTTCAAAAATGAGATTTAAATTTTAAAACTTAAAAATCGCATACTAGAGCGCTTTTAAGAATTTTTTGGGATTTTTTTTTAGAAAGTACGTAAAAAAACAAAATTTTGAAAAAAAAAATTTGAAATTTTGACCATTATTGAAGAAGTTATGATTAAAAGAAGTTTGAGTAAAGGAACAAACTACCAATTTTTAAAAATTCGATATCTTTTGAACGGGTCATCAAAAAAATCTGAAAATTTACCACGAAGGAGTTCTCGAAGGGTACTAAAAACTGTAAACAAATTGGGAAAATCTAAAAAAAAAGTTTTTCAAAGTGTCCGATTTCACATGGAATGCCCCATATATATTATTGATCTATGATCGATTATAAGTCATTCTATGAATGTCCGTCCGTCCGTCCGTCCGTCTGTATAAAACACGTTTCAGTCCAAAATAAAAGAGCTAGACTCCTGAAAATTGGCACGAATGTGTCTCATAGGCCGGTCAAGTTCGGAAATGGGTAAAATCGGATCAGGGGGAAAAAAGTTCCCCCTTTAAGAATTAAAAAAACGTCTCAAAATTCTCAATTTTTTTCAGCTTTTTTTGCATTTTTGTTAAACAAATGAAACCTTTTTATGTCAGAAGGTGCTCAAAGTCCTGCTCTTAGACCTCGGGGGCTACAAAATTTAGTTTTTTGTTTGGTCCGCCCCCTTTTGTGGGCGTGGATTTAAAAAAATCATACAAATTATGAGTAAATGGCATTACTAAAGTTCAAAGAGCATAATAAATAAATAAGTAAACATTTATCTCGATGGGGAAGGTATTCCCAACCACCCCCAAAGAGCCCCCCCCCCCCAAAAAAAACGCCTCTGATTTTTTTTTATATATTTTAACATGTTGGAGGGTATCACAGATTCGGCACAGCCGAATTTAACACTCTCACTTGTTTGAATTACAATTGATCTCATTCAAATTACAATTGATCTTTTTCGAATTACAATTGTTCTTTTTCGAATTACAGTTGATCTTTCTAAAATTACAATTGATATTTTTCGAACTACAATTGATCTTTTGCGAACTACAATTGATCTTTGTCAAATTACAATCGATCTGTTTCGAATTACAGTTGACACGGGACGCCCTAATATATAAGTTTGTCATTCCATTTATAACTCGTCGAAATATCGATGGGACATACATTATAGAGTCTGTTTGTTACTCTGACAGTCCGTCTGGTGAAATGGCTATCACGGCCAAAATATTACAGAGATGTGACTGAAACTGAATACATTTATTTGTTCTTGTCCCGACCAGTTTGGTATTGCATTTGAGCGATATCAGCTCAGCGGTTCAAAAGTTATGAACGAAAATGTAAGTAAACCTTAAACATTATGCTGTATGGCATATTTAAACAGAATGGACACCAAAAGCAATTAAAACAAGTACAAACATATTTAAAAACAAGTAAGAGTGTTAAATTCGGCTGTTCCGAATCTTTTATACCCTCCAACATGTAAAAAAAAATCAGGGGCGTATTTTTTGGGAGGGCTTCCTCGGGGGCAGTTGGGGACACCCCCCCCCCCCTCTCGAAAATTTTTTACTAATTTATTTGTTATGATTTTTGCACTAAAGTAATACAATTTTATCATTATTTAAACTATTTTTTATATCCACGCCCTAAAAAGAGGGGCGGGCAAAAAAAAAAACAATTTTTTAGTCCCCTCGGTCCTAGTGCAGTACTCTAAACTTCTTGCATAAATTTGTCTCATTTGTTTAACAAAAATATAAAAAAACACGTAAAAAAATCGTGTTTTTCAGAGGTTGGTTTAGTTCCTCAAGGGGGAACTTTTTTCCCCCTGGTCCGATTTTGCCCATTTACGAACTTAACCTGGCTAGGACCATAAGACATATTCGTGCCAAATTTCAGGAGGCTAGCTGTTTAATTTTGGACTGCATCGTACCATCTACAGACGGACGGACGGACATTCACAGAATGTCTTAGAATCGATCATAGATCAATAATATATATACTTTATGGGGTTCCCGACCGATATTTCGATGCGTTACAAACGGAACGACAAAGGGAGTATACCTAGGCTGACCATTCGTACTGATTTGATCAGTACATGTACTGATTTTAAGTCACGTGTACTGATCAAAATACCTTGTACTGATTTTGTAAAATATGTACTGATAGTACTGATTTTTGGACATTTTAACTTAAACAAGTAAAAAATATAAATTCGGCCTTGCCGAATGTAGTGATACCTTCCACAATTTCAAAAAGATTATTGCAAAAAACTTTATTTAAAAGGAAATTACTTTTAAAAAAAAAATTTTTTTGAAAAAAAAAAATAAATTCCGCGAAAAAAAATTTTGGTAAAAAAAAACCCGCAATTTTTTTCTTTTTTTGTCAAAAAATATGTTCGTACTTGTTAAAATACCATTTGGTGTTCAATTATGTTCACATATGTCAACCAGAAGCCGAATTAAAGCATTTTGTATTTTTAGGTTATGTTGAATGTACTGAAATTTTTGAGGTGTGCTTACATTTTCGTTCATAACTTTTGGACCGCTGAACCGATATCGCTCAAATGCAATACCAAACTTCTCGGGAGAACTTACAATAAATATGTTAAGTTTCAGTCATCTCTGCTGTCCGTGACAGCATTTCCACAGACAGACGGACTAGAATGTCTTAAAATCGATCGGGCATCATGAATATACTTATATACTTTATGGGGTCCCAGATCGATATTTCGATGAGTTACAAACAGAATGACAAACTTATATATACCCTCTATTACTAAGTGGAGGGTATAAAAATTATTTAAAAAAAAAACTATACCAAAACTTTTATTTCCATAAAATTATTTATCAGAGAAGTTTTATAAAAGCTAAGTCTAAAATACTTTCTATTGAAAAAGTCTAAGAAGCTTAAAACTTATGAATCCGAAAAAAAATTCTTAACAAAAATTAATCTGTATAAGAAAAAACGCAGAATCCGTCAGGTTTTTATAGGAAAAAGGTTATGATGATGGTTTTTCTATATTTTAGGAAGAAACTGTAATTGAGAACTTTTCTGAAAGTCAATGAGAGATCTGAGAACTTAATGAAAAAAGTCCTCATAATCAAGGCGATTTTCAAAAGAAATGAATCTTCATAATGCCTTTCTCAAAACCTTTGTGGTTTTTATTGAATTTTTGTTTAGGATAAGCTTTATTTTCTGCAAAATTACTACAACTGTTTATGTCAGTTGTTTTTTAACAGTTGTTTTTACTGAAATAAAAGTTAACCCCAAACAACAACAATTGTGTTAATTTAGCGAAATTTTTTGAGTGTTAAAATATTCGTCATAATTTTTCTTTCCATATGAGTTTTTAGGGGGTCCTTCTATGAAAAAAAAAATAGATAAAATAGGCGTACTGATTTGAGTTGAAGAAAAAATGGTCACCCTAAGTATACCCCCATGCTGTGGTTGGAGGGTATAAAAATTAATTTAAATTTTACCAAAAAAAATTTTTTTTTGCAAATATTTTTTTAAATTGTGAAGGGTATCACTACATTCGGCAACGCCGAGTTTAAATTTGTTACCTGTTTACTTTGTAAATTGTATTAAATTAAAAATTACGCAATCTTTTAAATAAATTCTTTTGCTGAATAAAAATATGTACTACAAAAAAAAAACTAAAAAAAATCGAAAGTTTGTAATACAAGAACTAATCAAAAATTTGTTCTACTAAATTTCTATACAAAAAACTCAACGAAGATGTAGTGATTTTTAACTGAGTGAGGTGAATATCTAAAATGTTAAAATTTGCTTCGAAATCGAAAAAAAAGTGAAAATTCGAAGTGAACGTGAAAAGTGTTACGAGAGAGAAAAAGTGATAGAGTGAGTGAGATAGATATATCAGAAAGTAATAGTGTAATAGAAGTGTGTAATACTTTTATGCATAAAGATCAGATTAGAAAAAAAGTACTGTACGATTTCAAATCAGCAGATATATTTGAAATTAGCTTATATTTATGTTGCCCGCAGTACAATTTAACCAATACAACCTTTCCAGATTAATCACAATTTGAATGAAAAAGTGGTAAATGATTTTTTCCAGCCGTTTACCTTCCAAATTGTAATGCTTTGAAAAAAATCGTTTGGATCTGATATAATCTGCATGGATCTTATTATAATAATTGAATAAAATTATATCTGATCAGATCTATTTGATGCGAGATTTGTTTCCAACTTCGGGATCTGGTCAAATACAATTACGGATCAGATCTAATTAGATCTCGAAAATGGGGACAAATCTCGTATCTAATAAATCCGATCAGATACAATTAATCTAATTAGATCTCGACAGATCAGACCAGATCTAATGAATTCTTTCATGGGATCAATCTTTTAGTTGCAAATTCAAAATAGAAGTTAGTAATACTTTTTTTTTTGTTAATTTTGTAGTTATTCTTAAATATTATTTCTTAATCTTAAAAATTTAGTTTAAAATTAGCATTCTTATTTTAGTATTTTTTTTTTAATTAACTACAATTCGTACCTTTATAGTGATACAGGCTTCAATAATCTTCTGTTGCTGTGACAGAGAGAATTTTTGAAATTGTATCACATTTTCATTTTTAGATTAAACAAAAGTTTTTCGAAATTTATGTAAATTTTTTTTCGAATTTAACAAAATCATTAGTGTTTTTTTTTTGTGTAGTGTAGGTAGAGTAATTTTGATGATTATTATGAGTTGGGCAAAGAGTAGATGATAAAAGAATAAAAGTTAATTAATTTTGTTTATATGAAATAAAATTTAAATTAAAAAAATATAAATAATAAGCATTCAAATATACCAATGTTTGTGATTTTGAAAATAAAAAGAAAATCAAAATTAAAAAAAGAAAAGAATTTTTTTAGTTTTTTATAGTTGTAAAGACTGAGAAAATAGGTTAAAAAATTAATTGAAAATAAAAAATTCCGCGAAAAAAATTTTGGGGTAAAAAAATGTTTGTACTTATTTAAATACATGTTGGTATCCAATATTGTTTACAGATGTCAACCAGTATCCGAATTAAAGCATTTTTTATTTTTAGCTTGTGTAGAATGTACCAAAATTTTAGAGGTGTCCTTAAATTTTTGTTTATAACTTTTGAACGGCTGAACCGATATCAATTAAATGCAACTCCAAACTTCTCGAAGCAACAACAAGTAAATATGTCAAGTTACAGTTTTGGTCATGATCGTCACTTCAACAGGCAGACGGACATCGGTAAAATGTCTTAGAATCGATCTCTGATCAATATTATATGTACTTTTTAAATATAATATTGATCTACCGCTAACAAAAAGTGAAGGGTATAAAAAAGAATTGTGTTATTGTTTAATTTTCAATTAAAAATTTGTCATATTAACAAAAAAAGGTAATTGTATTAAAAAAAAAAACAAGTAAAAAAGTTAAATTCGGCCTTGCCGAATGTATTGATACCCTCCACAATTTTAAAAAGATTATTTCAAACAATTTTTTTTAAAAGGAAATTACTTTTGAAAAAAAGAAAAATTATTTTTTGAAAAAGAAAAATTATTTTTTGAAAAAAAAAATTCCGCGAAAAAAATAAAATTGGTAAAAAAAATCCGCGATTTTTTTCTTTTTTTGTCAAGAAATATGTTCGTACTTGTTTAAATACCATTCTGTGTTCAATTATGTTGACATTTGTCAATCAGCAGCCAAATTAAAGCATTTTGTATTTTTAGGTTATGTTGAATGTACAAAAATTTTTGAGGTGTTCTTACATTTTTGTTCATAATACCAAACTGCTCGGGAGAACTTTCAATAAATATGTTAAGTTTCAGTCGTCTCCGTGTAATATTTTGGCCGTGATCACCATTTCCACAGACAGACGGACATCGCTAGAATGTCTTAAAATCGATTATTGGTAAATTATATACACATATACTTTATGGGATCCTAGACCGATATTTCGATGAGTTACAAACGGAATGACAAACTTATATATACCCTCTATCACTAAGTGGAGGGTACAAAAATAATTGTTTTTTTATTTAACAACACAGTTTGTCAATACAATTAAATTGTTTGTGTATAAGAAAAACTTTAAATTTAAAATAAACTAACATTAGGTTAGGTTGTAATGGACTCTGAAGTCCGTTGTGATACCACGGGACCAACATTACAAACTCGTTTTTTTTGTGTACAATTTGGCTTCAAAGCAATCATATATTTAACAAGTGAGAGTGTTAAATTCGGCTGTGCCGAATCTATTATACCCTCCAACATGTAAAGAAATAAAAAAAAAAAAAAAATACAGGGGCGTTGTTTTAAGGGGGGGGGGGGGTAAGGTAGGGGGGGGGGTCGGTGAGCTGGGGTGACTGCTTGGCCCTCACGGTATATGTTTACAACTTCATTTTTGTCTGCTTTGTGCACTTAAGTATTAAAGTTTTATAATTATTTTAGTTATTTTTTTTATCCACGCCCTTAAAAGATGGGCGGGGCAAAAAAAGAGACATTTTTTAATCCCCTGGGTCCAAGCTCAGGACTATAAACTTCTACGAACATAAAAATGTCTCATTTGGTTCACAAAAATACAAAAAAAACGTCAAAAAAATTAGCATTTTTAAGAGGTTGGTTTAGTTCTTCAAGGGGGAACTTTTTTCCCCCTGGTCCGATTTGGCCCATTTTCGAACTTAACCTGCTTAGGACCATAAGACATATTTGTGCCAAACTTGAGGGGTCTAGCTCTATTATTTTGGATTGCATCGTGTTAACTACAGACGGACGAACGGACGGACGGACGGACGGACGGACATCGCTAGAATGTCTTAGAATCGATCACTGATCAATAATATATATACTTTATGGGGTCCCCGACCGATATTTCGATGCGTTACACACGGAATGACAAAGTGAGTATACCCCCATACTGTAGTTGGAGGGTATAAAAACTAACCACTGACTATAAAACGACAAACTTTTTTCTATACCACAGGGGAATAGGGGTGAAATCTAAGATTTCATGTGCTAACTTACAAAAATTAATGATTTAAAGACAATTGCTGTGTTTTTCAATAAGTGGATTTATTTTCGGATTAATCTTATTTAGTTTAAAATAAATATTTTAACATGCCAAACAAATTCTACGAAAAATTAGAAATTATAATCCGAAAAAAATTATAAAAAAATTTGGAAAATGAAAAAAGTTATAATTTATTTTTTAGAAAGTTCTAAAACGGGCTTTTAAGGTCCTAGTGGTATTTATGCAAATAAAAAACTATTTATTTTCATGTTTCCTCCGACGTTTTATTGGATATTCCCAACATCTTCAGGGGTATTTTTATTAAAATCTGGCAACATTACAAAGAAAAAACACCAAATAGTTCAATAACAACAACACAATAAATTGAAATAGTTTCAATAATAATACTTACAAATAATCTTTACATTAATTTTCACATTTAAATAAAACACATTTTGAATTACATTTACACAACATAAAACAAATTAATTTTAACAAACAAATGTAGAAAAATAAATAAAAAATATCACAGAGTAATTATTAAAACTAAGTATCACAGTTGAAGTTAAAGTTAAACTAAATTATTGCTATTGAATAATTTCCGTGTGTGTTGTCTTTGCTTTCCTTTTTGTTTATTGCATTTGTAGCTTTTTCTTGTATTCTAAGGCTCTCAAGAGTATATCTCTTATTTTCTCTTCTTTCCACATCGAGTATACGAACATTGTCAAGATCAGGTGAATGTTTTTCATCAATACAGTGTAGTGAAAGAGCCGTCGTATATTTTAAATTTCTGATGTCAAATAAATAAAAAATAATCCAAAGTGGACTTATTAAATCCTAAAATTTAATTGGATTAATTTTGATTTATTTATAACTTTTTTAATTTTCCAAATTTTTTTATCATGTTTTCGGATTATAATTGCTAATTTATCATAGATTGCGGAAAAAAATATTCCAAATTTGTTTTGGCATGCTAAAATATTTATTTTAAACAAAATAAGATTAATCTGAAAATAAATCCACTTTTTGAAAAACACAGCAAATGTCTTCGCTGAGATCAAGAAAGCTGCACGATCTTTCTGATTTGTCGAATGTCATTTGTCGCATTTTATTCAAAATAAAGAAATTTTCAAGCAAATGGCGCCCAAGCAGGGACCAATTCTGATTCCAAAGTGGAAACATAGAAACTACTGCGAACAAGGAGTGTTCGGACAAAAATTCCACAAAATCATGATAGAGCCCGAAACAAGTAACTATTGAGTACCGATTCACTCATCTGGGTTCAAATGATCAGAAACAAAATTAAGTCGAAAGCTTAGAATATTTTCTACAAGATCAATAACATTTCAGAAACAGTTAATCCAGAAAGTTCGAATTTCAAACATCCACTGAGAATGAATTACTAGATACAGGTATGCCCAATAAACCCCCAAGACTTAATAAGAAATATTCCAGCGGGTACTGAGACATTGACCTGCAGAAATTCTATCAATGTAAAACAGGTATTGGAAAATATTTAAACACAAAATAAATTATTGATTTATATCGTTATAAAATTAAATTAAAAAGTTTTTAAAATGAATTTAAAGTGCCCCATCACATACGTATGACATTAATAACACAAAGTTTACAAATTTAGAAAAATTTTGATTTAAAAAAGATTCAAAACCCATTTTATTATATACTGTCCAATTGTAATGATTTAGAAAATCAAGATGCAAACTTAAAATAATAACTGTATAAAATCAGTTTTATAGTGAGTTGAAATGTTAGAACAAAGAATGTATGAAGTAAAAATGAAACACAAAATTTTAGTGGGACAAACAAAACACAAATTAAACATAAACCTTACCAAGAAAGAAATTTTACAAAAGAAATATTTTTCTTTATTTCTTGGTGAGGTTGAATAAAACTGGCACACTATTTTCAAATGTAATTAAAAAAAAATCTAATTGGAATTCACAAATTTTATTCGAAACTTTAATTCAAATGTAAAAATTCCATAGAAAATTGTTACATGAAATTCAAAATAACACTGTGCAACACGATTTTGTATCTTGGATGGGGAAAAAAAATAAATTAAAGTATACCAACAGTAGGCCAAACCCCCGAAGGGTTTTGAAAACTTAGCTCGAGTTCTATTTTTATGGTTTGAAGTTTTCAAATTTTTTTCAAATCCGTTTTGAATAAGTCAAAAAAAAAAAACAAGTAAGAAAGTTATAGTCGGTCAAGACCGACCATATAATACCCTACACCAGTGTTTTCCGAAAAATGGGTCCCAAGTCCAAACATAGAGCGATTGGATCTATCTTTTGTTAGACCTTTAGTATAGAAAACACACAGACAAAATTTTAGTGGAATTGGCTTATTTTTGATTCCAATAGAACGATTTAACTTAATATCGGTCAAAATTTTTATAAAGGGGACCAAGTCCAAAAATGATTTGAATATATTCAGATAAAAGTAACCCAGTCAGAAATTGCCAACCGTATCAAAAATTTTGTGTTGGTACAATATCGGGCTAGCCAAAAATACAACATTGTATAATGTAAAACAGTTTTACTAAAAATATTGTGTTGGCACAACTTTGTGTTTACATAAAACACTACACTATAGATTATAATTTAAAAGTTTAACATTTTTATTTTTTTAAAAAGTTTTCGATTTACATAGACCTCAACTCTTTAATCTAAGTGAACACTTAAGTAGTTGCTTTTTCAACCAATTTGTACAAAATGATAACTAAAAAGCACGACATCGAGATTTTCAATACATCCCTAAGCAAAAGTTAAATCCAATGTCGTAAATTTGTAAAATCAATGTTAACCCAACGTTAAAACAAAAGTCGAGCGATCGTTGGCCACAGTTATCATTTCAACGTCGGAATGACGTCGTAGACTTAGAAACGGGTATGATTTGCCAACGTTGGTACCGTCGCCGCCAACTTCATTCCAACGTTGGCCCGTTTGTATTTTTCTGACTGGGAAGTTACCAAAGTACACCTTTAGCACAAAAAAACAAAATTTTAATCAAATATTTCCAACTATCATGAATTTTGAGAGATTTATGTGAATATCGGGAGGGTGGTTTGTATAAGGACTACAAGAGGAACTGGTCCGATTCCTTTAAAATTTGGAATGATAATTTGTGAATACAAAAAACGATTACCTACCAAATTTCGAAAGGATATCTGTTATAATACGCTAATAAGAGTCACTTGAGTAAAATTATAGGGGACGTTTGTATGGAGGCTAAGTCTAAACATGGACCGATTTTCCTCAATTTCAATAGGCTTCGTCCTTGGGGCAAAAGAAGCTTAAGTTAAAAATTTTAGCCAAATCGGTTTATAATTGCAACCTGAATCGTGTTTACAACGTTTACATGGACGGACGGACATCGCTAAATCGACTCAAAAAGTTATTCTGAGTCGGTATACTTAAAGGTGGGACCAATATTTTGAGTAGTTACAAACATCAGCACAAACTCATTATACCCTGTACCACAGAGTGGTGCAGGGTATAAATATTAAATCTAATTCTGAAATTAATGTTTTTTCCTCACTTTAAAAGCCTTTGAAAAAAAATCAAAACTTTAGTGGGCCATAAAAAAAGAACTCGAGCTAAGTTTTCAAAACCCCTCGAGGGTTTTGGTATTCTATTGGTATACTCAAAAGAGAAGACCCCAAATTTGTTGCAGTGATATCAATTAAGCTTTATTTGAATTTTAATTAATTATTTTCGAAATAAATTTTTTTATTTTTAGAATATCTTTTTGAAATTTGAAAAATATCTATACAGTTTCGAAAATATCCATTTAATTGATCTTTTTCTGAATTGCACTTGATTTTAATGAACTTTAAATTTTAAAAATATTTTTTAAAAAAAATTTAATTAGAATTTTTCTAAATTCGATTTTTTTTTAATGTTAATTGATCTTTTCCGAATTTTGAATTGAAATATATTATTTTGCAATTTCCATTGATCTTTTTTTAAATTTTATTTTAACTTTTTTAAACTTCAATTGTTTTCTTTTTTTGATTTTTTATAATTTAAAAATTTTAATCGATTTTTCAAAAAATTTTAACTTGATATTTTTCGAATTTCAAGGTCCATTCGATTACCTCACTACAATCTACTATTTTTTGCACAGTTTACTACAGCTGGAAATTTTTTAATACAAAAAGTAAACAAGACTTTTCAGTTGTAGTAAAAAATAGTAAGAAATTTGGGTAATCGAATAGACCTTCAATTTAATTTTGACAAATACCTCCAAAATAATCAATATTTTTTGTAATAACATTTGAAAATAGTGTATTTAAAAACGAAAAACAAACATTAAACATGGTAGCCAATTAAGTATTCGAATTGTGGAGGTTGAGGTGGAGGGAGGATTTAAAATTCCGAGGAAAAATGTGAAACAACAACATACCACTGAGGACTTTATATAGACATATTGTACTTACATTAAATATGAATTAGAAGAAGAAGAAACAAATATAACGAAATTTATATTGAAAACAAAAAACGTCCAGAGGTAAATGCATTTTCAAATTATCAAATGTAGAAAATTGCATTTATAAGTCATAGAAGTTTGAAAACAAAATTATACGAAATGAACAAGGAAAGAGATAAATAAAAAAAATAAATAAAAGAAAAAAGACTTGATGAGTTTATCTTAATTGAAAGTAAAATAAATACTTAAAAAAATGTCACAAACATTAAATAAAAAATTAAAACATTTAACTAACTACTTGAAAACATTAAGCACCTTATGCTATAAATCAGTTCATTTCAACAAAGGGTAGAAGGGGAAGTATATTTGCCAGTGAGGTAAGTGGACCATTCCACTGATGTGTTAATTAACAAAAGCTTATAAATTGTAACAAACTATAATTTGTGCAGTTATCGATTACACTGTGCTACAAAATTAAACAAAATCGGATATATGTACTTTTCAAATGAGCCCTTCAAGGTTGTATATATATATATGTTCCTCTAACTCCCACTGGAGCATAGGGCGCCTTCAAGGTTGTAGGTCTCGTCGAAAAGATCACAAAAATGTGCATCAAACTTGCCAGACACCTCAAATTTTAAAGTTATTGTCAAAAAATTGGGATTTTTCTTAATAACCACGTGTAACTCACGATCAGTAACTTTTTTACAGATTTTCAATTTTTTAACTGTGTGAATTGGTCTATACATATTAGAGTGGTCAATTATTCGCCTTTTAAATTTGTTCGAATAATTCAAATAATTGTTTTTGTTCGTTCGATCAAACGATTAAATCTAAAAAATTGTTCGATTAATCGATGAGAATAACGAATAAAAAAAGTGTTTTTTTAAAAACATTTTTATTAAGTTTTTTAAGTTGGGGCGTCGGCGGGGACGTTGGAGGACACCTTTTCCCTCTTTACATAAATGTTTATAAATTCATTTATTACGATATTTACGCTTTAAAAACAGACTTTTGTCATTATTTTGCATTATTTTCTGTTAGCACGCCCTTAAAAGTGGGTGGGCCAAAAAAAATAGCATTTGTTAATCATCTTGGTCCAAAAACAAGTCAATGAACTTCATATGGCTTAAAAATATTTCATTTGTTGAACAAATATAGAAAAAACATTAAAAAAAGTTTGTAGTGTAGTGTTTTAGTTCTTTAAGGGGAAACATTTTCCCCCTCGTCCGATTTTGACTCCAAACTTAATCAGCCTACTTCAGGAGTATAGCTCTTTTATTTTGGACTGTATCGTGCCCTGCACAGACGGACGAACAGACGGACATCGCTTGAATGTCTTAGAATCGATCACTGATCAATAACACATATATTTTAAGGTGTCCTAGACCGATATTTCAATACTAAAGTTGTGAAGGGTAAAAAAAAAATAATTGTTCGATTAATTGACATAAATTAATCGATTTATTCGTTATTCGAAAATCGTCATTTTTAAATTAATCGAACAAGAGTTTGGTTTTGTTTGATCGATTAATCGAATTATTCTTAAACGGTTGACAACTCTAATACATACAATAAAGATATGTATAGATTTTTTTAGTAATATCTAATTTTTTGAAAATGTTTCGAGTTTATCGATTTTTTTCTGCTATAGTTCGTTCAACAACTTTCATATTTATAAACTTATTCTTAAAGAAAATTTAATCTTGAATACGAAAATCGGATTACAATTGACAGAGTTGTGATAACTTTTCTGAAAAAGAAAATGAGGATTTTGCATGAAATCGCCGTTCGGATAACCTAGGGTTCTATAGTCGAAAAGTCGATTAATCGACTTTTTGTATGAAAAAGTCGAAAAGTCGAAATCGACTTTTTTGTTCTTAAAAAGTCGAAAAGTCGACTTTTGCTTTCGACTTTTTTTTGATTTTTTTTTTACTTTTGCCAGATGAAAATAATTTCTTTCTTCTAAAAAAAAAAATCAAACGAGAGCCGAGTTTAATAACAACTGAAGCTATTGGTATTTTTATGTATTTGTATGTGAAGCAAAAATGTCAATGCCAAATTCATGAGTTAAGGCCTCTACAGACGATTCAATATTATGCACAATCTGCATGTATTTTTTTCAGTACAATATTTTATACAGTATTTTTATGTATGCCATTTGTGGGTAAACGTCAAAAATATTGTGCATAATATTGCGTCGTCTGTAGGTACCTTTAGAAAGTGTTAAGTGCAATATTTACCAATATTTTTGATTATTGTTAACACCTCAGTGATATGGTTCTATAAATCGAAAGTCGACTCTTTTGCTTTCGATTTTTTCAACCTTTTCAAAATTTTCGATTTCTTCGACTTTTTTTGATAAATAAAATACAACCAAAAAAAAATAGCACCTAAATGCTTACAACAAGTCAAAACTAAACTTTTATTTACAAAAAAAAAAAGTTGGAAAAGGCCGAAAAAAGTTAAAAAGTCGAAAAAAGTCGAAAAGTCGAAAAAATTCGAATGTTTAAAAAGTCGAAAGGTCGAAGAGCCGACTTTTTAAATTTTGAAAAAAGTCGAAAAGTCGAAAAATCGACTTTTTAGAAATTGAAAAAAGTCGAAAAGTCGACTTTTATTTGCGGTTATATACCCTATATATTGTAGGGTTATATACCCTAGGATAACCCAGGCAAAAAAAAAAAATAAATAAATAAATAAATAAATAAATAAATCAAACATCATGAGGTCGCGTACCATAATTTTAAAGGTTTTAGGCCCACTGAAGCCGAATTTTACCTTGAAATTGTTTTTGAGATGACAAGAAATGTTAATTATCTCAAAAACCTGATGCGATAGAACAATTTTAAGGCCGGATTCGGATTCAGCGCGCCAAAAACCTTTAAAAACATTATACATGACCTCTTATGATGAATTTATTTTTTTTTCCTGGGTAATCCGAACATCGATTTGCAGCAAAATCTTAATTTTCTTTTTTTAAAAAGATATCACAACTCTATCAATTGTTAACCGATTTTTTTTTCAGCATAAAGCTCATCGTATTCAGAATTAAATTTTCTTTAAGAAATCGCTTATAAATATGAAGTTCGTTGAACGAACTACATATAGCAGAAAAAATCTATAAACTCGAAATATTTTCAAAAAAAAAAAATAATAAAAAATTGGATATTATTAAAAAAATCAATACATATCTTTCTTGTATGTATAGACAAACTCACACACATAGAAAGCCCTATCCATCTTCTATCCAAAACAGTTAACATTTTTAAAATCTTTTGAAAAGTTTCTGAATTACACAAGGCTTAGTGAGAAAAGTCTCAAAAAAAACTTTTTTGGCACTAATTCTAAAATTTGAGGGTGTATGGAAAGTTTAATGGGCATTTTTGTGATCTACTCGACAAAACCAACAACCTATACTGTGTCACATCAAAATTATTTTTCCACTGTAGCACAGTGTTATTCTTTATACCTCCAAACTTGATAAATTTACTTTCCATGTGAAAAAAGACAGACGTGATTTTTTGATTGATTTTAAAAGCAGACAAGTTCTAAGCCAACATAAACAAAAGCATAACGACGGCACTCTTAAACAAAAACAGTGGCGCATCTCTCCCTTTTCTACCCTACATAATTGAAATTTGTAATCACAAATTTGTGTTTCTCTTTAAAAAAAATATCTCAAAAATTACACGGTCCAACAAATGTTTAACCGTGAGACCAGATATACTGTTAAGGTTTGAGCTGCGCTGAATCTAATTCTAAACTCAGAATTTGCCTATCACAGGTTTTCAAGATATTGTAGCTTAAATTTTAACTGCGCAAATCCACCTTTAATTATAAAACTTGTTTTTTCGTTTGAAAATCTAGCCAATTACATTAAAAATAAATGTTTAACATTTTTAATATATATTATTCCTTTTCTGAGATATCTTAACCAGATTAATTTAAAACCCGGGTTTTCGATATATTCAAAATTTGTTGCACAGTGTAATTGAAAGCATTTTCAAATGCCATAATAAGTTTTTATAAATAAAGGTGAATTTGCAAAGTTGTAACGTGTTGAATAAGATCAAAAACCGGGGTTTTTTTAATTTAATCTCGGTATCTTAAAAACCAGCAGTAATAGGCAGTTTCTAAGCAAATCTTAACAAAATTACACTCTAGTCCCAGGGCTTGTTTAAAATTTCGTCGTCCTTCGTTATCTAATATTTGAAAAATGAAGTGATTTATAGAATAAGGCTAAAATTTTCAAACCAAAGATTTTTTTTTTTATTTCACAGTAATGCAAACTGAATCTTACCTTATTACTGCCAAATATATTGAAAATTCCCACACGTTTTTTAAGATTTTTGGTACTAATTGTACCCTTAACAGTTAAATGACTGGTCTGTACCGTATTATTATATTGGGAATCTTGTGAAGAATCGAGGGTATCCATTTTGGATAAATCTTCAAATGGTATATCCAGTGGTGGTGTAAAACCAGATTTATATCTAAAGAAGAAAAAAAATTTAAAATAAGTTAATATATATTTTTGACAGTTTAAATAACATACCTTTCTATAACTCTAAATGAATCTTCTTTTTCATTTATTGATTCACCAGCTTTAACAATACCCTCTAAACATCTGGCTATTATGGGAGCCACCGAGGATTCAACATCAGCAGCTCCTATAACAAATTCGCGTATGCCACGTGTACGTTTTTCGTCTAACTCTTGTAGGCGATTGAAAACCTAAAAGTAAAAAAAAAGTTTTTAAAAAGTGTTTTAAACAAAATTATAGAAAAATTTTGGAATTCAAAAATATTTTTTATTATTGCAAAATTGCGTAGAATTATATTGAAAATTTCTGAAAAGTATGAAACATTTTTTGTGTAGATTATCCCTCAGATAAAAACTGTTGATACAAAAAGGGATTGAACCAAATCAAAAAGTTTTTAAGCTTTAAGTTTTTAAATAAAAAGATTTTTTTTAAAAGTAATTTTTAATAAAAATCCTTTTTAAGAAAAGTTTTTAAAAAGAAAAATATTAATAGGAAGTGTTTTTAAAAAAAATATTTTTATTACACAAAGCTTTTTATTACACAAAGCTTTTTATTACACAAAGCTTTTTATTACACAAAGCTTTTTATTTCATAAAGCTTTTTATTACACAAAGCTTTTTATTACACAAAGCTTTTTGTCGAAAAGACTTTTTACTAAAAAGTTCTTATTGAAAAAGCTCTTTTTTAAAATCACCTATTTATTTTTTTCTTTTTAAAAACTTTTCTAAAAAAAGCTTTTTATAAAAAAACTTCCTATTAAAAAAACCATCAAAAAATCTTATTAGAAAGCAAAAACATTTTTATTAAAAAACAAGTAAGAGTGTTAAATTAGGCTGTGCCGAATCTTTTATACCCTCCAACATGTAAAAAAAAATCAGGGGCGTATTTTTTTGGGAGGGGCTTTCGCGGGGGCAGTGGGGGACACCTCCCCCTCTCGAAAAATGTTTACTAATTTATTTGTTATGCTTTTTGCACTAAGGTAATACAATTGTATCATTATTTAAACTATTTTTATATCCACGCCCTAAAAAGGGGGGGGGGGCGGGCAAATAAAACAAAATGTTTTAGTCCCCCCGGTTCTAGTGCAGTACTCTGAACTTCTTCTTGCATAAATTTGTTTCATTTGTTTAACAAAAATATAAAAAAACACGTAAAAAAAATCGTGTTTTTCAGAGGTTGGTTTAGTTCCTCAAGGGGAACTTTTTTCCCCCTGGTCCGATTTTGCCCATTTACGAACTTAACCTGCCTAGGACCATAAGACATATTCGTGCCAAATTTCAGGAGGCTAGCTGTTTTATTTTGGACTGCATCGTGCCATCTACAGACAGACGGACGGACGGACATTCACAGAATGTCTTAGAATCGATCATGGATCAATAATATATACTTTATGGGGTCCCCGACCGATATTTCGGAATGACAAAGTGAGTATACCCCCATACTGTGGTTGGAGGGTATAATAAAAATATTAAACGAAGCCTTTTATTAATAAAATCTTTTTAATAAACAAATATTTTTATTAAAAACAGCTTTTAACTAAAAAAGTTTTTTTAAAGCTCTTTATTGGAAAAACTTTCTTTTTATTTATTTTTTTAAAAGCTTTTATTAAAATAGATTTTTATTTAAATTGACTTTTTATAAAAAAAGCTTTTTATTAAAACTTTCTTTAAAAAAAACTTTTTATTATAAAAATATTTCTATTTAAAAAACTTTTTATTTTAAAAAAAGCTATTTTAATAAAACAGCTTTTAAATTTTTTTAAGCTTTTTCCATTTTTAAGATAAAGAGAAAAAAAAATTCATATTGTTTAAAAAAAATCTGAAAATTGGTTTATACGAAAAAATACCTCAAAATCTAAAAAAAATATGTAAAAAGCTTTTTAAGTTAAACTGTTTTTTTTTTTCTTGTAAAAAGCTGTTTTGTCCAAAATCTTTTGAAAATAAAATTTATCTTATATTTTAAAGCATTTTAAGTATAATTTTTTTTTGTATTAAAAAGTTCCGAGATATCTTTGTGTTGAGAAATTCCAAGTTTCTAAGATATTTTTTGAAGAAAAAAAATTATCAAACCAAATTTTTAGCACTTTGTTTAACTTAATAATCTTCAACGGTAACACAAAAAGCTTTTTATTATGCTTTTAAGCACAAAGTTTTAAAATCCAAAAACATTTTAACTATTAAAGCTTTTAAATATAAAATAACTAAAATTTTATATTTTGTAAATATTTCTATACAAAATTTCTTGATATCTGAGACATTTTAGCTATCTCATATAAACTCATCTCAAATAAAAAGCTTTTAAGGCAATAAAAGAACTTTACATTTCTGAGACGAAAACTTTTTCAGCATCTTACAACTTTTGTACACGAAAAATATTTTAGCATTTAAAGATAAAAAATTTATTTGTTTAAAAGCTTTCTATTGATAAGTATTTTTGAAGTAAAAGCTTTTTATTATTTTTTATTTTTTGTTTTTATGAAGAACTTTTTAACGTTTGGGGAGGGAAAACAACGACACTGAGAACAACACTGAGAACTTTATATAGACATATTGAACTTACATTCAACATAAATTAGAAGAACAAGAAGAATATAACTAAATTTATTTTGAAAAAGCTTTTACGGCAACACAAAGAGCTTTTTATTATGCTCTTGAGTATAAAATTTTACAATTGAAAAAACATTTTAACTTAAAAAGCTTTAAAACAAAAAAAAACTGAAACACTTTATGACTTAAAAAATTTTAAAAAAATTTTCGTATAGATTTTTTATTTTTTTAATAATATTTCTATTTAAAAGAACATCTTGAAATCTGAGTAACTCAAATTCTCATATAAACTCATCTGAAATAAAAAGCTTTTTTAAGCCAATAACAAATTTGTGTTTTTTAAAAAACATTTTAACAAAGTTTAACTTAAACTTTTAAGCTAAAATAATTTTTTCCAAAAAAATCTAAATTCTACAATTCAATGAATTCCCTGTTTTTTTTTCAAATTTTTCTCCCTTACCTCTGGTAATAATTCATTGTAATGCTGTTGCTGTAAATGATTCGTTTTCTGTAATTGATTTGCGTATTCATTTTTCGCATCATCAGATTGTTGAATTTTTGCTGTCATTATATTTTTATAACGTTCAACTTCGGCTCGACTTAAATTTAAATCCATATCAGCTTTTTTATAATTTTCAACAGCCTTTTCTGAATCACCATAGGCTTTGTCATAATTGCGTTTGGCCCGCTGCAAGGAGGCTAATTGTGTGGTGAGGTTTTGTTGTAAATATGTGCCATTTGTTAGACATTTCTGTGGAAGAGGAGACATTATTTTATAGGAAATATACTTGATAATTTTAAAAATATTTGTTAACTTACTTTTCTTTCTTCTCTAAGGGTTTTTGATAGTAATGAAATGCCTTGTATTATTTGTAATTGCAGGGATTCCGCTACTACTTCCCGTTGTCCTGCTAAATCACTGATTTCATTGAGTACTTTACGGAAAGCTTGCCATGATGTGAATCTGAAATAAGGGAAATGTAGAAAATTTTAAAAATTATGAAAATTAAAAATAAAAGAGAAGAGTTTATAAATACAGAATAAAATGGACGGTGACGAGATCAAAACTTTTGTTGAAAAAATAATATGAATTGAATCAATTATTTTTTTTTTTTTTTTGATTTGGTAACTTACAAATTAAACTCAATTTGTGAAACTTACAGTATCAATTAATTTTTTAATTGAATAAAAAAATTAATTAAATATTTTTTAAACAAAAATTTTAATCATTTCAGTTTTTGTGTTTGCTTAATTATCAATAAAGCTTTTTTTATTCAAAACATAATAAACAAAGAGCTTTAATGATGACGGTACGAGACAAAAATTGTTGTCAAACAAATTACAAATATTTTTTTAATTAAATCAATAAAAAGAATAATTGAATATATATTTTTTTCAACAAACATTTTAATCTCATCAGTTTTTGTTTTGTTTGTTTGCTTAATCATCAGGTTTGACTAGTTCTGTTTGAAAATAAATTTAGTATTTTATAACAAATGATATTATGCCAAATTTTTATTTAACTTTTCTTTTAAATGGTCATTTGTTAAACCTTTCTTTTTTTAATAATTCATCTCACTTTTAAACATTTAGATATTGGCTTAACACCTACAATTATTACGTCAATTTAAAAATAGCCTAATACAAATTATACAAACGTACATATACAAACGTACGTACGTACGTATGTCTCATTACATTTCACGTGTCAGCACGTAATCATTTAATAAACCCACGTTTATAAAAATATTTTTATTTTGACCAATAGAGTGGTCTGGCAAAAAAAAATAATAGATTTTCAATAGTGCAAATTAAAAACAAAAAAAAAGTAAAAAATGTCAAAAAAATATTTGCCCAAAAAAAAAAATCCGCGCAAAAGATATTTTTGGTGAATAAAAAATTCAGGGAACAAAATCTTGTGAAAAAATATGTTTGTACATGTTTAAAAAGTATTCGGTATCTAACTCTGTTCACATATGTCAGCCATCATGCGAATTAAAGCATTTTGTATTTTTAGGTTATGTGGAAGTACCAAAATTTTTAAAGTGTCCTTTCATCTTTGTTCATAGCTATTGAACCGCTAAGCCGATATCTCTCAACTGCTAAACCAATCTTCTAGAAGCAACAACGTTTATGGGGCATTCCATGTCAAATCTGATACTTTGAAAAAATTTTTTTTTAGATTTTCCCAATTTGTTTACAGATTTTAGTACCCTTCGAAAACTCCTTCGTGGTAAATTTTCAGATTTTTTTGATGACCCGTTCAAAAGATATCGAATTTTTAAAAATTGGTAGTTTGTTCCTTTAAACAAACTTCTTTTACTCATAACTTCTTCAATAATGGTCCAAATTTCAAATTTTTTTTTTCAAAATTTTTGTTTTTTTACGTACTTTAAAAAAAAATCACAAAAAATTCTTAAAAGCGCTCAAGTATGCGATTTTTAAGTTTTAAAATTCAAATCTCATTTTTGAAAATGTTTGTACTCATTATATTTTTTTGAAATTTTTTTGTGTAAAACTTCTATCGATTCTACAAATTTTTTGCGCAGGAGGATCGTGGGATAAAGATTATTACTATTTTTTAAAATTTTTTGAAAAAATGTTATTGTAATTTTCCAATCTTAAAATCATTTCTACTGCTCGAATGGTGCGTCATAGAGGGGTCCTTTATGAGACCGACCCCCATTAATTTTTTTGTCTTAATATTTCTTTGGAACAAATTAATACCCTATCTCCAATTTCTAAGGGGGCTCCCATAAAAAACGATATTTTTTAAAATTTGCTCCAACCGTTCCAACTGCCCTAATAGTGCCCTTAGAGCAACAAGATGTATGACTGACCCACAATAATTTTTAGTCCAAACATTTTCTCTCAACACACCTAGCCTCTATCTTTAATTGTTAAGGCGGTCCCCATACAATTTTTTTTATTTTTTGTAAATTTGTTTTATTTAATCAGCTTCTACCGGTCCAATGGTGCGTCCGAGTGGGTTCATTAGTGAGACCGACCCCCAATTATTTTTACCCTACAACATTTTTTTAAAACATACCTACGCCCTATCTCCACTAATGGGGGTCGGTCTTACAAAGGACCCCTCTATGACGCACCATTGGAGCAGTAGAAATGATTTTAAGGGGCCTATTCACAAAAAAAGTCATAACTCAATCATAACTCAATTTTTTCCATGTGGTTGTTGTAAGCAATCATAAAAAATTTCAAATTTTGTTTGAAAATTTCAAAAAAATAAAGACCTGCTACCCACATCGTCTCAAAATTGACAAATAATTTAAAATTTTGAGACTTTTTATGATTGCGTTTACAACAAACACAGGGAATATGAAGTTTGAAAATAATAAAATTAGTCATAACCAGTTATAACTGTGAATAGGCCGGTAAGATTGGAAAATTACAATAACATTTTTTCAAAAAATTAAAAAAAATAGTAATAATTGTTATCCCACGATCCTCCTGGGCAAAAAATTTGAAGAATCGATAGATGTTTTACACAAAAAAATTTAAAAAAAATCGAAGAGTACAAACTAGAGATGGGCGCTGGTCACGTGATTTGCGTGATTCACGTGAATCACGCGTGAATCACGCGTGAGTGTGAGTGATTTTCATTTCAATCACGTGATTGTGAGTGAGTGTGAGTTGAAAAAAATCTGAGTGAGTGATTAGTGAGTGAGTCATTTATTTTTTGCGTGAGTTTGCGTGATTAGATTTTTTGATTTGCCCAATTTTTTTTTAATTTTTTGTAAAAAAATTTTTTTTGGAATTTTTTTCTTTTTTTGGTAAGAAATTTTATTGCGTGAGTAGATTTTGCGTGACTCACGCGTGAGTGTGATTGAATCTTGCGTGAGTCACGCGTGAGCGTGAGTAACTTTTGTATTACTCACGTGAATAGTGAGTGAGCGTGAGTAACAAAAAAAAATGCGTGAGTGATTAGTGAGTGATTCAATTATTTTTTGCGTGAGCGTGAGTGAGTGTGAGTCAAAATCCACTCACGCGCCCATCTCTAGTACAAACATTTTCAAAAATGAGATTTAAATTTTAAAACTTAAAAATCGCATACTAGAGCGCTTTTAAGAATTTTTTGGGATTTTGTTTTTTAAAAAGAACGTAAAAAAACAAAAATTTTGGAAAAAAAATTGAAATTTGGACCATTATTGAAGAAGTTATGAGTAAAAGAAGTTTGAGTAAAGGAACAAACTACCAATTTTTAAAAATTCGATATCTTTTGAACGGGGCATCAAAAAAATCTGAAAATTTACCACGAAGGAGTTTTCGAAGGGTACTAAAAACTGTAAACAAATTGGGAAAATCTAAAAAAAAAAATTTTCAAAGTATCCGATTTGACATGGAATGCCCCATATACTTTATGGGGTCCCCGACCGATATTTCTATGCGTTACAAACGGAATGACAAAGTGAGTATACCCCCATACCACAGACTAATACAGACTAGACATAAGTGACAGGTGTCAAAAAAGTTTTCTTTAACCATATGGTTAATATTTTCAAATTATTCTACGAATTAGGTTAGAAAGAGAAAACTGATATAACGCGCCATAAGAAAAATAGATGCCAGATCGGTTTTTGTTGTTTCACTCACTCCTAAGTCGTAGAAATTGTTGCCATGTTAGCGTAAAACGGAATAAAAACCGCTGTGTTTTCTCCTAAAACCGCTTAGTTTTTCCCCATTTTTTCTTATAAAACTCTACTGTCGAGTCTGTATTTAGTCTGTGCCCATACTGTGGTTGGAGGGTATAAAAATTGATTTTCAAAAGCGCAAATTTAAAAAAAAAAAAATGTAAAAAATATTAAAAAAAATATTTGCCCAAAAAAAAAATTCCGCGGAAAAAAAATTTTTGGTGAATTTAAAATTCAGTGAACAAAATCTTGTGAAAAAAATATGTTTGTACATGTTTCAATACTATTCGGTATCTCATTCTGTTCACATATGCCAACCAGCATCCGAATTAAAGCATTTTGTATTTTTATGTTATGTGGAAGTGCCAAAATTTTTAAAGTGTACTTTCATCTTCGTTCCTAACTTTTGAACCACTAAACCGATATCTCTTAAATACAATACTAAGCTCCCAGAAGCAACAAAAAGTAAATCTGCTAAGTTACAGTCATAACTGTGTCATATTCACAGTACATGAGTAGTAGGTTCACAGAGTTGCATTTGATGTGTGTAAGTATTAGTGACAGCACACGGTGTAACTTTTGACGTTTCATACAAAACGTAAACAAACAACATAAAAACATACACAATAGCTCACATGTACAGGCACACATACACTAGACATGTCAGACAATTGTTTTCGCACACATTTCAGTAAAAACGAATTTTTGAATTTTAGTTCTCTCTAATGTTTATATACCAAATACTGATATGTACTGTGAATTTAACATTAAGTTAAATGGCTTGAGTGACAGCCTGGTTTTAGATGGATGGTTGACAATTAATTATGGGGGAATATTTTCTATAAAAAAAAAGTAAGAATTTTGGAATTATGGAAGATTGGCTGGCGTCATGTTTAAAAATTAATTCAAACAAAATTAATAATTTATTTTTTGGTCATAGACTCCAGTGGTATACTCCGTTTTAAAAAGATAGCTCAAAATAGAGATATATTTCATTTTTAATTTGTCTTGGAATTAGGGCGATTTTTGATTTTATTATGACGGAAAAACCTGCAAAAACCCTTGTTAAATCAAAAAACGACAAAACAGTTGTTTTAAAAAAATAAATACAAAAAATTACTACATTGTAGTAACAGTCGTTTTATGTAGTTGTTTTTAGTCTATAAAAAAGAAATTGTATTTTTTTAGAAATGTTTAGAAAAACGGATTTGTTGAAAGAGTTGGAACTTTTTTCCTATAGAAAAAGTCTCAGATGCTGAAACATTTTTCTTATTTTTTTGTCCTATTTTTCCTATAGTAAAAGTGTAAAATTCTGAGAAATTTTTCCTATAGAAAATGTCTCAGATTCTGAGACATTTCTCCTATAGAAAATGTCTTAGATTCTGAGACATTTCTCCTATAGAAAAAGTCTCAGATTCTGAGACATTTTTCCTATAGAAAAAGTCTCAGATTCTGAGACATTTTTCCTATAGAAAAAGTCTCAGATTCTGAGACATTTTTCCTATAGAAAAAGTCTCAGATTCTGAGACATTTTTCCTATAGAAAAAGTCTCAGATTCTGAGACATTTTTCCTATAGAAAAAGTCTCAGATTCTGAGACATTTTTCCTATAGAAAAAGTCTCAGATTCTGAGACATTTTTCCTATAGAAAAAGTCTCAGATTCTGAGACATTTTTCCTATAGAAAAAGTCTCAGATTCTGTGACATTTTTCCTATAGAAAAAGTCTCAGATTCTGTGACATTTTTCCTATAGAAAAAGTCTCAGATTCTGAGACATTTTTCCTATAGAAAAAGTCTCAGATTCTGAGACATTTTTCCTATAGAAAAAGTCTCAGATTCTGAGACATTTTTCATATAGAAAAAGTCTCAGATTCTGAGACATTTTTCCTATAGAAAAAGTCTCAGATTCTGAGACATTTTTCCTATAGAAAAAGTCTCAGATTCTGAGACATTTTTCCTATAGAAAAAGTCTCAGATTCTGAGACATTTTTCCTATAGAAAAAGTCTCAGATTCTGAGACATTTTTCCTATAGAAAAAGTCTCAGATTCTGAGACATTTTTCCTATAGAAAAAGTCTCAGATTCTGTGACATTTTTCCTATAGAAAAAGTCTCAGATTCTGAGACATTTTTCCTATAGAAAAAGTCTCAGATTCTGAGACATCTCAGAAAAAATTTTGGATTTCAAAATTATTTTCCTTTGTAAAATTTTTTAGAAAATTTCTTTCTTTCTTTCTTTCTTTCTTTCTTTCTTTCTTTCTTTCTTTCTTTCTTTCTTTCTTTCTTTCTTTCTTTCTTTCTTTCTTTCTTTCTTTCTTTCTTTCTTTCTTTCTTTCTTTCTTTCTTTCTTTCTTTCTTTCTTTCTTTCTTTCTTTCTTTCTTTCTTTCTTTCTTTCTTTCTTTTCCCCCAGACCAAAACTAATTTCGCAAAACTAATTTCGCATGCATTTAAGCGAAATTAGTTTAGCGGTTATTAACGAAAATGTAACTTCAGCAAGTAAAACATATTTTTTACACAATTTTTTTTTTTAGCGGATTTTTTTTTTACAAAAAAAAACAAGTAGAAAAGTTAAATTCAACGTTGCCGAATCTATGAATACCCTCCTTTAAAGGATAGTAAATTTTTTAATGTAAAAAAAATTAACAATTTTGATTAGAAATATTTTATTTTGAGTAAAAAACACTTTTTTTTGTCATTAAAAAAAAAAAAAAAAAAATACTATTTTTTTTTTTAGTGTAAAATTTTTTTTCGAGTGTAATGTTTTTTTTACTGTAAAAATTTTTAAGTTACTAATGATTTTAAAACTGAAAAAGTTTAAAAATCATTGCTTTAAAACCAAACAAGTTTAAAAAACATTGTTAGGTTACCACCAATGCTTTTAAAACTTGTTAAACACGTGGCATTTAAGATGAAACAAATCTATAATTCAGGGTTTTGCTTATAACTTTTGAACCACTGGACCGATTAAGCTGAAATTCAAAATCAAACAGACTTGGGGAACGACAAAGATATATAACATTTCAGATATATAACGTTTCAGCTCCCTCAGAAAGTTAGAGTGGTTTTAATCTGGTAAATTCGCAAAATAACCTTGCCGAAATTTACTCTTTTGCTCATAACTTTTGAACCACTGGACCGATTTCGCTGGATTGCAATATCAACCTGACCCGGTAAATGACCAACATATATGTCAAACTTCAAGAGCCTTCATGAAGTCTTTCAAAATTTAGCGTGTTTTCAACGGACGATAGATCGACTTAAAATCGATCAAGGATCATGAATATATATACTTTATGGGGTCCTAGACCAATATTTCGATGTGTTACAAACGGAATGACAAACTTATATATACCCTCTATCACTAGAGTGGGGGGTATACAAAATTTAACGTATACAAAATTTAACGTATACTGAGGGTATCAGTATATTCGGCCTTGCCGAATATACTGATACCCTCAGTATATTCGGCAAGGCCGTATTTAACTTTTTTGCTTGTTTTTAATTTCAATAGGAATCATCAGATTTAAATTGATGATGACGAATTAGAATTGTTTTTTACAAAGTATAAAGCACAATAAAGTTTTTAAATTAAAAGTAGAATTTACGAATTTCAATTGGAATTTGCGAATTACAAATGGAATTTTTGAATTGCAAGCAGAATCTTTGAATTAAAATTTATATTTTACGAATAACACCTGCAAATGGTGTAGAACTGGTATGGTATGCTTATATCTGGTTTGATCTGATAATGATCTAATCGTGATCTGATATGTTCATGTATGGTCTGAACTGCTTATATCTAAGTATATATAACAGTATCTGATTAGATCTGCTTAAATATCAAATTTGGTCACCATTTTCTCGATTTGTATTGATCAGATCTGATTATAACCCGAAATGAATTTAATCGCAATTTTCCAAATTTTAATAGAAATTTCAATTGGGCATTGTTGAACTTCAATTAAGCATTTCCGAATTTAAATTAGGATTTTTTTTAAATTTTAATTGGAAAAGGTGCAGCAGTTTGCAAACTCTATCTATAGAATTTGGCAGAATTTCAAGAAATTTTTGTTTTGTTTGTATTTTTTTCACATGGTTTATATCAAATGATAAATACAAATATAATTGGAGAACCCACAAACAAAATAAATAAAATTATATATTTTTAAGACAAATAAAACTTAATATAAATTAAAAACAATAATAAAAAAAATAATAATATTCCGACAGTTAGTCGGTTAGTCAGTCTGTAAATTACTTACTCATTATCTTCTTCTTCTTTCTTCTTAGGCTGATAATTTTTAACTAATCGCCTGCAAAAATACAAAAAAAAAAAAAGAGAAATTATTATTAAACATTTAATAGATGATTGATTAATTGGGTTAATTTATATAAATATTTTTGTTTTTTTTTTATTTATTATACCATCCACTTAGTGGTAGAATATAAATAAAAGTTTGTCGTTCCATTTGTAACTTATAGAAATATCGGTCTAAGAAGTTCTAGCGATGTTCGTCTGTTAAAATAGCGATAGCGACCAACATATAAAACAGATTTGACTGTCACTTAATGTATTTGTTTGCTGTTGCTTCGAGAAGATTGGTATTACATTTGAGCGATATCGGTTCAGCGGTTCAAGAGTTATGAACTAAAATGTGGGGACCGTTAGAAAATTTTGGTATATTTCCCATAACCTAAAAATACAAAATGCTCTAAATTGGCTGCTTGTTGACATATGTGAACTGAATTGGATACCAAATTGTATTTAAACAACTTCAAACATATTATTATACTAAAATTTTTTTCGCTGAAATATTTTTTTTTACCAATTTTTTTTTTTACCACGATTTTTTTCTCGCGAAAAATTTTTTCTTAAAATTTATTTCTTTAACCAAATTTTTTTTGCAACTACAGGGTATAAATATATTCGGCAAGGCCGAATTTGACTTTTTTTACTTGTTTTTTTATTAGTTTTCACATGATATCAAAAAAAAAGAGAATTATGTTAATTTTTAAAAAAACATGAAAATATCACAAAATAAAAGAAAAAAACGTGTATATTTATAATAATAAATTGTATTTAAAAAATAATTATTACCTACAAATATTGGGCTAAACAATTAATTTAAAACATGCAATAGTTTTAATTTCAATTGGAAGTGAAAATTTAATACTACTATTAAATATGAATAAAAAGAAAATTGTTAGTTAGTCGTCAGAAATTTTTTTTAGATACCAAAATTTCAGATCCAATATCATTTTAACAATTAGAGCACACAGGTCACGTGCCCAGGTCTCAGATTCTGAGACATCTTTTCTATAAAAAAAAGTCTCAGATTCTTTTTGTAAAGAAAAAGTTTCATATTCTAAGACATTTTTTCTATAGAAAAAGTCTCACATCCTTACCATAGAAAAATAAAATATATTTAAAAGCAGTTTTTAATTTTATTTTCATACAAAATGTTTTTGTTTTTAAAATCGACTTTCAAAAAATGTATTGAAAATTTGAAATTTAAAATAAAACTTTTGTTAAAGTAGACTTTTTGTTTTCTTGTGGTACGGGCCTCAGATTCCAAGATATTTTCTTATAGAAACAATTTCAGATTCTGAGACATTTTTCTTATGGAAAAAGTCTCATTTTCTGAGACATTTTTCCTATAGAAAAAGTTTCAGATTCTGAGACATTTTTCCTATAAAAAAAAAATTCTCAGATTCTTAGACATTTTTCCTATAGAAAAAGTCTCAGATGAGACATTTTTCCTATAGAAAGTCTCAGATTCTGAGACATTTTTATACCCTACACCACTCTGTGGTACAGGGTATAATGAGTTTGTGCTGATGCTTGTAACTACCCGAAATATTGGTCCTAGACCTACCTTCAAGTATACAGATCGACTCAGAATTACTTTTTGAGTCGATTTAGCAATGTCCGTCCGTCCATCTATAGGTTTAAGCACGATACAGGTCGCAATTTTTAATCAATTGACTTGAAATTTGAAGCTTATTTTTGCCCAAGGACGAAGCCTATTGAAATTGGAAATCGGTCCATGTTAAGACCTAGCCCCCATACAAATGTCGCTTAAATGCCTCTAATAACCGCATTATAATAGATATCGTTTTGAAATTTAACAGGTAATAACATTTTGTACGTACAAACCATCATACCAAATTTTAAAGGAATCGGGTCAGTCCTTCTCGTAGTCCCCATACAAACCACCCTCCCGATATTCACATAATTTCCTCAAAATTCATAAAAATTAAAATATTTAACTAAAATTTTATTTGTAGATGTTAAACGTGTGCTTTGGTAACCTAATCAAATAGGAAAACATTTGAACTTTTTTGGACTTAGTCCCCTATATAAAAATTTCGACCGATATTCAGTTAAATCGGTCTATTGGCAACAAAAATAAAGTAGTTCCACTAAAATTTGATCAGTGTGTGTTTTCTACACTAAATAAAGATCTGACAAAAGATAGGTCCAATCGGTCCATGTTTGGACTTGGTACCCATTTTCCGGAAAACACTGGTGTAAGGGTATCATATGGTCGGTCTTGAAAAAGTCTCAGATTCTGAGACATTTTTCTTATAAAAAAACTTTGAGATTCTATAGAAAAAATCTCAGATTCTGAGACATTACACTTAGAAAAAAAATTAACTAAAAAATGGGAAAATTAACTGAATTCAAAGAAAATTGATAATTTAGCTCCATTGCACAGAGGGCCAGACAGATCGATTTCCGGCTAAAAGTCCTTATTTGTAAATTCTCAAAAAAATGTTTACCAGTTTGTTGGGCATATATAGAAGCAGGTTTTCTGAACTTATCTTTATGATCCAATTACACCCTTTCCTTTGCCAGGTCTTCAAAGTTAAAAAAGTTAATAAAAAATTTTTAAAAGTTGAGATGTTTTTTAATTTTTTTTTCAAACTTCTATAGCTAATGTTTAATTTTTTGTTTGCGTGGTTCAACCTTATATATAAGCCTTTGAAACGAAAATAACATGGACAAATATAACTCATTTGCCTGGCTGCAATTCGCGTTTTTTGTGAAAAAAGTTATAACTTTTTAGCTATTTACCTCGCGCCGAAAAAATCCTCAACGATCCTCAGTTCGATACAATCGGTCTATATTTTTTTTTATATAGAATGGATCCATATCATTCGAAAAAAGTTGCCCAAACTTGCTCGAAATGATAAATGGCGAAATTACAGCTATATATGCAGTGGTCCGAAATTTGTTAAAAAAAAAAAAAAAAATTTAACCCAAAATAATGTTTTACGGCTTGAAGTATTTTTTTATCGTCAGAGAGTGCCTTAAGTGTAGGAAAAAAAATATCTACATTTCTAGTTTTTTTGTAGAATTATGGAAAATATCTGTTACACCATTTCCAATTAAAGTCAAAGATTTTTTATTGAATTTCCAAAATAAAGAAAAAAAGTGAATAATTTGTCTTCACCATTTCCAAAAGCTTTTCTGAAACTAAGTAAGTCATTTACGCCATTTCCATATTTATATCAAAAATAAAAAAATATATATATAAAAATTATGTGCGTAGATTTAACTTCAGACACTCTTAATACTCTTAAAACTAATTTTTAGATCAGACAAAGTTAAAAAATCTAACCGCCATATTGTTTCCGCCATATTGAATTTTATCAGTTCGATTTTAAGATAACAGACCCGGAAATTTACTAGGCCACACTTTCAGCTAGCTTCAACAAGGAAAAGGAATATAACTATTTTTTAATTACTTGTAACAAACTTTTCTAAGCATATTTAGTCCGCCATTTTGTTTTTCAAAATTCACGCCAGTAATTCTGATTCAGTAACTCCAAGACCCCCTTAAAACAAAATTTGAGTTAAATCGGACAATTACTAAAAAAATTTGTCCGCCATATTGGACGCGCCATTTTAATTTTTTTAGTTTTTATTTAAATTTTGAAATTAGCGACCCCGAAATACTATAGAAGCACATTTTCAGCCGGAACCAACAACGATAAAGTTCTTTGGCCGGAGTTGGATCATTCTTTAAACTTTAAGAAGCATATTTAGTCCGCCATTTTGTTTTTCAAAATTCGGAGTAACAATTCTCATTCAGTAACCCCAAGACCCGCATAAAACAAAATTTGAGTTCAATCGGACAATTTTTTAAAAAAATTGTCCGCCATATTGGATCCGCCATTTTGATTTTTTGGTTTTTAGCTAAATTTTAAAATCAGCGACCTCGAATTCTTCTAGAAGCACATTTTCAGACGGATCCAACAACGATAAAGACTTTTGGCCGGAATTGGATCATGCTGGCCCTGTGTGCATTGCCATGTTTTCCTTCTTTTAAGTTCATATTTTTCTTAAAAATAAGGAAAGAATTTTTTTTTTTTAATATTATGCCAATTTGAACTAAAAAATGGGAAACATTTAGTGTTTATAAAAAACCTACATTTTGGAAAACCGGTTTCTCGGTTAACCGAAAATCAGCTTTTTCGGTTAACCGGTTTTCTCGGTTAAACCGGAGTAAAAAAACCGGTTAACCGGTTTTTTTCTTTAACTGAAAAAAACCAAAAAATTCTTGAAAATATCTTATTTTTATTAAATAATAAAGCGAATATAGCTTAAGTTAACATAGTTGTTTCTTTCAGCAAGGTTTGCAACTGTTACGCTATAAAAAAACGGTATTTAAATAATGTACTTCAATTGACCATAGTCACTAGAACTTTAATTTAATTGGTACTGGTTTTATTTAGAAAAATACATCTATTCGTTATAAGTTAATTGCAGTTCCGAATTTTATTTTTATTTTCTTTTATTGACATTTTCGCTATAAACGGAATTTTTGTATTTGGTTAACAGACACTTATTAAGTTTTTCATGAAATGTTCAAAAAAAAAAAAACGCTTACAACGGTGAGTATTTCAAATTTTTGTCAGTTTCGGAATAAAATTCCTATTTAAAAAATTATTTCTTGAAGACAAAAAATGTTTTAGACGTTCTTTCTCGTGGATTTTTAATGTGTTTTCAACGAAATTTTGAAAATATCATAAAAAAATAAGTATAAACGCTTAATATTTGCGAAAATATTCAGTTTTGAATGTATTTAAAAAACCGGTTAACCGACAGAAAAACCCGGTTTTCGGTGCACCGGAAATCTTCAATTCCGGTTAACCGGTTTGCAAAAAAACCGAAATTTTAGAAAAAACCGGTTTTTCGGTTAACCGGTTTATAAACACTAGAAACATTTTATTTCAATTTAGTTCATACACATTTGAGGACCCGATTGGGTGAAGACCCCATTGGTGTTAGACCTGATAGGTACAGACCCCGATAGGCCCAGACCCACTTGGGTTCCCTAAGAATCGTCATAGTCTTTGATCTAAAATGTTTGTTCGTTTCGCTCTACCTTGCTTAGTTTTTGAGATACGTGAATTTAGGGGTCCACCGGGGTCTTGCGAATTTTCAAAACTCGATAACTTTAAAACTATTACTCGGAGAGCTTTTAGGTACATATTTAGCGATCTTGTTCTACGTGTTAAGAGATATGAGCATTTCAAAAATTTCGGCAGTTCCAACTTTTTTAAATCCAAGGTTAGGACCCTTTTGGGTCCACACATGTGAAGAGGACCGGTGATACTATGGAGATACAAAGAACTAAACCTGATCTTCATTTTGGTCTATCTGACTTAGTTTTCGAGATATCGCCATTTTAAGTTTTTTGAAAAAAAAAATTCCTCGAGTTATAAAAATTTTACTAAAATAGTGGAAAAAACTTTCTCAAATCTAAGAAGACGAACTAATTGGTAGAAAAATACGTCCTAAAACTAAAAAAGTGGAATATGTCTTAACCCTTTGACGGCCATACATTTTCTACCGAAGCGATTTTCAGTTTCTGTTCATTGTCGTGATCTGTGGCCTAATAATAGTTGTGAAACAAAAAATTGGACCCCTAACCTCTCTCCTTCCACCTTATTTTTCTTGGGGAAAAAATTTGATTTTGAATTTGAAGTTTTAGCCAAAGCTATTCGCTATTCGCTGGGATTTTTAAGATCTGCAACTCAACAATAGTTACTCTACAAAAATTTGGACCTCTAAAACTCCGTCTTGTCCCTAATTTTGCTCGACAAGTAAAGATCCTTTTGTCCCTAAAATAGAGATTATTATTTTATCAATTTTTAGGACTAACAGAGAGGAAGTGGATCAAATTAGAGGCTTACTGACAACAAGACTTTTGTTGCCCAAACACTACTCTACAATTCATCTTTTACCAGGACAAAAATAATCGCCAAAAATGCTTTTGCAAGTATATTTGCCTGTGGTCGTTAAAGGGTTAAAAATAAAGATTCATATATTTAGGGAAATTTTCTTTGGCGGTACGAATTTCTTCCATGTAAAATGGAATACCATTTAAGGAAAATAATGGACTATTTAACAGTACGTGAACTAAAATTTTTCCTAACAGCAAAGAAATTTTCCCTACTTTTAGTTAAATTTAACTAAATTGTGGGAAAATTTATAAACTATTTTGAAGAAAATTTTTCCAAAGTTTAAGTTAACTCTTTTTTTTTTTTTGAGTGTAACAGAATTGGATTCAAAAGGCATTTAAAAAAGTATAAAAATAAAAGTTTTTTCGCGGAATTTTTTCTTTTCGCTGAAAAAAAAATTTCCACGGAATTTTTATTTTCTTAAAATTTATTTCTTTCACTAATTTTTAAGCGGATTTTTTTCCAGCAAAAAAAAAAATTTTTTTTAATTATTTTCATTTACAAAATTTTTTTCAATAAAGTTTTTTGCAATATTTTTTTTTTATATTTAGGAGGATTTCCATACATTTGTCACGGCTGAATTTAACTTTTTTGCTTGTTTTTCATCTCTTCAGCATTTATAAAGTTTTTTCTCATCAGTTTGTCTATAACTTAAGGGCTTTAGAAAAAAAATTAAAACCGCACAATGGAAATACCAATCACACAATAAAACAGAACGATTGAAATTAAATTATGAAATTATTTTCATCAATAAGTACCTACTCTTGCTACACTCAATATAAAATCTCTGTCGAATTAGTAGACAAATCTGCTAAGAAAATGAAATTGTATGTAGACGTTTTTTAAAAAAATTTTAAAAAATATTATTAAGTTGATTTTTTTCAAGTCCAAATAATAAAAATTTAAAAACTAGTCCCATAGTTAAAATTTAGTTATGAACTCTTTTTTCCAAAGACCCAAATAAAAATCAAATTTAAATGCAGTAAAAAAATATGCATTTTTTGACTTCCAATTCTTTTGATCACCATTATTTTGTAAACAAAGAAAATGTTTAATTATTTTCATATCTCATTACCAGGGATGAGATTTTCATGCACTAAAAAGTCAAAAATATAAAATTTTATATAGAACAAATTTTGTACGAACAGTGACCCAACGTCACTTTTTGCAGTACCGTAACTCCGTAACCGAACCCGAACGTTCGTTCGGACACTAATTACTAGGGATGAGATTTCCATGCAAGTGCATGTTTTTTTTGACCAATTTTTTGACCAATTATCTTTCCGAATCAAGAAATTTGCTTTAAAATGGCATCGATTTGTTTTTGCATATTTTTGCATATTTTGGTTAAAATGCATATTTTGGTTTTAAGTGCATATATTGTGCATATATTGTGCATATTTCCAATTTTGAAGTGCATATTTTTGCATATTTTAATATAAATTAGCAAAAACACAAATTGAAATTTATTTGTTTCAAAAACTATTTTAAATTTTAAAAATTTATTTTGAAAATGAGAAAAATTATTTTTTTTTTTTTTTTATTTTTTTTTATAGGTTGCCCTAATTTCAAAAAAAAATCCTGCTTATTTAAAGTTTTAGATGTTTCAATTTAAGCCCGGTGTTATTTTTTGCATTTTTAATAAGTTTTTCGAATGAGTTTTTTTTAGCGCATATTTTGTGCATATTTTCGGTTGTTTAGTGCATGAAAATCTCATCCCTACTAATTACTATACCCTTATTGTTAGGTACTAAAATTAATAAAGAATAAAATATTTTCTTTGTTTACAAAAAATTGGTGGTCAAAAGACTTGGAGGAAAAAAATATTTTTCACGGAAATTTTTTTTTGCAAAAAAAACTAAGAATTTTTAAAATATAAATTCAAAAACTATTCCAAAAAATTAATTTTTGTGGTATTCATAATTTTTACACTCAAAAAAAAAATCTTGTCAAATTACTACACTCAAAAATAACTCTGTAAAATACTCTGTAAAATGACTGTTATCTCAATTCAACAGATATGTGACAGAGTTTTCTGTCAAAATACAGATTTAAAGAAAATACTTTGTATTTCGTTGTGACAAAAACAAAGTTTCATCTGTTATATTACTTTTAACTTTGTAATTTTAATTTTACAGATAATTAACAGTTTTCTGCTAAAATACAGATTTAAGCGAAATATTCACAGAAAAAAATATCGTAAAATCAAAAGTAACCAAACAAATTGTTAACAACTAAATACTAGTTCAACAACGTTTTTAATTGTATCAACAATGTATATTGTTAATGTGACAATAATTCATTTTTATTTTATAAATAACACAGACACTTTATAAACTCATTTAATCAAGCAAACATATATGTGACGATAGCACGGTGGTAGTGTGCCAGACTCGAATCATGAAGGTTGCGGGTTCGCCGCTAGTTTGCGAAACACTTGTTTTTTTTTTTTTTTGTGATTATTTTTTGTTATTCTATTTAAAATTTTTTAAACATGTTTGAAGCCACATTATTATTTATTTTTAAATATAATGCCACATTTTTTATTACTGTAAAAACAGCAAAGAGTACACACTGATTCTACAGACACTTTACGTACACATTTAGTCAACTATAAATATATATGAGGAATAGCACGGTGGTAGTGTGCTAGACTTGTAGCACGAAAGTTTCGGGTTCGATGCCAGGTGCCGGCGGAAATTTTTAATTTTTTTTTTTTTAGTTTAGATTCTTTTATCAATTTGTTTTTAGTGTTTTTTAAATATGCTGTTTAGTCAAGTATAAATACATATGGGGATAGCACAGTGGTAGTGTACTAGACGCGTAGCATTAACGTTGCGGGTTCGATGCCAGTTGTCGGTGGATGATTTTTTTTTTTTTTATATTTATTTTTATTTTTAGTTTATTTATTTCTATTTTTAGATTATTCTATTTTTAGATTTATTTTTTTAAAAAAGTTACAATAGCCATTGTTGTATTGACAATATCCAATGTAGGCTCAGTTTCAATTAAATGTTTAATTGTATTAACAATAAAATTAATTGAATTGACAACTTTTTTTTTTCTGTGTTATGTACTTTTAATAACCAAAAAACTAAGTTTTATCTGTATTTTTACTAATTTAAAAACAGAGTTTTCTGTTAATACACCAAAATTTTATCTGTATTTTTTTTTTGAGAAAATGTTAAAAAATACAAAAAAAAAAATCTTTTCAAAAATCCTATAAAAAATTTACAAAATAACATGTATTTTACTAAACTCTGTAAATTTACTCTGTAAAATTTTGGTTGCATCAATAGCATTTTACAAATATATGTAAATTTACAGAGTTTTTCTATGCTAAATGATGGTTTATTTAACCAATATATTACTATAAACTCTGTAAATTAACAGATTTTTTTGTCAGAATTATTTTCCAGAGTTTTATTGTAAAATGGCCAAAAAATGTTGCTAGCTGGAAAAGTATGGTGTACTCTGTTAAATTAGAGTTTTTCTGTAATTTAACAAACTTTTAATTTTGAGTGTAGAAAAAATCTTGTAATCCCATTTTACCAATATTTGACAGTTTTCCTTGTTTTTAAACAAAAAATTTTCAATCGAAATTTAAAATGTTTTGTAATTTTACAGTTTTTCTTGTAATTTTACAAATTTCCAAGGTTTTTTTACAAAAAAAAAAAATTAGTAAATTCACGAGAATCCCTTGTAAGTTTCATTTCGCCAAAAAAGTTGTAAATTAACAATTTTATTGTTAATAAAAAAAGCTCTTAATTTTTACTAGGAATTCTCGGTAAAAATAAATTATTGGTAAAAAGCTTGTTAAATTACAAGGAATTCTTGTCAAATAGGAGCAAAAAAAAACAAGTTTTTCTTGGCATTTTCACAAGGTTTTTTTAGTGTAATCGCGAATATCGCCAATACGAGCGCTAATTTCGAAAAACGGCTAACGCCATTGAAATTAGCGTACTCTAATTAGCTTTATTAGCAAGCCAAGCTTGTTAAAATTTTCGACTAGCACAGTGTAAGTAGAAAAGCCTATTTGAAACTCAGAAAAACTCCAGAGAAATTAAGAAAATTTTAAGAGAAACACTAAAAAGCTTTTATGTCGATTTTTTGTCAAAAGACCGTTTTACAGATTTTCTGACAAAAGTTTTTCTTTTGAGTGTGTTTTTAGAAGCCATAAATCATTATTTTTATTAGTCCCTCAACAGTTTCATGTCTTTATTATGACGTTGAGTGGTGTGTTCTTTGATTTTATTTTTCCTTTAACATTTAAATTTGACGAATTAGTTGAATTTTAATGATATAATAATCGTCATTATAATCATGAGCAACAACCGCAATGAAAACTATAATTTTAATAGGGGTATTCAAATCAATTTTTTTTCTTTTTTGAGAAAGTTTAAAATTTAAAATCGTTACCATAAATATCATTTTCTCACTTTGATAGCTAAAGTTCTCAATTGCACGCCAAAATTTGCATGTCTTTGCTATAAAAATTATGCTTTAATAGCAAAATATGCATTTATATCAAAATATGCAAAATATGCATTTTTGGTTAAATATGCAAAAAATATGAACTAACGAATCGATATAATTTTCAAGCAAATTCTTTGATTCTCAAAGATATTTGGTAAATGCTGTTCTAAAACTAACATCAAAAATTATGCATTTGCATGAAAGTGATCTCCTTGTTGATCAGTGATCGAATCGAATACATTCTATCACGTCCAAAATATTACACCGAAAATTTTGCCAAAATGCCTTACAAATAGATTTTTATTTACCATTGCACACATCATAGGCTAGTTAAGTTTGGAAATGGGCAATATCGGATCAGAGGGAAAAAAGGGACCCCAATAAAACGCAATTTTTATAGTTTATTTTTGCATTTTTGCTAAACAAATGAAACATTTTTATATCAAAAGTAGTTCATAGTCCTGAACTTTGACCCAGGGGAAAAAACATTTTTTTTTTTTTTTTTGCCGCCCTACTTTTGTGGGCGTGGATATTAAATTATTATTTTAATATTGATAAAATTGTATTACTTAAGTGGAAAAATCATAATAAATTAATTTTCCATCATTTATCGCAATGGGAAAATGTTCAATAACGCCTCTTAGCGAACCCTCTCCCTAACCTTCTTTAAAAAAAAACGCCCCTGACATTTTATTTTTTTACATTTTCGAGGTTATATAAAATTCGGCACAGCCAAATTTAACACTCACACGTGTTTTTTTAATAGTTCAACTACAAACGCGAATACCCCTTATATTTCTATGCTGCCGTTTTAGAGTGATGATGAACTAACAAACAACAAGAGTCAAACCAACAAATGTTAAGACGACGAGTTCATTAAGTGTTTCGCTATCAGCAACAATATATCGCTAGTAAACTTGTCAAATCATAAAAATTATTTGTTTCTTATTTACAATAGAGAGTTTTATTTATTTTCTAAATTTTCCCACGAATTATACAAAAATACAGCTAAAAATAATTTGAATATTTTGCAAAATAGTTTGATGTTATGATTGAAGCACTATAGAAAGTTGAAAATTAAAAAAAAAATAAAAAATAAAATGAAAAAATCGAAACTGAAAAGATTTTATGACATTTATAGTACCAAATAAGCCCCAAATAACCCAAAAGGGTCTCCAAGTTCTAGAAATTTTAATTTCGTTTGTTTTTTAATTATTTTACAAGAATTTTTTAAAGGTTTAACTGATTTAATATAAAGTTTATAAAAAAAAAAATATAATTAAAAAGCTTTTTTAATAAAAAAATATTTTACAATTTTTTTTAATAAAAAAGCTATTTTTAAAATAAAAATCTTTCAAAGTTTGACAGTTTTTTAAGTCAAAGATTTTTTTATAAGCTTTTACCACTATTTTTTACAATTAAGTAAATACTTTACTATTTCAAAGCTTTTTAAAAGTAAAACGCCTTATAAACATTTTGTTATTGTGCAGCAGTTACAAAAAGCTTTTTAGTTATCACTGGTTGAAAGTTCGTGCGACATGCGCAAAATCCTTAAAAATGGAAAATATAAAGAATAATATTTTTATTTTTAACAAATCAGTGTTAAAAAAAAACTTGAAAAAATTGCGTAAATATACTTCTGGGATAAAAATGTTTTATAAAGTTTTACAAATATTTTTTTCTTTGACCCCCTACCGAAATACAGAATATTAGTAGAATTTTTATCGAAACCGAATATGAAGCTGGACTTTACTTTTTAAGTACACTTAAGTCTGCTACAAAACATTTTGTAAGTTTTTAGTCAAATAGTTTTAAATCGAAAAAGCTTAATTTCCTAAGTATCAGGGACGGAAAATAACCGTTACATTTTTATAAAAATCAGTATACAAAATAGGGCAAAAGTAGTAAATTACTGAAGAATATATGTCGTGAATATGAAGCTGGACTTTACTTTTTAAGTAGAATTGCAAATTAAAAAGCTTTGTTAGGAAAAAGCTTCATTTTCCTAAGTATTTTAAAAAACAAAATTCTTAGGTCGTAACTATTTATTATAATAAAATATTTATTCAATTAAAACAGAAAACAAAAAATTATTCTCAAGGTTGTTTACAAATAATTTCCTTTAAAAATTATTTGACGCACTTAATTTCCTCTAGCTTTACATATGTATGGCTCGTGCGTGCGCCTTTTGAATTGTATTTAAAGCTTTTAGTAAAAAACGTGATAAAAATCTATCGCAATTTTGAAGTGCGTTTTAACAATGATAAACACAAAAATCGCTTCAAAAAACATTATCATATCAAAATATTAAAAAAAAACAAGTAAGAAAGCTATATTCGGCTGTGCCGAATCTTTAAATACCCTCCACCAATGTGATGATTTAAAAAACAAAAAAAGTTTGTTTTATTTATACATCAGGAAATAAAAAAGTACCAAAAAGTGTACTTTCGGTACCTTTAATAAAAGGTACTTTTTATTAAAGGTACTTTTTATAGAAGGTACTTTTTATGAAAGGTACTTTTTATAAAAGGTACTTTTTATAAAAGTACTTTTTATAAAAGGTACTTTTTATAAAAGTACTTTTTATAAAAGGTACTTTTTATAAAAGGTACTTTTTATAAAAGGTACTTTTTATAAAAGGTACTTTTTATAAAAGGTACTTTTTATAAAAGGTACTTTTTATAAAAGGTACTTTTTATAAAAGGTACTTTTTATAAAAGGTACTTTTTATAAAAGGTACTTTTTATAAAAGGTACTTTTTATAAAAGGTACTTTTTATAAAAGGTACTTTTTATAAAAGGTACTTTTTATAAAAGGTACTTTTTATAAAAGGTACTTTTTATAAAAGGTACTTTTTATAAAAGGTACTTTTTATAAAAGGTACTTTTTATAAAAGGTACTTTTTATAAAAGGTACTTTTTATAAAAGGTACTTTTTATAAAAGGTACTTTTTATAAAAGGTACTTTTTATAAAAGGTACTTTTTATAAAAGGTACTTTTTATAAAAGGTACTTTTTATAAAAGGTACTTTTTATAAAAGGTACTTTTTATAAAAGGTACTTTTTATAAAAGGTACTTTTTATAAAAGGATCTATATTCCGGGAGGTGAACATACAGTTCAAATTTCAAGTCTCTATGATCATTATATCAGAAGATTTAAAAAGTGCCAAAAGTACAGTTTTTTACCATTTTTACCCCCTTACCATTGGCTAAACTCCAGCCATAGTGGATCTATATTCCGGGAGGGTAACATACAGTCCAAATTTCAAGTCTCTATGACCATTATATCGGGAGATATAAAAAGTACCAAAAGTACAGATTTTTACCCTTTTTACCCCCTTAGAATCAACATTGGCAAAAATCCAGCCTTAGTGGATCTTTATTCCGGAAGGTCAAACTACAGTCCAAATTTCAAGTCTCTAACTTCAGCGGTTTGGGCTGGGCGATGATGACTGAGTATGTCAGTCAGTCATATTACTCTTTTATATATATAAATTTTCCGGATTTGGGCGATTTTTGCCATAAAGTTTATTTCTGTCTTTTATTATTTAACAAAATTTTATTTTTTTAAATGAAAATATTTTTTTTTTTTTAAGAAATCTGAACAAAATTGAATTTTGGCGATATTTTACATCCGATTTGGCGACAAAGCCAACAAAAAGTCTGGCAACCCCGTTAATATGACGAAGCAAAAAATGGACACAGACACACACATGCTATATAAAAATAACTATTAATTTTTTTTATTATTACTTAACGAACTTTTTTTAATTAAATTTAGATTTTGTTTTACATATTTTAAAGCTTTTTTGTAAAGATTTTTTTCCTTTTTCTCAGTTTTTTTCATTTCCGTTTTCTTTCTTATGTATCACACAAAATATGAGTTAATTTAGGGTTATGTTGAAAAAAACTATGTGTTTTTTAGTAATTCGCTCATAACTTTTAAAATACTTAACCGATTTAAAAAAAAAATCCATCAGTTTTTGCCTGGGAAAATTACGCAACTTTTGGTACACCAAGCGTTTAAATCGGTTTCGGAGTATTGCCAAAAACGTGATTTTAACAGACAGACAGACAGACAGACAGACGGACGGACAGACAGACAGACAGACGGACATCGCTAGATCGACTTAAAATCGATCAAGGATCATGAATATATATGGGGCATTCCAAGCCAAATCACTCACTTTTAGACCCGACCCCTTTCGATTTATTTTATTTTTGGATATGTTTTAGTCTTTATTAAATGAAACTTGGACACCAATTTTCAGTCTTTTATTCCAAGATGGTGTTGAAAATTAAAAAATTGAAATTTTTAATTAATTTTGACCATTAAAAAATATAGATATTTTAAAAAAAGTTGGACAGCGTTTTGTTGGTATTTAAATGTAGTTTTAGAAAAAAAATATGCAAAAATTATTCGAAGTAATTATCACTTATTTTTTGACGTTTAAAAATTAAAATCGACTTTTTGAAAAAGTCCGAAACCTTCGATTTTTTTGTAAAAAACTAAAAAAATTCTACTCTAAATTACGCAACTTTTAGGCCATAACTCGAGATGTGATCACAATTCTTTCTATTTTTTTTTTTAATTTTTAAAATTGCATCTTTTATGTTTTGGCTTTGATTTATTTTATATGGAGCTCCAAAAAAAAAAAAAATTGGTAGATACTGACCCTAACTTACCCTAAATATATTCATTTGGATTTTAATATACGTCTCACAAAAATTTAGGACGATCGGACATGTGTAAGGCGTTTAGCATGGTCCTTGAAGTTTAAAAAACGGATTACAAGGAAAAATATGAATTTTTTTCTGTTTTCGCAATCTTTTTGGTATTTTAAGTTTAGTTTTAATTCAAGTGATTACAGAATTATGACGTGGAGTAAAATGCCTTTCTAATAAGGTACTAAAAACTAAAATCGGTTGAAAATCAGCCAAGTTATTACAACTTCCCCAGGCATCTAGCGTGTGCCATCCAACTTGATTAAAAAATACGAGTCCCTTTTTTTAAATTTATTGAAATTTTCTACTGTAATAACATTTTTTCATTATTCATGTTTCAGTGTAATATTTTTTTGGCTTTTCCAAATTTTAAAACAAAAAAAAGAAATTTTTTTTTTAAATAGAGATTTCAAAAGGGTGTTGTAAATGCAGGCATTTTTAGCACTAATTTAAAAAATGTTAGCAAAACACAATATGAAAAATACTTGTCATCTAATTACATTTGAACTTGAAGAAAAAAAAAAAATGTTATTACAGTAGAAAATTTCAATGAATTTCCAAAATCGTATTATATTGCTTAATCAAGTGTTCTGCCATACGTTAGATGCCTGGGGAAGTTGTAATAACTTGGCTGATTTTCAACCGATTTCAGTCTTTGGTACCTTATTAGAGAGGCATTTTACTCCGTATTATAATTCTGTAACCACTTGAATTAAAACTTAACTAAAAATGTCAAAAAAATTGAGAAAACAGAAAAAAAATCATATTTTTCCTTGTAATCCGTTTTCTAAACTTCAAGGCCCATGCGGAACACCTTATCCTTGTCCGATCGTTCTTAATTTTTGTGAGGCGTATTTTTGCCTCGAAATGAATATATCTAGGGTAAGTTAGGGTCAGTATCTACCAATTTAGTTTTTTTGGAGCACCATATAAAATAAATCAGAGTCAAAAAATAAAAGGTGCAATTTTCAAAATTTGAAAAAAAACAGAACAAATTGCGATCACATCTCGAATTATGGCTTAAAAGTTGCGTAATTAAGAGTAGAACTTTTAGACGTTTGTAAAAAAAAAATCGAAGGTTTCGGACATTTTCAAAAAGTCGATTTTAATTTTTAAACGTTTAAAAATAAGTGATAATTACTTCGAATAATTTTTTTAATATTTTTTTCTAAAGCTACATTTAAATACCAACAAAACGTTGTCCAACTTTTTTTAAGATATCTATATTTTTAACTGGTCAAAGTTAATTGAAAATTTTAATTTTTCCATTTTTTTGAAAAAATCGCCATTTTGAAAATTGATTACTCAACACCATCTTGGAATAAAAGGCTGAAAAATGGTGTCCAAGTTACATATAATAAGAACTAAAACATATCCAAAAATAAAATAAATCGAAAGGGGTCGGGTCTAAAAGTGAGTGATTTGGCCTGGAATGCCCCATATACTTTATGGGGTCCTAAACCAATATTTCAATGTGTTACATACGGAATGACAAACTTATATATACCCTCTATCACCAGAGTGGAGGGTATAATAAAAGAAAATCGTAAACAAAAGCTATGACGTACGAAGACATCAGTTAGTGAAAACCTATTTATTTGAAGTATATGAATTATGTTTTATTTTGATAATCAGTTTAAAATAGATTAGTTATTATATTTTATTATTTAAAAACAAAAAAAAAATTAGAAAGCGGTAATATCTGAATCAACAATTATTTTTTTAACAAAATATATAGTTTTTGTTAGAATAGATAAACAAATTTGAAAATATTGTTATAACATGATTTGGCATTAAGTTTTGACTTAAATAGAAGAATGTCTAAAAAATCAAAGAGCTTTTTTTTAAGAAAAAATTGCAAAGCCTTAACTTAACTTTTATCAATAGCAAAAATGTAGAAGATTCTAAAAATATTTCTCTATAAAAATATTCTCAGGATCAGATTCAAAAAGATTTAATAGTAAAAAGCTCTTTTAAAACCTTTTTTGTTTAAAAGCTTTTAAGTCGATTTAAAAAGCTTTATGTTAAAAAGCTTAAAAAATAAATTTAAATTACGTACGATGACATCAGTTAAAATTTATTTAAATTTATTTAAAAAAAAGAAATCGTTTTGAGCAAAGGGTTTGTGCTAAAAAGCTTTAATGTAAAAAAAAAAAACATTTCGCTTAAAGCTTTAATGTTAAAAACAATTTCTACTAAAAAGCATTTATTTTAAAAAGCTTTTATTTAAAAAAAAAAAAAAAACTTTATAAACATTTTATTTTAAAAAGCTTTTCTTTTATAAAAAAAAAAAAAACAGTTCTGTCAAGCTATCTTTTAAAAATCTTAACTTTTACAAACCTTTGGTCTTAAAAATTTTAATTTTAAAAGGATTTAATTAAAAAAGCTTTTACTTAAATAATATTATTTAAAAAATTTTATTTATTAAAAAAAAGCTTTTTTAAAAACCATTTATTTAAAAAAGTTTTTCATTTTCATTTTTTGGTTTAAAAAAGTTTTTTAAACCTTTGATTCAATTAAGTTTTTTGAAGCTTTGATTTGCAAATTCTGTTAAGTTTCTTTAACAGTAGAGCTTTTTCTCAAATTATTTATTTATCAAAAAGCTTTTTAAGTAAAAGAGCTTTTTAGCTAAAAATTTTAAATTATCTTTTTGGGAAACTATATCAAAATCTAAGAATTTGATTTTATACCAAAAAAATGTATCAAAATTTGGAAATGTGTCGTATGAAAAATGAAGAACAATAGGTATCGACGAATTTTTCAATATGTTGATAACAATTTTTAAAAATATTTCGTTTTAACAACATTTCGCTAAAAGCTTTAATGTTTAAAATAATTTCTGGCATTTATTTAAAAAAGAATTTATTTAACGAAAAAAATTTTAAACATTTTCTTTTGTTAAGCTATCTTTTAAAAATCTTAAGTTTTACAAAGCATTGGTCTTAAAAAAGTTGTTTTTAAAAGATTGAATAAAAAAACTGTCCTGTTAAACTTTTTTTGTAAAAAATAGTAACTTTTACAAAGCTTTGATCTTAAAAGTTATTTTAAAAGAATTTAATTAAATAAAATTTTATTTAAAAAATATTTTTATTAAAGCTTTTACTTGTAAAACAAACCTTTTTTTACAACATTTTCTTTGAAAAAGCGTTTCTTTTCAAATACTTAAAAAAAAAGATCTGTTGAGCTATCTTATAAAAATCTTAACTTTTACAAAGCTTTGGTCTTAAAAAATTTATTTTAAAAGGTTTAGATTATACAGGCTTTTATTTTAAACAGATTTTTTAAAAGCTTTTATTTATAAAACAAAAAAGTTCTTCTTCTTCAAAAAAGTTCTGTTAAGCTATCTTTTAAAAATCTTAACTTTTACAAAGCTTTGGTCTTATAAAAGTTATTTTAAAAGGATTTAATTAAATAAGCTTTTATTAAAAAAAAAAATATTTTCTAAAGCTTTTATTTATAAAACAAAACTTTTTTAAAAGGATTCATTTTAAAAAGTTTTTTTAAAAGCTTCGATTTAAAAAAGTTTTTTTAAGCTTTGATTTAACAACGTTTGCAAAGTTTCTTTAACAGTAGAGCTTTTTCTTAAATAACTTATTTAGCAAAAAGCTTTTAAAGTAAAAGAGCTTTTAAGTTTAAAATTTAAAATTTGTTTTTATATCAAAAATCGTATCAGAATTTGGAAATCTGTCTTATCAAAAATGACTAACAATGTACCAAAGAATTTTTCAATATGTTGATAGCAATTTTGGGGCAAATGTATTTAAATATTATATTTAAAAAAAAACTTTCACTAAAAGCTTTAATGTTGGAAATAATTTTTGATAAAAAACATTTATGTCAAAAAGCTTTTATTTATAAAAAGCTTTTTAAAACCTTTTTAAGCTTTTCTTTTATAATTTTTTTTTAATCTTAGCTTTTACAAAGCGTTGGTCTTAAAAAAAGTTATTTTAAAAGGATTTAATTAAATAAGCTTTTATTTAAATTATATTTTTAAAAGCTTTTATTTATAATTTTGTTAAAGCTTTTTTTATTTTTTTTAAAACCTTTAATTTAAAAAAGTTTTCTAAAAGCTTTGATTTAAAAAATACTGTTTATTTTCTTAAACCGTAGAGCTTTTTTTAAAATAAGCTTTACAGTAGAGCTTTTTAGTTAAAAATTTTGAATTATATTTGTATTTACACCAAAAACATTTATCAAAACTTAAAAAATTTGTCTTATGAAAAATGACTAACAAAAAGTATCAAAGAATTTCTTAATATGTTAATTAAAATTTTAGGGCAACTGTATTTAAATGTTTAGTTTCTAGATTATAAAATAATTTATAACTATTATCAATTACTTAAGTTTCGATAAGTTTGTCTTATTATTTGTTTACTCATTTTTCATTGGTCTTTGACATACATAATTTTGCGATTATTTTCAAATGACCAGTTAAAAATTGAAACAAAATTTTTTTATCAAAGTGTCATAAACAAAAATACAAATAATATAATACTACAACTTAAAAAAACCATAATAATACTATAAATTAAATAAAAAACAAAAGCCATTTGTTGCTGTTAAAAAAAAAATACATTAAACTGCAACAATTTATGTACTCGCCATACTTCACAAGTTTATAAAAAAAAAAAAACAAAATGTCTACAACTTGAAACTGTCAGTAAATGTGTCAATATTGTGGGGTCTTTTGTTTAAAGTGATGCCAAAATGTTGTTTACAAACAAACCAAAAAAGGTCAAAATTACTGAGATCGCTTTTATTTATTTAAAAAAAAAATCAAGGTTGTTGGAGTTTATGAGATCAAAATTACAACCATATGTTAGTTGGTGGCTTAAATTGGTATACAAGTGTATTCGGCCTTGTCGAATTTTTTGATAACTCCAAAATGTTAAAGTTAAGTCTAAAAAACTATTTTTGATTACACATTTTTTTTTAAATAGAAAAAGCGTTAAAAAGCTTTATTATCGGAAAAGCTTTTAACTAAAAGGCCCTAGAGCCCGCGATAAAAGCACTGCAAATAAAAAATTACTTTTTTTTTTTTGAATTAAAATGTTAAGTTAAAAATTATTTTTTAAGTTTTTTTATTTAAAAGCTTTTAAAAGTTATAAGCTTCTTTAACAAAGATATAAGCTTTAGATAAAATCATGTAAAGTTTTGGTTAAAAAAGCTTTTAGTTGTAGCCATTAAAGCTCAATGTTTTTGTTGCACAGTGTAACCTTATCAAATCTTATTATAACACTGTAAGTATAATTTAACTTTTGAAATGACACACGAAAACGCCGAGATACATAAACTAAATTTTGGGTCGGAGAATCCAGTGGTATTCTTCGTTTTGCCAGGTCAGGTCAAAATCAAGAAATATTTCGATTTAAAGTTTTGCGATTTTCAATTTTATTAAATTTTCCTAGGACTATCCATCAAAAACTTTTTTAAAATTACTTTATTTAGAATTTTTAGTCGAAACTTTACTCTAACATTGATGGCCAATTAATTTGGGCGAGTAAAATAAAATTGTTTTCTTAAATATTCTTAAAAAACAATAAAAAAATCGTTTGAAAATCACAAACTTAAAAATGAAATATCTCTTAATATTGACCTGATCTGTCAAAACGGAGAACGCCACTGTGTTCTACGACCCAAAATTAAGTTAACGTGTCTCGGCGTTTTGGTGTGTCAATTAAACGTACTTGCAGAGTAATTTGAAAGTGTTTGGACTCAGTCTCCATATAACAATTTCGCCCAATTTTTTAGTAAAAAATAAAATTTTGACAAAAAGAAGCCTGATTACACAAATGGGGGTTGTGTGAATTTTCTACACTAAATAAAGATCTACCAATTGATCCAATCGGTCCTTGTTTGGGCATGGGACTAATTTTCGAGAAAACACTAGTGTAGTGTATATGGTCTGTCTAGAAAAGTTTTTTTAGTCTTGAGGCTTTTTTCAATTACAAGCTGTAGTTGGAATTCAAATAGCCTTTCTTAATGTTTAGGAAGAAAATGTATTTTTTCTATAAAAACCCAGTTGGCAATGTCCTCGAGCCATCCTCAGTGACGGAGCGATGACATGTCAGAGTCACACCTGACATCCACAAGACATCTCCATGTACTGGGTTGAGGACAGTTTCATACAAATTTTCAAAATGTCCTCATTCAAAGTCACCAGTGGTCAGGGCTGACCTTCTGGGGACATGTCACCTAAGACTTCTTTGGGGAAATGTCTGACATAGGTCATGCGAAAATACAAAAAATTTTCGTATTTCCTTTAGTTTTTACTTTTATCCATTTTCCTTTATAAATTATCTTTCTCATATTTAGAAAAAACTTTTCGCCTTTTTTAGTCCCAACTGGATTTGAACCTGGAACCTCCAGTTTATTAGTCCCACACCTAACCACTTGTTCCAAACTTTATTTTTAAAATTATTTGTCTATTTATTACTTTTATTCTACTTGTTAGATTTTGATTTTATTTTGATTAAGTCGATAATATTGCCATCTTTTTCTTTTAAATTGAAGAGTTGCCCAGATTTAAAATTCTAATTTAATATACTGCTATTCTAAAGACATTTCCTTTTAGACGTCTTAGAGGAATTGTCCACACTCTTAAAGCAAACAATCAGTGCTGACAATGTTAGGACATGTCATCAAGGATTGCCTATGATTTGTCAGAACCTGAAGACATTTCCTCAAGGAATCACTGTGGAAATTTCCTCAGTGACACATTTTCCAACTGGGAAGCTTTTAATTAAAGAATTCAGCTTATTGTTGCTTTTAAAAGCTTCTTCTAAAATAGTTTAGCAAGAGCTTTTTGGGTGTAATTTTAATTGTTATAAATACATTAAGAAAGTCCATGAAAAATGCAAATATTAAACTTCAGGAAATCTTTACAAACGATATAACAAACTCATATTTACCACATCATTACTATAGCGTATGGTTCAAGTAGCAAACAAGCTCAAATACAAGCAAAATAGTGCATATTTACTTCATTCTCCTAAGTTTTTGCAAAAAAAAACTGCACCATATCAAATGGCATGGATCAAGATTTGTTAATGGACACCATGTTTAGAAAAAAATATACAAATAAATTCATTACCTGAGCTAACAATTGTATTAAGTTGGTCAAATAAATTTATCTTACACATATGAAATAATTTTATTATGTTAAACCTGTAGTCACTCCTTATTTTCAAATTATTTAATTCTTTTAACATGGAGAATAAGACAAATAAAATTTAACCCTCTAAAATTCTAAAACAATTTGTTTATAATTTTTAAAAATTGTGTAATTATTCCTTAAAAACCCGATTAAAAAAAAAAGCTTACTTAAAAAAGCTTTCTTATAAAAGCTTTCTTAAAAAAGTTTTCTTAAAAAAGCTTCCTAAAAAAGCTTTCTTATAAAAGCTTTCTTAAAAAAAGCGTTTTAAAAAAATCTTTCCATTTAATTTAACTTCTTGGTACTAATTTTGAGATTAGACTCTTTTAATAATTCCCCATAACAAGGTTAATACTTTAATACATTTTGTTTTGTATTTACAATTAAAAAACACACCTTTTATACAAAGTGACCTTAATAATTTTTTTATACGACCAACAATAACAATGAAAAATGTTTAATGAAATTGAAAATTCTATGAAATTCTCCACTTTTACATGTGTTAAGGTAATTGAAAATTTTAAAAAGCAATAAAAGAGTATAATATTTCAAAAAGTTAAAATTGGGGAGAGCGCCACTTAAAATTTTTGAAATTCTTGCTGTACCTAATGGACACTTGTTAGAAAAGCTCCCCCTTTTACTGAAATGTTTACACCAATTACTTGTAATGATGATGTCGTTGACGAACCCCCTTTTAATTTTATGTTGTGCTAAATCATATAAAAAATTACAACACTTACCACTTATTTTGTGGTGTGAATTTGTTTTGATTACATGTGGGTTTCTAATTTCAAATTAGTATTATTCAATTTACAGGCCTATTCTGAGTTATGACTCGTTATGACTAATTTTATAATTTTCAAACTTTATATTCCCTGTGTTTGTTGTAAACAAAATCATAAAAAGTCTCAAAATTTAAAATTATTTGTCAATTTTGAGACGATGTGGGTAGCAGGTCTTTATTTTTTTGAAATTTTCAAACAAAATTTGAAATTTTTTATGATTGTTTACAACAACCACATGAAAAAAATTGAGTTATGATTGAGTTATGACTTTTTTTGTGAATAGGCCCCTTAATTTCAATTTAGATAGGGAAATTTACGAGAACAAATAATCTAAATGACAATTTCCCTAAATAGAAAGAAATTAAATTATTAAAGTGTGCGTGAAATTAAGCTAATGAAGGTTTTTGATGATTTACAGAAATATAAAATGTTTTGAACCCTACTACCGCTTGTACTTTAAAAAAAGCTTTATGAGTTAAAAACTTTTTAAACACAAAAATGTTTTCCAGCTTAAAGCTTTCGAACTAAAAACGTATTTCTTTAAAAGCTTAGTTTACCTTCAGTTTTAACCTAAAAAAGCTTTTCAAAAGCTTTTTATAAAAGCTTTCGAAGAAAAGCTTTTTATTTTTTTGAAGAAAAACTTTTGATGAAAAGCTTTTAAACTTTTTAAAGAAAAGCTTTTAAACTTTTTAAAGAAAAGCTTTTTAAATAAATGATTTTTAAAAGAAATATTTTTTTTAAGAAAAGCGATTAAAATTAAAGCTTTTTGAAGAAAAGCTTTTTGAAACAAACGCGTTTAAAATAAAAGCTTCCAGTAGAAAAGCTTTTAGAAGATTTTTAAAAGAAACATTTAGAAAAAATTGTACAGAAAAAATTTTTACAATACAACTACATTTAAATAAAACAACATTTATTTAAATAAAAAAAATGGTTTCAACTAAGATTTTACTTTACAGACGCTGTTAATTTAAATCAAGTTAAATTTAGTGTTGCCGAGTGTATTACTCCCTCCCTGATGTGAAAAAGGTTATTTCCAAACAAAAGGTCAGGTTAGGTTGGATAGGCGTTCGCCATTTGGTGAATTCACTCGAAGGCCATAAGACCCATTGTGATTCCCCTAATTCTACTTCCCTACTCCCCCTCTGATACAAAGTTCTACTTTTTAAACCGCCCCGATTCCCCAAGGTATACTGCTATAGATGTCAATAAGACACCGTTTAGACAATCCAGGTAATCGAAAAATCATTTCCCCAAATGCTTAAGGCGGCTTCTCATTAGACCCGGACATTCACATAACAAGTGCTTCACAGACTCCTCCTCCTCCACTTCACCACAACTTCCAATTTGATGATTGTTAAAACAATTTTTTTTAATTGGAGGAATTTCAATTAAAAAATTGTTTGAATCCGCGTTTTTGTTGATTGAAATTCGTTTCAAATTTTTTCTGTGATCCCATGCGAAACCGAAAAACTACAGTCTTTCGTAGATGAGTCTTTCCTATCTTCTATCACTGCTTCTGTGGAACCAGACCATAAATAACATACTCTTCAAATTGGATGCCGTGGGGGTTAAAATCGTCGCCTACGTAGACGACGTGGTCGTTGCAGTATCCGGTAGATATCTTGGGATGATGAAAACCTGAAATAATCTCTTACGATTTCGATCTGATTGGAGAAAGGACTTCCATATGATTGGAAAGTGCTAAGCATTTGGGAATCACTGTAGACAAAAAGCTACTATGAAATATGAATAAATAGGCCAGAGTTGCAAAGGCAAAATTCAATGTAAGAAGGCCATTGGAAGCAACTGAGGTGTTACTCCCTGAAATGTCAAATGGCTATTCAACGAGGTCGTCAGGCCTATGCTTATGTATGGAGTAACCGTCTGGTGGGTGGCAACGGGAAAGGCCACACATCAGAAGGCATTCAATGGGATCCTTAGGACATGTGATAACTGGCGCACTTTGTGCCACTCCGAAGAAAGGTCTATTTGTAATGATTTACTCACTGGCTGTTAGTAGACCTATTAGCTGGAAACACAGCCACTAGGCATGCGGCTATAAATGCATGAACATATAGACCATACGGACATTCAAGAATCCTGGGACATCACGGTGCCGCGGAAAATATTGAGTATAGCACCCCTTTCCCAGCGTTTGAAACCGTGGTTAAAACAAGGATACCTGAGGAGATAGTTGAGGGTTTTACTGATGGCTCCAAAATGAATGGCCGATTGGGTGTGGCGTTCTTATGAGTCAACTGGATTACAGACTTTCGTTTCGACTACCGGACCAGTGAAGCTTATTTCAGGTCGAAATAAGTTGAAGGTTTTACTGATGGCTGAGGGCAGTTGAGGTTTTTACATCAGTAGGATAAACTGTTTATCCAGGACACCGAGCAATTCCGATTTTTTTTTTCTTCTTTCCTAATCATTTATTTTCTTTTTTTAGGTTACACAACGGGACCACGCCCATAGAAGGGCTCGTGTGAGCTGACCGGTAGGCGGCTGCCTGCTTACCTAAGCTAACTATGATAATGTCACAAGAAACCTGTTTTCAGATGAACTGAACAAAGTATAACTGAGATCCCAAAAACTTGATATTAGCCTTTTTTTAAATATTCAAATTTAAATTAAACTCCAAAATTATGATTTTTTTTTTTCTAAATTGCAATATTACAAATTTTTATTTCGAAACCAGTTGTCTAAATCAATTAATAAGAGATACCAGTGTTGGTTCTGATCCAATCCAAGTAGCTGGTCAAGCGGGTGAAGGCAGCGGGATAACCCAAAGCACAACCGGCAGCAGCACCGAAGGAAGTCAAACCAATTTGGACACCAGTGGATTCCAAAGTCAATGGGCCACCAGAATCACCGTTGCAGGTAGATACACCACCAGCAGTGGACACGCAAATGTTGGAAGAGGTGACAATGGAAGTACCATAGGTAGCAGCACAGACAGTGTTGGTAATGACGGTCATACGAGCCCATTGCAAGTTATTGGTAACACCAGAAGCAGAATCGGAAATACGGCCCCAACCAGAAGCAATAGCGGATTCACCAGCAAAGGTAGAGTAAGAGCCAGCAATAGCAGGAATCTTAACAGCACGGATTCTGTTAGAGAAAGTGACGGATGGGATCTTGATCAAGGAAATATCGTTTCTCAAGTTGGCGCTGTTCCAGCCGGAATGGATGATGACTTGACTGCTGGCAACGGTATGGGTAACTTCAGCTGATGTACGGACAGTAGCGCCCAAGTAGACGGTAATGGAAGAAATACCATCGGTACAATGAGCAGCAGTCAAAACCCATTGGTTACCGATCAAAGAACCACCACACCAGGCAGAGGAGAGAGCGTTAACTCTCAAGGATAGACCGACTTGGTAGGGGAATTGACCAACGCTAGCAGTTTGACCATTGGTGATGCGTCCATCGTTTTCAAATGTTGGCACAACAACGCTGCGGGAAATTTCAGCGGAAGCGGTGGCCAAAGCCAAAGCCAATACGATTAATAATTTCATTTTTCTATTAGTTAAAAGAGACAACTGTTGCACTTTCTCGACAAATACATGCCTTTTATAGCAAATCATTATCGAAAAATGCAAATTTTATATCTTATCAATATGAAAAATTAAAAAAAAAAAATCTCAGGAATTGCGGTCATACATATCTCTAGTCTTTGTTATTTTGTGTTTTTTTTTTATTAAAAATTAATTATTTTTTTTATTTATAAAAAAAAACATATAATACCCTACATTAGTGTTTTCTGTAAAAGGTAACCCAAGTCCAAACACAAATAAAGACTTTTTGAAAAACACAAGAATTTTATCATATACGTTCGATTCTACCACCAAAAGGTAGTAAAACTCTATGCTTGGATTGTCCAGTTTGGTGACCTATTCTTTTTTATGGGCCTTCAAAGATTCTGAAAAGCAGTGGGTCCTTAAAATATGGTATCATCAGGTTTTGCACAACAGCTTAAGCATACTTTTTTTAAATAGAGAAAAAATTTTTTTTTTTTAGAATAATTTACGCGGCCTGTTTATTTTTCATAATATGAATGGGGATTATGACCGAAAAAGTCACGATCGCAGTCCTAATAGGGAATGGACATTATACCCATTTGGATTATGAGCGTTTTGGAAAGGGTCATAGTACCCACAACTAACATGGGGAGTATGACTGTGAAATATTCGGTCATAATCCCCATTTCCCTTATGGGGATAATGTCCGTAGGGGTTATGTCCTATCACCATACCTACCATACAAATATAAATCCCAAAGAACAGCACACTGTATTTTAATGTCCAAGACATCAGCAGCTTCGATTTCTTAAAATTCACATTGCTAAATTAAAACCCTGAAGATTCTTTTGGGTTAAACTGCAGTACGAAGTCTTTTGTGTATTAAAATCAGAATGGATCTATAACACGTCAAGGTAAAGGTTTCGTAGTATGAAATTCATATATCTGTCGTCTCATTATACCAACGACGGATTGATTTGGTCTAAAGATAGGGATTAGCATATGACAAGCAGGTCATTAGAAACTTGAGAAAAAGAGACAGTGTGATTCTTTCTAGAGAAGAATCATCTGCAACAAAAGGAATAGTACGATTCCCGAGAAAGCGTTGATACGAATGATGTTATCACCTAAGCGAAATTCCAAATGCCTTGGAAATATCCAGCGCAAAAAAAAATTTTAACCAAGGTGAAGAAAGGATCGACTTACCATTTACCAGACTCCCACGTGGAGTGTCTGCATTAAAAACGATCCTTCAACAGAGCATTGAACTTCAAATAGTTTACAAGATGGGAGTGTACCATGCTCTCCATAATCATCGAGAATGCATAGTAAAAAAAATTCATATTTTTTTACTTATAGCCAACACCTAGCTCCCCACTAATGCTGTGTATAAGGAAAATAGGTTATAAGGGATAGGAAAGAGGAAATAGTGTTTATGGACTTTTAGTTTAAACTTTTCCAGATCGTAGCTGACTGGAAAGACTTCTGCGGAGAGTGAATTCCACATATGACTAGTTCAACTGAGAAACAAACTTTCTCTGTAATGCGTTTTGCGATTAATTGGACTGTCGAAACCAAAAGGGTGTGATCTACTGGATTGACGAGTATTGCAAACATACCCCCGAGTCTCGGGAATAAGTTTACTTATGTCCGCGGGTCACTTATTATGGTAATATCGGTGGAATAATCATAACCCACGTTATGACGATGCTCCAATGAATCAATAGAGTTGGATATCCTACTGTCATTGATAAGCTTTAAAACACTCCTTTGCATCCGGTCCAAAAACTTCAAACAAAACAGGCGGTATAAATAGTAAGGAGGTCAGACGGAGTGAAGAAATTCTTGAACCGTTTTAAGGTTTTAACCAAGGCACTTGAATGCTTGTTTCGACACTTGAAAAATATGTTGGTTTCAACGAATATCACATTGTATTTACATGTCCAGAACATCAAGAGTATCTGATTCCTCAATAATTATACCACCCATTAGGGTTGCCAGATACTAGAAGTCAAATAACTGGACAATGGAAAAAACTCAGCTGGATTTTTCAAAAAATAACTGGATTTTTTTTTAATAACTTAAAACAAATCGACCAATTTTTAAAAGTAAGATATTTTTGACTTCTTTTCTAATGTAACATCAATCAAATGGCTGCATTTATTGGTCACGGCAAAATGTGCCCCTTTGTAAGCATTTCCACTACATATTCAAACATCTCGAAATGTTGATGTTGACCTCGTCAGTGGACTAAGGATTGCTAGCTAGAATTTTCTTTTCAAATAACCCCACAAAAATAAGTCGAAGTGGTCAAATCGGGAAATTTAGGTGGCCAGTTAAAATTCCCTGGACGTGCGATGTCAGCAAGTCGCGACAATAACTGCCCCTTATCTGTAGATTTGACCGCTCCGGACTTATATTTTTGGGTTTATTTGAAAAGCACAATGTTCACCAAAAAATCTTCAGATCATGGAAGAACCCAAGGAAAACATTCATGCTAAAATCAACACTAGACTGCGAGATGCTCGAAATAGTAATAAAAAAGTAGTGAAAATGCAGCAAAAAGAACACATTTAAAAGCAGAGAAAAGATTTATGTTTTATTTAAAAAGTAATCCAAAAAATGTAAAATATATTAAATAAAAAAAAATTATTGTTAAAATTAAAGACATTTTTTTTAACTGGACAAAATTGTATTTTAACTGGAAACTGGACAACACCCAAAATAACTGGAAAATCCAGGCCATTCCCGGCCGTCTAGCAACCCTACCACCCATGGATACAGATGACGTTGATTTCACTGCTCTTCTGTGGGTTAACATACAACATTGTGTCTTGCGAGCATTAAAATCGACCCTATTTGTCTGAACACCAACGGAGATTGTAGACAGGTCATAAATAAGTGTGTCATTTATAATCTGTCTCATAACGTGAACCTCCACAAGGCTTGGCCTATGATTAAAAGAAAATGAATAACAGATGTTGCTGTCATCTGCATAAGAGTGTATAGGATTGAAGGTTTGACCAAAAATATCGTTAAGAAAAATTAGGAAAATAGTAGTTGAAAGAACGGAATCTTGTGTCACCCTTAAATTAATCTGAAACTCGTTGGATAAAACCCATCACGTATAGTGCGGTTTTCGAGAAAACTCAATATAAATCGAGAGAAATCATCACTGACACCAAATGCAAAAAGTTTTGATACAAGTGCGTCCACCCCACCACCTTACTTTGATTAAATTGGTGTTTGGATCGACTCCAACTTTCGTATAACGCTAACAGATCTTCTGTAGAACGACACCTACGAAAGCCATACTGTCGATCGCATAGAAGTTAATTAGACTCTAAGGGGCGAGCAAGCATCAAAGAACACTGTTTCAGCACCAGTGTGGTAATTTCATCCGGCCGCGGAGACTTGGCTACATTGAGATCATCAAGAACACTTTTTAGTATAAGAGTTGGAATAGATGAACTAACATTATTCTTTAACAAATGACCAAAAGGTTTTGCTACCCCGCGGAACAGCAAGGACCTTAGTAAGCAGACGCTGTTCGTAATGAAGCTTTTCGTCGAAGTTGTCTTTCAGATCCATTTATAGCCTTTTTACGTAGCTGTACAGTAACTGGGTTTTGTCATGCAGCAAGAACATGAATAATTAAAAAAAAACTTAAATTTGGCAGTGCCGAATTGCTGTCGAGCTCTGATAGAAATATAAACTCATCTCAGACGCCAGTTGTAAAAGATGCACCTCACCAGGAATGGATGAAACGATAGAACACATACTTTGTCACTGTCCAGCGATGGCAAGGAGTCGCCGATCGATTACTGGTCAGATAAACTTTAATACTTTGGGAGGATATAACGCGAATGGATCTTAGAATATTAAAAAGATTCGCAATGACTTTGAACGGGGTTTAACTTGCGCCGCTAGCAAAAAAAGTTGTGTTTAATCGCTATTGAGGTCTATGCAAGGTGCAAATCGGACACCATCCCTAGCCTAACCTACCTCATTTTATGAAGTTGCAGACATATTCGTACAATTATTCCAAATATATCCAAGGAAGAGTCAGCACTCATCAGAAATGCTGAACTGGCAGCAGATTTTGGAATGGACTCTGAGTCAAGGCACGCATCAAACCACCTGAAATCATGCATGATTCCCTAAGGCGAGGTCACAGTTTAGAGCGCTAGTTGGTAGCACCAAAAAAGCGCTCTTAAGACGCAGTGAAATTTATTGAATCATGATTGAGTTTTACGACATTTTAGCGATATGTGTCTGTATAATCTTCTAAAGTTTGCGCGAATATGTCTTATAGTCAAAGGTTTGTAAGTGGACAAATTATTTGACATTGTGAAGGGTAAAAATATATTCGGCAATGCCGAGTTTAAATTTTACTTGTTTTGGTTGAAAAAACTTTTCTTTCGATTACGGCCAAAATTAAGACAATAACCGAGTAGAAGACGAACACTGCATATTCAGTTAGACTTTTAATAATTATAAAACGTTTGTATTATCAATTTGATAAACCATATCTTTAAGAGTACAACATTCAAAAATAAATCTGATTTGGATTAACTACACTGAAAGAAACAAGTACAACCCAGCAAAAACTTCGCTTGCCAAGTAATTAACTGAAGGGGTTAGCAAAAAAATGAGTAACAAGTTACCTCCTAAATTTAACGTTAATAACTTTAAGATGGTGATGTTATTGGAGGTAACCACATATTGCCTGTTTAGGCGCTAAGTAATCCTAATGGTAATTAGTAATATTCAAAGCCATTACCAAGTAAGCGAGGCAGGAAGGGGTACTCATAACCAAGTTTTTGCTTGGAAGATTCAAATTCGACCGAATCCGTGAATACCCTCTATAACCCGTTTTTAATACAAACGAATTTGTACTTTTGGAATTTTTTTAGCGAATGCAATTTCTTGAGTCACAAAAATTATTGAGTGAAATATTTTATTGACTTTTATTCGGAAGTTATCGGATTTTTTAACACGGTAAATCAAGGTGAAACTCATCAAAAATCCACGGTTTTGTTATTAACATCTTAACGCTTCAGAGGATTTAACTGAAAGTCAACACCAACCAAGCTTTAGTAGCCGATGATGCAGACAGACAGACGGAAAGACATAGCTAGATCGTTTTCAAATCGATCTGGAATTTATTGGGTTTCAGACCGATATTTCGAGAAGTTACGACAAACTTATAAGTTCCCTACATGACTAACAATAAGTTCTAAATATAAACAATGTAGTGGCCCCAATCGTTTTTAACCTCAAAAAATCTTTAAGATTTTATTCAATTCTTTAACTAATCTTTCTCAGATTTTTGTAATTGTTTAACTCCTAATTGTTCTTAAAAAATTATTTTTAACATTTTTTTTTACAAAAAAACACACAAGACCAACACTTTTTTTCTTTGTAGAGTAAAAAATCACATATATTTATTTCGAAACCAGTTGTCTAAATCAATTAATAAGAGATACCAGTGTTGGTTCTGATCCAATCCAAGTAGCTGGTCAAGCGAGTGAAGGCAGCGGGATAACCCAAAGCGCAACCGGCAGCAGCACCGAAGGAAGTCAAACCAATTTGGACACCAGTGGATTCCAAAGTCAATGGACCACCAGAATCACCGTTGCAGGTAGATACACCACCAGCAGTGGAAATGCAAATGTTGGATGAAGTGACAATTGAGGTACCATAGGTAGCAGCACAGACAGTGTTGGTAATGACGGTCATACGAGCCCATTGCAAGTTATTGGTAACACCAGAAGCAGAATCGGAAATACGGCCCCAACCGGAAGCAATAGCGGATTCACCAGCAAAGGTAGAGTAAGAGCCAGCAATAGCAGGAATCTTAACGGCTTGGATTCTGGTAGAGTAGGTAACAGAGGGGATCTTGATCAAGGAAATATCGTTTCTCAAGTTGGCGCTGTTCCAGCCGGAATGAATGATGACTTGACTGCTGGCAACGGTATAGGTAACTTCAGCAGATGTGCGGACAGTAGCACCCAAGTAAACGGTAATGGAAGAAATACCATCGGTACAATGAGCAGCAGTCAAAACCCATTGGTTACCGATCAAAGAACCACCACACCAGGCAGAGGAGAGAGCGTTAACTCTCAAGGATAGACCGACTTGGTAAGGGAATTGGCCAACGGCAGCATTTTGACCATTGGTAATACGTCCTTCATTATCAAAAGTTGGCAAAACAACGCTGCGGGATTCAATGCCAGATCCACGGAGGTCGAAGGCTGAAGCGGTGGCCAAAGCCAAGGCGAATACGATCAAGAATTTCATGTTGCTACTAGTGGTAAAGACAACTGATATACTTTCCAACTAAAACACTTGCCTTTTATAGTAAAAAAACTTTTAACAATTTGCAAAATTTTGTATCTTATCTTATGAAAAAACCTATGGAAAATCCCTTAGAAAGAATGGCCTGTCATATCAATGTATGAAAATAAGTTAGACAATCTTTTTTTAGTTTTGACCGTTAGTTTTGTAACGAACTTAAATATGTTTTTATTAATCGAAATCATAGATATAGGCAGACACACTTTTCGAGGGATTTTCCATATGTAGTTAGAAGATAAGATAGGTATTTGTAAAATACAAAAAGTCCAAAATTAAAAAAAAAAATGATGGAACATAGAAGTGAATTAGTTGTCTTTACAATAAGTACATTAAATTCTTGAATGTATTCGCTTTGGCTTTGTACACCGCTCCAGCTTTCAAACATCGCCGTTTTGCAATTGAATCATGCAGCGATGTTCCTCCCATCGGAACTGCCTGTTGGTTAGTTCTCCCAAGAAGTATTCCAATTTCAATTAAAACTTACGAATTTTAACTGGAGTTTTCAAATTTTAATTGAAATATTTCTAATTACGAACGGAATTTTTGAATTACAAATAGAATCTTTGAATTTCAATTGATCTCTTACGAACAACATCTGGAAATGGTGTAAAACTTTATTAAGTTTCGTGAAAATTCATAGATCTATAAGCATCACTGCCCTCCACTATACGTAGTTAAGTTATTCCAATAGAAATATTAAAGCACCTGTGCAAACATGGGAGTTCCATTTAGGATAGGTAGGATATTTTTGGTATTAGCGGAATTGAAGAACCTTCAACAAGGTTTCTAACCCCTTTAGCGCTAAAATGTTTCCTAAACACTTCCTATACGTATTAATTCCAAAGGACATTACGCTGTATATAAATGTCCAATACATCAGGACCTTCAGTTTTCCCATTTTTTATATTGTCAAGGAGTTAATTGAAACTCTGAAGATGCATGTGAGTTAAAATGCAGCACTATAAAAGAGACGATTTTAAGGTTGGGTGTCTCCGCTTATCCGCCATATCAGTGTTTAAAAATTTCATTGTCCCCTTATGAAACAATGTGGACCTTCGGGAAAATGTCGATAACTCCCGAACTAACAGGAATATCGTCTAGAGCAAAAATACGTGTCGACTTAAATTTAATAAAGATTATTTCGTATTCATATGGATATCGTAGGTCTATGTCTTCATATAAAAACCCCCGAAAATTCACACATTTTCATAAAAGAAGTATTTAACGAAGCCGAATTTTGAATATTAAAAAAAAACCTTTCTTCTCATATGCAAACATCATATAGTTTCTTTGAATTAAATAGCTGAAGAATCCAAAAAAACGATTTTTTCGCCATTTTTTGACCCATGTTTTGAACCCCTAAATCCCCGATATGGCCCACAAGCCGAGACACCCCAACCTTAGAACTGTCTCTTTTATATATATTTTAAGTTTCATGCAAATCGGTTCATAAGGGTTGAGATACTTCCCTTGTGAGTCTTTTGTGCATTAAAATCAGAATGGATCTTTAAAAAGTCAAGGTAGTGTTTCATACACATAGCTTAGGTAAGGTTGTAAGTGGCAGCTGACGCTTTACGTAAGTACACATACACTCTGAGGTCCGTTGTAATACCATGGGACGGTTTTGAATATTAAAAAACAAACATCGTCTTATTGGCGCCCAACGTGGGGCGGATTACAAATGGAATCTTTGAAATTCAAATATAATCCTTGAGTTTCAATTGATCTCTTACGAACTACATCTGTAAATTTCTTTAAAATCCGCTATTTCTGGATTGTAAACTCATTTAACTCATTTGTAGGAATATTGTTTTAAAGTTCGAAAACAATGTCAATTGCATAAACTGGACTATTTAAAACTCTTCAGTGGTTGAAATTTCAACGAAAAAAGTAATTCCTTCTATAAAGTGATGTACATTCCGCTGCCCAATAAACAACAAACGGATGAGCCTTGATAGAAAGACGTGTATTATGTCTCCTTAGAGCGTTTCTTGTAAAAGTATCATACGCTCTCGATAGTTATGGGAGCATGGTGAACTCCCATCTTGTAAACTATTTGAAGTTCAATGTTAAGCTGAATGATCGTTTCCAAAGCGAACACTCTACACAGGACTTGATGGTGTTTCTCAAATAATTGTCGATCCTTTCTTCACTTTAGTGAAAAAGTTTTTTGCTCTGGATATTTCCAAGGCATTTGATCGTGTTTGCCAACTTGCCTTCATCACAAAGCTAAAAGTATTTCGCTTAGGTGATAAACTTGAGATCTCTTGAAATCGTACTATTTCTATTGTTGTAGGTGGGTTATCCTCTAGGACCTTCTTATAAAACGCAGGGGTACTGTAAAGCTCGGTTCTTCGTTACTCTCTCTTTTAAGTTTCTTAATGACGTACTTCCCATTGGCAACGTCCTCGAGCCATCCACAGTGACGCCGCGGTGACATGTAAGAGTCACTGTTGACATACACAAGACATCTCTGTGTACTGAGTTGAGGACAGTTTCATATAAATTTTCAAAATGTCCTTACTCAAAGTCAGCAGTAGTCGGGGCATGCTGATTTTTGGGCACATGTCACCTAAGACTTCTTTTGGGGAAATGTCTGATGTAGGTCATGCGAAAATACAAACAAATTTTGTATTTCCTTTTGTATTTCCTTTTGTTTTTACTTTTTTAAGAAAAAACTTTTCGCCTTTTAAAGTCCCAACTGGATTTGAACCTGGAACCTCCAGTTTATTACCCACACCTTACTAGTTCCAAACTTTATTTTGAAAAATGTTTGACTACTTTTTTGATTTTATTTTTAGTAAATCGACAATATTGCCATCTTTTTCTTGTAAATTTACGAGTTGTCCAGATTTAAAATTCTAATTTAATATACTGCTATTCGGAAGTCATTTCCTTATCGATGTCTTAGAGGAATTGTCCACACTCTTAAAACAAACATTCAGTGATGGAAATGTTAGGACATGTCATCAAGGATTACCTATGATTTACCAGAGCCTGACGACCTCTCCTTAAGGAATCACTGTGTAAATTTCCTCAGTGACACATTTTCCAACTGGGTATTATTAGAACCTGAAAGTCAGAATTTGGAACCCTAACAGTTATCGCTTAGTTACCGTATACTTTGCGCTCTCAACGGTTATGAAGAGCACTGTGAACTCCCCCTCGTAAACTCTTTGAAGTTAAATGGTACGTTAAATTATTGTTTCTAAAGCGACAACCCTGTCTGGAACTCTGATAAATGTTAAGTCGATCTTTTCTTCATCTTATTCACACCCGAGGTGAAATCTCGCTCGAATGTGACTTCGATCATACGATTGCGTATAAGATGATGCAGCACCATAAGATTAAAATTTCGTTTAAACGAGATTTCACCTCAGGTGTGAAAAGACCTTGAGTGAAAAAGGTTTTGGTCTGGATATTTTCAAGGCATTTTAACGAGTTCGCTTGCCAACGTACCCTTGTCACAAAGATATAAGTATTTCGCTTGGGTAATTATTTTATTCGTATTGATTTGAGCTTTCTCCTGTAAGGTCTTCAGGCTACAGGCTACAAACACTGTTCTTTCGCAGTCTCTCTTTTTCAAGTTTCTTAATGACCTAATGATGCTAATATCAGCTCTATCAGTTCCTTTCAGCATTGTTGAAAGGCGGGTTGTGTATGCTTATACTGATACTTTCACAAGAAATGCTCTACGGAGACGTAATACGCGTCTTTATATCAAAGCTCATCCGTTTTTTGTAAATTAGGCAGCGGAATGTACAACACATTATAGAGAGAATTACTTTTTTCGTTGAATTATTTAGCACTGAACAGCTTTCAATAGTACAGTTTATGCAATTGACATTATTTCCAAATTCTAAAACAACATTCCTTCGAATGAGTTCAATAAGTTTACAATCCAGCAATAACGGTTTTTATACATTTTCTCTTGAGATCCTCCGATTTTTAAGAAACTTAATAAAGTTGTATACTGTTAACAGATGTAGTTCGTACCAGATCAATTGAAGTTTAAAGATTCCATAAATAATTCAAAGATTCCGTTGGTCATTCGCCCCACGTTGGGCGCCAATATCACGATGTGTATCTTTTAATGTGTATTCAAAACTATTCTGATTTTATTTATTTTAAAATTTTTATTTCAGAAACAAAATTCAAATCAAAGAAAAGTTGTTATTTTAAAATTAAAATATTTTATAACAAAGTTTTATATAAAATAACAGAGATGGGACTTTAAAATAATAGGAGTCCCACAAATTGAAATTCAAAAGTTTCACTTATAAATCAACTGGAATTTCCGAATTACAATTTAAATTTACTAATTTCAAATGGAGATTTCTACTAAGTAGTAAAATTTTCGGTTTGTTCTTTTACGAATGACAGGGTATAACTAGACCCGTATCTCTTATATTGGACATTACCTGCCCTCCCCATATATTTTCCAAATTAAATAATAAAACAATTTTCTGAACCACTTAAACAATTCAAATAAGAAAACATTTTTTTTTTTTAAATATTAAATGGAACTAATTTTTATTTCGAATATCATTTAGTAAGAGATACCAGTGTTGGATTTGATCCAATCCAAGTAGCTGGTCAAGCGGGTGAAAGCAGCAGGATAACCCAAAGCGCAACCGGCAGCAGCACCGAAGGAAGTCAAACCAATTTGGACACCAGTGGATTCCAAAGTCAATGGGCCACCAGAATCACCGTTGCAGGTAGATACACCACCAGCAGTGGAAATGCAAATGTTGGATGAAGTGACAATTGAGGTACCATAGGTAGCAGCACAGACAGTGTTGGTAATAACGGTCATACGAGCCCATTGCAAGTTATTGGTAACACCAGAAGCAGAATCGGAAATACGGCCCCAACCGGAAGCAATAGCGGATTCACCAGCAAAGGTGGGGTAAGAGCTAGCAACAGCAGGAATCTTAACAGCTTGGATTCTGGAAGAGTAGGTAACAGAGGGGATCTTGATCAAGGAAATATCGTTTCTCAAGTTGGCGCTGTTCCAGCCGGAATGGATGATGACTTGACTGCTGGCAACGGTATGGGTAACTTCAGCAGATGTACGGACAGTAGCACCCAAGTAAACGGTAATGGAAGAAATACCATCGGTACAATGAGCAGCAGTCAAAACCCATTGGTTACCGATCAAAGAACCACCACACCAGGCAGAGGAGAGAGCGTTAACTCTCAAGGATAGACCGACTTGGTAGGGGAATTGACCAACGGCAGCATTTTGACCATTGGTAATACGTCCTTCATTATCAAAAGTTGGCAAAACAACGCTGCGAGAAATTTCAGCGGAAGCGGTGGCCAAAGCCAAAGCGAAAATAATTAAGAATTTCATGTTAACTGCTCTACTCCAAACAAATAAAACTGATGTCTTTTCCTTCAGCGGGCTATTGTTTTATAGAAAACTTTTACTTTGATCAGCGAAATGAAATCAGTGCGTGAATAGACAAGATTTGTTTTTTGTCGCAGTAGTTTTATAACTATTGTGGTTTCTGATGAGTAGCAGGAGACAAAAAATACTTCGAAAGAACCTTTAAGTTGTCTAACTAAGTGCACCTAGATTAATTTGCTGACTGTAAAAATTGTTTATATTAAAATTACTCCTACAAAATGTTTGCAATATCATATCAGATATCTTATTTTAAAGATATGTATGTGCAAAATATTTAAAATGTATTGAAAAATATTGATAAGATTTTTTAATATCAACAAAAACTTTGGAAGTTCTTACCACTACTTCCACAGAACTGATAGTATTAATTCTTTACGGAAATTCCCGATTTCAAAGGTTTTTAATAATATAAGTTACAGACTTATCATAATATTAAATAAGTTTAAGTAAAATAATATTAATAATAATGAAAAATATCAAATCTTATCTTACAATAAGTACGCATCGATATCATTTTGGCAATCAAAAGAAAGGTTACTATAAAATATTTGTCTGTTTGGGGGAAAGACATCAGTTGTATTCGTTTAGAGTAGAGCAGTTAACATGAAATTCTTAATTATTTTTGCTTTGGCTTTGGCCACCGCTTCCGCTGAAATTTCCCGCAGCGTTGTTGTTCCAACAATTGAAAATGACGGACGCATCACCAATGGTCAAACTGCTAGCGTTGGTCAATTCCCCTACCAAGTCGGTCTATCCTTGAGAGTTAACGCTCTCTCCTCTGCCTGGTGTGGTGGTTCTTTGATCGGTAACCAATGGGTTTTGACTGCTGCTCATTGTACCGATGGTATTTCTTCCATTACTGTTTACTTGGGTGCTACTGTCCGTACATCTGCTGAAGTTACCCATACCGTTGCCAGCAGTCAAGTCATCATCCATTCCGGCTGGAACAGCGCCAACTTGAGAAACGATATTTCCTTGATCAGGATCCCATCTGTCACTTACTCTTCCAGAATCCAAGCTGTTAAGATTCCTGCTGTTGCTGGCTCTTACTCTACCTTTGCTGGTGAATCCGCTATTGCTTCCGGTTGGGGCCGTATTTCCGATTCTGCTTCTGGTGTTACCAATAACTTGCAATGGGCTCGTATGACTGTCATCACCAACACTGTCTGTGCTGCTACCTATGGTACCTCAATTGTCACTTCTTCCAACATTTGCGTTTCCACTGCTGGTGGTGTATCTACCTGCAACGGTGATTCTGGTGGCCCATTGACTTTGGAATCCACTGGTGTCCAAATTGGTTTGACTTCCTTCGGTGCTGCTGCCGGTTGTGCTTTGGGTTATCCCGCTGCCTTCACCCGCTTGACCAGCTACTTGGATTGGATCAGAACCAACACTGGTATCTCTTATTAATTGATTTAGACAACTGGTTTCGAAATAAATAGTTAATAATTTTTAATAATATAAAAAAATAAAAATTTTTTGTTTTCATTTTAATTTGATTAAAACCCCAGTTGGAAAATGTTTCACTGAGGAAATTTACTTAGTGATTCCTTGAGGAAATGTCTTAAGGTTCTGACAAATCATAGGTAAACCTTGATAGCATGTCCTAACATTGTCATCAATGAATGTTTGTTTGAAGCGTGTGGACAAAGCCTCTAAGACATCTATAAGGAAATCAAATAAACTTAAGGTTCAAATCCAGTTGGGACTAAAAAAGGCGAAAAGTTTTTTCTAAATATGATAAAGATAAATTATAAAGGAAAATATAAGAAAGTAAAAACAGAAGAAAATATGAAAATTTGTTGTATTTTCGTATGACCTATGTCAAACATTTCCGCAAAGAAGTCTTAGTTGGCAGGTTCCCAGAAAGTCAGCATGCCCTGAATACTGCGGACTTTAAGTGAGGACATTTTGAAAATTTATATAAAACTGTCCTCAACCCAGTACATAAGGATGTCATGTGGATGTCAGCAGTGACTCTGATATGTCACCGCGCCATCACTGAGGATGGCTCGAAGCCAGTTGCCAACTTGGACACTAAAAATTTTGAAAGTATTGATTTTTTAAACACAGTTAGACACTAGTTTTTTAACTTTTTTTTTGGGGGAAAAGAAAATTTACCAAAATTTTGGTTTTTCGGCACAAATCCATCCACCAATCCAACACTTCAGAACGCTACATGATAATCTAAACTACGCAATGGCTAATAGTAAATGGAGGAAGCTAACAACAAATATGATTACAAGATAGTGGTCATTATACAAAGCTGAAGAAAACCAAATATTGACTCTCACTTACATGATGAAACTGTAGTTCATTTACTGGAGTGATCACCGGGCTCTGCCTTATACATAGGTTATCATTAGTGTCCGACCGAATATTCGGCTTCGGCCAAAAAGCACTATTCGGCCACTATTCGGCTTCGGCCACAATTTTGACGAATAGGCCGAATAGCGACTAATTATATAATATTTGTGCTCACGTGTTGAAAAACACACTAAACTATCTTTGAATCACATTAATAAGCCACAAAAACATTTTACTAAGTGTTTTTGCAACTAAAAACATTTTTTTTTTAATATTCGGCTTCGGTTTTGCCGAATAGTGAAAATTTGGCCGAATATTCGGCTTCGGCTTCGGCCAAAAAAGGTGTATTCGGTCGGACACTAGTTATCATATAAAATGGGACCTATATCTTTCGATGCCAACTGTAGGAGGTGTGATGATCCTAATACTGAGGAAACGGTCGAACATATTCTTTGCCACTGTCCTGCTTTGGCAAGAACCCGCCTGCACATATTACATATAGGGCAGACATGTCCTCGAGAGCTTGGAAACAATGTCTACCTTAGGCAAACATTACAATTGTCGATAAGGACTAACACGCTCTATCAGCGTCGCTGAGGAATTATTGTGGCTTCGCTATGGACCAACCGGTCTATGTGAGAAGTCTTTAAATCTAATCTAACCTATAGATATGTATAAAATTTTGTGAACAGCTTTTATTGTTAATTATTTTTAGATTAGAATTTAACAATTTAACACGCCCCACCCGGTGTTAGTTAAAATTTGTTATCAGCATTTTTTTGTATGATTTAAAGCATACCTTAAGGTGTAAACAACATTAGCTTGAAAATATTATATTTACATTTCACTTTATTTTTTAAAGCATACTTTTAGGAGAATAATTTCAAATAGTTTGATATGGTTAAAAAAAGAAATTAAATGCATTTTTAAAATTTAGCACAAAAAAATATTAACCTTTTAGGAGATAAATTATGTTTAAAGCTTAAAAAATAAGGAAGTTTACTGAATTAATTCATTGATGCATTAGCATTGATCCACCCTAGGCCAAAGAAACAAGCTTCTTAGTGCTCAAACTACCAACAATATGGCTACACTAAATCTTTTTGTAGAAGATATGCCAGTTGCATAAAATGTGCAGGATATCATTCATCAAAACGCTGCCCTAGACCAGACTGGTCCAACGAAGAGAAATGTGATTTTTGTGATGGATCCAAGCAATTTTAAAGGATGCTCGATCTGACGAGCTTCGAAACATTCTCGAAAATAGAAACATTCCTACCCAGAAACATTTTTTAGAATAGATTCCTATTGAAATGGATTCTTTTATATATTCTACGGTAACACTGTGTAACAAATTCAGGTTAGCAAAAGTTAGGTCGATTCTGAGAGTGAGGGGTGAAAATAGAGGCTAAATTAGAAGACACATATCGCGGCGTTTGTTAATGTTAGTTCGAATTTTTTACTTCGAAAAAAAATCATAAATTCACCTTTGTCAGACGCGCAAAAACAGGGATTTTTTTGAAAAAAAAACGTGATGGGAAAGCTATAAAAACCAACAAATTTAATCGTTTTTGTCGAAAGTGGTTTGTTTTTCATGATCATATTTCATTTAGATCAATTTTTTTTAAATTCTTTTAAAAAGAAAATTGTACATTTTCGTACGCATAGAAAAAGTCTCAGATTTTTACACATTTGACATTTAGAAAAGTCTAACTGGTATGTGATGGAAATCGAACGATTTTAATTTCGATCGTTTTCATTAAAAATCAAAATTCGAAAAGTTAATAGAAAAGCCAAAATAACTTGAAATATCTTTTAAAGGCTTGAGTATAATCAAATAAATAAACTCATACAATTTTATCTTAATTTTCTTACAAATATTTCAAAATCATCGAAATTTAAAATTCAAAAACGATCGATTTGAAATGGATCGATTTTCATCACATGGGGGTAAATTGAAGAATTTTTTAATAGAAGAAATTGTTCCTACATAGAAAATATCAGATGTTGAGACATTTTTCGTGAAGAAATTATTTTTTATAGGGAAAATGTCTTAGAATCTTTTTACAAAAAATATCTCATAATATGAGACTTTTTTCGTACACAAAAATTTTCAGATTCTAAGAACTTTTTTTCACAGAAAAAGTCTCAGGTTCTGAGACCTTTTACTATAGAAAAAGTCTCATATTTTAACGCATTTTTGATATATTTTTCCTATAGAAAAGGTCTCAGATTATTAGACTTGTTTCGTACTGAATAAATTTTAGATTCTCTGACCTTTTTTCTATAGAAAAAGTCTTCGATTCTGAGAAATGTTTTCCTTTACAAAAAAGTCTCAGATTGTGAGATATTTTTCCTTCAGAAAAAGTATGAGATTCTGAAACCTTTTCCTATAGAAAATACTTAGATGTTAAAACCCTTTTCGTATAGAAAAAGTCAGGGATTCTGAGACGGTTATCCTATAGAAAAAGTTTCAGATTCTGAGACCTTTTTCTCATATAAAAACAAGTAGGAAAATTATAGTCGGTCAAGACCGACCAAATAATACCCTACACCAGTGTTTCCCGGAAAATGGGTACCAGTCCAAACATGGACCCATTGGGTCTATATTTTGTCAAATCTTTAGTAAGTGTAGAAAACACTCACAAACCAAATGTGAAATTGACTTTTATTTGTTGCCAATAGACCGCTTTAAGTAATATCGGGCCTAAGTCCAAAAATGGTCCAATTATAATCAGATTTGATTGGGCTATTAAAGTATGCGTTAAACTGACACAAACAAAATTTTAATAAAATATTTTATATTTTCATGAAATTTTAGAGATTTGTGTGAATATCGGGAGGGTATGGGGGCTACAAGAAGAACTGCTCCGATTCCTTTTAAATTATTAATTATTATTAGAATAGTGATTTGTGAATACAAAACATGTTTACCTGCCAAATTTTGAAAGGGTACCTATTAAAATACGCTTGTTAGGGTCATTTTACCGAAATTTAAAGGGGACGTTTGTATGGGGACTAGGTCAAAACATGGACCGATTTTTTTCCAATTTCAATAGCGTCCTTAATCCTTCTTTCTTTTTTTTTCTTTTTCTCTTTTTTTTTTCTTTTTGAAATTTGGTCTGGGGGGAATTTCCCCCTCCCCCCCCTTGTACCCGCGCATGATATTGTTTATATGGTTTTTTGGTAATAACACGTCGACTAATTGATATTTGTTCAATCTGTAAAAGCCAAATTATTGCTAAAGACCTGTCCAACTATTAAAATTTTTTAAAAAATTTATGTAGAAAATGTTTGTGGTGCTTATAAAGCAAAATGTTGGAAAAATTATTTTTTTTCATGCTTTTTGAAAATATTTTAATATTTTAAAGTTTTAATCGATAGCTTATACAAAACTATACAATAGCGTGTCCCGAATTCAAATATTTTTAGCTTGCCTTTCAAACGATGGGGATTTAGGACCCTTTTACGGGAAAAATAACAAAAAAAAAATTTTACAAAAAACCAGTTGGCTACCAGCAACTAAAGATTGCAATCTTAGTGCATTTTGAAAAAAACTTTTTTTTTTTTTTGTTGTCCAAAAATTTGACGCCAAAAGTTGCGCAATATAGAGTACATTTGAGGAAAAATATTAACAAAATTTCCATGGAGTAATTTTGGTGCAGCGTTGCATATCAAAGATCAAAAGGTGTACTTAATTTTTACTTTTTCTTTTTTTTAATTTAAATTAGTCTCAAAATCTGCTTTGACACAGTTTTAATGAATAGGAGCTCTTTTGCGCAGGTTTTGAGACCAATTTAGCTTAAAAGAACCAACAAAAAAAATTAAGTCACACTTTTCATCTTTAAGATGCAACGAACGCTGCACCAAAATTACTCCATGGAAATTTTATTAATATTTTTCCAGGAATGTACGCTATATTGCGCAACTTTTGTCACACATTTTTTAAAAAACAAAAAAAAAATATTTTTATACCCTACCTACACCACACTGTGGTACAGGGTATAATGAGTTTGTGCTGATGTTTGTAACTACCCGAAATATTGGTCCTAGACCCACCTTTAAGTATACCGATCGACTCAGAATCACTTTTTGAGTCGATTTAGCGATGTCCGTCCGTCCGTCCGTCTGTCCGTCCGTCCGTCTGTCTGTCTGTCTGTCCATGTAAACGGTGTAAACACGATACAGGTCGCAATTTTTGATCAATTGACTTGAAATTTGAAACTTAAGTCTCTCTTGGCCCAAGGACGAAGCCTATTGAAATTGGAAAAAATCGGTCCATATTTAGACCTAGCCTCCATACAAAGGTCCTCTTTAGTTTTGGCTCAAATGACTCTAATAACCGTATTATAGAAGCTATCGTTTTGAAATTTGGAAGGTAAACATGTTTTGTCTTCACAAATCAACATTCCGAATTTCAAAGAAATCGGACCAGTTCTTCTTGTAGCCCCCATACAAACCACCTTCCCGATTTTCGCATAAATGTCTCAAAAGTCATGAAAATAGAAAATGTTTAATTAAAATTTTGTTTGTGTATGTTAAACGCGTACTTAAATAACCTTATCAAACCTGATAATCATCGGACCAGTTTTGGACTCAGGCCCCTTGTGAAAATTTCGCCCGATATTCAGTTAAAGCGGTTTATTGTCAACAAATAGAAGCCTATTTCACTCAAATTTGATTTGTGAGTGTTTTTTACACTTATTAAAGATTTTACAACATATAGATCTAATCGGTCCATGAGATCCATTTTCCGGGAAACTCTGGTGTAGGGTATTATATGGTCGGTCTTGACCGACTATAACTTTCTTACTTGTTTTTTTTTCAAAATGCACTAACAATAAGACTGCAATCTTTATCCGCTGGTAGCCAACTGGTTTTTTTGTCCAAAACTTTTTTTGTTATTTTTCCCGTAAAAGGGTCCTCAAACCCCATCTTTTGAGGGGGCAAGCATTTTCAAATTCGAAAAAAACCGAATTCGGGACGCGCTACTATGCAAGAAAGTAAATTTTTGAGATTGTGGTGCATTCCGTTTTAATTTGATAAATATTAAAACAAGGCAATTCGACACAAACTTGACCATTTTTCCAATATTTGAGCACGTCTCCTAAGCCCAGTTTTTGAAAAATTGAAAAGCAAAAACGCAATTTTCTTAGTTACATATAGGGCTTTTCATACAACCTATTCAAAAATTCACGCGATACATGTTTTTCTGTAGCGGGACATTTGTTGTGGAATGCCTCATATATAGTATGTTATCAGATCTGTCATCTGATCACTTCCCTGTCATTTTAGTTCTAAAATCTACAGTTAACTTACCTTAATTTAGCGGCATATTCTGTTTCTATCGCTAAACGATCTCGTATAAAATTTGCATATTTATCCAAAAATTCAATGCCTTTATTTGTGTGTATCGCTAAATTATCGTACTGATCCTGTAAAAAGATGGAAAAAAAAACAAAAATTAAAATTACATTACTTGTTTTATTTCAATTCTGTTTGAATTTATTTTGATCTACAACAAAAATAAAAAACAACGCATTTTATTCAATTAGATTTTGATTATATTAATTGAAATATTGTTAAGAATTGTAGAGAATTTTTTTTTTTGAGGTACACTCAAAATAAAAACTTTAGTCAGATAATTTGTAAAACATTTTTCAAGTACAGTTAATAAATTTGTATTAGAATGCTGAATATAACTTTCTAAATAAATTCTATGTTTTTAAGTTTTAGAAAACAACTGAATTTTATCTGTTTTTCCTCAGCAAACTTTTTGGCTGAATCGACAAACATTTTTATTTGAGTGTATTCAACCATTAATTGATTAAATCTTTCATTGTGGTTAATGATTCTTGAAGAAAACCCGCCATAAGAAAAAATATGTATTTATTAAAGGAAAAAAAAAATTACTAAAGATATTAAAATAATTATATTGAAATGACGTCAATTTTATAAACAATTTTTAAAACGCCAGTGTGCACGCACACATTTTCAGAAATGGTACAAAATTTTAATAGAAGATCATGAACACTTGTATTTTTTTTTTTGAGAAAAATTTTTTGGTAATTTATAGACTTGAAATTGTTTGCAAAAAATTTAAAATATATTTCTTCGCATATTTTAAGTATTAAGATAATAAAATTTTATCGAAATGCGTAGAATATAATACAAATTTAAAAGAAATAAGAGAGACTGCACAGTGGGAGATTCGAAAAATAATTTAAAAAATTTTTCAGCTGATCTAGCCAACCAGTATACACAAAAAAAAATCCTTGTTAAATTACTAGAAAAAGTCTAGTATTCCCAATTTTCCCGGTTGAATTTATTAAAAATGAGTTGTAAATAAATCGAAACAAGTAAAAAAGATAAATTCGGCCTTGCCGAATGTAGTGATACCCTCCACAATTTTAAAAAACTTTATTTAAAAGGAAATTACTTTTGAAAAAAAAATTTTTGAAAAAAAAAATTTCCGCGAAAAAAAATTTTGGTAAAAAAAAATCCGCGATTTTTTTTTTTTTTTTTTTTCAAAAAATATATTCGAACTTGTTTAAATACCATTTGGTGTTTAATAATGTTCACATATGTCAACCAGAAGCCGAATTAAAGCATTTTGTATTTTTAGGTTATGTTGAATGTACTGAAATTTTTGAGGTGTGCTTACATTTTCGTTCATAACTTTTGAACCGCTGAACCGATATCGCTCAAATGCAATACCAAACTTCTCGGGAGAACTTCTAATAAAGATGTTAAGTTTCAGTCATCTCTGTGTAATATTTTGTTCGTGACAGCATTTTCCACAGACAGACAGACACAGACAGACGGACGGACAGACGGACATCGGTAGAATGTCTTAAAATCGATCGGGTCCCAGATCGATATTTCGATGAGTTACAAACGGAATGACAAACTTATATATACCGTCTATCACTAAGTGGAGGGTATAAAAATAAATAAAAATAATTGATCATGTGATCAAAACTATTATTATATTATTATTATTATATATGGGGCATTCCATGTCAAATCGGACACTTTGAAATTTTTTTTTTTAGATTTTCCCAATTTGTTAACAGTTTTTAGTACCCTTCGAAAACTCCTTCGTGGTAAATTTTCAGATTTTTTTGATGATCAGTTCAAAAGATATCGAATTTTTAAAAATTGGTAGTATGTTCCTTTACTCAAACTTCTTTTACTCATAACTTCTTCAATAATGGTCCAAATTTAAAAAAAAAAATTTTTTTAAATTTTTGTGTTTTTACGTACTTTTTAAAAAAAAAAATCCCAAAAAATTCTTAAAAGCGCTTTAGTAAGCGATTTTTAAGTTTTAAAATTTAAATCTCATTTTTTTTGAAATTTTTTTGTGTAAAACATCTATCGATTCTACAAATTTTTTGCGCAGGCGGATCGTGGGATAACGATAATTACTATTTTTTTAAATTTTTTGAAAAAATTTTGTTGTAATTTTCCAATCTTAAAATCATTTCTACTGCTCGAATGGTGCGTCATAGAGGGATCCTTTATAAGACCGACCCCCATTAGTTTTTACGTCTTAACATTTCTTTGGAACAAACTAATACCCTATCTCCAATTTCTAAGGGGGCTCCCACACAAAACGACATTTTTTAAAATTTGCTCCAACCGCTCTAACTGCCCTAATAGTGCCCTTAGAGCAACAAAATGTATGACCGACCCACAATATTTTTTTAGTCCAAACATTTTCTCTGAACACACCTACCCTCTATCTTAAACTGTTAAGGCGGTTCCCATACAATTTTTATTTTTTTTTTGTAAATTTGTTTTATTTAATCAGACATCTACCGGTCCAATGGTGCGTCCGAAAGGGGTCATTAGTGAGACCGACCCCCATTTATTTTTACACTACAACATTTTTTTAAAACATACCTGCGCCCTATCTCCACTCCCTAAGGAGGCTTTCATTCAAAATTACATTTTTATAAAATTTGCTCCAACTGTTATTTATATGGGAGCCTACTTAGGGAGTGGAGATAGAGTGTAGGTATGTTTTAAAAAAATGTTGTGGGGTAAAAATAAATGGGGATCGGTATCACTAATGACCCCTTTCGGACGCACCATTGGACTGGTAGAAGCTGATTAAATAAAACAAATTTACAAAAAATAAAAAAAATTCTCAGATTCTGAGATGTTTTTCCTATAGAAAAATTCTCAGATTCTGAGAAATTTTTCCTATAAAAAATTTTTATAACAATCATCAAATTGTAGGTGATAGATTGAACATTTTTTTCAAATAAACAATTTTTCGATTTTGATCAAAAATTTTATAAATTTTTTATTTATAGTCAATCAAAATAATGATTGATTTAACAAATGAATTGTAAGCTTATGACAAAATTATCAAAAAATTCATCTTTTTGCTTTTCAATAAAAAAAGACAAACCAGATTATTTGGTATATTTTTGAATTAATCTATTCAAATAAACAAAGCGAAAAAAAAAAATCTGGTATGTTGAAAATTTGTAGTTCGACAGTTAAAGAAAATAAAAAAAAAATTAATTATGCCATTGATTGACTCATTTAAATTTTGTTGATCAATAGATTTAATTGAAAATTGTTAGCCAATAATTTTTTGTGTGTACGCACGTTAATCCAGGATTCTGGATTGGATTTAACAGAATTTTTCCAATTTAAATTTGATTTTTCAGAATTTCAGCTAGAATTTACTAAATTAAAATTAAGCTTTCTTTAATTCCATTTTAAAAAAAGGTGTCGTATTATTAATTAAGTTATTGATTTTTATATTAATATAATTCAAATTTGTCATAAATTTTGAAATTAACTCATGTGGTTTAGTGTTTGTAATTAATATTCCCACTCATCATAGGGCACAGGCAGGCAGGCACATCCAATAAATTTGTTTATAATGTCTATTTAAAATGATAACAAAAATAAACACAAGGGAAAAAATATTAAAACACCAAACTGGCAATTAACAAAGTGATTAACCAAACAGAAAAAAAGATAAATCTATAAAAAAAAATTATATTAATAAATTTAAAAATATATATTTTTAAACCACTTGTTGTGAAAAAACAAATTAAATTAAATTTATTTATACCCAGCAAAACTTTTCGGAGTCATTCAAAAATAACTAGTTCTAGAAGTACTTCAAAGCTTGTCACGATAGGTTCTCAAAGAGCATCCTGGAACTAGTGATGTCACAACTACTTCTAGAAGTGATCCAAAAGGGTAATATTTTGATTCCAAAGAGCTTTTTTGGAGTTGTTTGGGAACTAGTGATTTGGAACTAGTCGTACATGACTTCTGCACCACTTCTATGGAACAAATACTGGTTCTCAAATAACATCTTGGAAGCTGTTTCAAAAACTTATAATTTTTTTCAAAAAAGAAAAAAATTTATATTTGATTACGCATTTCTGTTGCATCTTTTATTTGGAAAAAGTCAAACTCTTTGAAATATGTACAGAGGGGCTAAAAATATTATTAAGTATTGGGTAATTTGTTTGGTATTATTAAGTATTGGGGCATTAGTGCAAATAGGTTTTTATAGATCCACTCAATTACCTTACTACAATCTGCAATATGCTACTTTATTTTCTACAGCTGGATTTTTTTATTACAAAAAGTAAACAAAACTTTCCAATTGTAGCAAAATTAGTAAGCAATTTGAGAAATCAAACTAAGCATATATGTAATCGTATATTTTTTGGTCCCTACAATATTTTTTTTCTTCAAAAATCGCTTTTTCTTCTTCTAGATAATTTCCAATTGAATAAATGAAATAATAAAAATAATACGGAAACAAAAAATACTACTTATTTTGTTCAGTAAAGATCTGATATTGCGTTATATTTTCAACAAAAAAATAATTCAAAAATGTTTTTTTTTTTTGCAAAAAAAAATGTACAAAATGTTCCTAGACTGCTTCGCTAGAACTAGTTCTGATGGTGACAATTTCAAACAAAAATCATGGTTTAAAGAATAGGATAAAGAATTGGTTCTAGAATGACTTAAAGAACCGTTCCATACATGGGTTTCTAGACTACTTCCCTAGAACTAGTTCTGATGGTGACAATTTCAAACAAAAATCATCACTCTGAGAACGAGATAGAGAACTAGTGACTAAGAACTAGTCGTACATGACTTCTACACCACTTCTATAAAACAAATACTATAAAACTAAAAAAAAAAATTGTGTCAGGGACTTAGTAAATTTTATATTTTTTTTCGGGACTTATAAGGAGTTCACACTTACGATCTTATACCCTGTTCTCACGTACAGCTAAAACCCGTTTTAGACGACAATATTTTTAGGATTTTCTTTGCCATCTTTAATTTTGAAAAATATGTTATTATTAATATGTTACGAGTATACCCTAAAATTTTACATTTCTCGTCAGTTAGTGGCTATCTTGTTTCTTGATTATACTAATTTGTTTCCGTTTTTTGTGACAACTTTTTTAAACTTAATTTGTTGTTTTTTAGTTTGCTATTTTAAAATTTGAATTAAAACTATTTTAATGAATTTTTAGTATGTATTTAAACTGGTTACACATTTATGCTCGAACTAGTTTTATATAGTAAAATACAATTAGTGAATACACAACTTCTAGAAGGCATTCCTGAAGTACTTCCACATTCATGCCACAATAGCTTATTGAAAGTAGTTCCTGTCGTGACCATTTCAAAGAAAAATCATGGGTTAAAGAATGGGATAAAGAACTGGTTCTAGAACTAGTTCTGGTGGTGACAATTTTAAACAAAAATCATGGGTTACAGAATGGGATAAACAATTGGTTCTAGAACGACTTATGGAACCGTTCCATAGAAGGTGTGATTGTTCCTAGACTACTTCCCTAGAACTAGTTCTGAGGGTGACAATTTCAAACAAAAATCATGACTCTGAGAACGAGATAGAGAACTAGTCGAGCTAAAAAGAAGGACTCTAGCACTAGTTCTGGAAGTCCTCCAAGTTTTGCTGGGTAGTCATCTACAACAAAAAAAAAAGAATAACATAAAAATCACCCACAGCTAAAACATCAACGACAAATATCGCATCATTAGACAAAATGCGGACGATAGAAAATGTTTAAAATTAAATTAAAAAAAAAATAGAAAATTTAAAAGAAATCTTGAAAAATCTGTATGTGACACAATTCCCCACTTTTTGAAAAAATCACATAGAAAATTAAAGACATGATATGATACAACTAAATGATTTTTTTGTTTTAAGCACTTTGATTTGGTAAAAAAAAGTACAAAAGAGTTGGCGTTAAGGGTTTATACAGTGACCCCACACAATTGAGTGTATCGCTACTCCATAAAATACGAGGAACAGCAACGGACTTGAAGAGGATCAATTAATTTTTTTTTTTTTCAAAATTAATTTCTTTTGCCATGTTTAACAAAAATTTGTTTGCCAAATAAAGTTTTTTTCAATAAAATTTTGTACATTGTGGAGGGTATCTATAGGGCATTCCATATCAAATCGGACACTTTGAATAATTTTTTTGTAGATTTTCCCAATTTGTTGACAGTTTTTAGTACCCTTCGAAAACTCCTTCGTGGTAAATTTTCAATTTTTTTTGATGACCCGTTCAAAAGATATCGAATTTTTAAAAATTGGTAGTTTGTTCACTCAGAAAATTATGTAAGTTACTACATGTTAGTTGTTTGTATATTTTTCGTTTTTTTGAATAACTAACAAAAAAGTACTGTAATGTAGTAACAGTTATTAAAAGTAGTTAATTTTATTTTATTATCTCTGAAAAATTTTCAAAGTTTTTTCAAAAAAAAAAAAAAATATTTTTTTTTATATTTTTTACAACTTTTTTTTTAAAAAAAAAACTTGGAAAAAATTTTGTCTTCAATTTTTTTTCGGAAAATTTTTTTGTTTATTTTATTTTTACTACACTCAGAAAATTATGTAAGTTACTACATGTAAGTTATTTCTATATTTTACAGTATTTAGTTATTTTTAACTACAAAGTCAGTTGTTTTTGTATGAAAAATATTAAACAACTATTTCTGTTAGTTATTTTAAGTCGTTTTTTTTAACAACTAACAAAAAAGTACTGTGATGTAGTAACAGTTATTTAAAGTAGTTATTTTTTTTTTTTTTATCTCTGAAAAATTTTCAAAGTTTTTTTTCAAAAAATAAAAATAAATTTTATTTCTTTTTATTTTTCACAACCCTAAAAAAAAAAAAAAATGGAAAAAATTTGGTCTTCAATTTTATTTTATTTTTTTTAATTTTTTGAAAAAAAAAAAAATATATATTTATTATTTTATTTTTACTACATTTTAGTTGTTTTGACTACAAATGTAAGTAGTTTTTACTACATAAGTCAGTTGTTTTTTGTCAGTTAAAATAACTAACATTGTTAGTTGATTTAACTGAAAAAGTAGTTGACCCCAAAACAACTTACAAAGTAGTTATTTTAACTGACATTCTCAGTTGATTTTACTAACATAATTTTTTGAGTGTACATATTAGTTGTTTTGACTGCAAATGTTAGTAATTTTTACTACTTAAGTCAGTTGTTTTTTGTCACTTAAAATAACTAACACTGTTAGTTGATTTAACTGAAAAAGTAGTTGACCCCAAAATAACTCACAAAGTAGTTATTTTAACTGACATTTTCAGTTGATTTTACTAACATAATTTTTTGAGTGTAGTTACAAGGGGCACACCACAGGGGGGGGGGGTGATCTCTCTTCTTCTGTGGAATCTTGTAATAAATGAAATCCTCGAGTCACACAACGGAATGGGTATCAAGGTGGTTGCCTATGCTGATGACATTGTGATCCTAATCAGACGTAAGTTTTTACCAACAACTGTCTGAGAGTCAATCTCTCCAAAATCGAACTCGTCTTGTTCACAAAAAGGACTAACAAGGGAAGTGTCCCTGGGGTCACCCTCCAATCTTTATGAAATTTGGATATGTTGTTAAGAACGAAAATTAAATCGACACGTATTTTTTTTAGCAGCCCAAACTCATTTTTAGGGGGGTCGATTTGTATGGGGGGAAATTGACATTTTTCAGTTTTTTACGATTTTCGGCTATTTAAACAAAATTAATATAGGCATGTGTGGTATCAGATTAAAGGTATTAAATATACCTATCTTGTGGTGCTAATAACGGGCCAAAGAAGTTAATATTTTTTGACTTATTAACAAAAATGTCCTAAAATTTTGGTATTTTACTCAATATGACGAAAAGTTGTGCATGTTTGGACACGTTCTTAGCACACATAGATAGGTTTTCGAAAGACCTTTCATTTGGTATGTAACATGACTAGGTTTTTTTGGATAATATAGGAGATAAACGAAAAAAAAATTGAAAAATGGCCTTGTCTTCCTCCTTCCTTTTTACCCCCTAAATATGAATTTGGGTCGCTAAAAAAAAATACGTGTCCCTTTATTTTTTCTGCTCTACAAAATAAAACCAAATCCATAAAGATCCGCGGGTGACACTAGGGAGACTTCCCTTGTAAGGTTTATTCATCCCAAACTAGATGGAATCAAACTATCTAATGAGGCGAAATACCTGGGTGTAATCCTGAACTCAAAGCTTTCCTGGAAAAGGAATACAGAGGGAAGGATGAAAAAGTCGTTATGTGCTTTTTACACCTGCAGAAGAACTTTCGGAAGAAGGTGGGGTTTAAAACCGTATATTATCCACTGGATGTATGGTGCGATAATTAGACCAATACTTACTTATGGAGCCCTTGTGTGGTGGAAAGCAGCGGATAAGAAATCATATCTCTGCAACCTACAGAATGTACAGCGACTGGCGTGCGTGGATATCACTGGTGCTATAAGATCAGCAACCCAGGCCGGTCTGGAAGTTATACTAAACATTCAGCCCGTAGATATCTACATCAAGAGCACAGCAGCAAAATCGGCTTTTAGGTTAAGAGAGTCACTAATGCTTAAGCAACGCTCTTGGGGACACTCGACCATATTAAGTACGGTGGGCGGGACGGAATTAGAACGAAAACGACTATATCTCACCGCAGACGAACTTTAATAGGAACTTCGAAGTCCAAATACCAACTAGAGAAGACTGGGCGAAAACTTTGTTATAACGGGGAATGCGATCTCAATTTTCACGGACGGATCGAAGATGGAGATGGGTACAGGTTCGGGGGTATACTCTGAATGCCTCGAAATCAGGGCCTCAGTAAGGCTCCCGGACAAGTGTAGTGTTTTCCAGGCCGAGGTTTTTGCAATTGACAAAGCCGCGCAGATGATTATGACAAAGGACCTAAGTCCTTGCGCCATCAACATTTTTGTGGACAGTCTTGCAGCTCTGAAGGCCTTAGGGACAAACACTGTAAAATCGAGAATTGTTAGTAATTGTATACAATCCCTTCATCGAATCAGTCAGCACACAGTCAAGCCAATCTGGGTCCCTGGACAGAGTGGGGTCGATGGTAACGAATTAGCTGATGAATGTGCAAGAAATGGCTCCGAGTCGGTGGGGAACGTGTCGAACCTGATATCTCGGTTCCTATATTGGAGTTGATGAACGAAATTGATAGGATATCAGAGAATAGGATGAGGGATAGGTGGATATCGCTGACCACGTGCAGGATATCGCGAACCATGTGGCCCCTGCCAAATCCTAAGAGGACAGAAAGTCTTCTAATTTTTGGCAAACGGACGGTTAGCCTATTAGTAGGAGTACTGACAGGACACTGTATAATCGGCCAAATGGCCGTTCGTAAGGGAATTTCTGACAGGGACTTTTGTAGAAGTTGTGGAGAAGTGGAGGAGGAGGAGTCAGTGAAGCACTTGTTGTGTGAATGTCCGGGTCTAATGAAACCTCGTCGTAAGTATTTGGGGCAACGATTTTTTGATGACCTAGATTGCCTAAAGAGTGTCACATTGACATCTCTAGCAGAATACCTTAGAGAATCGGGGTGGTTTGAGAGGTAGAATTTTGTATATCAGAGGGGAGATAACTTTAGGGGAATCACAATGGGCCTTATGGCCTCCGAGTGAATTCGCCAAATTGGCGGACGCCCATCCAACCTAACCTAATAAAGTGTATGTTCAATTCTCAAAGTGAGTGTTCCTTATGTCCAAGTGGTATTAGAAAATGACATAATACAAAGCAGTAGTAGTAGTAGTAAAAAAAATTAAATCAAAGCGCCATAACATTTTATAATACAATTCAATTCAATAATTGTGCCAAAACAAATTGTTGTTGTCGTCTTAACAAAAAAATGTTTGTTGAATGAGAAAATAAAAATTAAAAAAAAACTGTAAAACATTTGTCAACAAATGCTCCACTTTTATTTTCTATTATTATTGAATTTTTATGTGGAATCAACATTGTTAATGTTAAAACACCCTACATTTTTTGAAAATATCGTTAGTTGATTAATTTACTTTTAACTTTAACACTCGGTTTACCGGGGCACTTTTTAGAACAATATAAATTTTCGATTCTAAGACATTTTAGCAATGTCCGTCTGTTAAAATGGAGATCATGGACGAAATATTACACAGATATGACTGTAGCTTAACACATGGAGTTGTTGTTATTTCGAAAAGTTTGGTATTGCATTTGTCCGATTTCGGTTCAGCGGTTCAAAAGTTATGCATGCACTAAAACGTAAGGATACCTCGAATATGTTGGTACATTCTACATAACCTAAAAATACAAAATGCTTTAATTTGGCTGCTGGTTGACAAATGTAAACTTTATAGAATAATATAAATTTCAGATTTTAAGACATTTTAGCGATGTCCGTCTGTTGAAATGGCGAGCACGGTCGAAATATTACACAGATATGACTGTCGCTCAATTTATTTTGATGTTGTTTTTTTAAGAAGTTTGGTATTGCATTTGTCCGATTTCGGTTCAGCGGTTCAAAAGTTATGAACGAAAACGTAAGCATGCCCCGAAATTTTTTTGCACATTCTACATAACCTAAAAATACAAAATGCTTCAATTCGGCTGCTGGTTGACAAATGTGAACTTTATAGAATAATAAAGGTTTCAGATTTTAAGATATTTTAGCGATGTCCTTCAGTTGAAATGGCGAGCGTGGTCGAAATATTACACAGATATGACTGTAGCTCAATATATTTTGTTGTTGTTGTTTCAAGAAGTTTGGTATTGCATTTAAGCGATATCGGTTCATTCTACATAACCTAAATATACAAAATGCTTTAATTTGGCTGCTGCTTGACAAATGTGAACAGAATTGGACAGCGAAAGGTATTTAAACAAGCAAAAGCTGTTCAGCGTGCCGTAAATTTTCGATTCTAAAACATTTTAGCGATGTCCGTCTGTTGACATGGCGATAGCGGTCGAAATATTACACAGATATGACTGTAGCTTAACATTTTTAGTTATTGTTGTCTTAAGAAGTTTGGTATTGCATTTGAGCGATATCGGTTCAGCGGTTTAAAAGTTATAAACGAAAACGTAAGCATACCTCGAAAATTTCTGGCCTATTCTACATAACCTAAAAACACAAAATGCTTCAATTCGGCTGCTGGTTGACAAATGTGAACTTTATAGAATAATATAATTTTCAGATTCTAAGACATTTTAGCGATGTCCTTCAGTTGAAATGGCGAGCGTGGTCGAAATATTACACAGATATGACTGTAGCTCAATATATTTTGTTGTTGTTGTTTCAAGAAGTTTGGTATTGCATTTGAGCGACATCAAAAGTTATGCACGAAAACGTTAGGATACCGCAAAAATTTTGGTACATTCTACATAACCTAAAAATACGAAAAGCTTTAATTTGGCTGCTGATTGATAAATGTGAACAGAATTGTATACCAAAAAGTATTTAAACAAGCAGTATCAGTTCAGCGGTTCAAAAGTTATGCACGAAAACGTTAGGATACCGCGAAAATTTTGGTACATTCTACATAACCTAAAAATACAAAATGCTTCAATTCAACTGCTGATTGACAAATGTAAACAGAATTGGATACCAAAAGGTATTTAAACAAGTAAAAACATATTTTTTCCCTCAAAACTTTTTTCGCGGAACTTTTTTTCCTCTAAAAATTTTTTTTTACCAAAAAATTTTTTCCACGAAAATTTTTTTTTCCAATTTTTTTTTTTTCACAATTAATTTCTTTTACCGATTTTTTAAATAAAATTTTTTTATAAATAAACTTTTTTTTGCAATATTTTTTTTTCTACATTGTGGATGGTATCCATACATTCGGCAAGGCCGAATTTAACTTTTTTACTTGTTTTTTTATTATTTTGTCAAATACTTTGTAAGATGTTTCATTTTTTCAAAACAAGTTTTTATTTGTTTTTCTTTTTGTTAATTTTTGTTACACATTCTTTTGGTAAACAATTTTTCGTTAAGTGTCCAATTTTTATTTTGTTTTATTATTTGGCCATTTTATACTCCCACAATCAAAATAATATAAAAACAAGTAAAAAAGTTAAATTCGGCCTTGCCGAATGTAGTGATACCCTCCAAAATTTCAAAAAGATTATTGCAAACAACTTTATTTAAAAGGAAATTACTTTTGAAAAAAAAATAAAAAATTTCCGCCAAAAAAATTTCCGCAAAAAAAATTTTGGTAAAAAAACTCCGCGATTTTTTTCTTTTTTAGTCAAAAAATATGTTCGTACTTGTTTAAATACCATTTGGTGTTCAATTATGTTCACATATGACAACCAGAAGCCGAATTAAAGCATTTTGTATTTTTAGGTTATGTTGAATGTACTGAAATTTTTGAGGTGTGCTTACATTTTCGTTCATAACTTTTGAACCGCTGAACCAAATTCGCAATACCAAACTTCTCGGGAAAACTTCTAATAAATATGTTAAGTTTCAGTCATCTCTGTGCAATATTTTGTCCGTGAGAGCATTTTCCACAGACAGACAGACAGACAGACGGACATCGCTAGAATGTCTTAAAATCGATCGGGCATTATGGGGTCCCAGACCGATATTTCGATGAGTTACAAACGGAATGACAAACTTATATATACCCTCTATCACTAAGTGGAGAGTATAAAAAAATAATTTAACGAAAAAAAGGAAAAAATAATTTTTAGTGAAAAAAGTTTTTTGGTGAAAAAAATTTTTTAGTGAAAAAGTTTTTTGGTAAAAAAAAATTTTTTTTGGTGAAAACAAATATTTTTTGGTGAAAAAAATTATTTTTGGTAAAAAAAAATATTTTTTGGTGAAAAAAAAAAAATTCATGAAAAAAAAATTTTTGATGAAAAAAAAATTTGTTGGTGAAAAAAACATATTTTTTGGTGAAAAAAAAAAATATCTTTTGGTGAAAAAAAAAAATCTTTTGGTGAAAACAAAAAATTCTTAAAATATTTTTAGGGTGAAAAAATATGTTTATACTGGTTTAAATACCTTTCCATACCCAATTTTGTTTACACATGTCGACTAGCAGCCGATTTGAAGCATTTTGTATTTTTAGGTTATGTAGAATGCGTCATAAATTTTCGTTCATAACTTTTGAACCGCTAAAATATCGCTCAAATGCAATACCAAACTTCTTAAGGCAACAACAAATAAATATATTTAGTTTTAGTCATATCTGTGTAATATTTTGGTCGTGATGGCAATTTTAACAATTCACGATTGAAGTACAAAATAAAACAGGAATTGCTTACCTGGACACGATGTTACGCATTTCTGAAAATAAAATAATCTTTGACTGGTATGCAAAGGAAACATCATCTGGTAGAATCATGAACTATAACGCAACACAACCACACAATCAAATAATCAACACAGCCAGAAATTTTATAGAGCGAGTTCTCACCATTAGCGACAAACAATATTACTCAAAAAACATAAATAAGATAACACACATATTAACAGAAAACAGCTTTCCAAAAAATCTTGTTAAAACACTAATTGAAAATTCTTTAAATAAAATACAAAATAAAACGCCTGGTCACTCTAATCTAGAAAGTGAGAAAAAAATATTTTACAGTGTAAAATACATCCCTGGCCTGACTGACAATAAGAATATAAGGGAAACAATAGAAGAAAACAACATATGTTTTGCTTACAAGCCAAACCAAACTTTAAGCACAATATTTACAAACACTAAAACAGCAATCAACAAACAACAACAAAGCAACGTTGTTTATGAAATACAATGTAGAGGGAGTAATGATCAAAGCTGCGATCTAATTTACATTGGTACGACAAAGAGAACATTAGAAACACGAATAGCAGAACATAAAATGGATATAAGTAAACAAAAAGAAAGTACCGCGTTAGCTCAACACATTAAAAACACAAAACATACAGCTGATTTTGAAAAAGTTAGAATATTAGACAGGGAAAAAAATGAAAAGAAACGATTCACAATAGAAACTTTAAGGATACAACAACAAATAAAAAAGACGATGAATTTAAAAGAAGATACGCATAACATAAATGCTAGTTACCGTGTTGCAATATAATAATATAAAGCTGTGATATAATTTTAAGTTTGTGTTTAATGTTATTTCATGTTTAATGTTTTATGTTTGTCAACAACAAATTATTGTTTATTAAATGTAATTAAAAAGTTTTTTTCACTGTAAGTTATATTTGTTTTGTGATAAATGATTATTGTAATATTGTTAAATTAATTTTCTTTAATCGAAATAGACGGATCCCTTGATAAAGTGAACATAAAATTCACGAAACGTTGGGCAAAATATGAATTAAATGCATTTTTAATTATATGAGGAAATTTAGGCCGTATTAGCTAAATAAAATCAAATAAATTAAAAAAAATTAAAAAAAAAAATTCCGAGGAAAAAAAAAATTGGGTAAAAAAATGGGTAATAGAAATTAATTTTGAAAAAAAAAAATTTGAAAAAAAAATTACGCGGAAAAAATTTATGTGGCAAAAAAATTGGTAACAGAAATAAAAAAAATTTTTGGTAAAAAAAATTTTTGGTAAAAAATTTTGTGGTGAACAAATTTTTTTAGTGAAAAAAGTTTTATGGTAAAAAAAAAATATTTTTTGGAGAAAAAAAATATTTTTTGTAGAAAAAAAATATTTTTTGGTAAAAAAAAAAAAAATTTTTGGTGAAAAAAAATATTTTTTGGTGAAAACAATATTTTTTGGTGAAAATAATATTTTTTGGTGAAAAAAAAAAATATTTTTTGGTGAAAAAAAAAAATATTTTTTGGTGAAAAAAAATATTTTTTTTGTTAAAAAAAAAAATATTATTTGGTGAAAAAAAAAAAATATTATTTGGTGAAAAAAAAAATATTTTTTTGTGAAAAAAATATATTTTTTGGTAAAAAAAAAAAAAATTGTTAAAAAAAATATTTTTTGGTGAAAAAAAAATATTTTTCGGTGAAAAAAAATTTTTTGGTAAAAAAAAAAAATTTTTTGGTGAAAAAAATTTTTTTGGTAAAAAAACATATTTTTTGGTGAAAAAAAAAAAAAAAAATCTTTTGGTGAAAAAAAAAAAAAAATCTTTTGGTGAAAACAAAAAAATTCGTAAAATATTTTTGGGGTGAAACTAGGAGCCGATATAAAGCATTTTGTATTTTAAGGTTATGTAGAGTGCGCCATAAATTTTCGTTTATAACTTTTGAGCCACTTTACCGATATCGCTTTATTGCAATACTAAACTTCTTAAAACAATAACAAATAAATATATTAAGTTTTAGTCATATCTGTGTAATATTTTAGTCGTGATCGCAATTTCAACAGACAGACGGACGGACATCGCTAGAATGTATTAAAATCGATCACTGATCAATAATATATACACTTCCCACACCAATATTTCGAATTACAAACGGAATGACAAACCACTACCGCTTAGTGGAGGGCATAAAAATGTTCAAGTATGCTCTTCTTTATTGTCGTCGTCATCAACGTCGGCATTGTTATTTAATCATTAAATTTGACCGTGTAACTTTTTAGCGTTTTTATTTTTTTGCCTTAATGACACTTAACAATCACAGAAAACATGCGCAAAATATTCAATTTGCATTCAACACTCGAAAAATTGCTTTAAACTATGAAATAATCTTCAAATAATGTTCCATTGGATAATAATGTTAATAGATAGACAGACATCTCTTTCCAAACACTTTGTATGATGGTCAAAACAACCATTAATCTATTGGATAGTATCACCTACACCTTTTCCCGTTAACGGGAAAAGAAAATAATTTAAAAATTTTTCTAATTTATAAAAAAATTTTGGAAATTTTTCTAAGTCACAAAATTTTTTGAATAATTTTCTAAGTCCAGGCCACAGAATTTGTTTGGACATTTTAAAACTTTTTTCACAAAAATGAACTAAAAACTGGGAAAATTATTTAAATTTTGAGAAAAATTTTAATTTGGCTCCAAAGTTTTTTGTTTTCGATTTTAGTTCATATTTTTCCCGAAAATAAAGAAAATTAAATTTAAACTAGAAAATGTTAAAAATTATATTAAACTTTAGTTCATTCACATTTTAGGACTAGATTGGGTACAGACCCTGCACCCATGGGACCCTGTTAATTCGAGACCCCGTTGGGTCCTTCAGGGGTCGGCATAGATTTTCACCCAAAACTATTGTCCGTTTTGCTCTACCTTGCTTAGTTTTTGAGATACGGAGATAAGATTCTTAAGATTCTGATAGGGTCTTGAGAATCTTAAAAACTGGATAACTCGAAAACTATTAGTCTGACGGCTTTCGAAAGTGTTCTACCAGCAAAGGGATACAAAATTGCTGTTGGACTTTTTAGCGTTTAGACAGTATTTACCCAGATATGAGCATATATAAAATCTCGGGTATGTGAAATTTTAGGTTCTAAAAAAAATTCGGAATTCAAAAAAAAAAAAAAAGAGGTTTACGAAGTTTCAGATTAATTTTGTAAATTGATATTTTCGGAAATCACTGTGGAAAAAGTGTAGTAGTACTTATAAATTCAAACAAGTTACTAACAAGAAATTAGCATCAATTATGAAATTTCTTACCCCATTATGCATTTGTTTACAAAATTTTACGTGTCTTTTGTTGCGAGGAATTTTAGTGCATGAAATTGAACGTTAAGTGTTTCAAATTTTATGAAAAATGACAAAACGATGTCAGGAAAATATGACAAGAATTAGAGCTTTGAACTAAAATAACTAAGAACACTACACTGAAAAAAAAAATATCTGTCGAGTTGCCAGTAAAAAGTGCTTAGGCTTACAAGGGAAGTCTCCCTAGTGTCACCCGCGGATCTTTATGGAATTTGTTTTATTTTGTAGATCAGAAAAAATGAAGGGACACGTATTTTTTTTTAGCGGCCCAAATTCATATTTAGGGGGTAAAAAGGAGGGGGAAGACCATTTTCAGTCATGTTACATACCAAATGAAAGGTCTTTGGAAAACCTATCTACGTGTGCTAAGAACGTGTCCAAACATGCACAACTTTTCGTCATATTGAGTAAAATACCAAAATTTTTGGACATTTTTGTTAATAAGTCGAAAAATATTACCTTCTTTGGCCCGTTGTTAGCACCACGAGATAGGTATTTTTAATACCTTTAATTTGATACCACACATGCCTATATTAATTTTGTTTAAATAAAAAAAAACGTGTCGAATTAATTTTCGTTCTTAACAACATATCCAAATTTCATGAGGATCGGAGGGTGCCACCAGGGAGACTTCCCTTGTTAGTTATATGATTATTTGACTAATTTCAGCTCAAACAGGATAATAGTATTTTTGGCTAAAAAATTAGGATCGTTTGGTAAAATCTCAGTTCGACTTGTCCCATACCAACACTAAATTTTGGTTCAGGCGCGGAATGTTTCAGAAAAAGACACATTTTCAATAGGAAAAGTCTATGAAATCTGAAAATTTAGGGTTTTCAAAAAATATGTTTCTACCTGAGTAAAAAAGTTTTTTATATAATTATACATATATAATTTGGTAAAATTATATCAAATTATATATAATTATACAAAATTATATATAGAGGTAAAATTTTCCAAAAAATTATATAAAACAAGTCAGAAAGTTATAGTCGGTCAAGCCCGACCCGATACCCTACACCAGTGTTTTCCGGAAAATGGGTCCCAAGTCCAAACATGGACCGATTGGATCTGTCTTTTGTTTGATCTTTATTTAGTGTAGAAAACACACACAGATCAAATTTTAGTGGAATTGGTTTATTTTTTTGTCAATATACTGATTTAAATGAATATCGGTCGAAATTTTTATGAGGGGACTTAGTCCAAAAATGGTCCAATTATATTCCGATTTGATTAGGTAACTAAAGTACACGTTTAACACCTAAAAATAAATTTTTTATCAAATATTTTCATTTTAATGAATTTTGAGAGAATGGTGTGAATATCGGGAGGGTGGCTTGTATGGGGACTACCAGAAGGACTGATCCGATTCCTATGAAATTTGGAATAATAATTCATGCATACAAAATTTGATTACCTGCTAAATTTCAAAGCGATATCTATTATAATAAGGTCATTAGAGTCATTAAGCCGAATCCAAAGGGGGCGTTTGTATGGGGGCTATGTCTTAACATGCACCGATGTTCTCCAATTTCAATAGGCTTCGTCCTTGGGCCAAAAGATGCTTAAGTTTAAAATTTCAAGTCAATTGATTGAAAATTGCGACCTGTATCGTGCTTAAACCGATAGATGGACAGACGGAGGGACGGACAGACGGACGGACGGACATTGCTAAATCGACTCAAAAAGTAATTCCAAGTCGATCGGTATACTTGAATGTATGTCTAGGACCAATATTTCGTGTAGTTACAAACATCAGCACAAACTCAATATACCCTGTACCACATAGTGGTGTAGGGTATAATTATATGAAATTATATATAATTTGATAAGATTATATATTATTATATCCAGGAGTTGGTGGATATAATTATATAAAAATATATCAAATTATATATAATTTTATACAATTATATATAATTTGATATAATTTTATATAATTATATCCACCAAATCCTGGATATAATTATACATAATTTTATCAAATTGTATATAATTTTATCCAACTTTTTGGTGAATTTAACCTTTATATAATTTTATATAATTTAATATAATTTTATCAAATTCTATATAAACTTTTTTTACTCGGGTAGTATTTTCCTAGTAAGCTCTAGTTTACCAGATATGACAAAAGGGTTTTTTAAAATATTTTCGAATTTTGTTATTATAATTGCGATAACAAGTACACAGTCTTAACGTGATAAATATGATAATTTATACGTGATTGTATTGCAAAATTCAAAAAAAAAAATATTAATAAACAGGGACAGGACTTCATGTACTAAAAAAAAAAAACTATGTTTTAAGCGCCTAAAATATGTACTACAAATATCGAAATATGCAATAAAAACTACAAAAATGTGGATAAAACAAATTGTGCATTTTAAAATTTTTGGAAAAAAATTATAGAAAAAAAAATATTTTTAATAATTTTTTACTTTTTTTTTGGTAAAAAATCATTATGGCCAGACAAGTATTTGACCTTAAAAAAATAATGATTTTTACAAAAAAAAACGCATAAGATATGAAAACAAATAAGCTAAAACTAAAATTTTATACGAAATATGACCCAAAAATATGCATTTTTAGCAAAATACTAGCAAAAATATGCATTTTCAGTAAAATATGCAAAAATATGCACTAATAAATCGACGCCATTTTAAAGCAAATGCTTTTATTTGCAAAGATATTTGATTTATGATGTTCTAACACCAAAAAAAAACTAACGGGGAAAATATGCATTTGCATGAATACCTACACAGAAAGAATTGAAAACGAAAGTCAATCAACAAAAACGCGGATTCAATTAATTTTTTAATTGAAACTCCTCCGATAAAGAAAATTGTTATATCAATCATCAAATTGTAGGTGATTAATTGATTTTTATTTCAATTAATCATTTTTTCGATTTTGATCAAAAATTTGATTGATTTTTTATTTAAAGTCAATTAAAATAATGATTGATTTAACAAATGAATTTCACGCTAATGGAAAAATTACGAAGAAATTCATATTTTTTGCTTTCCAATATGTTGCCGACAATAAAAAAAATAAAACCGTAGTAAAAAGTATATTTTTGAATTAATGTATTCAAATAAATTGAAGTGAAAAAAAATCTGGTATGTTGAAAATTTGTAATTTGATAGTTAAAGAAAATAACAAAAATGTTGATCAAAACAATAATTGACTCATTAAAATTTTGTTGATCAATTGATTTAATTGAAATTTTTTAGCCAATAATTTTTTGTGTGTACCACTACGTGGAGAGTATAAAAATTTGATGTTCAACAATTAAATACAAATGTTGATTACAAAATGTTAAATTAAAAATATAAAACAACAATAAAAACGTTAAAACAAGATAAAACCATAAATAGACAACTTGGAGTGTGACTGTAAATATTATGGATTTTAAACAAAAAAATGCATAAATAATTATGTACCCACTATGTCAAATGTTACGTCAACTTTCACTGTTAACTTAACTCAAACGTTGTAAAATAAAAACACACATGTGATAAATAAAAAAAATATTTATTTGTTTTTCTAAATTTTTATTTACAAAATTTTATTTTTTTTTTGTAAAAATAGCAGCAGCGCATTATAATGCGTGCAGAGCATTTAAACACGCACCCGCTAAATAACAACAAACAAAACTAGTGGTGAAAACTTTATGCGCATACAAATGACACCTGTCGTATATGCAGTACAAACTAAATGCGCATATATGAATGTATACAATTACTGGTAGGATTGAGCATACGCCAAATTAAAAATTGGATGCATAAGCAGCCGCAGTTTAAAAGTCTCCATTGTTTACACAATAATACAAGATAATGAATAGTAAAGATTACTTGGCAAAATAAAAAGTGCATAATTATGAAAAAAATAGAGAAAATGCAAAATAATAAAAAATATGCAATTTTGTAAATATATGCCAAATTAAAACAAGTAGAAAAGTTAAATTCGACTTTGCCGAATCTATGAATACCCTCCACAATGCATTTTTTAAAGGGTAGTACATTTTTTTAACGTGAAAAAATTAACAATTTTGATTAGAAATATTTTATTTTGAGTAAAAAACTCTTTTTTGTCGTTAAAAAAAAAATTACTATTTTTTTTTTTTGAGTGTAAAATTTTTTTCGAGTGTAATGTTTTTTTACTGTAAAAATATTTCTGAGTGAATGCACGTACGTATGTACACAAAATATAGTAATTTTTGTAAAAAAAAAAAAAATTTTTTTTTTGTGTACATTTTTTTTTGAGTGTAAAATTTTTTTTGAGTGTAAAATTTTTTTCGAGTGTTGTTTTTAAGTTACCAATGCTTTCAAAACTAAACAAGTTTAAAAAGCATTGCTTTAAAATTAAACAAGTTTGACAAGCATTGTTTAGTTACCACCAATGCTTTTAAAACTTGTTAAAACACGTGGCATTTTAGATGAAACTAATCTGAAATTCAGGGTTTTGCTTATAACTTTTGAACCACTGGACCGATTGAGCTGAAATTTAAAACCACCCGGGGAACGGCAAAGATACGTGCCAAGCTTCAGTAGTCTCATTATTGTCTTTCGAAAGTTATCGTGTTTTTTATCTCGTAAATTCAGGAAACACCCTTGCCGAAATTTACTCTTTTGCTCATAACTTTTGAACCACTGGACCGATTTGGCTGGATTGCAATACCAACCTGACCAGGTAAATGACAAACATATATGCCAAACTTCAGTAGCCTCTGTAAAGTCTTTCAAAAGTTAGCGTGTTTTCTACGGACAGACAGACGGACGGACGGACGGACGGACGGACATCGCTAGATCGACTTAAAATCGATCGAGGATCATAAATTTATATACTTTATGGGGTCCTAGACCAATATTTCGAGGTGTTACAAACGGAATGACAAACTTATATATACCCTCTATCACTAGAGTGGAGGGTATAAAAAAACATGCTGAATTGTAAAAATATGCAGAATTTTTAAAATATGTGGCACTGTAAAAATATGCAAATTTATAAAAATATGCACAATTATAAATATATGCAAAATTATAAAAATAAGCAAAATTATAAAAAAAATATTTTAATACGCTAAATTCTTAAAATACGCAAAATTTTAAAAAGATATGCAAAATTTTAAAAAATATGCAAAATTTTAAAAAATATGCAAAATTTTAAAAAATATGCAAAATTGTAAAAATTTTCAAAATTCTATAAATATTTAAAATTGTAAAAATATGCAAAATTGTAAAAAAATATGCTAAATTGTAAAAATATGTAAAATTGTAATTTGTATGCAAAATTGTAAAAATATCATAAAATTTAAAATTATGTATGCAAAATTAAAAAATGCGTAATTGATTAAATGTGTATAATTGCTTAAATAAAATATTCAAATTTGTTAAAATATGCATAATTATTAAAATATGCATTGTTGTTAAAGCTTGCATAATTGTTAAAATATGCATAATTGTTAAAATATGCGTAATTTTTAAAATATGCATAATTATTTAAATATGCATAATTATTAATATATGCATAAGTGTAAAAATAGGCATATGCGTATCTATGCAAAATTTAAAAATGCGTAATTGCGAAAAATCAGCTTCGGCTTCGGAAAAAAGCAGCTAAAACAAGATTTTACACTCCAAAAAAATGTTTCGATCGAAAAAAAATTACACTCAAAAGAAAAGTTATTTATAAAAATGTTTAAAAAAAAGTTTTTTGCTCAAAATAAATCGTTCAATACAACATTTTAATACATTTGTGTATTCCGCCAAGTCGGCTTTAACTTTTTTTCTTGTTTTTACTACATAAATATATTTTTTTTTTTGAATATTCGGCTTCGGTTTCAGCCGAATAGTGAAAATTTGGCCGAATATTTGGCTTCGGCTACAGCCAAAAAAGGTGTATTCGGTCGGACACTATAAATATGTATGTATGTATAATTGCTTCAATAAGCATAATTGTTAAAATATTCGTAATTGTTAAAATATGCATAGTTATTAAAATATGCATAATTATTAAAATATGCATAGTTGTTAAAGCTTGCATAATTTTTAAAATATGCATAATTTTAAAAATATCCATAGTTGTTAAAATACGCAATATGCCTAATTTTAAAAATATTCAAATTTGTAAAACTACCCAGCAAAAAAAATTCGAAGTAGTTCAAAACGAAGTAGACTTAAACTACATTAAAAGTAGCAATTAGTGAATATTTTTTGTTGCAAAAAAAGTAGTTTAAAATAACATCCAAATATGTCAATAAGAAGGACAATAATATGGGTTCCACTACTTTAGAACACTATAGTCGGAATGAGTTTTTTTTTAATATTTTTCAAACGTAATGAAAAGAACATATTTATTTAAATTTATTTAATAGAGTTTTAGTCTAAACTATAGTTTTATATATAATTGAAAGGCAAAAAGTTAATATTTGATAGGTTACAATTCCAGGAATAAAAACATTTTTTTTATTTTTAATTTGTTTAATCTTAAATTTGGTGTAAACTGATTTTGTTTTTTTACCTTTTAACTACAGTATAGAGGGTACACTCACTTTGTCATTCCCCATAAAGAGAATCGTCGCTTAAAATGCAAAACAAAGTGACAACACTTTTTTTAAAATCAAGTTATTGATTGTGATGCATTGTCCCCCTATAAAATTATCAAAATGTGATTTGCTAGTTGTGATACAATTCATTAACTGAAACCATTTCCAAAAATTCAGACCTATCCGATGAAAAATGACGGACTTATGAACAAAATTAAAAAAAAATGTTTCACAACGTTTTTCGCTGCTACTTTAAAAAAGCAAAATGTGTTGGATTGTTGGTGAGGATATATTATATTGATCAGTGATCGATTCTGAGAAGTTCTATGAACATCCCTCCGTCTGTCTGTATGTAACACGATGAAGTCCAAAATAAAACAGCTATCCACCTGACGTTTGGTACAAATATTTTTTATAGTCCTAGGTAGGTTAAAATCGGAACGGAGGGGAAAAGTTTCACCTTGGAGAAGCGAACCAACCTCTAAAACGCAATTTTTTAGCGATCATTGTTTTCTTGTCAAGCAAACGAAACAATTTTATGTCGGATGAAGTATAAAGTCCTGAACTTGGACCAATTTTTTGAGGTACGAACACTTTTATTGATGCGACTGGTCCGCGACCTTACACGGTTAACTGCAATTGTTCTACTCATCACAAATCTGGTCTCCAAACTTTTCCATCATATCAAGTTTTTGGGAAAATTGATGTCAAAGTTAAAAAAAATCTCCGTTTTGTTAATTTTTGCCAAATCATAGCGGATGAACCCGATATGATAGCGACTTAAAAATAAGTCGAGGCTTAAGCTTAAACATTGCTCTTAAGGATTCTGAACTCTTTTGGTCAGTCGCCTTAACCCCTAGGGCACCAATTATCTCTCAATGATGTCTTGTTCTCAAAAAAACGATTTTTGCCACTACAAATCATATGAAAAAAAACCTTATTCGAATGAAACGCCACCTTATAGTATAAGGCTTATAAACATGATTACAATTATTCTCCTGGTCAAAAATCCGGTCTCCATACTTTTTAAGGGTAAAGCTCAAACATTGCTCTTAAAGACGTATAACTCAATTCATCAGTCGCTTCAACCTTTGGAGCACCAATCTTTTAATAAAGTGTTTTCCCCCAAAAACTTTTTTTTTATATGACAGCATTGAAATACAATCGGTGCCCAAAAAGTAAGGGCGACTGACCAAATGAGTTCTGCATCTTAAAGAGGAAAGTTTTAGCTTAACCCAAAACGGCGATTTTTTTGAACTTTGACCACAATTTTCTCAAAAACCTGATGTGATGGAAAAGTGCGGAGACCGGATTTTTGACCAGCAGAACTAATGTAATCAAGTGTATAAGGTCGCGTCCCAGTCGCATTTTCGATGTTTAGTAATGTTATTAGAACATTGGCATCGTCAGAATCGCTTACTAAATCTACTTCCTAATGAATTCTAAAAATACACTTTTTAAGTAGTGCAAAAATGCTCTTAAATAGTGATCTTAAAGAACTTTACATACAAAAACTTAAACTATGACAACTGTATGAGTACTACTTTATATGTACTTAAAAAATGTAAAAAAAACTACTTATTTTGAGCGACACCGCCTTGTTAAATTCACTAGAGTTTCAGCAAAGTTAGAACTACTTTAGCAGCAGTTGAACTACTTTTTATTAACATTTTAGTATGTTCTTTTTTTGCTGGGTATGTACAATTGGTAAACCATGCATAATTGTTTTAACATGCGTTTTTGTAAAAATATGCAGAATTGTTAAAATATGAAGAATTCTAAACATGTGAAGATTAAAAAAAATATGCAGAACGATAAAAAATATAAAAAATTACAAAAGTATGCAAAAAATAAACAAATGCAGATTTTGGAAAAAAATTAATTGGTTATAAAATTATATATGGGGCATTCCATGTCAAATCGGACACTTTGAAAAATTTTTTTTTTAGATTTTCCCAATTTGTTTACAGTTTTTAGTACCCTTCGAAAACTCCTTCGTGGTAAATTTTCAGATTTTTTTGATGACCAGTTCAAAAGATATCGTATTTTTAAAAATTGGTAGTTTGTTCCTTTACTTAAACTTCTTTTACTCATAACTTCTTCAATAATGGTCCAAATTTCAAATTTTTTTTTCAAAATTTTTGTTTTTTTACGTAATTTAAAAAAAAAATCCCAAAAAATTCTTAAAAGCGCTCTAGTATGCGATTTTTAAGTTTTAAAATTTAAATCTCGTTTTTGAAAATTTTTGTACTCTTCGATTTTTTTTGAAATTTTTTTGTGTAAAACTTCTATCGATTCTACAAACTTTTTGCCCAGGAGGATCGTGGGATAACGATCATTACTATTTTTTAAAATTTTTTGAAAAAATTTTATTGAAATTTTCCAATCTTAAAATCATTTCTACTGCTCCAATGGTGCGTCATAGAGGGGTCCTTTATAACGCACCATCCCCCATTATTTTTTTTGTCTTAACATTTCTTTGGAACAAACTAATACCCTATCTCCAATTTCTAAGGGGGCTCCCACACAAAACGACATTTTTTAAAATTTGCTCCAACCGCTCTAACTGCCCCAATAGTGCCCTTAGAGCAACAAAATGTATGACCGAACCACAATGTTTTTTTAGTCCAAACATTTTCTCTGAACACACCTACCCCTATCTCTAATTGTTAAGGCGGTCCCCATAAAATTTTTTTTATTTTTTATAAATTTGTTTTATTTAATCAGCTTCTACCGGTCCAATGGTGCGTCCGAGAGGGGTCATTAGTGAGACCGACCCCCATTTATTTTAACCCTACAAAAATTTTTTAAAATAGACCTATGCCCTATCTCCACTCCCTAAGTAGGCTCCCATACAAAATTACATTTTTATAAAATTTGCTCCAACTGTTATTTGTATGGGAGCCTACTTAGGGAGTGGAGAAAGGGCGTAGGTATGTTTAAAAAAAAATTTGTAGGGTAAAAAGAAATGGGGGTCGGTCTCACTAATGACCCCTCTCTCTCCTGGGCAAAAAATTTGTAGAATCGATAGAAGTTTTACACAAAAAAATTTCAAAAAAATCTAAGAGTACAAACATTTTCAAAAATGAGATTTAAATTTTAAAACTTAAAAATCGCATACTAGAGCACTTTTAAGAATTTTTTGGGATTTTTTTTTTAAAGTACGTAAAAAAACAAAAATTTTGAAGAAAAAAAATTTAAATTTGGACCATTATTGAAGAAGTTATGAGTAAAAGAAGTTTGAGTAAAGAAACAAACTACCAATTTTTAAAAGTTCGATATCTTTTGAACGGGTCATCAAAAATATCTGAAAATTTACCACGAAGGAGTTTTCGAAGGGTACAAAAAACTGTAAACAAATTGGGAAAATCTAAAAAAAAAATGTTTAAAGTGTCCGATTTGACATGGAATGCCCCATATGTTTTTTTTTTTTTTAACTGCAGAATTATGCAAAATAAAATGTGTTTACCAAAAAAAAGAAGTGGAAATAAAAATAAAGAACTGCGAATTAAATTGTGTAAAAAATTAAAGCAGATTTTTAATTTCTAGAAATAAAACAACGCAGATTATTAAAAAAAAGTGTACGTTCACCAAAAAGGTACACTGTATTTGAATTTTAAAGTGTATGAAGGGCTGTGGTGCAAAAGTTTTTGTTTTTTGCAGAACATGCGTGATTGTTAGTATTACACTTGAATTTAATTTCATTTCAAAATTTCAGGGTTTGGTAAAATTTATAATTTTAATTGCCAATATTCAAAATTTGCATACGATAGTTATTTTGAATTTTAATCGATTTTTTTTTTAAGTTTTTATTGATTATGCATTAGTCTATTACAAAATAATTACGTGTCCCAAGTACTTATTATATATTTGTTTGTAATTTTATTCAAAATAGAGAATTTCTAGTGAAAATATATTTTTAACATGATGTGAATATTTCAATATGGAACAAATGAAAAGTTATTTGTTAAATAGAAAAAGAAAAATATATTTATTTATATATTAAAGGAAACATAATAATAAATATTTAAAATATTTCAAACTATTTATTTAACGCAAATTTGCACATTTTACTTTTATAATTTAGTCAAAACCCGATTAAACATCTTTCGCAGGATCGCCATTTTTGAAAACTCGTAAAACCTTGAAAAAGGTAACATTATTCTGTTAACTAAAATTACATAGTGAGAAAATGAATATTATTATAATGTTTCCAAACAATTAATCATTAAAATCTTAAAAGCAAAGGTACTTAATACAATAAATAATATTTATTCTTTGAAAATGGTTTTTTAATGAGTTCAAACATAAATAACAAAAAAAATTAAAACCCCTCCAACTTTTCAAACAAAATAATATTGAAAGTCTCGTTTAAAGAGAAAAAAAAATACATAAAATTTATATTCTTCTTCAATTCATAAACGTGCAACCTTGACCTTTACATCATGATGCTGATGATGTGGATGATGATAATAATGATGAGAGATTGTAAAATTATCTTTTTTTTTTTGCATTTACATGAATTTGAATTTAAATCCAATACACACAGTTTGCTTGCAATTGAAAATTAAAAAAACACGAAGTCAAAGACGAACACAAAAACAGCTCTATGGACAAAAAAAAATTATTTATGTTTAATTTACGTCAGCGATAGAGGTGGAGGGGGGACAACACAAGACACAATAATGCAACATGTTAAATCCACATGATCACATACGTTCCATTTAAAGAGACAACAAGTCACATTTTTAGAAGATGAAAAAACCGAAGACAAAGATACAACACCCTAATTGATCTTTAAACAAGTGGCGCGCAGACACAAACATATGAAATAACATCAATAAGGTGGACAATATTTTTTTGGGGACAGATTTTCAGTAATTTAAAATGAAGTCCATAGCAAAATTTGGAGATCAAAAAAAAAAATGTCTTAAAATGGCTGAAAAAATGGTTGAAAACATGGTTGAAAGTGCAACGTATTTTTAAACTGCAAAATGTTGAAAAAAGTGCAAAATATTGTAAAAAGTGCAAAATATTGTAAAAAGTGCAAAATGTTGTAAAAACGAGCAGTTTGTAGTAAAAAGAAGCAAAATATTTTAAAAAGGAGCAAATATTGTAAAAAAGTGCAAAATATTGTAAAAAAATTATTGTTAAAATTGCAACATATAGAAAGAGGTTTCCAATATTTTACAAAGTTAAAAATATTAATGGAATTTGCCTTAGCAATTCTAGTCTTGTAAAAATGCGCAAGAGCAGTGTAAAAGTTGATTCCTTGATGGTATTCACGTCAAAATTTTTTACCCATGCAAATTTTAAAATTAAGTCCGTTGCAAAATTTTGAAAATCCAGTTCAAAATGGCTGCAAAAATGGTTGAAAACATGGTCGAAAGTGCAACGTATTTTTAAACTGCAAAATGTTGAAAAAAAGTGCAAAATATTGTAAAAAGTGCAAAATATTGTAAAAAGTGCAAAATATTGTAAAAAGTGCAAAATATTGTAAAAAGTGCAAAATATTGTAAAAAGTGCAAAATATATTAAAAAGTGCATAATATTGTAAAAAGGAGCAGTTTGTAGTAAAAATAAGCAAAATATTTTAAAAAAGAGCAAATATTGTAAAAAAGCGCAAAATATTGTCAAAAAAATATTGTAAAAATTGCAACATATAGAAAGAGGTTTTCAATATATTACAAAGTTAAAATTATTAATGGAATTCGCCTTAGCAATTTTAGTCTTGTAAAAATGCGCAAGAGCAGTGTAAAAGTTGATTTATTGACGGTATTCACGTCAAAATTTTTTACCCTTGCAAATTTTAAAATTAAGTCCGTTGCAAAATTTTGAAAATCCAGTGTAAAATTACTAAAAAAATGTTTGAAAACATGGTCGAAAGTGCAACGTATTTTGAAACTGCACAATGCTAAAAAAAGTGCAAAATGTTGAAAAAAGTGCAAAATATTGTAAAAAGTGCAAAATATTGTAAAAAGTGCAAAATATTGTAAAAAGTGCAAAATATTGTAAAAAGTGCAAAATATTGTAAAGAGTGCAAATTGTTTTAAAAAGGAGCAGTTTGTTGTAAAAAGGATCAAAATATTTTAAAAAGGAGCAAATATTGTAAAAAATTGCAAAATATTGTAAAAAAATTAAAAAAAAAAAATGATTGTGAAAATTGTAACACATAGAAAGGGTTTCCAATATTTTACAAAATTAAAAATATCATTGGAATTCGCCTTAGCTATTTTAGTCTTGTAAAAATGCGAAAGAAAAGTGTAAAAGTTGATTCATTGATGGTATTCACGTCAGAATTGTTTACCCTTGCAAAGTGCTAAATGCAACATTTATTACAACAAACGCACATAAAATTATTAACCCCCCAGTTTCTGTATGACGTTCGTAATACGTTCGTCATACAGAAACTGGGGGTAAGGCTTTTATTTCATCCTATGTGTTTGTTGAAGAAAATTTTGCATTTCGCACTTTGCAAGGTAAAAATTGCTGACGAGAATACCACTATAATTTTTTCAACAAAAGTTGCAATCTTACATTTTTGCTATGGTTAAAACGTGAAAACCGTCATTAATGGAATTTACGTCAGAAATTTTAGTCTTGCAAAATTGCGCAATGTCAAAATTGCAACTTTATTTGCTTGTTTCTTTGTGAATAGAAGCAAATGTATTACTATTAAAATAAATGGCGAATCTTTTCTTGCAACGACGCATCATATTAAAGGTAATAGAAAAATAAAAATTTTATTAAACATTTTTGTAAAAAAAGTTGCAATATTGGACTGTTGCAAGGGTCAAAATTTTCTGAAGTGAATACCCTGATTATAAGAAGCTCAAAATGTTTTTGAATGCATAATATAGCAAAAATTTCAAAATATTATTACCAAAGATCCAATTTGCAAAATATTGTCAAAATTGGAAAAATTGCAATATATTGTAAAAAGTGCAAAATATTGTAAAATTTGCAAAATATAGTAAAATATGCAAAATATTGTAAAATATGCAAAATATTGTAAAATATGCAAAATATTGTAAAATATGCAAAATATTGTAAAATATGCAAAATATTGTAAAATATGCAAAATATTGTAAAATATGCAAAATATTGTAAAATATCCAAAATATTGTAAAATATCCAAAATATTGTAAAATAAGCAAAATATTGTAAAATATGCAAAATATTGTAAAATTTGCAAAATATTGTAAAATATGCAAAATATTGTAAAATATGCAAAATATTGTAAAATATGCAAAATATTCTAAAATATGCAAAATATTGTAAAATATGCAAAATATTGTAGAATTTGCAAAATATTGTAAAATTTGCAAAATATTGTAAAATATGCAAAATATTGTTAAATATGCAAAAATATTGTAAAATATGCAAAATATTGTAAAATATGCAAAATATTGTAAAATAAGCAAAATATTGTAAAATATGCAAAATATTGTAAAATAAGCAAAATATTGTAAAATATGCAAAATATTGTAAAATAAGAAAAATATTGTAAAATATGCAAAATATTGTAAAATATGCAATATATTGTAAAATATTGTAAAATATGCAAAATACTGTTAAATATGCAAAATATTGTAAAATATGCTATATATTAAAAAATAGCAAAATATTGTAAAATTTCAAAATGCAGTAAAATATTCAATATATTGCAAAGTATTGTAACATATGCTATATATTGTAAAATATGCAAAATATTGTGAAATATGCTAAATATTATAAAATATGCATAATATTGTAAAATATGAGAAATATTGTAAAATATGCAAAATATTGTAAAATTTGCAAAATATTGTAAAAAGTGCAAAATATTGTAAAATTTGCAAAATATTGTAAAATATGCAAAATATTGTAAAATATGCAAAATATTGTAAAATATGCAAAATATTGTACAATATGCCAAATATTGTAATATATGCAATATATTGTAAAATATGCTAAATATTAAAAAATAGCAAAATATTGTAAATATCCAAAATATTGTAAAATATCCAAAATATTGTAAAATATGCAAAATATTGTAAAATATGCAAAATATTGTAAAATATGCAAAATATTACAATCTTCAAACACCAAAAAAATGTGTCTATCTATAAAACCTAAGTGTCTTCCTAATATTCATATTGTAGTTAACTATAATATTGTTGCAAGTCACTCATTACATTTTTTGTGACGTTTTAACAAAAAAAATAAACAAATACATATTTTACCATTTATAGCAAATGTTGCATACATCTAAAAAAAGCAGAAAAAGAGACAAAACTCAAAAAATTAAACAGCATTTCAAGTTATGATATAGCGAATGTGCTGATGTTTATAGCATCGCCGTCTTATTGACAAAGATCCTATAAAACACGCATGCATGTGCAAACAGTTTAAGGTATTTGAGCTCGCGCATGTGCAGTAATAAAATTGTTTTTTTTTTGCAAATAAAAACTTTCAGTGTCAATTTCTTGAATGCATGTGGCGGCATGAATAAAATATTTGTCTATTTTTGAATTTGAAATATTAAATTTCAAGCGTGGCGATCAGAAATAGCAACAAAACAAAATATGCAAAATATTGACAAATACGCAAAATATTGTAAAATATTGTAAAATACGCAAAATATTGTTAAATATGCAAAATATTGTAAAATATGCAAAATATTGTAAAATATGCAAAATATGTATTGTAAAATATGCAAAATATTGTAAAATATGCAAAATATTGTAAAATATGCAAAATATTGTAAAATATGCAAAATATTGTTAAATATGCAAAATATTGTAAAATATGCAAAATATTGTAAAATATGCAAAATATTGTAAAATATGCAAAATATTGTAAAATATGCAAAATATTGTAAAATATGCAAAATATTGTAAAATATGCAAAATATTGTAAAATATGCAAAATATTGTAAAATATGCAAAATTTTGTAAAATATGCAAAATATTGTAAAATATGCAAAATATTGTAAAATATGCAAAATATTGTAAAATATGCAAAATATTGTAAAATATGCAAAATATTGTAAAATATGCAAAATATTGTAAAATATGCAAAATATTGTAAAATATGCAAAATATTGTAAAATATGCAAAATATTGTCAAATATGCAAAATATTGTAAAATATGCAAAATATTGTTTTTCTGTAAAGACAGTCGAGCTCAGGCTATAATTATAATTATGTATTATAATTTTTTGATTTGTTATATATGGTTTTGAATTGAGAAAAGTGTGAAAGAAAAATTTTAATTTTTCTAAAAATTTAGACATCCTGGTTTGTTTCTTACTAGTTTCATATTATCCAGTTATAATAATCTTCAGAAAAACTTTTAATGTCAATTTATTTAGTTAATAGTCAATAAAACTCTATATGTGAAAATTATTTACAGATCGCAGCCGACAAGGATTGAACTCATCATCATCTGTAATCAGAGTAAGTAAATGGTGATTTTGATTTTATCAATCTCATTGAGAAAAAAATTTTTTGTTTGTTTTCATTTTCTTTGCTCTGAAATGATTGTGTTTCTTGTTTGCTCGTTTTGTGTTTTTTCGAAAAATGAATTTCATAGCAAAGCTCAACATCGTGATAATTCAAATGGTGTTCGGTTTTCTTTGAACAGAAAACGAGATGAGCTGAAATTGAAAATGAAAAATAAAATGAGCTGATAGATGAAACGAGATTGAGATGAAATGAGCTAGCAATGAGATCTCGCGAGATTGATATGAATTGAGCTATCAATGAGATCTCGCGAGATTTCATATCAAACAAAATCATATTTTTTTTGTTTGCAAGCATGAATGGAAATGTGGTTGTTTATTGCTTATGATGTGTAGGAATCAGACAAGGAAAAAAATTCGAATTTTATTTAAAATTCATAAGGTATTGGAAATTAAATTTTTATTTAAATAAAATTCTCAAAAACATTTGAATTTTATTATTTCCAAAAATAAAATTCTCAAAAAGAATAGAATTTTATTTTTGGGTTGAATTTTATTTTTGAATTTTATTTTTGGTTTGATATTTATTTGTTCAAAATTTATTTGTTATCAAGGTAAATTTATGAATTTACCTTGTTTGTTATTATGAAAATAAAATTCTTTTTTTTATTAATAAAATTCTTTAAAGAATTTTAAATAAAATTTTTTTGAATTTTATTTCTTCTAAGAATTCAAAATAAAATTTTTAAGAATTTTATTTAAAATTCATTCTTGAATTTTATGAAAAATTTAAATTTGAATTTTATCAATAAGGAATTTTAAATTTTATTGTTTTTCCTTGTCTGGTAGGAATACATATAAAAAAAGCAAAAGACAAGTAAATTGTAATAATGAATTAGAATTTTTACAGAATTATTTATTAAAATAAATGCCGTTTAATGTTAAATTGTGTCTAACCATTTTTTGGGTTTTTTTGTACGTAACACATAATAAGACAACAGTGGTGTTTTTGGTTAACTGTACACATTAGGGTGGAGCAAATATAGCTTTTTTCGAATTTCGAAAACGTCGGGGTCGGGAAAGTTGCCTTCTGGGGTCGATATTAACACACAATAATATTGGACCTGTAAGGCAATGGCTTTGGGTACATTTTTTGACTTGAAAATCGGTCAAAGTGAAAAAAAAAATTCGAACTTTTTTTTTTGTTTAAAATATTAGTTTACTTTTAGACATTACTAAAAAAGTGTTTTTATGGTAAAAAATTTTTTTTTGGTCTGTAAAATTTTTTTTGTTTCTTGTTTTGCAAAAAAAAATATTTTTTATTAGTTTTTAACTGAAAATATAACGTAATATTAACTCAGTATTTAAAAGATGTATATTTTTAATTATTGTATTATGTTGTTGGCCTTTTTACCGCAATTTGAAATTAATCTTTAGAAAATTAAAAAAAATAAAAAATAAAAAAATTTTATTGACAAAAAAAAAAATTCTTTTACCATCAAAACAGTTTTTCAGTAATGTCCAAATATAAACTAATATTTAAAGCAAAAAAAAAAAAGTTCGAACATTTTTTTCACTTTGTTCGGGATTTTCCGATTTTCAAGTAAAAAAAAACGAAACCAAAACCATTGCCCTATAAGTCTAATATTTTTGTGGGTTAATATCGACCACAAAAGGCAACTTTCCCGACCCCGACGTTTTCGAAATTCGAAAGAAAGCTATATTTGCTCCACCCTAATGTACAGTTAACCAAAAACACCACTATTGTCTTATTATACCATATTCGCCTTCGTTTAAACTAGTTTAATTTTGTGCTTTCCCCATACAATTTTAAACACTTTATCTGTTAAAATTAAACGCCATTTAATTTTGACGTTTAAAATGTGTGGCGAAAACCAATAATTAAACTAGTTAAAAATTAATGCGAACACCGTTTTACGTGTTACGTGAAAAAAAAATACAAAAAAATGGTTAGAAACAATTCAACATTAAACGGCATTTATTTTAATAAATAATTCTGTAAAAACTCTTATTCATTATTAGAATTAACATGCCTTTTGCATTTTTTATATCCCTACACATCATAAGCAATAAACAACCACATTTCCATTAATGCTTGCAAACAAAAAAAAAAAATATGATTTTGTTTGATATGAAATCTCGCGAGATCTCATTGATAGCTCAATTCATATCAATCTCGCGAGATCTCATTGCTAGCTCATTTCATCTCAATCTCGTTTCATCTATCAGCTCATTTTATTTTTCATTTTCAATTTCAGCTCATCTCGTTTTCTGTTCAAAGAAAACCGAACACCATTTGAATTATCACGATGTTGAGCTTTGCTATGAAATTCATTTTTCGAAAAAACACAAAACGAGCAAACAAGAAACACAATCATTTCAGAGCAAAGAAAAAAAGAAGCAAACACAAAAATATCAATTTCTGTTAATGATAAAAGAAAGAGATGAAATGAGCTGTTCATGGTGAGATAATACTTACTCTGTCTGTAATACTTTGCTATTAACTGCTTGTAACGTACAATCACTCTAGACCGATACGCCAAGTAGGCTGTTAAGCAAGTATCAACTAAATCTGATTTTTTCAATTCGAGTGTAGTTGTTACTGTTGTTTTTTTCTTACAGAAGAGTTTGTTATTGTAATTTTTGTAAACAAACTTATTTTTAGTAATCATTATTCTTCTTCCTCTCCTTCATCAATTCTGATCTAAGTACTTATTTTCGCAAACATTGCCAGACATGGTCTATATTTTAGACACAAATGTTAGGTGTTGCCATTTTTCCAAAGATACTGATTGCCACTTAGGGCGACTTATAGTCGTTATTTTTAAAAAATATTGTAAAATATGCAAAATATTGTAAAATATGCAAAATTTTGTAAAATAAATGGAAATATATTGTAAAATAATTTTGACCGCATACATTTTAAATAATAATAATATTCACGTCAGCAATTTTTACACTTCCAAAGTGCGAATTGCACAATTTTTTACAACACATGGGATGAAATAAAAGTCAAAATAATTTTATGTATGTTTGTTGCAAAAAAAGTTGCATTTCGCAGTTTGCAATGGTAAAAAATTCTGACGTGAATACCGTCAATATATTACTTTCCACGTGTTGTTAAGTATTCTGCAAAATATTGTAAAAGTATCGAAAAAAAATGAAAAATATCATAACAAGTGCAAGCAAAAACATTGTAAAAAGTGCAACAAAATATAAAAAAAAGTGCAAAATATCGTAAAAAGTCAAAAATATTGTAACAAGTGCAAAAATATTGTTGCAAAATATCGTAAAACATACCAAATATCGCTAAAAATACAAAATATTGTAAGAAAATGCAAAATATAGTAAGAAAATGCAAAATATTGTAAACAAATTCAAAATATCGTAAACAAATTCAAAATATCGTAAGAAATGCAAATTTTGTAATATATGCAAAATTACGTAAAAAATATCGCAAAAACATGCAAAATATCGTATAAAATTCAAAACATCTTAACAAATGCAAAATATCGTAAAAAATACAAAATACCGTTAAAATGCAAAATATTGTAAAAAGTTCAAAATATCGTAAAAAAAGTGCAAATATAAAAAATCGTAATAAATGTAGAATATATTCCATAAAAAAATCGAACTAAATGAACAATATCGTAAAAAATGCAAAATTTCGTAAAAAATTTAAAAAAAATGTCAAATATATCAAAAATGCAAAATATCATAAAAAATGCGATACATCGTAAATCATGCTAAATATCGTAAAAAAGCGAAAAATCTTAAAAAATGCAAGAAATCGTAAAAAATGCAAAATATCGCAAAATATCGTAACAAATGCAAAATATCGTAAAAAAATGCAAAATATCGTAAAAAATGCAAAATATTGTAAAAAATGCAAAATATCGTAAAAAAGGCAAAATATCGTAAAAAATGCAAAATATCGTAAAAAATGCCATATATCGAAAAATGCAAAACATCGTAAAAAATGCAAAATATCGTAAAAAATGCAAAATATCGTATAAATATCATAAAAAATGCGATACATCGTAAATCATGCTAAATATCGAAATAAATGCAAAATATCGTAAAAAATGCAAAATATCGTAAAAAATGCAAAATATCATAAAAATTGCAAAATATCGTAAAAATGCAAAATATCGTAAAAAATTCAAAATATCGTAAAAAATTACAAATATCGTAAAAAATGCAAAATATCGTAAAAAAATGCTAAATATCGTAACAAATGCAAAACATCGTAAAACATGCAAAATATCGTAACAAATGCAAAATATCGTAAAAAATGCAAAATATCGTAAAAAAATGCAAAATATCGTAAAAAATGCAAAATATCGAAGAAAAAAATGCAAAATATGGAAAAAAATGCAAAATATTGTAAAAAATGCAAAATATCGTAAAAATTAAAAATATCGTAAAAAATGCAAAATATCGTAAAAAATGCAAAATATCGTAAAAAATTCAAAATATCGTAAAAAATGCAAAAGCGTAAAAATGCAAAATATAGTAATAAATGCAAAAAATCGCAAAACATGCAAAATATCGCCAAAAAATGCAAAATATCGTATAAAATGCAAAATATCGTAAAAAATGCAAAATATCGTAAAAAATGCAAAATATCGTATTAAATGGAAAATATCGTATAAAATGGAAAATATCGTATGAAATGCAAAATATCGCAAAACATGCAAAATATCGCAAAAAAATGCAAAATATCGTATAAAATGCAAAATATCGTATAAAATGCAAAATATCGTAAAAAATGCAAAATATCGTATTAAATGGAAAATATCGTATGAAATGCAAAATATCGTATAAAATGCAAAATATCGTATAAAATGCAATATATCGTAAAAATGCAAAATATCGTAAAAAATGCAAAATATCGTAAAAAATGCAAAATTTAAAAAAAAATATCCTAAAAAATGCAAAATATCGTAAAAATGCAAAATATCGTAAAAAACTCAAAATATCGCAAAACATGCAAAATATCGTACAAAATGCAAAATATCGTAAGAAATGCAAAATATCGCAAAAAATGCAAAATATCGTAAAAATGGTCCGATATTCATAGAATCGATCATGGCTGAACAATATTTATAATTTACAGGGTCCCTGACCTATATCCCCTGTTTTGTGGTTGGAGGATATAAAAACGTGTAATTCTTCCAATATATTTATTTGTTTGAGTGCATTATATCGAACTTTATCATATCGAACTAATGCATTTCCAATTAATGTTATGATATCAATAAAAATAAAAAAACACTAAAAGTCGTACATTCAACTTTGATATAAAATCAATTTTATTACTTAAATTAAACACGATTTTTTAATTATTGAAATCACAATCATGCAGCAGGCAGTTATTATCGAAAAAACAAAAAAAAATCTCAGTTTGAAAAAATATTCATAAAATCATGATATGGGAACATTGTCAACATCATGTTAATCATATTTTTACACTTTATTAATAAATGGAAAAAAAATAATATACTATTCCTACCCAGCAAAACTTAGATTACCAAATAAGGTATAAAATAAGGTATAGGATCTCTTATTTTATACATTGCAGCATTGATGATTTTAACAGGCGATGAGACTCAAAGTAATGCATCCACATTATCACAAAGAATACCAGTAAGGTATAAAATATGTCATAAATTTATAACGAAGAATACGAGTAAGGTGTAAAATATATGATATTTTATAGGTTACGAGAAATGAAATAATATAGCATACCAGAAGATAATATATAAGGTGTTACGAGTAGTGAAAAAGTAATTTTGTATTAAATTTGCTCACGTGATTGTAAGTGAGTGTAAGTAGATAAAATATGATCGTAAGTGTGTGTCGTTAGAAATTTCCTTTCGTGAGCCCATCTCTAGTTTAAACTTATGCATTTTTTTATAAAATTATTATTTTTTATGATATTGTAATGCATTATGCATCCAATTATAAATAATACATTATTTCAAACTTTCAAATAATACATAATGTAACCAAATATAAGTCATCCATGATTTAATGTGTAGAAATAATAAATACGAAATACGTTTTTTCCAATAATCATGCATTACGTAGCAAATTATTAGTAATGCATTATTTTAAACTTTAAAATAATACGTTGTGAAACAAATGTTTGGTAAGACATCCTAAAATAATGCTACAAATAAGGTATATACATTACCTGGTAATGTGTTATATAATCACTACCCATTACCAAAGTTTTGCTGGGTACAATTCTATAATATTTTCTTAATGAAAATATTCAAGACCCTACCTCTTTTTCTGGGGAGATTTATGAAGGCACATTGTTTTTTTATAGTAATTTGTCAATATTGTTTAACAAGTTATGTTTTGTTTGTAATTTGTAGATATTACAAATGATAAACTGTTGCTTGTTTTTTAAACGAAAGTGTGAAATTTGTAATTTTAGGGAAAGTTTTATTCTTTATTTGTTTTATTATCTTTTAATAGTGGATCATAATGTTTATATTGGTATCTATATAATGTCCAAAAATATATTAGACTCCACCTAAAGAAATTATCTTTTAAAGCAACAGGCATTGAAGAAAAGGAAAGGTGTCATTATTTTAAGACTATTTTATCGCTGCCATCAAAAAATAAAGGGGGTGTCTTTAGTTTATCTTTGCAAATGTAACATATCGAAATATGGGATATTTTGAATTACATTCCCGTCAGAAATGCAATCGAAAGCAAAAAAGTTAGACCACTTAAGTTTGAAACAAACTTAGTAAGATTAAGTTCGTAAATAGCCAAAATCGGACCAGAAGGAAAAAAGTTGCACCTTAAAAATCTAACACAACTCCGAAAAACCGATTCTATGTCAAATCGGGCACTATAATCGGCACCTTTAAGTAAAAAACGTACTTTTTCAGAAAAAAGTACTTATTTAGAAAAAATTTTACTTTTTTCCTAAAAATTATTAAAGAAAACATAGTACGTTTTTCAAAAAAAAGTGTTTTTTTTTTTGAAAAAAAGTACTTTTTGGAAAATAGTACTTTTTTAGAAAAAAAAAGTAATTTTTTTAGGAAAAAAGTACTTTTTTTCTCTAAAAAAAAGTAATTTTTTATAACAAAAGGACATTTTCTAAAAAAAAGTATTTTTTACTACTTTTTTTAAAAAAAGTATTTTTTCTAAAATAATTACTTTTTGCTAAAAAAAATACTTTTGTAGAAAAAGTATCTTTTTTTAGTAAAAAGTATTTTTTTTTTTACAAAAAAAGTATCTTTTTTTTAGAACAAAGTACTTTTTTTCTAAAAACGTAGTAAAAAATTTACTTTTTTAAAAAGTACTTTTTGTCTAAAAAGCAAATTTTTTTTCTAAAAATTACTTTGTTTTTTAAAAAAGTACTATATTTTCTGAAATAATACTTTTAGGAAAAAAGTACAATATTTCTAAACAAGTACTTTTTCCAGAAAAAGTAATTTTTTGTCTTAAAGGTGAGATAGTACTTTTCTAAAATAGTACTATTTTACAAAACAGCGCTACTTTTGCTAAAAAACACTTTTTCTCTAAAAAAGTATTTTTTTCTTTTTTTCCTAAAAGAGCACTATTTTTTCTAAAAAAGTACTATATTTTCTAAGAAAGTACTATTTTTTAGTATAGAATTCATTGAATTTTGCTGCAAAATGGTTTTGTTCACCATTTTGTTCACAAATTTTCTACAACATATTTTATACCCACCTTTTTGAAAAATACCCGGGTATTTACCAATTTCTTCCCAATTTACATATTTTACCGGGTATTTACCATTTGGGTATTTACCCTTTGCCCATTTCTAATCATCAAGCGAAAAAAAACGATATAAAAAAAAGAACCTTGTAGAATGTTTCCATTCTAAAACAGTAAATAGTGGTATTTAAAACTTTATTTTTGGAATGTAGGATCCTCCATCAAAACAAAACAGAATTTGGGAATTTCTGATACTAAAAGGGTAAAAAGAGGTAAAACGAGATAAAAAAAATGTACTTTAGTAATTTTTAGTTTTGTTAAACGACGAGCTCTTCTTGCCAAAATAAAATTAATTAGTAAAGGAAATAAAGACCTTGAGCTAGAATAAAGCTACTCAAAATATAAAATTTTGAAGGTCGAATAAAACAGTTTGTTTTTTTAAATAAAAATTAATCACAGTTTACAGCTTTGATCAAAGGAGCCATGAGTTAAAATGGTCTAATTTCGCTTGGCGATATTTCGAAATCCGCCATTTTCTATCAAATTTCAAATAGCGATATGTCGAAAACCGTTTAAACGATTTAAAAAATATTGTTATATTCGTGTTCAGCGCATCAAAATTGATAAATAAGACGTGTTTTTTTTTTTGTTTTCTTTAATTTTCAAAAATCCAAAACTTTGATCGTCGGGAGTCACGGGTAAGTTTAATCCGATTGACCTCAAATTTTTACCACATAATTTTAAGGTCAAGTAGAATAACAACTTTTGTCCGGACACTTGGGCAAAACAAAAGCTGAAGAAAACTTTTCAGTTAATTCCATATGGAAGTAGAAATTTTCCTGATTTCATAGGTTATTAACGATCAAAAAGGGCTAGAAAGTTAGCAAAGAAAATATTTTAGCGAAACTAGCATAATTCCCGGCTTAACGAATTTATTGTAATTTTCATTCTTAACAGTTTTTGAGAATAACTTACAAATAAAATGGAGGATATTTAAAATTCGGTGCAGCCGATTTAGACACTATTACTTGTTTAGTATTTTCTTTAAGGTGTGTCCGTCCATTTAGGGACATTTGGCATTTAGAAATTTATTTTTATTGCGTTTATATATGGTCAATATTGTATAATTTACAAAATTACAAAGGAATTAGTTGAAATATATATGTGAGTACACAGAAAAATTATCCAAGAATATTCGTTACACACACTCAGAAAAAAATTAACTAAAAAATGGGAAAATTAACTAAATTTAAAGAAAATTGATAATGATTTAGATCCATTGCCACACAGAAAAAATTTGAAACGAATTTCAATCAACAAAAACGCGGATTCAATCAATTTTTTGATTGAAATTCCTCCAATTAAAAAAATTGTTATACCAATCATCAAATTGTAGGTGATTGATTGAAATTTTTTTTCAATCAAACGTTTTTACGATTTTGATCAAAAATTTTATCAATTTTTTGTTTAAAGTCAATCAAAATAATGATTGATTTAATAAATGAATTGTAAGCTTATGACAAAATTATCAAAAATATCATCTTTTTTACTTTCTAATATGTTGCCAACAATAAAAAAAAGTAAAGCCCGATTATTTTGTATATTTTTGAATTAATCTATTCAAATAAATTAATAGTGTCCGACCGAATACACCTTTTTTGGCCGAAGCCGAAGCCGAATATTCGGCCAAATTTTCACTATTCGGCCAAACCGAAGCCGAAGCCGAATATTAAAAAAAAATGTTTTTATTGGCATACAATTGTTATTCAAAGTTAGTTTAGTGTGTTTTTCAACACGTGAGCACAAATATTATACAATTATTCGCTATGCGGCCTATCCGCCAAAATTGTGGCCGAAGCCGAATAGTGGCCGAATAGTGCTTTTTGGCCGAAGCCGAAGCCGAATATTCGGTCGGACACTATAAATTAAAGCGGAAAAAAATCTGGTATGTTGAAAATTTGTAACAAAAAATAGCAAAAATTTTAATCAAAACATTGATTGACTCATTTAAATTTTGTTGATCAATACGTTTAATTGAACATTTTTAGCCAATAATTTTTTGTGTGCCTGATTTCCTTCTTTTAAGTTCATATTTTTCTTAAAAATAAGGAAAGAAAAATTTTTTAATTTTATGCAAATTTAAACTTAAAAATGGGAACATTTTTATTTCAATTTAGTTCATACACATTTAAGGACCCGATTAGGTGAAGACCACAATGGGTTCGGACCCGATAGATTCAGACCCCAATGGGCCCAGACCCAGGTGGATTCCTAAAGAATCGTTATAGTTTTTGATCCAAAATTGTTGTCCGTTTCGCTCTACATTGCTTAGTTTTTGAGATACATGAATTTAGGGACCACTGGGGTCTTGAGAATTTTAAAAACTCGATAACTTTAAAACTATTACTCGGAGAGCTTTTGAGTACTTCGCGGTCTTGTTCTACTTGTTAAGAACTACAAAAATGCTTTTGAACTTTTTGTTGTGTGGGTAATATTTACCGAGATATGAGCACTTAAAAATTTTCGGGAATGCCAACTTTTTTAATTCCAAAGTTAGGATCCATTGGGGTCCACACATGTGAAAAGAACCGGCGATACTATGGACCTCCATTTCGCTCTATCTGGCTTAGTTTTCGAGATATCGCCATTTTAAGTTTTTTGAAAAAAAAAATATTCCCCGAGTTATAAAAATTTTACTAAAATAGTGGAAAAAACTTCCGCAAATCTAAGAAGATTAACTAATTGGTAGAAAATTACGTCCTTAAACTAAAGAAGGGGAATACGCCTTAAAAATAAAGATTTTTTTCATATATTTAGGGAAAATTTCTTTGGTGGAAAGAATTTCTTCCATGTATTAGGAAATTCTATATTAGGAAAATAATGGACTATTTAACAGTACATGAACTAACATTTTTTCCTATCAGTTAAGAAAATTTCCCAAATTTTAGTTAAATTTAACTAAATTGTGGGAAAATTTATAAACTATTTTGAAGAAAATTTTTTCAAAGATTAAGTTAAATCTTTTTTTTTTGAGTGCAGTGGAACAAAAAAAATTTAGCAAAATTAAAGTTGATATTCTTCGACCTTTCCAATTTAAATAAATAAAAATTATTCGAGCTAGCCGGTGTTATAATAAATGAATATTTATTAATAAAATAAAACTGGCCTCGAGCTCGAATAATTTTTATTTATCTGTTTTACATAAAATAAAATTCTGATTCATTTTTATTAAAAAATAAAATTTATTTTATGGAACCTTTAAAATGTTATATTTTGAGTAAGTTTTTTCTAGCTCGAGGTAATTTTTCTTTAATAATTACACTATGATATTCTCATAGAATAATTTTTAAGAAAATTATTTTCTGTTTTAAATTTGTTTATGTTGGTCATTATTTTTGCACGACTTATTGTCGGCTAAGTTTCGATCTCGTCAAGACTATTTAGGAAAATATGTATGTTTGATAATTGCGTCAAACTAAGAGATGATACATTTGTTTTTCTTCTAATTCTCAATTAGTGTAGATTTGAATATGTATTAATATTTTGGTTTTAGACAATAGCAATTGAAATTTAAAATCCCTATGCTATTTGTAGTAAAAGGATTTTATATTTTGCTAAATGGTCTTGACAAGATCTTAACGAGATCGAAACATGTGTCGGCTAAATCGTGCTTAAAAAATTGCCAATATAAATAAATTTAAAACAGAAAAATAAATTTCTTGAAAAATTTTTTATGAGAATATCATAGTGTAATTATTAAAGAAAAGTGACCTCGAACTAGAATAAACCTACTCAAAATATAACATTTGAAAGGTCGCATAAAACAAATTTTTATTTTTTAATAAAAATGAATCAGAATTTTCTTTCATGTAAATAAAAATTATTCGAGCTCGAGGCCAGTTTTTTTCTTCAAAACTATTTTATGATATAATCATGGTGTAATTAGTAAGTAAACCTTCTCAAAATAATGAAAGAAAATGTTTAATCCACCACGACCAAAAAAAATAGTTTTATTTACAAGAGAAATCTATCTGCCACATAATATTAACTGTAATTACTTTGTGGAAAATTTTACAGTATAATTTCATAACAAATAGAAATAATTTTTCATAGATGATTTTTTCCAAGGAAATAGTTTGCATTTTTTTCTATGATTAAAAACAGGGCGGTTTTGGGTCAATCAATATTGTTGTATCCCATAAATTAACGTTTGTTCAAAAAAACTGAACGTTATAATATTGATTTTATCACCGGCATTTTTTCTCTTTTAATATAAATTTTTTATGTATTTGGTATTTTTTGAGTGCTTTAAACTGAATGCATCGTGACTACGAAACAAACAACAGAAAAACTAAAAAAAAAAAAAAAACATTTTAAATGCAGTTATGTCAGTCAGTCAACCTAAAAATACTAATACTACGAGTACTACTGTATGTACGAGGGTAAATTGATAAATAACTATTTTTTACCATTTCTGTGGGTTTGTTGAAAATACAACTTAAATAAAAACAAGAATTTTCCTTAAAGTTTTTGTTCGTCCGTCTGTGGAAATCACGATAGAGTCCAATCTAAAAGAGCTAGACCACTGCAGTTTGGTATGACTATGGATTATGGTCATAGGCTGGTTAAGTTCGAAAATGGGCAAAAACGGACCAGGGGAAAAAGTTTCTCTTTGAATAACTACTAAACATTAAAAAAACTTATTTTTTTTACTTTTTTTTGTACTTATGCTAAACATATTTTTGGCAGAAGAAGTTCTTATTACACTTGGACCAAAGGAATTAGGGAAATGACACCTTTTGGCCCGGCCAATTTTGTGGCCGATAATTAAACAGTGTTACTCGTACTAAAGCGTAACTATCAAAATTAGTAAATTGAAAACGTCCTTGTCAAAAGAAAAAAAAATTTTTTGCTATAAATCTTAAAAAATATTTAAAATATTTTGAGTAGGATTATTCTAGCTCGAGGTCATTTTTCGTTTATTAATTAAAACTATGATATTCTCGTAGAAAAATGTTTATGAAAATTATTTTTCTGTTGAAATTTATTAATGTTAATCATTTTTGCAAGACTTACAAGGAAGGTCTCCGTGGTGTCACCCGCCGATCCTTTTATACCCTAGACCACTCTGTGGTACAGGGTATAATGAGTTTGTGCTGATGTTTATAACTACCCGAAAAAATGGTTGAGTCAAGTATACCTATCGACTCAGAATTACTTTTTGAGTCGATTTAACGATGTCCGTCCGTCTGTCCATCTATCGGTTTAAGCACGATACAGGTCGCAATTTTCAATTAATTGACTTGAAACTTAAGCATCTTTTGGCCCAAGGACGTAGCCTATTGAAGTTTGAGGAAATCGGTCCATGTTAAGAACAAGCCCCAATACAAACTCCCCCTCTGGATTAAGCTTAAATGACTCTAATAACCGTATTATAATAGATATCGCTTTGAAATTTAACAGGTAATCAAATTTTGTATGCACCTGTTAAATTCCAAATTTCAAAGGAATCGGGTCAGTCCTTCTGGTAGTCCCCATACAAACCACCCTCCCGATATTCACATAATTCCCTCAAAATTCATAAAAATGGAAATATTTGATAAAAATTTTATTTTTAGGTGTTAAACGTGAACTTTAGTAACCTAATCAAAACGAAATATAATTGGACCATTTTGGGACTTAGCCCCCGTATAAAAATTTTTACCGATATTCAGTTAAATTGGTCTATTGACAAACAAATAAACCAATTCCACTAAAATTTTATCTGTGCTTGTTTTCTACACTAAATAAAATCTAACAAAAGACAGATCCAATGGGTCCATGTTTGGACTTGAGATCCATTTTCCAGAAAACACTGGTGTAGGGTATCATATAGTCGGTCTTGATCGACTATAAATTTCTTACTTGTTTTTTGTTGTTAAACGTGTACTTTAGTAACCTAATCAAATCGGAATATAATTGGACCATTTTGGGACTTAGCCCCCGTATAAAAATTTTGACCGATATTCAGTTAAATCGGTCTATTGGCAAAAACATAAACCAATTCCACTAAAATTTGATCTGTGTGTGTTTTCTACACTAAATAAAGATTTAACAAAAGACAGATCCAATGGGTCTATGTTTGGACTTGAGACCCATTTTCCAGAAAACACTGGTGTAGAGTATCATATTGTAATACCCTTATTGTTTTCAACATCCCTGTTTTATAATGTTGATCACTTGTTGAAAAGTAACTATTCACAACAAGTGCATCACTAGGATAGATACACATTCTATTTTATTCTTTTTTGCTTTTGATACCTTCATCTAATTTTAAGTGTTAATTATATTTGATATTAAATAAATGAAATAATATAATAATATCAAACACAACATCTTTCACTTCGGCACCACCGGTTACAATAGTTGGCGACGAGAGAAGAAAATCAAGAATACAATTCAAGGAGAATTTGTAAAATTAATGAAAAGTGCAATTCATCTATTTTACATTTCAAGTATATAAAATACAAAATGGACGCCGAGCAATTCAAGCAATTCATGGCCGTGCAACAGAAAATGTTGGGGGAAATCCTAAAGGCTACAAATACTGCTGCTACTCCAGTGCAAAGTACATCTGCAAACACAGTGTTAGTACCAAATTTCGATCAGTTCGATCCAACTAAGGAGCCATACAAAAACTACATACAGCGTTTTGAAAATTATATCGAAATGAAGGGAATCAACGCAAACAAAGTATATTGTGCCAAACTGCTTTTAAATTCAATTGGTACAGCAACATTCAACACCATTACAGCATTGACAGCACCTAAATTACCTTCTGATTTAACGTACGAAGATTTGCTGGGGAAACTGGCCACACATTTTTCTCCAAAGAGGAACTTGTTGGTGGCTCAACATCGTTTTTTATCAAAGTATCAGAATGAACAACAGTCTATTGCTGATTTTGTTGCTGCTCTTCGTTCAGAAGTAATTGATTGTAATATTATGTCCCCATGTGACTGCAAAATTTCAATTGCAGATATTTTTCTACGTGCTCAGTTCATTAGGGGTGTTCGTGATAACAGCATTCGGGAACAGCTCCTACAGTCGAGTACCGACAAGTTTGATGAAATCGTTACAAAAGCTTTAGCACTTGAAGCTGCTAGAGTTGATGCTAGGGAACTCACTGATAAAGTTGGCCCGGCACTAAACGTAAGCAATACCCCTGATATTAATAAAATTTCTGGTAGAAAGTTCAGGCACCATAACAAGCAACAGCCAGCTCAACAATCAAAAAGTGCAAAAGTCAATTATCAAGAACTAGGTATTGCTGGATTGTGCCTCCGTTGTGGTAGGAATAACCACAATGCAAAGGACTGTCGTACTGCCAAAACAAAATTAAAATGTTCAAGTTGCAACAAAAAAGGTCATGTGAATAAAGTTTGTATTACAACTTTGTTAAAAGCAGACTCGGGGAATAAAAAAACAACAAATCAAGTTCAAAATATAAATGGTGAAAACTACGGTGTCTACAAGATAATTGACGTGTATCAAAATTCTGGTTCAGAACGATATTATGCCTCTATTAAAATTGAAGGGAAACCAGTCAAATTCGAAGTTGATTCCGGGTCGGGATTTACTTTTATCCCTAGGAAACAATTCCAGGAATTAAAATTGAATAAAAAATTAAATCCTACAAATATAATTTTTCGATCTTATACTCAAAATACTTTTATTCCAGATGGTAAAGTCCAGGTTAATATACAATTTAATGGCGTTTCAACAACAGATGAAATATACATTGTTCCGGACAATTGTGCAGCGTTAATTGGTCGGTCATGGATTCGAGGTCTCAATATCAACCTGGCTGATCTAGATGAATCTGGTTCAGGTTACAACACTACAGATGTTTTCAATAATCAAAATGGTATTGAGAAAATAATGGCCGATTTCGCAAACGTTTTTGAGGAAAAAATCGGATGTGTTCCAACCTATGTGGTTTCGTTAAAGTTGAGAGAATCTGCGTCACCTGTATATACAAAAGAGCGTCAAATTCCATACGCTTTAACAGAGCGCGTTGAAAAAGAATTAAATAATTTAGAAAGTGCAGGAATTATTTCAAAAATTTCAAATAGCGATTGGGGCTCTCCGCTTGTGGTTATACCAAAAACTGATGGTGGAGTCCGCTTGTGCGTGGATTACAAAGTTGGGGTAAATCAACGATTAGTAGATGCTCATTACCCAATAAGAAAAATTGAACACATTTTCAATAGCCTTCGAAATGCTAAATACTTTTGTCGATTAGACTTGTACAAAGCCTATCTTCATATACCTGTCGATGAACAATCAAGCCTAATTCAAACTATATCAACGCACCGAGGTACGTACAAAATGAATAGGTTATCATTTGGCATCAAGACTGCTCCAGCCGAGTTCAATAGAATTATAGACCAAATCTTACGTGATGTGCCCAATACCGAATCGTATTTCGATGATATTATTATACATGGCAAAACATTAGAAGAGTGCACAACTAATTTGCAATGCTGTCTCAAACAATTACAAAAATTCGATCTACATTTAAATCGGTCAAAATGCTTATTCTTCGTGAAAAAAATTGAGTTTTTAGGGCATACAATTAGGGTTGCCAGACGGCCTGGAATGGCCTGGATTTTCCAGTTATTTGAGGTCTGGTCCAGTTTCCAGTTAAAACATAATTTGTCCAGTTGAAAAAGGATTTTCATAATTTTAACAATTATTTTTTTTTATTAAATATTTTTTACAATTTGGTGGGACTACTTTTTGAATAAAACATAATCCATAAATATAACATAAATGCCTCTTTTGGATACGGAAAATATGCTCTTTTGCAGCATTTTCGCTAATTTTTTTACAACTTTTCCGAACATCTCGGACAGTCTAGAGTTGATTTCGCTCGTCGATGATTTAAGGATTCTTGGCGTACATTTTGCTTTTAAATTAACCCCACAAAAATACGTCTGGATGGGTCAAATCTGCAAATGATGGTCAGTTGTTGTCGCCCTTTTTAAACTTCGCACGTCCGGATAATTTTAACTGTCCTTCTTGATTTCCAGATTTGACCACTTTGAACTTATTTTTGTGGGGTTATTTAAAAGAAAAATATACTCTAACCATCCTCAGACCAATGACGAGCTAAACATCAGCATTTCGAGATGCTCGAAAAGTAATAGAAATGCTTAAAAAAAGGCACATTTTGCCATGGTAAATAGAGATGGCCATTTAGTCCAAAATAAGAATATGTATCTCACATATGAAAATCGTTTGATTTTTTTTTTAAATTATTAAAAAAAAAAAATTGTATGGGTCCAGTTACTTTTTAAAAATCCAGCTAAAAATTTTCCATTGTCCAGTTATTTGACTTTTAGTATCTGGTAACCCTACATACAATCGAACAGAACAAAGTATTAAAATCTTCTTCTAAAATAGACGCAATTTTAAAGATGCCGCAACCAAAAACAGTTGATGATGTGAGACGATTTCTGGGAATGGTCACATATTATTCTCGATTTATATTAAATGTGTCGACCATAACCACACCATTGCGTAAACTATTACACAAAAACGCAAAATTTAATTGGTCTGCTGAATGCCAAAGGTCTTTCCAGGTGCTTAAAAAGGAAATTGCAAGTGATAGAGTTTTAATGCCGTTTAATCCAGAATTGCCTCTTCAACTTGCCTGCGATGCCAGTCCAACTGGTATAGCTGGGATTCTTTCGCATCTAGTCGATGGGGAGGAAAGGCCAATCGCATTTGCGTCAAGATCACTATCAAGCGCTGAGCAAAATTATTCACAACTAGATAGAGAAGCGTTAGCCATTTTCTATGCAGTGCAACATTTTCATGAATATTTATACGGGCGTATGTTTAAACTGGTAACGGATAACAAGCCGTTAATGAGAATTTTCCACCAAAATGCTAAATTACCACAGATGACTTCAGCTAGGTTGCAAAGATATGCTGCATTTTTAAGCGGATATAGCTACGAAATCATACACAAAAATCCGTCGGAAAACCAGAGTGCAGACTGTTTTTCAAGGGCACCTTTAAATCTAAAAGGTAGTTCAACAAATTTTATTGATAAAGAAGTCCACCAAATATGTAATGCATCTATCAATCAAATAAGTTCGAGAAACTTAAATTTTAAGGCAATTCAACGAGAAACACAAAAAGATGTTACACTTTCAAAAATTTTGTTTGAATTACAGCACAACACACCACCTGATTCAGAGTATACAATTGATCACAACGTTTTGTTCAAAGGTCAGCGAGTAATTATTCCAAGCATACTACAGGAAGCAGTTCTACAGGAACTTCATCATACACATACAGGTACAACAAAAATGAAACAATTAGCCAGACGTTACGTATACTGGAAGTCCATCGATAAAGATATCGAAAAATTTGTACGCACTTGTCCAGTTTGCACTTCTACTAAAAACAGTCCAGCAAAAGCAACACTTCATCCCTGGGAGGAGCCAGACAACAACTGGCAGAGAATTCACATTGACTACGCGGGGCCCTACCAAGGTTACTATTTTTTGGTTGTCGTGGATGCTAAGTCAAAATGGGTAGAAGTTGGTACATGCACAACAGCACCGTCATCAGCTTCAACTATAGAAATGTTATGCAATACTTTCGCAAGAAACGGTTATCCAGATGTCATGGTCTCCGATAATGCAACTATTTTTAAAAGTGAAGAGTTCTCTAATTTTTGTCAGGATTGCGGTATTTTTCAAAAATTTATCGCACCTGGACATCCAGCTACCAATGGGCTAGCTGAAAGGAACATTCAAACGCTGAAGCACAAACTTGCAGCTATGTCAAACGAATCGTCATCAATGCAGTCAAAGGTAAGAGAAATTATTTTCAAGTATCGTGCTACACCATTAAAAAATGGGAAAACTCCTTCAGAGCTCTACCTGGGCCGCCAAATACGAAGTCGTTTAGACGTATTAAAACCGTTACAAATGCTCAGCAATAACCAACAAAATCTGCCATCAAGACAATTAAGCGTGGGAGATAGGGTACAAGCCCGGTATTACACTTCAAACAAGCCATTATGGAAACTTGGCACCATTATTAAAAAAATGGGTCGTCTTCACTACATGGTAAAACTGGATAATGGATACACATTTAAGAGACATATTAACCAGTTAATTGCCACAAACGTTCAAGATGGAACATTAAGCAGCGTTCATTCCCCTCCTAGTCAATCCTTGGGAAATAATAATCAACAAAACTTAGATCAACAAATAATGTTTCATCATGGTTCGGCATCTACGGCCGATTCAGAAACCCAAAGGGAACTATCTGAAAACGAACCACCAATAAGTCAACCTCAAGAATCATCTGCAATTCATCAACCACCAGCTAATCAGGAACCGTCAACAAGTCAAAGCCGTTCATCAGTCCGTAGCACAACTCGCCAGCGTCAAGCTCCAAAATATTTGGAACAGTACGTCTTGGATTAATGTTGGTCAACACCTAAAGTTCATTTTAAGAGTGGGAGAATTGTAATACCCTTATTGTTTTCAACATCCCTGTTTTATAATGTTGATCACTTGTTGAAAAGTAACTATTCACAACAAGTGCATCACTAGGATAGATACACATTCTATTTTATTCTTTTTTGCTTTTGATACCTTCATCTAATTTTAAGTGTTAATTATATTTGATATTAAATAAATGAAATAATATAATAATATCAAACACAACATCTTTCACTTCGGCACCACCGGTTACAATACATATGGTCGGTCTTGATCGACTATAAATTTCTTACTTGTTTTTTGTTGTTAAACGTGTACTTTAGTAACCTAATCAAAACGAAATATAATTGGACCATTTTGGGACTTAGCCCCCGTATAAAAATTTTGACCGATATTCAGTTAAATCGGTCTATTGACAAACAAATAAACCAAGTCCACTAAAATTTTATATGTGTGGGTTTTCTACACTAAATAAAGATATAACAAAAAACAGATCCAATGGGTCCATGTTTGGATTTGAGACCCATTTTCCAGAAAACACTGGTGTAGGGTATCATATGGTCGGTCTTGATCGACTATAAATTTCTTACTTGTTTTTTGTTGTTAAACGTGTACTTTAGTAACCTAATCAAATCGCAATATAATTGGACCATTTTTGGACTAATTCCTACATAAAAAAAAATTTCGACCGATATTCAGTTAAATCGGTCTATTGACAAAAACATAAACCAATTCCACTAAAATTTAATGTGTGTGTGTGTTTTCTACACCAAATAAAGATATAACAAAAGGCAGATCTAATCGGTCCATGTTTGGACTTGGGACCCATTTTCCGGAAAATACCAAGTCCACTAAAATTTTATATGTGTGGGTTTTCTACACTAAATAAAGATATAACAAAAAACAGATCCAATGGGTCCATGTTTGGATTTGAGACCCATTTTCCAGAAAACACTGGTGTAGGGTATCATATGGTCGGTCTTGACCGACTATAACTTTCTTACTTGTTTAAATTGGTTTTATTTTGAAAGCAGTAAAAATAAAGGGACACGTATTTTTTTATGCAGCCCAAATTCATATTTAGGTGGTGAAAATGAGGGGGGAAGAAACGGTCATTTTCCAGTTTTTTTGGGTTTATCTCCTATATTATACAAAGAAGCCTAGTCATGTTTTATACCAAATGAAAGGTCTTTGGAAAACCTATCCTCTTGTTGAAAGAACGTGTCCAAACATGCAAAACTTTTCGTCATATTGAGTAAAATGCAAAAATTTAGGACATTTTTGTTAATAAATCGAAAAATATTTACTTTTTTTGGCACGTTATTAGCATCACGAGATAGGTATTTTAAATACCTTTAATAAGATGCCAAATATGCCTTCATAAATTTTGAGTAAATAGGCGTAAATCGTAAAATACTGAAAAAGGTCATCTTCTCCCCATACAAATCGACCCCCCCCCCCCTCTAAAAAATTGAGTTTGAGCCGCTAAAAAAAATACGTGTCGAATTAATTTTCGTTCTAAACAACATATACAAATTTCAAGAAGATCGGAGGGTGACACCAGGGAGACTCTCCTTGTTAGCCGACTATTGTTTCGGAATTTTTCAGATTCCATTGTCAAGGCTATTTAGCAAATATATAAATCATTTAATTGACGAATCACTAATGTCCAAATAATTTAATAAAAATTTATCAGAATTAATTTTATTAAAACATTTAAAAATGTTAACTGGAATTTTTTGTTTTATTAAAAACATTTGGTAAAACAAGTGTTAAAATATTCTAAGTCCATTATCAATCAACCTACCCCCTTCAACTATGCTATGTTGCATGTTGAAATTTATTATACCTTTCCCTTTTTACCTCTTGTTATTTCCAGCGTTTTGTTATACAAAATTGACGTTGTACAACAAAAATTCACTCTCACTCCCCATAGTCAACGTCGTTATGCAAACAAATACAAAAAATAAATGAAAAAGAAAATTCTAAAAATTCGTTATTAAAACATAAAAAAGTCATTGACCGATATTTATTTTCTATCTGTTTTATAATACCCGGGTTTTTAGTTTTTATAAACAAAAAAAATACTACAACAATAGGATGAAGTAGTTTTTAGCCATTGTGTTGCATTAAAAAAACGTAAAATTCCCTAAAAATTAATAAAATTTCAGAGATAATTTGTTAAATTAAAGTGCTTCTAAAATTTGGGGAAAAAATGTCCTCCAAAATTGTTTGTGAATTTTCCTTAAATTAAGTAAAATTTAACTAAAATTTGGGAAATTTGTCCAACTATGAAGAAAAAGCATTAGTTCATATACTCAAAACAAGTAAGAAAGTTATAGTCGGTCAAGACCGACCATATGATACCCTACACCAGTGTTTTCCGGAAAATGGGTCCCAAGTCCGAACATGGACCGATTGGATTTGTCATTTGTTAAATCTTTATTTAGTGTAGGAAACACACACAGATCAAGTTTTAGTGAAATTCGTTATTTTTTTTACTAATAGACCGATTTAACTGAATATCGATCGAAATTTTTATATGGGGGGACTAAGTCCAAAAATGGTCCAATTATATTCCGATTTGATTAGGTTACTAAAGTACACGTTTAACACCTGAAAATAAAATGTTTATCAAATATCTCCATTTTTATGAATTTTGAGGGAATTATGTGAATATCGGGAGGGTGGTTTGTATGGGGACTACCAGAAGGACTAAACCGATTCTTTTGAAATTTGGAATGATGATTTGTGCATACAAAATTTGATTACCTGTTAAATTTCAAAGCGATATCTTTAAAAATACGGTTATTAGAGTCATTTAAGCCTAATCCAAATGTATGGGGGCTAAGTCTTAACATGGACCGATTTTCTCCAATTTCAATAGGCTTCGTCCTTGGGCCAAAAGTTGCTTAAGTTTCAAATTTCAAGCCAATTGATTGAAAATTGCGATCTGTATCGTGCTTAAACCGATAGATGGACAAATATGCCCTAATTTACTACAAATAAGTTCATCACATTCATATAATTTAATTCAGTTTTTTTCAAAATGGCGATATCTTTTTCAAAATGGCGATATCTCGAAAATATATAAAATATATACCCTTTTATCACAATGGACCTCAGAGTCTAAGTGTGTTGACGTAAAACGTCAGCAGCCACTTACAACCTAACCTACCCTCCACAATGCCCTTTTTAAAGAAAATTTTCTAACGTGAAAAATAACATTTTTGATAAGAAATGTTTTATTTTGTATAAAAAAAACTTTTTTTTAAGTAATATTTGAAAAAAAAATAATTTACAATTTTTTTTTTAGTGTAAAATTTTTTTTGAGTGTAAAATTTTTTTTTGAGTGTAAAAATTTTTTGAGGATATTTTTTTTTTAGTGTAAAAATATTTTTGAGTGACAAAAATACGTTGTAAAATATTTTAGTTCAGAAAAAATTTTTGGACAAAAAAAAATTGTGGGTCGGTCATACATTTAATTGCTCTAAGGCAGCGACAGGCAAACACATACAATTGTATTTTGTAGTTGTGTAAGTGAGCTGTATCTCTCTCTTACTCAATGCACTTAGCAAAACTTGTAGTAATAATAAGAAAACGTACATAAACAAAAAAAAGTATTTCATATAAACTTTATGTTTTTTTTAATAAACAAAAAAGTAAATAAACAAATAAAAATAAAAAAAAAACATGAACTAAATAACAAAAAAAAAAAATAATGAATAATAAACTAAATAACGAAAAAAAAAAAATAACATAAAAAAATAATTTCAATTAACAAAAAAAAAAAATTTGCAGATTTTTAAATTTGTAAGATTTAAAAAAGTTATATTTGATTAAAAACTATCAATCATTCAATAAAAAATAAATGAAAAAAAAAAACTTCAGTCTGTTATAAAAATATATATGTAATTGTAATTACTAATTGTAATTACTAATACTAATGACGCAACAAAATCACCAGTTTTTGAACTTAAAAAAAAAAAATTCATGATAAATTATTGCGAGAGTTCAAAGTTGAAGTAAATTTTTTTCTTTTGTGGATAAATCAAGATATTTTGTATACACGGATTAAGCCAATGAGATTATCAAAAATTTGAAATTTTTGATACAAAAAAATAATTTTGATATCTACGCAGTCAATATTTTAATTCATAAACAGGCATTCTTTACAGAAAAGACTTAAATTTGGGAAACCATGGACATAATAAAAATTATTATCAAAAAATGGTTTGGCAACAATACTCTGAGCTACAAAAATTTTAAATCGTCGTGAAGTGGTGATATTGTTTTTTAAACAAAATCATCAAAATGAAACAAAACAATTTATTTATTTAAGGATTCAAATTTGTTATTGGATATTAAATTTTTGACAGTTATAACAGATTTGTTACAAATTATAAAGTAAAAACAAAACCATATTTGAACCAGTTGTTAAAATTCAAAAATTTTTAAGAAAAATTAAAATATTAATAATGCATTTAAAAAAAAATTAGAAAAACTACAAAACTAATAACGATATTATATACATAAAAAACTCAAGACCAGTTGTAAGAGGTAGATTGAAATCATTCCTCATACTTACAAGTTCTTCTTTAATGTCAACACTTTGCTTTTCAATGTTACATAATAAAGGATTATTATGTAATTCAATTATGTTTTCTATTTTGTTAAAATCGTTAAAACGCATGTTGTAGTTAACTAACAAAGTTTCCAATATATTAACATATTCATTTAATTTGCTTAAATTATATGGAAATACATTAAAAACTTCTGCAGTTCTTTTTAAATTAATCAAATTTTTTTCCTTAAGATACATTATTAATATTTTAATTTTTTTAATAAATTGCTGAACTGCGAAAACTAGTTCAATAATAGTTTTATTTTTACCTTGCAACTGAAGGTTAAGTTGATTAACAAATTCTGTTACATCTGTCAAAAATGCAAAATCCAATACAAAATTTGGATCTTTTAAATAATTAACATATTGGTTTGTGTCATTTGAAGGATTTTGCTCAAAAAACAGTGCCACCTCTTCACGAAGACTGAATAGCCTTTGAAGACAACGTCCTTTGCTAAGCCATCTAACCTCTGTAAACATGAGTAAATCACCATACTCAGCATTGACCTCTTCGAGAAAAGATTTAAATTTTCTGTGGCTCAGAGCATTGTGGCCTCCCCGTATTTTATTAATTATTTTTAAAACAATGTCCATGGTGTTTGTTATGTTAAGGCTTTTTGTAAAAAGTGCCTGCTGATGAATAATGCAGTGAAATGCATAGACATCAAATCTATTTTTCAATAAAAATCCTACAAATCCATCTTTTTTTCCCACCATTACCTTGGCACCATCAGTGCATACAGAGGAACATTTTTCTTTATCGGCAAAAGAAAAAACCTCTTCGTTAACAATATTGAAAATGGTTGATCCCTTTACATTGCCATGTAATGCAACCATTCTCAATATTTCTTCGTGTGTGTTGAAGGACTCATCTACTGTTTTCACGCATATCATTAGTTGAGCTATATTATTAATATCAGTGCATTCATCTAAGCAAATAGAAAAATATCTAGAATTAAGTATTTTATTTTTAATATTTGAATAAATGAATGCACTGATATTTTCAGTTCTACGAATAATAGTGCGTGGTGACAGGGGAACATCATTTATTACTCCTCGAATTTCGTCGGCCTTTTCACCAAAACATTTAAGCACATCGTTGCTTAAATCTTTGTAAAACTGGCCATCTTCGTAAGGACGCGATCGCTTTGCGAGACCAGCCGCAATAACAAATGATGCTTTTTTTTTAAAAAAATATTTAGTAGATTCTTCTTCTTTTAACTCCTCCGAGTCCGCCATAAATTTTTCAAAAAAGGGTTTTTTCAGTTCAATAACTAATATTTTTTTTTCATCATTAGATAAATTCTCATATTGATAGTGGCATGTTTTAAAATGCCTTGCTATGTCATATTTTGCACATCGTGACAACGTACGTTGGCATACAAGACATTCTGGCTTACCAAAATAATTTTCGCTAAACAAAAATTCATATTCAAAACATTCATCCATTCTGTCAGTGTACCTCAAACACAAAGCGTCGAATCAACCTGATCGTTCGAATGCTCATGCGAGACTGATTGTTGTTTTTCATTTTTTCTAATGTGTGAGCGCATGTAGGTGTGAGAGCAAAAACGCCGCGTAGTGCTTTTGCCTGTCGCTGCTCTAAGGGCACTTTTAGGTCAGTTAGAGTGGTTGGAGCAAATCTTAAAAAATTTCGTTTTGTGGGAGCCCCCTTAGAAATTGGAGATAGGGTATAAGTTTGTTCCAAAGAAATGTTAAGACAAAAAATTAATGGGGGTCGGTCTCATAAATGACCCCTCTATGACGCACCATTGGAGCAGTAGAAATGATTTTAAGAGTGGAAAATTACAATAAAATTTTTTCAAAAAAATTTAAAAAATAGTAATATTCGTTATCCCACGATCTTCCTGGGCAAAAAATTTGTAGAATCGATAGAAGTTTTACACAAAAAAATTTCAAAAAAATCGAAGAGTACAAACATTTTCAAAAATTAGATTTAAATTTTAAAACTTAAAAATCGCATACTAGAGCGCTTTTATGAATTTTTTGGGATTTTTTTTTTTAAAAGTACGTAAAAAAACAAAAATTTTGAAAAAAAAATTTGAAATTTGGACTATTATTGAAGAAGTTATGAGTGAAAGAAGTTTGAGAGAAGGAACAAACTACCAATTTTTAAAAATTCGATATCTTTTGAACGGGTCATCAAAAAAATCTGAAAATTTACCAAGAAGGAGTTTTCGAAGGGTACTAAAAACTGTAAACAAATTGGGAAAATCTAAAAAAAAAAAAAATTTCAAAGTGTCCGATTTGACATGGAATGCCCCATATACTTTATGGGGTCCTAGACCGATATTTCGATGCGTTACACACGGAATGACAAAGTGAGCATACCCCCATACTGTGGTTGGAGGTTATAAAAATGTGGACTTTTTCTAGTGTTCTTATAAAGTTTCACTGTATGTTTAGGTTGTTCAAAAAATTATTTGATCACTGAAAAAAACTATAGGACCTTTTTTAAATTTTTAATGTTTGAACTTGAAAAAAACGACTTAGAAACATTTGTAAAAAACGTTCTGAAAAGTGTCTATAAATAATTTCATTATCCAGATCGACCCTCGTAGCACATTTATTATTTACTCAATCTGGACACTATCCGGCTTAATTTAAAGCTTTGAAAATTACCTACACTCAAAATAATACATTAGTAGATTTACTAATTTTTTTTTGCTAATGCTGGTTAGCTAACTTTTAGCAAATTTTTAGTTGAGATTAGCATGTTAGCAAAAATATCTTGTAAACTTAAATTTAAAATTGAGTTGACCAAACAAGCTTTTTTGCTAATATTAGCAAAATAAATGGTATTTTTTTTTTATTTTCAGAAAACTTAAAATGGCGCTATCTCGGAAACTAAGCCAGATAGAGCAAAATGGAGGCCATTTTTGGTTCTCGAGCTCTCCATAGTATCGCCGGCCCTTTTCACATGTGTGGACCCTAATGGGCCCTAACTTTGGATCCAAAAAAGTTAGCATTCCCGAAAATTTTAAAATGCTCATATCTCGGTAAATATTGCCGACATAACAAAAAGTCCAAAACCATTTTTGTAGCTTTAAACACGTAGAACAAGACCGCAAAATAGTCAAAAGCTCTCCGAGTAATATTTTTGAAGTTATCGAGTTTTTTAATTCTCAAGACCCCAGTAGTCCCCTATAATCACGTACCTCAAAAACTAAGCAAGGTAGAGCGAAACGGACACAAATTTTGGATCAAAAACTATGAAGATTTTTAAGGAACCCAACCAGGTCTAGCCCCATCGGGGTCTGGACCTATCGGGTCCGAACCCAATGGGGTCTTCAGATGTGTACTAAGTTCAAAAAAAAAATTTTTGTTAACTAATTATTGGCAAAACATTTTTGCTAACTTTACAAAAAAATTGTGGGTTCAAAATCAGCAAATTTTCTTCTAGGTTTACAAGCTTTTTTTGCTAACATTACAGTTTTTTTTTAGTGTACATAGTATTTTTTATAATAATACTCGTTTGATAATAATAACGTCTAAAACAAATTGTAAGTGTAACGGTTATGAATCTCCCTGTTTTAGATTTTTTTTATTTGAAAAAATTTTTATATTACCTTTAAATACATTTTAGAACTTCTGGCCCATAGTGAGTTTTATAAATTATATGATTATAATTAAAATGTCAATTACATACCTGAAAAGAGAAAAAAAAATACAAATTAGATAACTTGAAAAAAATATAAAAATCTTAATAAGTTTTAAGAAATAAAATTAAAGAAAAACAATTAAGACACTATGGGTGGATTCTTTATTTCCGATAAATTAATTTTGACAAAACTTTAAAAAAATCGGTCCAAAAAATGCGTATATGTATTTGCGTTTTCATACACTCTTACCAACTTTTTCATTTCGTCTCTAACGCATCAAAATATCGGTCTAGGAACCAAAATTAATTCTAAGACATTCAATGAATGCCCGTACATCCGTCTGTTTAGGACACGATGTAGCCAAAAATAAAATAGCTGGACTCCTGTAATTTAATACAATTATTCTCTAGTCATAGGCTGGTTAAGTTCTTAAATGGGGACAATCGGAACAGGGTGAAAAAGTCCCCCATTTAAGAACTAAGCCAACCTTTGCAGAAGACACGAAGCAGTCCAAAATAAAACAGCTATACCTGAAATTTTGTAGGTACAAATATTTTTTAAGTTTGCAAATGGTGTGTATATATAAAAGACAAAAAATAATTAAATTCATTCCAATAAATTACACTTTTAAATACTCATGGTGTAAAAATAATTCCCTATTTCGGAATCAACACTAAATTTATTTCCAAAGAAAGTTGAATTTAATTCTAAAGTGGATAAATAGACAATTGTATTTCAGATTTTTCAATTGTATTTCAGAAATAGTCAAATGAATGTCATCTTCATTCTGCTTAAATCAGCTCTGAAAAGATACATGAATTCACTGCATCTTTACAGTGCTTTAATCAGCGCTCTAAAGAAACCTGATTTTAGTGCATCTTAAGAGCGCTTTTTGTGACATCGCCTTAGAGAATCATGCATGAATTCAGCAGGTTTGGATGCGCTCCTTGACTCGAGTTTCCTTTCCAAAAGCTGCTGCCAGTTCAGCCAAATTTCTGCTGGGTAACCTCAAAAAACGAATTTTTTGAAAATTTTTATTTTTGAACTTTTGTTAAAGAAATGTAACATTTTAATGTCAGAAAAAGTTCAAAGTCCAGCACTCGAACCTAGGGGATTAGAAAATGCAATATTTTTTGGCCCGCCTCTTTTAAGGCGGGAATGTTTTAAAATGTATTTAAATAATGTTATAAAATATACCGAGGGCAAATAATAAAACTTAATTTCTGCTATGGTATATCACTGCAGATAGCAAGTTTTGAATATTCGCTCTCGATATTTGTTTATATTCAGTTAGCAGATAATTTTTTATCGACCAAAAAAAATAAAATTGTGAGAAGAACTCCGGTTTCTTGAACTTTTTTGACGTTAAATTTTTAACCGTTCCATTGTCAAATATTTATTTCTGCCATAAAGAAAAACTTCAAACTTTTTTTTTCAAAAGTAAGCGTGTTTTCAACTGGCAGACAAATATCGCCACATCGACTTTAAATCCAACTGGGAACATTAATAGGTACACTTTATGGAGTCCTATACTGACAAATAAAATGACAAACTTACAAAAAAAAATAAAAATTTCACCTTCCCACTTCAAAATAAAATATATGGCTTCACTTTGTTGTGGCAAGTTCTTAAAAAAATAAAGTAAATTGTTTTGAAAATGTCCCATCAAAAAGTGCGTATACCTTTAAAATGAAGTAAAGATGGGCGCGTGAGTGAATTTTGACCCATATACGCTCACGTTCACGTTTTTAAATTTAGTTTATACATTCGGCATACCCGAACTAAGCAAATACAACTGTTTTTGTATAAAACTGAATTTATGCTGTTTTGTTCAAATGCATGTAACTTCTACAATTTTTGACGGATTTTTTTCTTTTATAAATTAGACTTAAACTTTACATACAGAAATACTCTGTTAAAAATAATTGGTGCATCAAACGAAAAAAAATTGGGTTTTTGTTTGTTTAATACAAAATGCTTCAAAATAGTACTATTTTACACAAAAAATGGTCCTTTTTCTAAAAAATAATGGGTCTACAGTCGAAAAAATTTTCTGTTGGATTAATTTAATACAAAAAGTACTAATATAGTACTTTTTTATAAAAAAAATAGTACTTTTTTATAAAAAACAAGTAGGACAAAAACAAGTAGATCAAGACCGACCATATAATACCCTACACCAGAGTTTCCCGGAAAATGGGTCCCAAGTTCAAACATGGACTGATTAGATCTATATTTTGTCAAATCTTTAATAAGTGTAAAAAGCACTCACAATTCAAATTTGAGTGGAATAGGCTTCTTCTTGTTGACAATAAACCGCTTCAACTGAATATCGGGCGAAATTTTCACATGGGACCTAAGTCCAAAAATGGTCCGATGATAATCAGATTTGATAAGGTTATAAAAGTACGCGTTTAACAGACAACAGAATTTTAATTAAATATTTTCTATTTTCATGAAGTTTGAGAGATTTATGTGAAAATCGGGAAGGTGGTTTGTATGGGGGCTACAAGAAGACCTGGTCCGATTTCTTTAAAATTCGGAATGGTGATTTGTGTGGATGAAACATGATCACCTGCCTAATTTCGAAAAGATACCTTTTAAAATGCGGCTATTAGAGTCATTTGAGCCAAAACTAAAGAGGACCTTTGTATGGGGGCTAGGTCTAAATACGAAACGATTCAATAGGCTTCGTCCTTGGGCCAAAAGAGGCTTAAGTAAAAAGAGGCTTAAGTAAAAAATGATTAAAAATTGCGACCTGTATCGTGCAAACACCGTTTACATAGACAGACGGACGGACGGACATCGACCCAAAAAGTGATTCTAAGTCGATCGGTATACTTAAAAGTGGGTCTAGCACCAATATTTTGGGTAGTTACAAACATCAGCACAAACTCATTATACCCTGTACCACAGTTTGGTGTAGGATATAAAAATGGTACTTTTTTATAAAAATTTCCTTTTTATTTGATTATTTTAATAAAAAAAGTAACAAACTAGTACTTTATATAAAAAATGATTACTTTTTTATAAAATGTAAAAAATATTACTTTTTTTATAAAAAGTAAAAAATATTACTTTTTTTTATAAAAAGTAAAAAATATTACTTTTTTTATAAAAAGTAAAAAATATTACTTTTTTTAATAAAAAGTAAAAACTATAACTTTTTTATAAAAAGCATAAAAGTACAACTATTAAGTAAAAAGCCAATAACAAACTAGGGAATTTTTTGTTAGTTAATATAAACAAGTAAAAAAGTTAAATTCGGCCTTGCCGAATGTAGTGATACCCTCCACAATTTCAAAAAGATTATTGCAAAAAACTTTATTTAAAAGAAAATTACTTTTGAAAAAAAAAAAATTTAAAAAAAAAATTTCCGCGAAAAAAATTTTTGGTAAAAAAAAAATCCGCGATTTTTTTCTTTTTTTTGTAAAAAATATGTTCGTACTTGTTTAAATACCATTTGGTGTTCAATTATGTTCGCATATGTCAACCAGAAGCCGAATTAAAGCATTTTGTATTTTTAGGTTATGTTGAATGTACTGACATTTTTGAGGTGTGCTTACATTTTCGTTCATAACTTTTGAACCGCTCAACCGATATCGCTCAAATGCAATACCAAACTTCTCGGGAGAACTTCCAATAAATATGTTAAGTTTCAGTCAGCTCTGTGCAATATTTTGTCCGCTACAGCATTTTCCACAGACAGACGGACAGACGGACATCGCTAGAATGTCTTAAAATCGATCGGGCATCATGAATATATATACTTTATGGGGTCCCAGACCGATATTTCGATGAGTTACAAACGGAATGACAAACTTATATATACCCTCTATCACTAAGTGGAGGGTATAAAAAAAAAAATAACAAAACTGTGCTTTTTTATTTAAAAGTACAAAAAGTACTTTTTAAAATAAACAAGTTGAAAAGTTAAATTCGACTTGGCTGAATCTATGAATACCCTCCACAATGCCCTTTTTAAGTGATAGTAAATTTTCTAACGTGAAAATAAATTTTTTGATTAGAAATATTTTATTTTGTGTAAAAACACTTTTTTTAAACTAATTTTTGAAAAAAAAAAATAATTTACTATTTTTTTTTTTACTGTAAAATTTTTTTTGAGTGTGAAATTTTTTTCGAGCGTATTTTTTTTTTTTTTTTTAGTGTAAAAATATTTTTGAGTGACAAAAATACGTTGTAAAATATTTTTGTGACTACAATGATTTTAAAACATGTTTAACGGGTTTTCAACACGTGAATTTAAGGTGAAGCTAATCTGAAATTCACGGTTTTAATAATAACTTTTGAACCACTGAACCGATTTGGCTGAAATTCAAAATGAACCAGGCCAGGGGAACGACAAAAATATATGCCGGGCTTCAGCATGCTCAGAACTGCGTTTTGAAAGTTAGCTTGATTTATATCTCGTAAATTCACGAAAAACCCTTGCCGAAATTCAGACATTTGCTCATAACTTTTGAACCACTGGACCGATTTCGCTGGATTGCAATACCAACCTGACCAGGTAAATGCCCAACATATATGCCAAACTTCAGGAGCCTCCGTAAAGTTTTTCAAAAGTTAGCGTGTTTTCAACAGACAGACAGACAGACGGACAGACGGACGGACGGACATCGCTAGATCGTCTTAAAATCGATCGAGGATCATGAATATATATACTTTATGGGGTCCTAGACCAATATTTCGAGGTGTTACAAACGGAATGACAAACTTATATATACCCTCTATCACTAGAGTGGAGGGTATAAAAAGTACAAAAACAAATTTTTATAAAAATTACAAAAGTACTACTTTATTATAAAAAGGATAAAAAAGTACAAAAATATTACTTTAACAAAAATTTTACTTTTTTTATAAAAAGAAGAAAAAAATAGTACTATTAATAAAAAGTGTGCGCAGTACTTTTAAATAAAGTGTACCATAACAGAAAATTTTTGAAAAAATACAAAAAAAAATATTTTTCATAAAAGAACAGAAAGTAATTTTTATAAAAAGTATAAAAACTAACTTTTATAAAAAGTAGAAAAATAGTACTTTTTTTTAAAAAAAAGTACAAAAATAGTACTTTTTTATAAAAAGTATAAAAAAGTACAAAAAAATTACTTTTACAAAAATTGTACATTTTTTTAAAAAAGGAAAAAAATAGTACTATTAATAAAAAGTGTGCGCTAGTACTTTTAAATAAATTAAACCATAACAGAAAATTTTTAAAAAGTACCAAAAAAAGTACTTTCTAATAAAAAGTACCAAAATAATTATTTTTCATAAAAATAACTATTATGCACTTTTATTTATTTTTATTTGAATATTAAAACATTTGAAAAAAAATGTTTTATATTTTTTTAAAGGTGGAATCACTTTTTTTGCTGGGATTAATTGCATTTTGTTGTATCTCCAACTACATAATAATGTGTATAATTGCACTATATATGAATGTCTGTACTAACTGCACAACATACAAAGTGCACCTGTTGTGTTGTTACCTTTCAACTAGAAAAGTTGGTCAAAACAATAGTTATATGTAATTTTTTTTTTTTTTTTTAATTTTTTGTCGGTGGTTGTTATCGTAACATAGTTTTAACGTTTGTAATGTATACTTAAAATGTTTACGGTTGTTGTGGTTTTGGTTAGAAAAAATCAAACTGAAAGAGAGAGAGAAAAAAAAAACAGATAGCAAAAGTGCAATCATCGCAATATTTGAAAAAATTTTTAGTTTCTTAAATTTTACACCAGTACAAATTTTTTTTTATTATGTTTCACCCATTTTCTCAAAGCAAAAACCTTCAATATATTTATGAAAACCGTCATAAATATAATAAAAATGTTCACTAAAGTTCGTCCAATGTAACAGTTTCAAAAATACAATGAATCAGTTTCATAATTGTTCATAAGATCAATAGTTATTAAGGCCTCGAGCTTGAAAATCAGTTTTATGAAAGATTTCATAAATATAATGAGTAAAATTTCATAAAATTTTATAAAACTTCATATATATTATTAAATGTTTCATAAATGAATTTTTATTTAGTTCGGTTTAAGTCCATATTAATTATTTCTGAGAAATAATAATTGTTGTACAATGAGAAAATCTGAAAAAAATTAAGTGACAACACAGGCTAAGTGGAGATGTCGACAGCTTTCGGAAGATGCCACCCTTCCATCATCAGCACTCCTTCGATTGCCACACACTTAATGTGTGTCAGATTAAAATTAGCCATTTAAATGAAACTTTTGAAGAAATTAAGAATTGGAATTACTCCTCTTTGTGTTGAATAACCCCTTTTCACCATTAATTCGTGTTGTATTCATTTGGCAGAAACTTAATCCATCTTAACTTTTTAACAGAGTTGTATTTTTCCCATTGTTAACCCTTAGTAGGACTTTTCAAATCTTGAAAAATGTCCGTTAGGTTTGAATTTTTGTTTCATATTTCTAATTCTTAGAAATATTACTAAATTGCAATGTACCTTATGAGTTGAGTATTAATTGTGTTTATATATTGTTGGACTGTATATTTTATAACTGAATTTTTATTTAGTTCGGTTTAAGTCCATATTAATTATTTCTGAGAAATAATAATTGTTGTACAATGAGAAAATCTGAAAAAAATTAAGTGACAACACAGGCTAAGTGGAGATGTCGACAGCTTTCGGAAGATGCCACCCTTCCATCATCAGCACTCCTTCGATTGCCACACACTTAATGTGTGTCAGATTAAAATTAGCCATTTAAATGAAACTTTTGAAGAAATTAAGAATTGGAATTACTCCTCTTTGTGTTGAATAACCCCTTTTCACCATTAATTCGTGTTGTATTCATTTGGCAGAAACTTAATCCATCTTAACTTTTTAACAGAGTTGTATTTTTCCCATTGTTAACCCTTAGTAGGACTTTTCAAATCTTGAAAAATGTCCGTTAGGTTTGAATTTTTGTTTCATATTTCTAATTCTTAGAAATATTACTAAATTGCAATGTACCTTATGAGTTGAGTATTAATTGTGTTTATATATTGTTGGACTGTATATTTTATAACTGAATTTTTATTTAGTTCGGTTTAAGTCCATATTAATTATTTCTGAGAAATAATAATTGTTGTACAATGAGAAAATCTGAAAAAAATTAAGTGACAACACAGGCTAAGTGGAGATGTCGACAGCTTTCGGAAGATGCCACCCTTCCATCATCAGCACTCCTTCGATTGCCACACACTTAATGTGTGTCAGATTAAAATTAGCCATTTAAATGAAACTTTTGAAGAAATTAAGAATTGGAATTACTCCTCTTTGTGTTGAATAACCCCTTTTCACCATTAATTATTTCTCAGAAATAATTAATATGGACTTAAACCGAACTAAATAAAAATTCAGTTATAAAATATACAGTCCAACAATATATAAACACAATTAATACTCAACTCATAAGGTACATTGCAATTTAGTAATATTTCTAAGAATTAGAAATATGAAACAAAAATTCAAACCTAACGGACATTTTTCAAGATTTGAAAAGTCCTACTAAGGGTTAACAATGGGAAAAATACAACTCTGTTAAAAAGTTAAGATGGATTAAGTTTCTGCCAAATGAATACAACACGAATTAATGGTGAAAAGGGGTTATTCAACACAAAGAGGAGTAATTCCAATTCTTAATTTCTTCAAAAGTTTCATTTAAATGGCTAATTTTAATCTGACACACATGAAGTGTGTGGCAATCGAAGGAGTGCTGATGATGGAAGGGTGGCATCTTCCGAAAGCTGTCGACATCTCCACTTAGCCTGTGTTGTCACTTAATTTTTTTCAGATTTTCTCATTGTACAACAATTATTATTTCTCAGAAATAATTAATATGGACTTAAACCGAACTAAATAAAAATTCAGTTATAAAATATACAGTCCAACAATATATAAACACAATTAATGTTTCATAAATACTATGAAACATTTCATAGTTGTCATTTATATTTTCTTAAATATTTAATGATATGAAACTATTTCATAGTATTTATGAAATCTTTCATAAATTATATCAAATATTTCCTAAATTTTTTAAAATTATTCATTACATTTATGAAAACCTTAAATTAGCTAAATAAAAAATGTATCATTGATACTAATGAAATACTTAAAAAAACATTATTTCTATGAATTGTTTCATAGTATTTATGAAACATTTCATAATTTTTATGAAACAGTGCTTTTATTTGGCAGCTGGTTTAATATGTGAACAGAATTAGATACCGAATGGTATTTAATTAAACGAGAACAAACAATTTAAAAAAAATAATTAAAAATTTCGCGAATTTTTTTTCCGCGGAACCTTCTGGAAAATTTGCAATATGTTTAATCGTTTTTTCTCTGCGGAAAATTGGAATTTTTCAAAAAAAAAAAAAGCACATTATTTTATTGATGCAAAAACCTTCTAAAAAGTAATAATATCAAAAAATGCAAAGAAGGAAAACATTTTAAAACGAACAGTAATATTTATACTTCCCCAAATGAACTCATCATCATCATAAATATCACCATAGTAATCAAATATGTATGTATGAATCCATTTTACTATCATACCAATATAACAAAGTAAATAATAACCCAGCAAAGATATAAACTTGTAATAAATACAAAATATTTATTTAATGTTAAGAAAACATATAAAACAACTAAAAAAAATGGTATTGCCGAATGTATTGATACCCTGCACGATGTCAAAAATATTATTAAAAAAAATTTTTGGAAAAAAAAAATTAAAAAAATTTTTTGAAAAAAAAAAAAATGTAAAAAAAAAAAATTTTAAAAACAAAAATTTTAAAAAAAATCCGCGAAAATTAGTTTTTGTAAAAAAAATTGTTTGTACTTGCTCAAATACCATTAGGTATCTAAATTTTTTTTTTCACATTTGTCAACCAGCAGCCGAACTAAGGCATTTTGTATTTTTAGGTTATGTTGAATGTACCAAAATTTTCAAGGTGTCCTTACATTTTCGTTCATAACTTTTGAACCGCTGAACCCCTATCGCTCAAATGCAATACCAAACTGCTCGGGACAACTTCAAGTGAATATGTTTAGTTTCAGTCATATCTGTTTTACATTTTGGTCGTGGCCACTAGGGGTGGGATAGTGCACGAGTTTCCGATTTCGACCCGCTAGAACCGCTTATTTTGTGAGGTTCGTAAAAAAAATGCATGAGCCAAAAAATGGGGCAGGTCGGATAGGATCTAGGGGTCGCTCATCGGAGTCAAAGTTGGGCGTAAAGGGAAAAAAATCCACATAAAGCCCCACAACTCCTCTGGTTTTGCCCCTAAAGGGATCAAATGTGAGACCAACCCCTATTATTTTTTCCCCCCGAACACTTTGACCGAACATACCTAAGCCTTATCTCCACTTCCTAAGGGGGCTCCCATACAAAGGTTTAATTTTTTAAAAAATTTGCTCCTACCTCTCTAGCACTCCAAGAAGTGACCCTAGAGGAACCAAATGTATGACCAACCCCCAATATTTTTTCAACCCCAACATTTTCTTAGAACATACCTACCCTCTATCTTCAACCCTTAGGGTGGTCCCTATACATTTTTTTTATTTTTTCTTAATTTGTTTTATTAAATCAGCTCCTACCGGTGCAATGGTGCCTCCTAGAGGGGTCATTAGCAAGACCGACCCCCATTTATTTTTAGTCCCCAACATTTCGTCTGAATATACCACTTCCTTATCTCCAATTCCTAAGGGGTCTCCCACACAAAATGACATATTTATAAAATTTGCTCCCACCGCTCTAACTGGCACAGGGGTGACCCTAGAGAAGTTAAATGTATGACTGACCCCAAATATTTTTTCAGCCCCAATATTTTCCCCAAACAAACCTATCCTCTATTTTTAAGCCTTAAGGGGGTCCCCACACATTTATTTTATTTTTTTATAAAATCAGATCTTATCGCTCCCATTAGACTTACCCCCATTATTTTTTGCCCCCACATTTTTTCCGAACATACCTACGGCGTATTTCCACTTTGTAAGGGTGCCCCCCCTTAGGAAAACCAAATTCGTAATGGTACTGGAACCCAACGTTGGAGTATTTAGAATTTAAAAAAGTACAATAATTAGCAACACTTTTTTATAAAATCAGCTCTTACCGCTCCCATTGTGCCTCTTAGGGACAGGAAATGCAGACTGACCCCCTATATCTGCCAGTCAAACATCATATTTATGGACTTAAATTAAAAGAAGTGCTTGAAACCAAATTCGGGAAAACGTCTGGACCAGGAGTGCCAATGTTTGCGCGTTTTAAAGAGCAGTGTGAAAATATAAATGACAAACCATACAGTCCTGGCATAGAAGATTAGAAAGTGGAAGGCAACATACCTGCTCAAGTCCAATATGCATCAAGTTATTTGGTTATGCTCAAATAAAGGAAAAGTAACCTAGAGACGACTACAAGGAGTTTCTTGAAATTGTTTTATTATACCTTGGTGAAAATATTCCTAGTAATAATTTTAGCCCACCAGGACCCATCAGTCATGCTCAATGGATGGCAAAAGACATATATTGCCTAAAAATGATTTAGGTTTGACCAAAAATAATTTACGTGAAATCTTGGTTTAGCGCCACTAAAGCAATAGAACCTCCAAATTTGATTTTTTGAAAGCGATTGGTAAATATGCTTCAATTGATACGATTTTGACCCAACGATTTGTGAAGAGATTCTGTGGCATCTATTTGATCCGAATATCTGTGAAATAAAACGAAAAATGGCAAGTGCAAGGAAGAAGAGTTATCTGACGGTAAGATTTACGAATCGTCCGACGAATGCAGCAAGGAAAAAGAAGACGATGATATCGGGGAAGATGATGACTTTGAGATAGCGGCGAAAGTAGCAACGAATATCGTGATCCTCCAGTACATGTTGTTGGATTCGAAAGTGTGAAAATAATTAACATGGTATCGAAACAAGTGAATCAAGAACTAATAAGGAATGATTTAAGCCCCTACTTCACACTTGAGACACCAACATTTTTTGAACGCTTCGGATTAACAACAAATTTTATTGTTTCCGGACCAAACACTTGGGAAAATCGTGAGGACTACCAGCAAGCGCTGCAAATATTACTTAAATTGAATGTTTTCAATGACGCTGCCAAAAGAGGCGTACAATTAATAGAGGACTATAACAACGTGTTGTGCCGTAACGGGGGGAAAAAATAATACCCTTACAAAGTGTAAATATGGCTTAGGTATGTTAGGAAAAAATGTGGGGGCAAAAATAAATGCGGGTCAGTCTGCATTTCCCGTTCCTAAGAGGCAACCACTGGAGCGGTAAGAGCTGATTTTTTAAATAAAAATTATAAAAAATAAAAAAATGTGTGGGGACCCCCTTAAGGCTTCAAAATAGAGAGTAGGTTTGTTTGGGGAAAATTTTGGGGCTAAAAAAATATTGGGGTCGGTCATACATTTTCTTCTCTAGGGTCACCCCTGCGCCAGTTAGAGCGGTTGGGGCACATTTGATAAATATGTCATTTTGTGTGGGAGACCCCTTTGGAATTGGAGATAGGAAATTAGTTTGTTCAGAAGAAATGTTGGGGGCTAAAAATAAATGGGGTCGGTCTTGCTAGTGACCCTCTAGGAGGCACCATTGAACCGGTAGGAGCTGATTTAATAAAACAAATTAAGAAAAAATAAAAAAAAATGTATGGGAACCACCCTAAGGGTTGAAGATAGAGGGTAGGTGTGTTCTAAGAAAATGTTGGGGTTGAAAAAATATTGGGGGTTGGTCATACATTTGGTTCATCTAGGGTCACTTCTTGGAGTGCTAGAGAGGTAGGAGCAAATTTTTAAAAAAATTAAACCTTTGTATGGGAGCCCCCTTAGAAAGTGGAGATAAGGCTTAGGTATGTTCGGCAAAAGTGTTCGCGGGGAAAAAATAATGGGGGTTGGTCTCACATTGCACCACTTTAGGGGCAAAACCAGAGGAGTTGTGGGGCTTTTTGTGGATTTTTTTCTCTTTACGCCCAACTTTGACCCCGATGAGCGACCCCTAGATCTTATCCGACCTCCCCCATTTTTTGGCTCATACACTTTTTTTATGAACCTCACAAAATGAGCGGTTCTAGCGTTTCCAAATATTGCTGCTTAAAATCTCACACAACACTATCCCACCCTTAGTGGCCACGCATGGTCGCCATTTCAACAGACAGACGGACAAATGGCAAACTTATATATACCCTCTATCACTAACAATAAGTGGAGGGTATAAAAAATGCAGTTCATCATCTGGGAGCATTTAAAAATTTCTCAAAAAAAAAAAAATATTTTTAAAATTGTACCAAACTTCAAAAACGAGTAAAAAAGTTAAATTCGGTCTTGCCGAATGTAGTGATACCCTCCACAATTTCAAAAAGATTATTGCAAAAAACTTTTTTTAAAAGGAAATTACTTTAAAAAAAAAAAACATTTTGAAAAAAAATTTCCGCGAAAATAAAATTTGTAAAAAAAAATTTGTGTCAAAAAATATGTTCGTACTTGTTTAAATACCATTTGGTGTTCAATTACGTTCACATATGTCAACCAGCAGCTGAATTAAAGCATTTTGTATTTTTAGGTTATGTTGAATGTACTAAAATTTTTGAGGTGTCCTTACATTTTCGTTCATAACTTTTGAACCACTGAACCGATATCGCTCAAATGCAATACCAAACTTCTCGGGAGAACTTCCAATAAATATGTCAAGTTTCATTCATCTCCGTGTAATATTTTGGCCGGGATCACCATTTCCACAGACAGACAGACGGATATCGCTAGAATGTCTTAAAATCGATCGGGTATCATGAATATATATACTTTTTGGGGACCAGACCGATATTTCGATGAGTTACAAACGGAATGATAAACTTATATATGCCCTCTATCACTAACAAGGGAAGTCTCCCTAGTGTCACCCGCGGATCTTTATGGAATTGGTTTTATTTTGTAGAGCAGAAAAAATAAAGGGACACGTATTTTTTTAGCGGCCCAAATTCATATTTAGAGGGTGAAATAGAGGGGGGAAGACAAGGCAATTTTTCAGTTTTTTTCGTTTATCTCCTATATTATGCAAAGAAACCTTGTCATGTTACATACCAAATAAAAGGTCTTTGGAAAACCTATCTACGTGTGCTAAGAACGTGCCCAAACATGCACAACTTTTCGTCATATTGAGTAAAATACCAAAATTTTAGGACATTTTTGTTAAAAGGTCGATACCACACATGCCTGTATTAATTTTGTTTAAATAGGCATAAATTGTAAAAAACTGAAAAAGGTCAATTTCCCCCCATACAAATCGACCCCCCCTAAAAATGAGTTTGGGCCGCTAAAAAAAATACGTGTCGAATTAATTTTCGTTCTTAACAACATTCCAAATTTCATGAAGATCGGAGGGTGACACCAGGGAGACTTCCCTTGTAAGTGGACGGTATAAAAACGATCAAATTTAGTAACTTATTGTTTAAAAAATTTGTAGTATGGATTAAGAATTTAATTGATTTTTAGAACATTCTAAAACTGCTTTATAAAGACAGAAAGAATTTGAAACGAATTTCAATCAACAAAAACGCGGATTCAATCAATTTTTTCATTGAAATTTCTCCAATTAAGAAAATTGTTATACCAATCATCAAATTGTAGGTGATTGATTGAAATTTTTTTCAATCAATTTCAACTAGCAATTATCGCACCTCGGTAGAACCTCATTGGTTATGATATCGCCTCTGCGCAAGGCTTTTTTTCAATGTTGGCAATCGATACCTTTTCAATACCGTTATCCGTTTCAAAACCCTTTAAATTGAATACCGGTACCAATACCAATACCGAAACTCAGTTTTGGTATCGGATACCGGTATCCAAAAACCTTTTCCTTCAGTACCGGTACGTACCGGTATTGAAACGGTTTTTCTTAAAAACCCATTTAAAGAAAAAAAAAATAATAGAAAATTTTTAATGTTTTTGGTTTTTGTAAATGAAAAATCGTACTCCAAATGCCTCCCCGAAGTCTCATAAAAATCAAAAAAATCTTTGAGCACCCACATCGTGGATTAAGTAAAAATTTCCAAAAAAAAAAAAGTCTTACTTCAACCGCTATGTGGGAGCAGAAGAAAATTATTGATTTTCACGAAATTTTTTGGAGTCATTTAGACTCTCAAAAGAAACTTTCTGAACCCCTTAGTATATTTTAGTTTTTTGGAGATTTTTATTTAATCCGCGATGTGGGTGCCCAAGGATTTTTTTTTGATATTTATAGGACTTCGTGGTTCAAAAATTATTAGCAAAACCGTAAATTTCAAATTGGTTTTACCTTTAGTTCACGTGTTGAAAAACCCGTTAAACCAGCTTTGAAAACATTGAAGAGTCAGAAAAATATTTTCTTTTTTTTTTTGTCACTCACAAATATTTTTACAATTAAACAAAAAAACTTACACTCGAAAAAAATGTTACACTCAAAAAAAAAATTTTTTTTTTTTTCAAAAATGGATATAAAAAAGTTTTTTACACAAAAGAAAATATTTCTAATCAAAATTGTTAATTTTTTCACGTTAAAAAACTATCACTTTAAAAGGGCACTGTGGAGGGTATTCATGGATTCGGCTTAGTCGAATTTAACTATTCTACTTATTTTTACATATTTTTTTTACTTTTCTTAACTCATTTTGGACCAGGATTCAATTTTATTTTTCTTTTTTTGAAAAAGGTACTTTTTTAGGGTAATTAGCACCCGCTGATTTCAAAAATCTTGTCAAAAAAATTTTCAATGCGCCGTTATCCCAGAAAAGCTTGCATTTCAACTTTTTATGCAATTTAAATGTTTGGATTTATTTGATATTTTATTAATTTATTTCAAATTGGTAAAATTTGATAATAAATTAAATATAAAAAAAATTTAAAATAATCAAAAAATTAAAAGCCGAAAATCAAAAAATGGTAAATTTTCGTTTTAGCTTGAAACAATTTCTGTACTGATTTGCATTGCATTTCATGGACATATAAATTGCGGTGGTCAAGTGGGGATATTTTTTTTTAATTGCAGAAAGATGAGACTTAACATTCGTAAGCATATTTACCCGAAATTCCACCTTTTTCATACATAAATATTTTTTTGAAAAACAAATGAAAGATTTTTGTCAGAATAACTTCAAAGTCCTGCACTTTGATCAAGGGGATAAGAAAATTACAGTTTTCTCGGTCCGGCAACGTCCCCGCCGACCCCCTAAAAAACGCTATTTTAATTTTTTTTTACATTTTTAAGGGCATTTTATCAAAAATGCTAAAAATAAATACGTGTTTAGTATTAAAATTGAAAAAAAAATTTTTTTTTTAGTTTTTATGCGTTTTTATATTTTTAGCATTTTTTTCGATAATACCGGTACGTACCGGTATCGACGTTTCGGTATCGGTAATACCGTAACCGATTCAACTCAAATACCGTAACCGATACCGATACCGAAATAAGTAAAAAAACAATACCAATACCGATATCGATACCGTTATTCGTTTCGATTGCCAACCTTGCTTTTTTTTTCAATCAAACATTTTTTAGATAAAAAATTTTATCAATTTTTTATTTATAGTTAATCAAAATAATGATTGATTTAACGAATGAATTGTAAGCTAATGACAAAATTATCAAAAAATTCATCTTTTTTGCTTTCCAATATGTTGCCAACAATAAAAAAGTAAAACCCGATTATTAAATATATTTAAGAATTAATATATTCAAATAAATTAAATCGAAAAAAATCTGGTATATTGAAAATTAGTAATTCGACAGTTAAAGAAAATAATAAAAATTTTAATCAAAACATTGATTGACTCATTTAAATTTTGTTGATCAATAGATTTAATTGAAAAATTTTAGCCAATAATATTTTCTGTGAAGGTCAATTACGATTAAATTACGTGTTAAATTGAACACATTAATCAATTCAACTAAAATTTTAGTCGATTCAAATAAATAGAGTTGTTGATTTTTGTAATAAGTTTGCATTTTGTATATGCTGGGAAATACATATATCAAAGTATATATATTTTGTTAACTTTATTATTTAAAACATCTCTTTATCCTTTCAACCCCCATAAACTCTTGTACTACTAACTTATTGACTGAATGACTGACTGACTAAACCAACAGTTTTGTAAATATATTTTAGCCTTTTGTCTTACCTATTTTATCTATTATCATAAAAATTGTGTTCTTTTCATTCAAACAAAATATAAAAATAGTCATACATATACTTTTGTAACTAGAGTAAGATATATAAAAAGACTGGCAAGTAAATTAACTTTTTTTTTTCAAAACCATCTAACAAATATCTAATAATTTTATGCTTTTGGCTTAAAGTAGAAAAAAACAAAAATAGAAAAATAGTTAAAGTAGGGGTGTATGTATTAGTTAACCAGGTCATAAACATGGTAACGTTTAATATTTGTTAACAGAAAGCTTTAATATGAATTATCTAAAATGTTGTAACTAGGGTTCCAATCTGGATTAATTATCTGAATCCCGAGATTCGGAATTGAAGAAAAGTTTTCGGGATCCCGAAATCGGAATTTTCTAAACATTTTGAATCCTGGGATTAGCGGGATTTTTTTGAAAAATTTCGGGATTTTTCAGGATTTTCACGAAGAAACAAAAATTACTCAATCACGATCACTTAAGTTCACGTGTAATTCACTTTAACAGAGCCTATCTCTAGTGTTAACCAATAATGCTAGAAACGCATTTAAGCGGGCACATAAAGCTGATAGCATTTCAAAAATTGTTTTTTTAATTATTTCCTGGTAGTATTATTTTCACATTTGGAATGGCACAAGCAAATTCGAAATCAAAAAGTTCACTCTTCAATGTGCCACTGATTATGTGAACCTTTTGACGCATTTAAAAGAAAAATATTTTTTTAAAATCTTGTTTTTTATACCCTCCACTTAGTGATAGAGGTTATATATAAGTTTGTCATTCTGTTTGTAACTCATCGAAATATCGATCTGGGACCCCATAAAGTATATATATTCATGATGCCCGATCGATTTTAAGATGTCCGTCTGTCTGTCTGGCTGTGGAAAATGCTGTCGCGGACAAAATATTGCACAGAGATGACTGAAACTTAACATATTTATTGGAAGTTCTCCCGAGAAGTTTGGTATTGCATTGAGCGATATCGGTTCAGCGGTTCAAAAGTTATGAACTAAAATGTAAGCACACCTCAAAAATTTCAGTACATTCAACATAACCTAAATATACAAAATGCTTTAATTCGGCTTCTGGTTGGCATATGTGAAAATAATTGAACACCTAATGGTATTTAAGCAAATGCGAACATATTTTTTTACAAAAAAAAAAAAAAATCGCGGATTTTTTTTACCAAAATTTTTTTTCGCGGAAATTTTTTCTTTTAAAAAAAAAATTTTTTTTTCAAAAGTAATTTTCTTTTAATAAAGTTTTTTTCAATAATCTTTTTGAAATTGTGGAGGGTATCACTACATTCGGCAAGGCCGAATTTAACTTTTTTACTTGTTTTTAACTATGTCCGTCATTTTAAATACTCTATTTTGGTTAAAAAAAATCTGAGTTCAAAAGATATCGAATTTTTAAAAATTTGTAGTTTGTTACTTTACTCAAACTTCTTTTAAATACTCATAACTTCTTCAATAATGGTCCAAATTTCAATTTTTTTTTTTACGCACTTTAAAAAAAAAAACAAGTAAGAAAATTATAGTCGGTCAAGACCCACCATACCCTACACCAGAGTTTCCCGGAAAATGGGTCCCAAGTTCAAACATGGACGGATTTTGTCAAATCTTTAATAAGTGTAAAAAAACTCACAAATCAAATTTATGTGAAATAGGCTTCTTTTTGTTGACAATAAACCGCTTTAACTGAATATCGGGCGAAATTTTCACATGGGGCGGGCCTGAGTCCAAAAATGGTCCGATGATAATCAGATTTGATAATTTTATTAAAGTAAGCGTTTTACATACACAAACAGAATTTTAATTAAATATTTTCTATATTCATGAAATTTGAGAGATTTATGTGAAAATCGGGAAGGTGGTTTGTAAGGGGGCTAAAAGAAGAACTGGTCCGATTTCTTTAAAATTGGTGATTTGTGTAGATAAAACATGATTACCTGCCAAATTTCGAAAAGATACCTATTATTATGCGGTTATTAGAGTCATTTTAGCCAAAACGAAAGAGGACCTTTGTATGGGGGCTAGGTCTAAATATGGACCGATTTTTTTCAATTTCAATAGGCTTCGTCCTTGAGCCAAAAGAGGCTTAAGTTTCAAATTTCAAGTCAATCGAATAAAAATTGCGACCTGCATCGTGTTTACAACGTTTACATGGACAGACAGACGGACGGACGGACATCGATAAATCGACTCAAAAAGTTTTTCTGTGTCGATCGGTATACTTAAAAGTGGGGTAGGACCAATATTTCGGGTAGTTACAAACATCAGCACAAACTCATTATACAATGTGCCAGTGTGGTATAGGGCATAAAAATTGCAATTTGGACCATTATTGAAGAAGGTATGAGTAAATTAAGTTTGAGTAAAGGAACAAACTACCAATTTTTAAAAATTCGATATCTTTAGAACGGGTCACCAAAAAAATCTGAAAATTTACCACGAAGGAGTTTTCGAAGGGTACTAAAAACTGTAACAAATTGGGAAAATAAAAAAAAAAAAATTTCAAAGTGTCCGATTTGACATGGAATGCCCCATATATTATCGGCCATTTTGAATTTCGAATCTTTGATTCTAAAATCAGATTTAGCATCCAAAAAAACAATCAACATCAAACAGACAACATAGAAAAAAGCTTTAAATTAAATTTGTTGTCATATTAGATCCGACACTTTGAATTTTAAAAATCTGAGTTAATATTTGTAATGACCGACCCCTTATGAACCGGCAATGGTTAATTTAAGTATAATAAGCTAAGAATTAAAAGGTAATGACCGCCATATTATATCCGCCATTTTAAATTTAAAACCTTTAAATCCAAAATCAGATTTAGCATCCAAAAAAACATCAAAATCAAAGTGTTTTGCCAAAACAGACACCATAGAAAAAACTTTAATTCAAATTTGGCGCCAAATTGGATCCGCCATTTTGAATTTTAAAAATCTGGGCTCATTTTAGTTATTACTGACCCCAAAAAACATGTACAATAATTAGTTTAAAAACAATGAGATTAGATTTAAAAAATTATGTCCACATTTTGGACCGCCATTTTGGATTTTGATTTTTTTTTTTTTCAGAATCGTGATCAGCGATCCTGTTACACCTTTATGTTATACTTTTTTGCCATATAGGTTCAGCGGTCTATTTATGGAAAAAAATTCAGTCTATTTATGGCCAATAAATTCGGCAAGGCCGAATTTAACTTTTTTTATCACCAATTTTTTTTTTGTTAACTGGAAATGTATGGTGTACTCTTCTAAGAGTTTTTATTTCAAGTCCTTAGGATGATGAATGGATAAACAACTCGCAATAACAAAACTTAACAAAAAACCTGATCATAGCCAGCAAGTCTAACAATTTCATATTTTTATTTCTACCAACGATGTCAATTTAGCGTTGTTTACGCTAGATTTAGCGCTTTCAGACCACTCAAAATTTATTTGTATAACCTACACAATTTTGTGGTACAGGTTATTAAGAAATTATGCTAATGTTGGGGAATACCCGAAATATTGGTCCTAAGTAGACATCCCCTTTAAAAATAAACTAATAATGAATTTTTGAGTCAATTTTGCAATGTCCGTCCGTCTGTCTGTTTATGAACACGTCATAAATATTATAAAAACTTTATTTAAAAAATAAATTACTTTTGAGAAAAAAAATTTAAAAAAAAATTGTGAAAAAAAGCGATTTTTTTCCTTATTTGTAAAAAAAATATGTTCGTACTTGCTTAAATACCATTCGGTTCATTCTGTTCACATATGTCAACCAGAAGCCGAATTAAAGCATTTTGTATTTTTAGGTTATGTTGAATATACCGAAATTTTCGAGGCGTACTTAATTTTCGTTCATAACTTTTGAAACACTGAACCGATATTGCTGAAATGCAATACCAAACTTCTCGGGGCAACAGCAAGTAAATATTTTACGTTTTAGTCATATCTGTGTAATATTTTGGCCGTAATCACCATTTCCGAAGACGGACATGGCTAGAATGTCTTAAAATCGATCACTGATCAATAATATCTATACTTTATGGGGTCCCACACCGATATTTCGATGAGTTACAAACGGAATGACACAACCCTCTACCACTAAGTGGAGGGTATAAAAAAAGAGCAATTGTAATTCAAAAAGATCGACTGTAATCCGAAAAATTTCAATTGTAATTCGAAAAAGATATATACTTATTCAAAAAATGTCAAGGTTTTTCCGATGGTATATATTAGAGATGGGCGCGTGAGTGATTTTTGACTCACACTCAGTCACACTCACGACAGGAATTTTTGAATCATGCACACTCACTCACGAGCATATTTTTTCGACTCACACTCACTTACAATCACGTGAGAAAATTTAAAACAACTCACACTCACGTGCACTCATGCAAGCTTCACTCACACTCACGTTGACTCACACTCACAAAACTCTTATTTATACAAAATAAATTTAAAAAACTATAATTTCAAAAATTTTTCAAAATTTTCAGCAAAATTTAAAGTTTAGCGAAATTTTACGGGACGATATCTAAACTCACGCGTGATTCACGTGAATCACGCTCTAATCTGCTCATGTGCCCATCTCTAGTATATATACGACGCAAATGTGATAGAGTAGTTCTTAGGCCAGATTTGGATTTAGCAAGCCTTAATCCATTAGACAGATAAGGTCTAGTTTCAGTGTCTCAAATTTGTCGGTCTCATCTAATATTTGAAAACTACAAAGTTAGCCTCACTGGTTTTAATGGCTATTTGTGTTGTTTTCGTCAGCATTTTATAGTTCTAATTTTTAGGCACGATTCCTATTAATTCAAACGATTAGATATAAAATTATTGTAATCAATATGAATTTGAATGTGTCAAACTGTTTCAAGTATTGTTATTTATTTTCTTTTTCATACAACATGTCACTCACTTTAAATCAAGTGAAATTTTATAAATATTTACGATAATTTTTTTTAAATCTAGATGATTAATTGTTTGCAAAAAAACAAAAATATTATGAAAAGTTATCGATAACACAGTACAAAATTTATTTTATAACAATAATAATTTTGATAACATGATCAAATATTTTTTATTCCATTTAATCAGTTTAACGTAAGCGAAAACTTAAAAAACAATGGCCGTTATGTCGAAGTAGCTCAATCGAAAAAGGGTTTTGGTAAGAATCGAACACACGACCATCTACTTCAAAGGCTAGCACCCCCACTAAAAAAAAAATATATCTCATGATTTTCAATTATATCCGATGAACAGAATTTTTCAGGAAACGCAAAAAAAAAATTGCCAAACAAAATTTTGTGTCCGGAATTTAAAAAAATTGAAATTAAGAATTTTTCCAAGAGCTTTTTATAGTGAATATTTACTCCAAAACGCAAAAAATGTACCAAAAATATTTTGTATCGGGGACTTGCAAAACTCTCCAAAACTTTTTCGGGACTTTTAAAATTTTGTTAAATTTTTTTTTTAAATAATTTTTAATGAAATTCGTAACTTCAAAACGCAAAAATTATCTTATATGTCTGAAACCAATGGGGTCTAGGACCCCATAAAGTATATATATTTATGATCAGTGATCGATTCTAAGACATTCTAGCGATGTCCGTCCGTCTGTACGTCCGTCTGTCCGTCTGTAGTTAATACGATACAGTCCAAAATAAAAGAGCTAGACTTCCCAGTAAATGAGTAAAATCGGACCAGGGGGAAAAAAATTCCCCCTTGAAGAACTAAACCGACCTCTGAAAAGCACAATTTTTTTACAAGATTTTTTCGTGTTTTTGTTTAACAAATGCAACATTTTTATGCTACAAGAAGTTCAAAGTCCTGCATTTGGGCCCAAAGAATTAGAAAATGTCGTTTTTTTCGGTCCGCCCCTTTTATGGGCGTGGCATAAAATTTTTTTTTAAATATTGATAAACTTACGCAAAAAGCATAAGAATGAATTTTTAAACACATATTCGAGAGGAAATTTGCCCCCCCCCCCCCATTACCACTACCGACCCACCTGCCAAAAAAAAAAAGAAAATGCCCCTGTGTTTTTTTTTTTATTTTATTTGCATGTTGGAGGGTACAAAAGATTCGGCATAGCCGAATTTAACACTCTTACTTGTTTTTATTTTAAATCATTTTTAATGAAATTCGTAATTTTATGTCTGAAACCAAAAAAGAAAAATTTAAATTTAAATTTTTTTCGGGGCTTAGAAAACTTTTTATACCCTACACCACACTGTGGTACAGGGAATAATGAGTTTGTGATGATGTTTGTAACTACCCGAAATATTGGTCCTAGACCCACATTTAAGTATACCGATCGACTTAGAATAACCTTTTGAGTCGATTTAGCTATGTCCGTCCGTCCGTCTGTCTGTCCATGTAAACGGTGTAAACACGATACAGGTCGTAATTTTTAAGCAATTGACTTGATTTTTGAAACTTAAGCCTCTTTTAGTTCAAGGACCAAGCCTAATGAAATTGGAAAAAATCGGTTCATATTTAGACCTAGCCCCCATACAAATTTTATATAAAAAAAAAATTTAAATATATAACTTTTTTTTTAATTCATTAAGAACACCTTGCAGAAGAAAAATATAAAATATGGTGGATATCCGTCGGTTCACTTTTCGGGAATTGCGAGGGAAAGTTAGCAGATTCCAAGGAAATGTTGGTTTTATCAATAATTTGGTTTAATAAAATCTTATAAATTAAATTTTTGGCCAAATTTAACGGTTTTTTGGTGTCGTGGCATTCTATTAGATAACTTTAAGTCTCTCATGAAATCTTACCGATCAAGGATGTCTTTAACCCACAACTATAATTTCGTAGCAATATACTATGTTTAAAATAAGTATAAAAGTTGAATTCGACTTGGCCGAATCTATGAATACCCTCCGCAATGTCCTTTTTAAAGGATAGTAAATTTTTTAATGTAAAAAAATTAACAATTTTGATTAGAAATATTTTATTTTGAGTAAAAAACTTTTTGTTTTCGAGTGTAAATTTTTTTTTAGTGTAAAAATATTTCTGAGTGACAAAAATACTCTGTAAAGTAATTTTGTGGCTTATAATTGTTTTTTAAGCTTGTTTTTTAAAACTCGGGTTTTTCAACACGTGAATTTTAGGTGAAACCAATCTAAAATTCAGGGTTTTGCTTATAAGTTTTGAACCACTGGACCGATTTGGCTGAGATTTGAAACGAACTGGGACAGAGGAACGAAAAATATATATACCACACTTCAGCACTCTCAGAATTGTCGTTCGACAGTTACCGTGTGTTTTATCTCGTAAATTCATGAAAACCCCTTGCCGAAATTCAGTCTTCAGTCTCCTCTTCATTATCCATTTTCCAAATACCAACAAAATGCACTTCGTAAGTAGAGTGCATCCCCTAAGTGCTTGCTCAAAGTATAAAAATAATTTTACTAATTTATTAAAGCACAAAAACGTATTTAAATATCTTATCAAAATGAAAACCGTTTAACATTTTTATAATTTTGCCGATCTAAAGAAAATGAACTATAAAAATGCATAAATTCTCGGCCAAAAAGTGTCAGTTCTATTAGTACCGTAGTAGCAACATGAAATTCTTAATTATATTCGCATTGGCTTTGGCCACCGTTTCCGCGGAACTTGTATCCCGTAGCGTTGTTGTGCCAACTCTTGAAGATGAAGTTTTTTCCCGCAGTAAAGTAATGCCCACACTGGAAAATGAAGGTCGCATCACTAATGGTCAAACTGCCACCACTGGTCAATTTCCCTACCAAGTTGGTCTATCCTTGAGAATGAATTTGCTCATGTCTTCTTGGTGTGGTGGTTCTTTGATCAGTTCCACCTGGGTATTGTCTGCTGCTCACTGTACAGTAAATATTCAATCCGTTATTGTATATTTGGGTGCTACCGCTCGTCTCTCTGCTCAAGTTACCCATACCGTTGCCGCCAACCAAATTATCAACCATGCCCAATATAATTCCAGAACTCTAGTTAACGATATTTCTTTGATCCGAATTCCATCTACCGCTACCACCGCCAGAATTAGTCCAGTCGCTTTGCCCGCTATTGGAGTAACAGCAAATTTTGCTGGTGAAACTGGTATTGCTTCCGGTTGGGGTCGTATTTCTGATGCTGCTACTGGTGTCACCAACAATTTACAATGGGCCCGTATGCCAATTATCACCAATGCTGTTTGCCAACGTACTTTTGGTAGTACCGTTACCGCTTCCAACATTTGCGTATCTACGGCTGGTGGAATTTCTACCTGTCAAGGTGATTCTGGTGGTCCATTGGTTTTGGCCTCCAACAATATGTTAGTCGGTGTAGTATCTTTTGGTTCAGCTGCTGGCTGCACTAGAGGTGCCCCAGCTGCCTTTGCTCGTGTTACAAGCTTCAGAAACTGGATTAGAACCAATTCTGGTGTTTAAACCCGATTGATATTGATTTTTTTGTTAATAAAATGACGATTTTTAAAACATATTTATATATTTCTGGTTTGAGTTTTTTTTTATAATTGATAAAAAAAAATTTTAATTGAAATTTATTTTAAAATCGGCTGTGCCGAATCTTATATACTCCCCAATATGTAAGGTTAGGTCGCAAGTGGCTCCTGACGTTTTACGTCAGCACTCATAGACTTTAAGGTCCGCCGTGATAGGATGTTAATGGGGTTTCCCTACTAGTCCCTGCCGTTAAAACAAATTTGAGCTCTTTATGAAACTCCTTTAATATTGAATTTTGCCATCCGACAAATCAGAAAAATCTTACAGCTCCCTATTTCTCAGTCTCTCACCAGAAAGTGCTGGGCACTGACAGATAATGTGTTCGATAGTTTCCAACTCCTTCCTTCTCATCCATGCAACTCCGGAATTAGTTATTTCAGGGCACATTCAACCGCTCTGCATGCATATGTGTCCATCTCAGAAAGATCTTTCTAGTCTTTAGTTTTTAGAGGCATACTAGCGCATTCTCTTTCAACCTGCAAGGTAGGTCGACTTTAGCTTTCGACTTTTTTTTCGACTTTATCGACTTGATTTATTTTTTTACTTTTGTCAGATGAAAATAATTTCTTTCTTCTGAAAAAAAAATTTCTTCTGAAAAAAATTTCCAATTGTAAAAAGTCGAAGAAAGTCGAAAAAAGTCGAAAAATCGAAAAAAGTCGACGTGCGGCAGTTAAGAGCAGATCTAGTTTTCAGAAACATTGACTCCAGGAAATTGACCACGGCTTGACTATCAGAATATATGTAGACAAGGCACTGCAACTCAACCAGTCAACCACTTCCTATATTACCCGGATCTCTGCCTGGTAAACACTGCAGTAATCTGGCTCAACCCAAGCTCCTTTAAATAGACTCCAAATCTGTGTAAATAATTTTTGAAGCCTCCACTACCCGGAATGCTCCTCATCCAAGACTCACTGTAAAGTAAAGTGGCGCTCAAATAAGCTCACAGATTGAGCTCAGTCTACATTTTGTGGAATTGTTATCTTCTTCAAGATCAAGCTACGTCCACAATCTCTCTTCTTTCATTGCAATATGGTATTCAGTCGAATTTACGACGTAGCCGCATACTGCCTACCCAATATGTAAAACGGTATTAGGTCAAGGAGTATTTCCAAGGTGGTCAGCCGCTGCCACAGAGAACTACAAGTTCTCAGGAAGCAGCATAATATACGACAGTGCTGGGTACGTGGTCACAAGGATATTAGAGGTAATGAGAAAGCGGATGTGCTTGCGAAGACAGGCGCAAACCTCCACATGAGCTCGCTGTTGAGGGAGTTTTTCCACCACTCTCCCTGACTTTTCATGAAATTAAGCTGGGCACTAGAAACAAGTGGATAAATAGATGGGCGGTATTAAATGATGGCATACAGACGATAATGCTATGGGACGAAGAATCGCAAGGTAACAGCAAAATTCTTCTGGATATGGACAAAAGACAGATAAGATCAGTAATAAACCTTATTACGGGGCATAATAAACTCGCGAAACACATGATAAGAATCGGGGTAATGTGAAACGACACTTGCAGTTAGTGTAATGAATCTGTAGAGGACGGCTTCCATTTCTTATGTGAATACCCTGCATTATCATTTAGAAGATTTAAATGTTTCGGTTTTTATGTCTTTCAGGATCTTGAGGACCTACGAGACATAATTCCTTGGCTACTAATATCATTCATCAAAGCGTAAATGTGGGAAACGTAAAAATGTGTGTGTTTTTTTAGGGTAAACACAAAATTGAATGGAGAGAAGGAAGGAAACAATAGCAGGAACCATAATGGGCCAAACATTTGCCTCTATGGATGTCATTCCCAATTTTTTTTTTGTTTTTGGGATTGGCGTCATCCCCACTAACCTAGCCTAGGACTAAAACTCAATCGTTTTCCAATGACCCTTTTACAAGAATATAAAGCAATCGTTGCTTTTTTCACCCGTTCCTCTACACTACGCCTGAAATTCAACTCCCCATCTAGAAATACTCCAAGATGCTTGGCTCCATCTGAAAAAAAGATTTCAGTGCTGTCCAGAGAAATGGTATCAAAAACAGGAACCTTATTTTGTTTATGTAAACAAGACAAGCTCTGTTTTACTTGGATTAACTTCCAGACCACAGTCTCTTGCCCAGTTAAACAGACTTTTCAGAGAATCCTGAAGAGTGCTCCTCTTCAGGTGATTTCCCTTTACTGCTATCGCGCCATTCTCAGCATATGCGACATCATGACAACCACGTGCTTCTTGAGAGAGCAGCATAGAATTCAGTGACAGGCTCCAAAGAAGTGAAACCTAGCACTGTGGTGTGCCCAATATTTTCGAAATGCAATTGACTGTTTTCGAATTACTTCTGTAAATCGTGTAGTTTGTTCAAACATTATAATAAAAAAATATAAATTCTGCATTTAAAATATTATAACTTTATTATAAAAATCAATATAAATCATTTTACACACCAGAGTTATTTCTAATCCAGTTTCTAAAGCTGGTAACACGAGTGAAGGCAGCTGGGAAACCTCTAGTGCAACCAGCAGCAGCACCAAAGGATACCACACCAACTAATACGTTGTTGGAGGCCAAGACCAATGGTCCACCAGAATCGCCATTGCAAGTAGAAATGCCACCGGCTGTGGAAACGCAAATGTTTCCAGACGTAACAATGCTACCAAAGGTTTGTTGACAAACAGCATTGGTGATAATTGGCATGCGAGCCCATTGCAAGTTATTGGTAACACTAGTAACCGAGTCAGAAATACGACCCCAACCGGAAGCAATAGCAGATTGACCAGCAAAATTACTAGACACTCCAATAGCGGGTAAACTTACAGGTTGAATTCTGGCCGTGTAACTAGTAAATGGTATCCTGATCAAGGATATATCATTTACGAGAGTTCTGGAGTTATATTGAGCATGATTGATAATTTGGTTGGCGGCAACGGTGTGGGTAACTTGAGCAGAGAGACGAGCAGTAGCACCCAAATAGACAGTAACTGATGAAACACCTACAGTACAGTGAGCAGCAGACAAAACCCAATTGTTACCAATTAAAGAACCACCACACCAAGCCGAACCAGTACCAATTCTCAAGGAAAGACCAACTTGATAAGGGAATTGGCCAGTGCTAGCAGTATTGCCATTAGTAATACGTCCCTCGTTTTCTAGTGTAGGCACAACGACGCTGCGTGATAAAAGTTTCCCTTCGTTTTCAAGAATGGGAACAACAACGTTGCGGGATACAAATTCCGCGGAAACGTTAGCCAAAGCCAAGGCGAAGATAATTAAAAATTTCATGTTGCGACTACTGTACCAAAAGAACTGTAATTTTTACGTAGAGTTCGCGCATTTTTATATTCAATTTTCCTTAGATTTTCCAATTGATAATAATGCATTTAGTTTTGATTTTGATATTTTGATTAGATATATATATAATAATATTCTTTCGTGTTTCAAAATATTTACATTACACGGTTGTAAATCTATCTAAATTTATGATTATTGCCATAGAAGTGTCTTTTTTTAGTTATTTACAGCGCGAGTTTGCAAAAGAATGAAGTTTAACTATCTTTATTTCACTGAAAGTCAATATTTATACTGAAAAATGTTATCGACAGGAAAATATAGATTTTGAAAAAAAAAAAAAACGGAACTGTTCGTTACTACCCGAGTAAAAGTGTTTAGATATATTCTTATATGTATATCACATCTGATCCGAGATTTGAAAGATCAGTACTAATCCGAGTAAGATCCGAAAAAATGGATCGCTAAGATTATATCACATTTCTATTTGGGTACAGACTGTGCTGATGAGCTGATGAGCTCGCTAAGCTTGGAGCAGATGGCGTAGGAACTTTTTTTTATATTGAGCCCCCGATTCAGTACTATAGAACAAGAAGTGACTGTCGTTGCATATCTATTGCAAACAGGAAATGGAGAGAGCTAAGCACGAGCAGTATCACCAGAACAATCTGGCCGCATTACGACCTCGGGAAAACTCGCTACCTACTCTCTCTTCACAGAGAGGATTGTCGTTTACTCACGGGAGTGGTCACAGGATACTGCCTAATTGCTTTTCACTCGAAAACTATGGGACTTATCTCGCATGCCAATTGTAGAAGATGTGATGAACCTAATACAGATGAAACAGTTGAACATATTCTGCTCAAATGCCACGCATTGGCCAGACACCGCGAGCGAATACTAGGTAAAGCAGAAATCGAGAATCTGGATGATATTGCGGCTACGGACCTTACGCAACTAAAACCGTTCGCAACATGGACTAACGCGTTTTATCCTCGTCGCTGAAGGAAATTGTGGAATCGCTATGGACCAGCCGGTCTATGCGAGGAGTCTGAACTTTAGGCTCCACCACCCCTAACCTAACCAAACCAGCACTCAGGGGTGCCCCTAACAAATGCAGTACATTGTGTTGATATCAGGAAAATAAGTTAGTAACAGGAAAGATTTCCGTAGGAAACGAGTTCTCTTTATAATAAGTTGTGCGATCCACTTCACAATCGACCACAAATGGATGTGATCTACTAGATAAGAGAGTATTATGAATAAAAACCCGAAACCTTGAAATAAGCTCGCTTATCGCTGTGAACACCTTAGAAAAGGGTAATACGACCCACATTTCTACGTTGCTCGAATGAGTCAATTATGTTGGATACGGTAGTGTCATTGATAAGCGCCGTAGCCCTCCCCTGAACACGGTCCAAGAGTTTCAAAATAATTTTTGAAGCCCCTGCTCATACGTGAAAGTTACATTCCATTTTCGGCCGGATGTAGGTTGTATAAATAGTGAGAAGATTGAATGAAGTAAAGTAATTCTTACACCGATTTAGGTGTAAGAATGTGTTTATTCCAACGTGTTTATTCTAACGGACATCGCACAGAATGTTCAGGCCCAAAACATCAAGAGTATCCGATTTTTTAATATAGATAACACCCCCTAAATAGAGATGACAATGCTGTTTCCACCGCACATCTGTGTGACAGTGCACATTAAAATCAATTCTATTCGCTTGACCCAAATCCGATTTTACCAAATGGTCTTCATTGATGAAGTCATTCATCATCATCTGCCTTTTGCCCCCAACTTCCACGAGGCTTGGTCTATGATCAAAAGAAAATGAATGACAAATGTTGCTGTCATCTGCAAAAGAAGAGTTTGTATGGAAAGTTTTACTGAGTAGATCATTAATAAAAATAAGAAATAATGAAGAAGAAAGAACAGAACTTTACGGGACCACTGAATTAAACTGAAATTCATTGGATAAAACCCCATCTATAACAACACGTACAGTGCGATCTCTGAGGAAGCTCGAAATAAATGGAGAGAAGAGAATGACGACACCAAAAGCAATAAGCTTTGACAGGAGTGCACCTTGCCACACACGAACGCTTTGAAAATATCCACAGAAACCATCTTACTTTCCTCAAAATGGGAACTGAACCGACTGCAACGTTCCGAAAGTAACGCTAACAGGTCTCCCGTAGAGCGACCTCTTTGGAAGCCATACTGACAATCACTAAACAATGAGTTAGTCTCCAAATAATAGAAGTTAATCATGCTTTTCATCACCTATGAAAAGCGCAGAGCAAATTGCAATTGGGATGTAATCTTCAAGGAGGGTTGTTAGCCGCATCCTTTTTAGGACCGCTTGATAGCCTTATCAAGCGGTTTGGTGAATGTTTGGTCTTCCTGCAAATGAGTTGGGATAGAAGAACTAGCATTTTCCCATACTCTTTAACAGAATGACCATACTCTTTAACAGAATGACCAGAAACTCTTACTGCCCCATGTAGCAAAAAGAACTTTAGTACGAAGACGCTGTTCGTACAGAAGCCTTTCGTGTGTAAGAATTGGCACAATCGGTTCTCGCCTGTTTGACAATTTTTGAACGCTTCCTCTCTGAATCTGATTGCTGTGCTGCAAGTCTTGGTAAACCAAGACTTATGTCTTGGTTTAACCGAAATGTGCTCGGATGGAATGAAAGTCTTCCTTTCGAGCACTTTTATATTCTCCACCATTTTAGCAGCGGCATCAAAGTTGACGTCCAGGAAACAAAGTTTCCAGTTGAATTGTCGGCCCAATAAGTAGTTTCGTAAATAAAAATTGAGCGTTTCGTAGCTAAGTTAAATGATCCGAGTTTCCGAGAGGTGCAAGTGTTGTCATTTCACATTTCTCGGGATGAGAAGTTAAGATAAGGTCCAGAATATTGCGAAGTTAACCTCCGAGTCCAAGTGTTATCATTTCATATTTCTCAGGATCAGAAGTGAGGATAAGGTCCGGAATATTATGAGGTTATCCGTTGGCTCATTCACAAGTTGCGCCAGGATGTTGTGCTCGGCGAAAGGCTCAACGTAAAGGTGGTAAAGGTTGTATCACTAGAATGCCGAAGGCAGGCAGAGTTGAAAACATTGAAATCACCAGCAACGACAATTTCGCTGTTTGGACAACTCTCCTGGATTCGGGTTATGGAAGCGGAAAGGATATCTAAGCAATTAAGGGAAGACTCCCTTTTTGCATTAGGACTTCTGTAGAGAATGCATGACGTGTGCCCTGATCCTAAATTTACCCCAAAAATAGCTAAATTTAGGATCATTTGTGTTCAATGGTTGCCGGCACTGGTACCCAACTTCGCGACGCTCCGAACATATATCGCAAGGCGCCTACGAAGGATAAAGAGTGATAGAAGATGATGCCAGGTATTTGAAAATCCTGTGGATCAGTATCCTCACACAAAATCTCAGACATTCTAGTGATATCCGTGTATCCAGACGTCTGTGGAAAGCACACTGCAGTCCAAACTAAAAGAGCTAGACTAGACTCTCAAAGTAGAAACAAGAAATAAATTTAAATCGACTATTTTACCATTAGAGGAAAAAAAACTATATATGCTTTACAAGAATGCTTTAAAAATCTTCATTTTATTAAATCAATATCAATCCGGTTTAAACACCAGAGTTGGTTCTAATCCAGTTTCTGAAGCTGGTAACACGAGTAAAGGCAGCTGGGAAACCTCTAGTGCAACCAGCAGCTGAACCGAAAGATACAACACCGACTAACACTCTGTTGGATTCCAAAACCAATGGGCCACCAGAATCACCATTGCAGGTAGAAATACCGCCGGCAGTGGAAACGCAAATGTTGCCAGCGGTAACAGTGGTGCCGAAAGTTTGTTGGCAGACAGCGTTGGTGATGATTGGCATACGGGCCCATTGCAAATTGTTGGTTACACCAGTAGCAGCATCAGAAATACGACCCCAACCGGAAGCGATACCAGTTTGACCAGCAAAGTTAGTGGTAACTCCAACAGCGGGCAAAACGACTGGACTAATTCTAGCGGTGGAAGAAGTAGATGGGATTCTTATCAAGGAAATATCGTTGGCAATAGTTCTAGCGTTATATTGGGCATGGTTGATAATTTGGTTGGCGGCAACGGTATGGGTAACTTGAGCAGAGAGACGAGCGGTAGCACCCAAATAGACAATGACGGATGAAACGCCAACGGTACAATGAGCAGCAGACAAAACCCAGGTGGAACTGATCAAAGAACCACCACACCAAGATGAGCCGGTGCCAATTCTCAAGGATAGACCAACTTGATAGGGAAATTGACCAGTAGTGGCAGTTTGACCATTGGTGATGCGACCCTCAACGTCGTTATCATTTTCGAGGGTGGGCACAACAACACTACGGGATAAAAGTTCCCCGGAAGCGGTGGCCAAAGCCAAGGCGAAGATAATTAAAAATTTCATGTTGCTACTAATTTACGAATAGAACTGATACTTTTGCAGTAGAATTCTAGCATTTTTATAGTCCATTTTGGCAAGATTTAGAAAATGATTATAATGCATTTATATATTTTTTCGATAAGATATGTTAAATAAAATATTTTTTTTTGTAGCTTTAAAGTGCTTCTAAATTTATACTTATTTTGTTGAAAATGTATTTGTTTTTTGTATTTATTTCAAATGCGCGTAAGTAAATGAAAGCAGATTAACTATCTTAATGTGTCTAGAAATCGATTAGTTAAATAAGCTGAAAAATCTGTAAAAATATATAAAATTTTGGACAAATCAGCTGATTTCAGTAGACATGGTTGGCTTATATTTTTATGCCCTCCAACCACAGTATGGGGGTCTGTCATTCCGTTCATAACACATAAAAATATCGGTCGGGAAGCCCATAAAGTATATATACTATTGATCCATGATCTATTCTAAGTTATTGTATGAATGTCCTTGTGTATAAAACACGACTCAGTTTAAAATAAAAGAGCTAGTCTCTTGAAAATTGGCACGAATATGTCTCATGGTCATAGGTTCGCAAATGGGCAAAATCGGATCAGGCCAAAAAAGTCCCCCCTTAAAGAACTAAAACAACCCCTAAAAAACGAAATTTTTAACACGAGTTTTTTTTCATTTTTGCTAAACCGAGGGGGGCTAGAAAGCTTGATCTTTTTCGGCCAGCCCCCTTTTGTGGGCGTGGATTTAAAAAAATCATTACAATAAAAAGAAAATATTATTACTAAAGTATAAAAAGCATAATAAATAAATTAGTTAACATTTATCGCAATGGCCCCTCATCTAAAAAAACACCCTTGGATTTTGTTTTATATTTTTTAACATGTTGTAGCGTATTAATGATTCAACACAGCCGAATTTAACACTCTCACTTGTTTACATTGAAATTGAGCAAGAAATATAAACCGGTTTACGATTAGATTCGGTTGAAAGCTAATAGTGTGTGCGTCGAGAGTTTTTGTATTTTTTTTTTTTGCGTGGTATGAGTCAAGGGTCACTCACGCGACCATCTCCAATTATTAGCAAAGTAATGAACCGAAATAAAAAGTAATATTGTATAGAGTTTCTCTTTCGTTTAAAACGGTACCCGTAACTTCGATTTTCAAAGCTACAAAACCGAACCAGAAATCGAAAAAAATTTTGATATTATTGATCAGAAAAGAGCACGGTAAACAAGTACATACAAAAAATTATTGGTTAAAAATTTCAATTAAATGAGTCAATTATTGTTTTGATTAACATTTTTGTAATTTTCTATAACTATGCATCAAAAAAAAAATTTCGGCTCTAATTTTTTTGAATACATTAATTCAAAAATATACAATATAATCGCGTTTTTTTTTTTTGTTGGCAACATATTGGTAAGAAAAAATATGAATTTCATAATATTTTTTTTTAAATTCATTCGCTTAATCAATCATTACTTTAATTGACTCAAAATTCATTCGCTAAATTAATCATTACTTTAATTGACTTTAGATAAAAAATTGATCAAATTTGTGATCAAAATCGAAAAAGTGTTTGACTGAAAAAAAAATCAATTAATCACCTACAAGTTGATGATTGTTGATACAACAATTTTCTTCATCGGAGAAGATTCAATTAAAAAATTAATTGGAACCGAGTTTTTGTTGATTGAAATTCTTTTTAATTTTTTTTTTGTGTACAAATCCAAGGAAAGGTTATGTTGAATGAGTGCCCGCCATTTGCCGAGATCACTTAGAGGCTATACGGCCCATTGCGATTCCCTTGTTTGTTTTTCATTTCCCCTATAATAAAAAGGTAACATTTTAAACCACACTAATTCCCAAAGATATACTATTAGATCAGTCATTGACACATCAATCATTAAGGGTCCAGGACATCGAAAAATCTTCACCCCAAACAGAAAGAATTGAAAATGAATTTCAATTAACAAAAACGCGGATTCAATTATTTTTTTAATTCAAACTCCTCTGATGAAGAAAATTTTTATATCAATCATCAAATTGTAGGTGATTAATTGATTTTTTTTTTTTTTTTTCAATCAATTACTTTTTCGATTTTGATCAAAAATTTGATCAATTTTTTATTTAAAGTAAATTAAAATAATGATTGATTTAACAAATGAATTTTAGGCTTATGACAAAATTATGAAGAAATTCATATTTTTTGCTTTTCAATATGTTGCTGACAGTAAAAAAAAAAGTAAAACCCGAGTATAAAGTATATTTTTTAATTAATGTATTTAAATAAATTTAAGCAACAAAAAAATCTGGTATGTTGAAAATTTGTAATTGATCAAAACAATAATTGACTCATTTAAATTTTGTTGATTAATAGATTTAATTGAAATTTTTTAGCCAATAATTTTTGGTGTATTCAGGGTTTTCCGGAAAATAGGTCCCAGGTCCAAGCATGGATCTGATTGGATCTATCTCTTGTAAGATCCTTGATTTCTGTAAAAACACATACAAATTAATTTATTGTGAAATATGCTGGTTTTTGTTTCCAATAGACCGATTTAACTGAATATTGGCCGAAATTATTATATTGGGACTAAGTATAGAAATGGTCCAATTATAACCCGATTTGATTAGATTACCAAAGTTCACATTTACCATTTACACACAAAATTTAACAAATAAGTGAGAGTGTTAAATTCGGCTGTGTCGAATCTTTTATACCCTCCAACATGTAAAAAATTAAAAAAAAAATGGCAGGGGCGTTGTTTTTGGGGGGAGCAAGGTGGAGGTGGGGTCAGTGAGCTGGGGGAACTCCTTGGCCCTCGCGGTATATGTTTACAAGTTCATTTTTGTTTGCTTTGTGCACTAAAGTATTATAGTCCAAAAAAAGGGCGGTCCAAAAAAAGCGACATTTTTTATCCCCTGGGTCCAAGCGTAGGACTATAAACTTCTGCGAACATAATAATGTTTCATTTGATTCACAAAAATACAAAAACACGCCTAAAACATTTACATTTTTAAGAGGTCGGTTTAGTTCTTCAAGGGGGAACTTTTTTCCCCCTGGTCCGATTTGGCCCATTTCCGAACTTAAACTGCCTAGGAGCATAATACATGATGGATGACTTAGAATCGATCACTGTTCAATATTATATATACTTTATGGGGTCCCTGACTGATATTTCTATGCGTTACACACGGAATGACAAAGTGAGTATACCCCCATACTGTAGTTGGAGGGTATAAAAATAAACAATTTGTATGGGGACTACAAGAAGGACTGGTCTGATTTCTTTGAAATTTGGAATAATTATTTATGAGTACAAAATACGTTTACCTGCCTGGTAAACGTATACCTACCATACCTATTAAAACACGGTTATTAGAGTCATTTTAACCAAATTTAGGGAGACATTTTTATGGAGGATAGGTCTAATTATGGACCGATAGGCTCCATTCTTAAGTAAATAAAAGCTTAAGTTTTAATTTTCAGACAAATCGATTAAGAATAGCGACCTGTATCGTGTACACAACGTTTACGTGGACAGATAAAGGGACATCGCTAAATCGGCTCAAAAAGTGAAACGATCGGTTTGCTTGAAGGACCAATATTTCGGGTAGTTACAAAAATCAGCACAAAGTCATTATACCTTGTACCACAGAGTGGTGTAGGTCGCACTTTTAGGTTGCAGCTGGTTTAGACTGGTTCAGACTAGCAGGTCGATGAAATTCGTGTGGCATAAAAATGTTTGATTTATTGAAAAAATTTACACAATAAAAAACATGTTAACAAATTTTGTTTTTCTGGGGCAGTTTTAATACAAGGCAAACTTTTTTCCTTTTGGTCCAATTTTACCCATACATGAACATCCGCGCCTATGACCATCAGCAGTTTAGCTCTTTTGGTTCGGACTGCATCATGGAATGACAAAGTAAGTATAGCCACATACTGTGGTGGGAGGGTATAAAAGACAAATGTTTGTTAAACCGCTAATGAAAAAGATCTTTTAATGGGTACCCGCTAGATTTGTCAACCGATTACAAAGAATTCGATTAATCGATCAAACAAAATCAAACTCTTGTTCGATTAATTTAAAATGACGATTTTTAAATAACGAATAAATCGATTAATTTATGTCAATTAATCGAACAATTATTTTTTAGCCTCCAACTACAGTATCGAAATATCGGTCTAAGACATTTAAGCGATGTCCGTCCGTCTGTGGAGGCACGATACAGTCCAAAATAGGCACGATTATGTCTTATATTATAGTCTGGTTAAGTTCGGAGCCAAAGTCAGACGAGGGGGAAATGTTCCTTTTAAAGAACTAAAGCACTTCCAGAAAAACAAAAATTTTTACATGTTTTATTCTATATTTGTTTAACAAATGAAATATTTTTATGCCATATGAAGTTCATTGACCTACATTTGGACCAAGATGATTAGGAAATGCTATTTTTTCGGCCCGCCCACTTTTGATGGCGTGTTTATAGAAAATGATACAAAATAATGACAAAAGTATATTTTTTAGGCGTAAATATCGTAATTAATTAATTTGCCAACATTTATATGAAGGGGGAAAAGTTGTCCTCCACCGTCCCCCGCCAACTCCCCCAACTTAAAAAACTTTTTTTTATTCGTTATTCTCATCGATTAATCGAATATTTTTTTACATTTAATCATTTGATCGAACGAACAAAAACAATTATTTGAATTATTCGAATAAAGTTGAAAGGCGATTAATTGACAACTCTAGTACCCGGTGATTTGCATGAATTGTTTTGATAAGTTGTTTAGATCAAAAACTTTAGAAACATGAAGTTTTGTAGCGGCCCTTTTAATTTCTTTGGGGAAAACCGGTGGAAACGGGAATTTTTAAAATTATTTAGTACACAGAAAAAAATAAATTTCCAACTAAATTTTTCAGTTGTATCAACCCAAAATTCTGTTGCTGCTACTACGTTTTAATCTGGCAAACAAAACAAAATTAAGTTGTAACTACCGATATTGAGTTGTAACAACTTTAATACATATGCGTCAACCGAATTTTTGTTGTAACAACTGATTTTCAGTTGGAAATGAGCAAATTTGTTTTCTGTGTGTAGCAAATAAAGGGGCTTTTGACGGTATTAGAAAACATACTAAGACTTTTTCAAAATTATTTTATTTAATTGCGCCTTAAATTATGCTAAAAAAAAACAGTACTTTGAATTAATATCATTACACTTAGACTTTTCGGTGGTGATTGATCCTAAATGTATTGTAAAATTCTTCAGTTTAATCCAATACATTATCCAATTAAAATATTAGAAAATAAACCGAATTAATGGAATTCATTGATAATAAAAGCCAAAAAATTGAAATCCACGATTATCAAAATTATACTAGGAGCAGAACTACAACGACTTTTAACTCTGTCTCCAATACTGAATGGTAATAGGTTAACACTATCGGACTCTACAAAATGTTTAGGTGTGATTTTAGGCAGTAACCACTATTGGATCAGGAATTTAGATGAATATATTTAAAAGACTTTTGCTGCATTATACTCGTGTAGGAAATTATTTGGAAAAAAATTGGGATTACAACCCAAACTTTTTCATTGGCTGTATACAGCGGTCGTTAGAAAAATATTTAAAATATTTAAGAGTTGATGACAACTGTCACTTTATATGTGAATGACCTGCGCCGTCTTTTAGATTTAAACTATTTAGCTCTATTTTTTTTCAGAACTTATTAGAAATTCGATTCGATAATCCTTGGACCTGGCATTTATAAAGGCTTCAAAATGGAATGATTAACTGGAAACAATGCGAGTGATAAAACTAAAAAGAGAAAATTAACATTTCGAACATTAAAGAAATCACAATGAGCCACATCTAGGCCTCTATGGACGTTGGTTTTTGTATTAAACAGCGTAATCCGGCTCAACCTAACCTAACATTATAAAAATCACAAAATAGTTTTAAAAATTTATCTTTTTTTATTAAAATTAAATTTAAATTAAATGATCATATGACAAATCCGGTTTAAACACCAGAGTTGGTTCTGATCCAGTTTCTGAAGCTTGTAACACGAGTAAAGGCAGCTGGGAAACCTCTAGCGCAACCAGCAGCTGAACCGAAAGATACAACACCGACTAACACAGTGTTGGATTCCAAAACCAATGGGCCACCAGAATCACCATTGCAGGTAGAAATACCGCCGGCAGTGGAAACGCAAATGTTGCCAGCGGTAATAGTGGTGCCGAAAGTTTGTTGGCAGACAGCGTTGGTGATGATTGGCATACGGGCCCATTGCAAATTGTTGGTTACACCAGTAGCAGCATCAGAAATACGACCCCAACCGGAAGCGATACCAGTTTGACCAGCAAAGTTAGTGGTTACTCCAACAGCGGGCAAAACGACTGGACGAATTCTAGCGGTGGTAGCAGTAGATGGGATTCTGATCAAGGAAATATCGTTGGCAATAGTTCTAGCGTTATATTGGGCATGGTTGATAATTTGGTTGGCGGCAACGGTATGGGTAACTTGAGCAGAGAGACGAGCGGTAGCACCCAAATAGACAATGACGGATGAAACACCAACGGTACAATGAGCAGCAGACAAAACCCAGGTGGAACTGATCAAAGAACCACCACACCAAGATGAGCCGGTGCCAACTCTCAAGGATAGACCAACTTGATAGGGAAATTGACCAGTAGCGGCAGTTTGACCATTGGTGATGCGACCCTCAACATCGTTTTCATTTTCGAGAGTGGGCACAACAACGCTACGGGATAATACTTCCCCGGAAACGGTGGCCAAAGCCAAGGCGAAGATAATTAAAAATTTCATATTGCTACTACTGTACAACTAGAACTGACTCTTTTCCCCAAAAAACATACATTTTATAGTCCAGTTTCTTTAAAACGGTAAATTGCTAAAACAAAAAACATTTCTTTTAGTTCCGATAAGATACTGAAAAGTTTCAAGTACTTTTCTTTCATTTATTTTCGTTTTGTGAACTGTCACTTTAAATCAAGACTAATTGTATAAAGAGAAGATAAACTTGTTAAATCCATATCAAGCAGATTAATCAATGGCGTACAGTTGATTATTGAAAAAAGTTATCGATGACATGACACATTATCGGATTTCTAGCTTTGAATGTATGAAATCATATTTAAGAATGTCAGTTAAAGGTGTCTTGGTAAGGTTGAATATTCGTCCTCTATTTGGCGAATTCACTCGGAGGCCATAAGGCCAACTGTTTTTTTTGTTTTTTTTTTCCAACACTCAGGGGATGCCCCATATAAATGCAATGCATTGTGTTAAGATCAGGAAATATAGGTGTGGGAAGGAGGAAAGAGGGAGAAGCAATTATGGATATTTGACTTGAATCTGCTAATGTTATATGTGTCAGAAAAAACGTGGGCGGAAAGTCTTTTCCACATACGTATAGTTCGGCCGAAGAAGGAATTCTCTCTATAGTGTGTTCTGCGGTCCGTTGTCCAATCAACAACAAATGGATGAGCTCTGCTAGAGATACGCGTATTTCGACTAAATACACGAACCTTCGGGATCAGGTTACCTATCTCAGCAGAACACTTTCCGTGGAAATATCGATAGAACAAGGACACCTAACCCACATTTCGACGATGTTCTAAAAAATTAATGGAATCAGATATATCCCCAACCCCAACTAGCATTAACGCTCTTCTCTGTACGCGGTCAAGTAACTCCAATGCTGAGATTGAAGCACCTGCCCATACATGAGAGTTATATTCCATTTTAGTTCGGATATAGGTGGTATAGACTGTTAGGAGATCAGCTGGAGTGAAATATCTTCTACAACGTTTCAAAAAGCCTAAGCACTTGAATGCTTCTTTCGACACTTCGAATATGTGTCTATTCCAACGGACATCACACTGAATCTTCGTACCCAGAATGTCAAAAGCCTCAGATTCCTAACATTAAAATATTTCCAAGTTAAAAGAGATATCCATGTGCCTTCTCATGACCCCAACCTCGGATTTGACTCAAATGCTCAACATGTGCTGCACTGTCTCCACCTCCATCCACTTCCCCACAACTTCTACAATAGTCGCTATTGTAGGAGTTGTGCTATACAGTTCCAAACGATTCTAGATTTCACAGTGTTTGATTATAAACATTTGCGCGGCTTTATCAATTGCAAGTACCTCAGCCTGTAAAATATTACACTTGTCCGGAAGTCTCAATGAGGCCCAGATTTTGAGGCATTTAGAATATACACCCGAATTCGTACCCATCCCTATCTTCGATTCGTCCATAAAATTTGAAATCGCATTATCGGTTCCGTAAAGTCTTCACTTGGACTTTGAAGGTTCTGTCAAAGTTCGCCTGCTGTGAGATATAGTTGGTTTTCTGTTCCAATTACGTCCCGCCCACCGTTCTTAATATGGTCGAGTGTTTCCTAAGAGCGTTGCTAAAGCATATGCGGCTGTCTTAACCTGAGAGCTGATTTTGCTGCATTGCTCTTGATCTCGATATTCACGGGCTGAATGTTTAGTATTACTTCCAGGCCGGCCCGGAATGCCGATCTAATAGAACCAGTGGTGCCCACACACGCCAGTTGTTGCACCTTCTGTAGGTTGCAGAGATATGATCTCTTATCTACTGCTCTCTAAAAAACGAGGGCAGCATAGGTCAGTGTCATTATTGGTCTTATTACCGCACCATACATCCACAGAATAATATACGGTTTTAGACCACATTTTCTTCCGAAAGTTGTCCTGCAGGTCTAAAATGCTTATAACGACTTTTTCATTCTTTCCTCTGTATTCCATTTCCAGAAAAGCTTTGAGTCCAGTATTCCACCCAAGATATTTCGCCGCATTAGATAGTTACAGGGTGATTCCATTTAATTTGGGAAGAATAAACCTGTCTAGCTTAGTCCTTGTGGGAACAAGACGAGAGCGATTTTGGGGGGATTAACACCCAAACCTTTGCTCTATGAGTTCGCTAAAAAAAACTTACATTTGATTAGGATCACAACGTCATAAGCGTACGCAATCATCTTGATACCCATTCCGTTGAGTGACTCAAAAAGTAAAAGCATTTGAATACTTGTTAACCCTTTACCATTACTGCGTAATCACCAAAGGCCAAATTTTTTTCACCATGAAAAACAAGGGGGAAGAAGAGGGGTCCAATTTTTTGTTTCATAACTATTATTAGGTCACAGATCACGACAGTGAACAAAAGAACAAAATCGCATCGGCAGAAAATGTATGGTAGTCAAAGGGTAAGGTCATAGACTTAGAATTTCGGAGAGGCTGCTGACGGTTATTGCCCGGGGGCGTCAGTTAATGGTCAGTTTTGTATTATTTTTTTCATTAATTAGCCACTATAAAAATGTCCGCTTTTATAAAATGATATTAGGTTAGGTTGTAAGTGGCTGCTGACGTTTAACGTCAGCACACGTAGACTCTGAGGTCCATTGTAATACCACGGGACCGTAATTCGTTTCCTTACTGGTCCCCGCCGTTAAACAAATTTGAGCTTCTTATGAAACTCCTAAGATATTGAATTTTAATATCTGACAAATCAGAAAGATCGTGCAAAACCCTATATCCCAGTGAAGCAAGTCTCTGACCAGAAAGTGCCGTGCAATGGCAGATCAAGTGTTCGATAGTTTCCAACTCCTCTTCATCCATACAACTCCGACAAAAGTCATTTGACGGCACATTAAACCGCTCTGTGTGCTTCCCTATAAGACAGTGTCCGGTAATTACAGCAACCACTGTCGAAATCTCTCCTCTTGGAAGCGATATCAGCTCACTTGTGCGTAAATGCAGTAGAGGTCAACAAAATAGCACCAGAAGCATATTTTTAAAATTTTATATTCTAAAGCTTTAAAACGTTGTTTAAGAAATTTTGATAAGGTTTCCCAAAATGTGAATTTTGTACAGATCTTATTTTAGGGATGATTATAAGCAGAGTTTCGAAGAATTTAATTTCTTAATACGTTTTGTCGTTCCGAATGAAACGACTTTTAAAAATCGAATGCAATCCATTCGATTTTGATAAGTCGCGACTTATTCATTCAATCGAATGCATTCCCAGGAATTCATTCAATGTTGATATTTAAAATCTAATGCATTCGGTGAAAAATCCAAATCGTATGGATTTCATTTGAAAATGATTTCCAGCTCTAATTATAAGACTGATTTTTGGAAAATTTTATTAGTCACGTGCATAAAACTTAAGAAACTGACACTTTTGCTACTTTTTACCACCGCTGTACATACAGAATGATTTGCAGACATACGATTAAAGCTAATCTAATTTCATTCTGTCAGTTACGCGTGCTAAACATAAATTTAAAATGACATTTAACATAATAATTTTTGAAATAGAAACACTTCAAGCCCTTCTACATAGGAATATATTTAATTTTTTTTTTTTAATAATTTGTTTACGCACAAAATATTAGTTGAGAATATCTAATCGTAATCAAAACTAAGTGTCAATTTTATTTTTTATCAAGTAGCCGTTCTTTAGAAAGTGGACTATAAAATGTATGTTTTTTTAGGAAAAGAGTCAGTTCTAGTTGTACAGTAGTAGCAATATGAAATTTTTAATTATCTTCGCCTTGGCTTTGGCCACCGTTTCCGGGGAAGTATTATCCCGTAGCGTTGTTGTGCCCACCCTCGAAAATGAAAACGATGTTGAGGGTCGCATCACCAATGGTCAAACTGCCGCTACTGGTCAATTTCCCTATCAAGTTGGTCTATCCTTGAGAGTTGGCACCGGCTCATCTTGGTGTGGTGGTTCTTTGATCAGTTCCACCTGGGTTTTGTCTGCTGCTCATTGTACCGTTGGTGTTTCATCCGTCATTGTCTATTTGGGTGCTACCGCTCGTCTCTCTGCTCAAGTTACCCATACCGTTGCCGCCAACCAAATTATCAACCATGCCCAATATAACGCTAGAACTATTGCCAACGATATTTCCTTGATCAGAATCCCATCTACTGCTACCACTGCTAGAATTCGTCCAGTCGTTTTGCCCGCTGTTGGAGTAACCACTAACTTTGCTGGTCAAACTGGTATCGCTTCCGGTTGGGGTCGTATTTCTGATGCTGCTACTGGTGTAACCAACAATTTGCAATGGGCCCGTATGCCAATCATCACCAACGCTGTCTGCCAACAAACTTTCGGCACCACTATTACCGCTGGAAACATTTGCGTTTCCACTGCCGGCGGTATTTCTACCTGCAATGGTGATTCTGGTGGCCCATTGGTTTTGGAATCCAACACTGTGTTAGTCGGTGTTGTATCTTTCGGTTCAGCTGCTGGTTGCGCTAGAGGTTTCCCAGCTGCCTTTACTCGTGTTACCAGCTTCAGAAACTGGATCAGAACCAACTCTGGTGTTTAAACCAGATTGATGTTTGATTATTTTAATAAAATAAAAATTTATTTTTAAAACTATATTTTGTTTTTTTTTTTTTTTTTAATGGTGGTAATAGAGGTTTTAATAGTTGTTTTTATTTTCACTGCATACGAACTCAGTTTTTTTCCAAATATTCAACTTTTTTTATACCCTCCACTTACAAGGAAGGTCTTTCACAGGGCACCCACCGATTCTCCTGAAACTTTTAGATATGAAAGAGGGGAGGAAGAAAATAGTTACCTGTTTTTTCTTAGCTATCCAATTTTACATTTAGCGGGTCAAAGGGGCGGTTTCGTTAAGTCCTTGTCTTCAAAAATTTAAAAACGTGTGGGTAGTTTATATGAAGAGGGACATACGTACGACCGCCAAAATCATAAGAATCTCTATTAAACATGCGCGGGTACAAGGGGGGGGAAAAAGGGGAAATTTCCCCCCCCAGACCAAATTTTAAAAAGAAAAAAAAAAGAGGAAAAAAAGAGAAAAAAAGAAAAAAGAAAGAAAAAGGAAGAAAAAGGAGAAAAAAAAAGAAAGAAGGAAGAAGGAAATTTTCGAAAAAATTTCCGAATGAAAATTATCTTGAAATGCGAAAATTTTTCTTAGAAAAAATCTGAAAGTTCTTATAGGGAAAATTTTTAAATTTTTAAAGGAAAAAATGTGACTCAATCTGAAAATTTTCTGTGAAAAAATATCTGTCAATCTTATTATGAATTTTGGTGTCTTTTAATAGTACTCATATTTTGAGAATTTTTCTACAAAAATCCGTAAAAGAAAATGTTTGAGAAAAAAAAAAATTTTTTTGTGAAAAATCTGAGACTTTTCTGTACAAAATATGTGTCGGAATTCGATACGTATTCTATAGGAAAAAGGTCTTAGAATCTGAGACTTATTTTATATCAAATTCTGAGACTTTTTTTTATAGAAAAGATGCAGAAAACTCTAAAATTTTTCACATTCTCAAAAATTTTCATTTTCGGATTTTTGTAGAAGAATTACCAAAATGTAAAAGTCTCAGAATTTGAGACTTATTCTAAAGGAACAAGGTCTCAGAATCTGAGTCTTTTTCTATGGGTCTCAAAATTTGATACTTATTTATAGGAAAAAGGTCGCAGAATCTGAGACTTTTTCGAAATGGAAAAGGTATATGAATCTGAGGCTTTTTCTATGGGAAAAAAGTTTCAGAATCTCTTAATTTCAGACTTATTCTAAGGAAAAAGGCCTTAGAATCTTATTGTTTTTTAAAAAGAAAAATGTGTCAATGTCTGAGACTTTTTATTGTTGAAAAATAAATCTCAGAAGTTTAAACTTTCTCAATTGGAAGAAGGTCACAGAATCTGTCATATTTTCTACTGGAAAAAGGTCTTATAATCTAAGACTTTTTCTATAGGAATAAGGTCTCAGAATTTTAGACTTTTTCTATAGGGAAAATGTCTCAAAATCTATGACTTTTTCTATAGGAAAAAGTTCTCAAAATCTGCGAGATTTTTTTTTAGAAAAGTGCCAGAATCTTAGACTTATACTTAGACTATACCTAAGAAAAGGTCTCAGAATCTAAGACTTTTTCTATAGGAAAATCGTCACTCTCATCGTCAATCTCACCTTTTTCTATAGAAATAGGGTCATAGAATCTGAGACTTTTTCTATTAGAAAATTTTTCAGAATCGATACTTTTTTTTAAGTAAAAAGGTCTGACAATCTGAGACTTTTTATAATGGAAAAATCTATCACTCTTTCTTTAGGGATAAAAGTGACAGAACTTAAGACTTTTTCTGTATAAGAAAAAGCTCTCAGAACCTAAAGTTTTTCTATGGGAAAAAGGTATGAGAATCTGAGACTTTTTTTAGGAATAAGGTACTTTCTCTTTTCTGGGACTTTTTCTAAAAAGAAAAAGGTCTAAGAATCTGAGACTTTTTCTATAGGAAAAATGTCTGAGAATTTGAAACTCTTTATTTATAAAAAAGGTCTCAAAATCTGAAACTTTTTCTAAAGAAAAAAAGGTCTGAGAATATAAATTTTTTCAGTGCGAAACAAAAATACTAACCTGAGACTATTTCTATAAGAAAAATTTATTAAAAATGGTTTTAAATATGAGATACTTTCTATAAAAGGTTTCAGAATCTTAGATTTTTTTGTGGAAAAAAGTTCTTAGAATCTGAAAATTTTTCTATACGAAAAAAGTCTCAGATTTTGGGGCATTTTTTGTAAAGAAGAAGCTTTAGATTTGACTTTTTATACGTCAAATGCGTTAGAATCTGAGACTTTTTCTATGTAGAAGAAAACGTACAATTTTCTTTTTAGACAAATTAAAAAAAAAAATTCTAAACGATCTACTTATGATCATGAAAAACAACCCTCCTTCAGCACAAACTAATGAATTTGATGATTTTATAGGTTTCCATTGCAAAAAAAACGAATCCCTGTTTTTGCACGTCCAAGGAGAATTTATGATTTTTTTTCGAAGTAAAAAAAAAAATTTCCCCCCCCAAACCCAAAAGCTGTACCCGCCACTGCTATTAAAATTAAGCTGACCCGTACTTTTGCGTTTGGCGAAATTCCTGCTAGTTAGGATTTTCCCGAAAGACCTTATTTTTTGATAAGGTGGCAAACCTTTTTTTAATTTGAGATTGGGCAGATAAAAAAACATGTAACTCTTATTTTTCTCCCCTCATTTCCATATGCAAGAATCAGGACGGATGACCTCTAAAAGACCTTCCTTGTAAGATAAACTGGTTTGCCCTTCCCAAATTAAGTGGAATCACCTTGAAACTATCTAATGAGGTGAAATACCTGGGTGTGATCCTTGACTTAAAACTTTCTTGGAAAAGGAATATAGAGGAACGGATGAAAAAGTCGTTATGGTAATTTTACAACTGCAGGAGAACTTTCGGAATAAGGTGGGGTGTAAACCCGTATATAATCCACTGGATGAATGGTGCGACAAATTCTTACCTATGAGAAATCATATATCTGCAAACTACAGAAGTTATTACAACGACTGTCGTGTGTGGGTATAAATGGTGATATTAGATCTGCACCTCAGACCGGCCTTGAAGTGATACTAAACATTCAGCCCGTGGATATCTACGTCAAGAGCACAGTAACAAAATCGGCTGTCAGGTTAATATAGTCGCAAATGCTTAAGCCACGCTCTTGGGGACACTCGACCATATTGAGTACGGTGAGAAGGACGGAATTGGAACAGAAAACCGACTTACAAGGGAAGTCTCCCTAGTGTCACCGCGGATCTTTATGGAATTGGTTTTATTTTGTAGAGCAGAATAAATAAAGGGACACGTATTTTTTTTTTAGCGGCCCAAATTCATATTTAGGGGGTAAAAAGGAGGGGGGAAGAAAAGGTAATTTTTCAGTTTTTTTCGTTTATCTCCTATATTATGCAAAGAAACCTAGTCATGTTACATACCAAATAAAAGGTCTTTGGAAAACCTATCTAAGTGTGCTAAGAACGTGTCCAAACATGAACAACTTTTCGTTATATTGAGTAAAATACCAAAATTGTAGGACATTTTTGTTATTAAGTCGAAAAATATTAACTTCTTTGGCCCGCTGTTAGCACCCCGAGATAGGTATTTTTAATACCTTTAATCTGATACCACACATGCCTATATTAATTTTGTTTAAATAGGCGTAAACCGTAAAAAACTGAAAAAGGTCAATTTCCCCCCATACAAATCGATCCCCCCTAAAAATGAGTTTGGGACGCTAAAAAAAAATACGTGTCGAATTAATTTTCGTTCTTAACAACATATCCAAATTTCATGAAGATCGGAGGGTGACACCAGGGAGACTTCCCTTGTTAGACAGAACCTTCGAAGTCCAATTACCAACTAGGGAGAAAGTCTTCTTACTTTTGGAAAACAGACGGTTAGCCTACCTAACCTATGATAAAATTAAGTGCAGGAATCATGCTTTAATTTTTAAGACCGAATTGGCTGATGAGTGTGCGAGAAATGGCTCCGAGTCGATGGGGAAATGGGTGGAACCTGACATTTCGATTCCTATAGTGGAATTGATGAACAAAATTGATAGGATATCAGAGAATGCAATGAAGGAAAGGTGAATATCACTGATTACGTACAGCATATCGCGAAGTACCTAATCCTGAGGGGACAAAAAGTCTTCTTACTTTTGGAAAACGGACGGTTGGCCTATTAGTGGGGGTACTGAGAGGTATAATATGAGACTGTTTATTCGGCCAAATGGCCCTGCGTATGGGAATCTCTGATAGCGACAATTATAGAAGTTGTGGGGAAGTGGAGGAGTAGGATTCAGCACTTGTTATGTGAACGTCCGGGTCTGATGAGAAGCCTTCTTAAGCATTTGTGGAAAAGATTTTCGATGATCTCGATTGTCAAAACGATGTCTCATTGACGTCTCTAGCAGAATATCTTAGGGAATCGAAGTGGTTAGTAGGCTGGGTCGTATTCCAACAAAATGCTCAGATCAACTATTAATAGTGAAAAAAAGTTGGTACAAGTAAATACAAGCAATTTAAAACCAAAATGAACAAAATCGGTCCATGGCTTCCGTTCTCGCATCGCGGGTCAAAATTGCGGTTTTTGAAAAAATGGACATAATTAAAAAAAAACAAAATATTTAAAAAAAAAATTATTTAAAAAAAAAAAAAAATTTTTGTATCGCATTAATTCAAAGATATCTAGAAAAATTTTGTTTGTTTTTTTCGGATATCGATAACCCACCCAAACGTGAGGCCAAAAAAAACTCACATTTTTAACATGGAGCTCAAAACTACTTTTTCACTATTTTAAAAATTTAGTGAAACAAAATTTTTAAATATATTAGTTTATCCACTTGATATCATTGAATACATCTCAGGGATTGTTGAAAAAAATTCTTAGTTAAATTCCTTCGTCCAGTTGGTGTGTGGAGCGATTTGAATTTAACGGATTTCCAGAACATGTGTTTTAATCGACATTTTTGACTAATTTGTAGTTGTTAGCAACATTTTACTTAAATTAAACACCTTTTTTTGTTCAAATGGTTGTTTTGGACCATAGTAACTCTGCTTTGAAATAATAGGCTTTTTGGACAACGTTAACCCTTGCCGGCACGGGGTTAAAAAATTCATCCAATGAAATTTTTGAAAATTCCTCACTCTAAAATCGTGTATGTGTTTAAATAATCAACAATTACAAATTTATACAAAGTTTTCTTAAAGGACATCTTTAACCCTTGTTGAACGAACGCCCAAAAAATTTCAAACAGCTGTTTTTTTGCTCATAGTCAAATGGACTTTTTTGACATATTAAATAATATGTTTTTCACTTTTAGCTTTACACAGTAAAAACGACGAAGACGTAATGAAATTTCGGATGCCATTTTTTTTTATTTTATTTAGTTTTAAGCATTTTCCGCTTAAGTGCGAAATTGTTGATTATTTAAACACATACACGATTTTAGAGAGAGGAATTTTCAAAAATTTCAAAGCAGAGTTACTATGGTCCAAAACAACCATTTGAACAAAAAAAGTTGGTTAATTTAAGTAAAATGTTGCTAACAACTACAAATTAGTCAAAAATGTCGATAAAAACACATGTTCTGGAAATCCTCTAAATTCAAATCGCTCCACACACCAACTGGACGAAGGAATTTAACTAAGAATTTTTTTCTACAATCCCTGAGATGTATTCAATGATATCAAGTGGATAAACTAATATATTTAAAAATTTTGTTTCACTAAATTTTTAAAATAGTGAAAAAGTAGTTTTGAGCTCCATGTTAAAAATGTGAGTTTTTTTGGCCTCACGTTTGGGTGGGTTATCGATATCCGAAAAAAACAAACAAAATTTTTCTAAATATCTTTGAATTAATGCGATACAAAAAATTTTTTTTTTTTTAATAATTTTTTTTTTAAATATTTAATTTTTTTTTTTTAAATTATGTCCATTTTTTCAAAAACCGCAATTTCGACCCGCGATGCGAGAACGGAAGCCATGGACCGATTTTCCTCATTTTCGTTTTAAATTGCTTGCATTTACTTGTACCAACTTTTTTTCACTATTAATAGTTGATCTGAGCACTTTATTGGAATACGACCCAGCCTAGTGGTTAGGCCTATTAGTGGGAATACTGGAGGGGGTCTTCTTATTTTTGAAAAACGGACGGTTAGGCTATTAGACGGACGGTGCGGTCCCTATATCCGATAGGGACTATTATAGAAGTTGTGGGGAAGTGGAGGTGTAGGATTCAGTTAAGTACTTGTTATGTATATGTCCAGGTCTGATAAGAAGCCGTCTTAATCATTTTTCGGCCAAGATTTTTGATGACTTGGATTGCCTTAACGGTGTCTCATTGACGTCTCAAGCAGAATAACTTAGGAAATTGGGGTGGTTTGAGAAGTAGAACTTTGTATCAAAGGAAAAGTAGGGAAATAACAATTGAGGGAATCACAATGGGCCTTATGGCCTCCGAGTGAATTCGTCATATGGCGGATGACCATCCACCTAACATATGATAAAAACAAAGTGCAGGAATCATGCTGAAATTTTTAAGAACGAATTGGCGGATGAGTGTGCAAGAAATGGCTCTGAGTCGATGGGGGAATGGGTGCAACCTAAAATCTCGGTTGCTATAGTGGAATTGATGAACAAAATTGTTAGGATATCAGAGAATGCAATGAAGGAAAGGTGAATATCACTGACTACGTGCAGGATATCGCGAAGTACCTAATCCTGAGGGGACAAAAAGTCTTCTTACTTTTGGACAACGGACGGTTGGCCAATTAGTGGGATTACTGAAAGGTATAATATGAGACTGTATAATCGTCCAAATGGCCCTGCGTATCGGAATTTCCGATAGAGACTATTATAGAAGTTGTGGAGAAGTGGAGGTGTAGGATTCAGTGAAGTACTTGTTATGTCAATGTCCAGGTCTGATAAGAAGCCAGAGGGAAGTAGGGAAATGACAATTAAGGGAATCACAATGGAAGTGGAGGTGTAGGATTCAGTGAATTACTTAGGTAAATGTCCAGGTCTGATAAGAAGCCGTCTTAAGCATTTTTCGGCAAAGATTTATGATGAATTGAATTGCCTAAACGATGTCTCATTGACGTCTCTAGCAAAGTATCTTAGGGAATCGAAGTAGTTTGGCCTATAAGTGGGAGTACTGAAGGGGGTACCAAATTCTGAGGGGGAAAAATGTCTTCTTATTTTTGGAAAACGGACGGTGAGGATATTGGTGGGAGTACTGAGAGGTATAATATGAGACTGTATAATCGTTAAAATGGCTCTGCGTATGGAAATTTCCGATAGGGACTATTATAGAAGTTGTGGGGAAGTGGAGGTGTAGGATTCAGTGAAGTACTTGTTATGTCAATGTCCAGGTCTGATAAGAAGCCAGAGGGAAGTAGGGAAGTAGGGAAATGACAATTAAGGGAATCACAATGGGCCATATGTCCTCGGAAATAATTCGCCAAATGGCGGACGCCCATCCATCCTAACCTATGATAAACAAGTGAGAGTGTTAAATTCGGCTGTGCCGAATCTTTTATACCCTCCAAAATGTAAAAAAAAAATTTAAAAAAAAATTTGTCAGGGGCGTATCTTTTTTTTTTTTGGGGGGGGGGGGGGGGGTTGATAAGGTCAGTGGGGGACGTTGAGAGCACCTTCCCATCGCGATAAATATACCAAATGTTTCATTTACTTAACAAAAATATAAAAAAACATGTAAAAAAGTGTATTTTTTTAGAGGTTGGTTTAGTTCTTCAAGGGGGAACTTTTTTCCCCCTGGTCCGATTTGGCCAATTTCCGAACTTAACCTGCCTAGGAACACAAGACATATTTGTGCCAAACTTGAGGGATCTAGCTCTTTTATTTTGGACTGCATCGTGTTAACTACAGACGGACGGACGGACGGACGGACGGACAGACAGACGGACGGACGGACGGACGGACGGACATCGCTAGAATGTCTTAGAATCGATCACTGATCAATAATATATATACTTTATGGGGTCCCCGACGGATATTTCGATGCGTTACATACGGAATGACAAAGTGAGTATACCCCCATACTGTAGTTGGAGGGTATAAAAATAAACTCCAGGAATCATGTTGAAATTGTTTAGCTGCTTCATAACATTTCAATTAAATGTCTTTGAATTTCATACAATTCAACCTAAAAGTTCCCTAGGGATCTTATCAGTCATCGAAGAGTTTAATAAAAACAAACAAATAAGTTTTAGTTTCAAAAAATTTTTATTAAAAGATAATTAAATATCAGTTTGATCCTTTATCCATTCCAAATAACTGGTTACACGAGTAAAGACAGCAGGATGACCCTTGGCACAACCGGCACCAGAACCAAAAGAAGTTAAACCGACTTGAACCTTGTCGGATGCCAAAACCAATGGACCACCAGAGTCACCGTTGCAGGTAGAAACACCACCAGCAGTGGACACACACAAATGGGTAGAGGCAATAAGGGTACCAAAATGGGCCTTGCAAAGAGTATTGGAAATGATTTTCATTTCAGCCCATTGCAAATCATTGGTAACACCAGTAGCAGTGTCAGAAATACGGCCCCAACCGGAAGCGATAGCTTCATGACCAGAAAAGGTAGAGTAAGTGGTGGCAATAGCGGGCAATTTAACAGCAGCAATTTTCGAGGTATAAGCAGTGGAAGGAATCTTGATCAAGGAAATATCATTCTTCAGGGTTGAGCTATTCCAGTCGGCATGAATAATAACTTCGCTCTTGGCGACTTTGTGGGTAACTTCAGCGGTAGTACGTTCAGTGGCACCCAAGTAAACAGTTACGGAAGCAATACCGTCGGTACAGTGAGCAGCGGTCAAAACCCATTCCTTGCCTATCAAGGAACCACCACACCATGAAGACGAACCAGAGCTAAAATGCAAAGATAAACCCACTTGGTAGGGGAATTCACCAACGCTTGCGTCGTGGCCATTGGTTATGCGTCCTTCCGGCTCAACAACGGGCATAATAACATCACGGGGTTCAATATAAGAACCACGAAGATCGAAGGCTGAAGCGGTGGCCAAAGCCAAGGCAAAAATAATTAAAAATTTCATACTGTTATTACTCGAAACAAATTAACGATTATAACTGATATTTTTCTTTGTTGCGTTCTGACATTTTATAGCAATTCGGTTCAGAGATTATAGCAATTCTGTTCAGAGATTAGCCAAATGATAGAACCATCATTTTTATTAAAATGATAAGATATAATTTCATTGTTTTTTTGTTATTCAAATTTATTTTGAATATTAATACAAATTAGTGACTACGATCAGTACCGTAGTACCGGTAATCCCGGTTCTCGGTATTACCGGTTCTTGATGTATTCCCGGTATTCCCAGGAATACCGGTTCTTGATTTATTCGTGGTATTCTCGGGAATATCGGTACTCCCGGTTCCGGTTCTGACGGTATTTCCGGTATTCCTGGGCCTATCGGTTTGTATATTTTGTAAAATTTTGCACAATTTTTTCTTCGCTTTTACCAAAAAAAATATAAAACATATGTTAAAAACACGATTTCCATTTTTCTTATGAATTTAGGGTAAAAATAGTTACATGATTTTTAAATAATTTTACAAAGACAACTAAATATTACTGAAATACTGTAATGGTGTAATTTTTAAATTTTAATATTTTATGGTATAGTAGTTTTTTGTTTTTTGAGAACAGGTACCAGGATCAGAACCGGGAATATCGGTATTCGCAAGAACATATCTAGAAGCGGGAAACCGGTACCAGAACCGGGAATACCGGTATTCCCAGGTATACCGAGAACCGGAAAATGGTGGGCACTAATACAAATCTATGGATATTTGATTATTTCTTTCAATTTTAAGTGTTTTTAATAACACTGTGCTACTTCTGGTGTGACATAGTATAGGTTGTTGGTCTTGTCGAGTAGATCACAAAAATGCCCTTTAAACTTGCCAGCCACCCTCAAATTTTAGAGTTATGGTCAAAAAACGTTTTTTTGGGACTTTTCTCACTAAACCTTTTGTAATTCAGAAATTTTTCAACCGATTTTAAATTTTTTAACTGTTTTTGATAGAAGAAGGATGGGGCTTTCCACGTGTGTGAACTGGTCTATACATATAAGAAAGATATTTATTGACTTTTTCTATAAAATCTAGTTTTTTTGTTATTTTTTGAAAATTTTTCGAGTTTATCGATTTTTTTCTGCTATAGTTCATTTAACAACCTCTATATTTATAAAAGTATTTTTAAAGAAAATTTGATTCTGAATACGATAAGCTTTATCCTGAAAAAATAGGATAACAATTGACAGAGTTGTGATAATTTTTCTGAAAAAGAAAATTAAGATTTTGCAGGAAATCGCCGTTTAGATATCCCAGGCAAAAAAACAATTTTATCATAAGAGGTCATGTACAATATTTTTTTTGGCACTCTGAATCCAAATCTGGCCTTTAACTTGCTCTATCTCGTCAGGTTTTTGAGATATTTAACATAAACTGATATATCAAAAACTAAATAAGGTAGCGCAATTTCAAGGTCAAATTCGAATTCAGGAGGCCAAAAACCTTTAAAATAATGATACGCGACCTCTTAGTATGTTCGTTTATTTTTTTTATTTTTTTTGCTTGGGTTATCCGAACGGCAATTTCGAGCAAAATCTTAATTTTCTTTTTTAGAAAAATTATCACAACTCTGTCAATTGCTATCCGATTTTTTCGGCATAAAGCTCATCGTATTCACAATTAAATTTCCTTTAAGAATACGTTTATAAATATAAATGTTGTTGAACGAACTATAGCAGAAAAAAATCGATTAACTCAAAAAATTTTCAAAAAATAACAAAAAAATTAGATATTGTTGAAAAAATCAATACATATCTTTCTTATATGTATAGACCAATTTTCACACATAAAAAGCCCTATCCTTCTTCTATCCAAAACAGGTGAAAAATTGAAAATCGGTTGAAAAATGTTTAAGTTACACGTTGTTTAGTAAAAAAAGTCCCAAAAAATCGTTTTTTGACAATAACTTTAAAATTTGAGGGTGTCTGGCAAGTTTGATGGGCATTTTTGTGATCTTTTTAACGAGACCTACAACCTTTACTACCTCATTTCAAAAGTATATTCGATTTTGTGTTTTTTGTAGCACAGTGTAATGGTTACGACTTTAAGGTACTTAAAAGCTAAGTGAGGATAAAGAAATTTTGATTAATCAATAGAAAAATTACTAAAGTGTTAAAAAAAACCGAATTATTTTAGACCTTATTAATAAAAAAAATTAAAACCGAATTACTTCAACCATCTTGGATGAATAGTTTGGTTTTTCATCTGGAAAATTTCAAATAAATGGATACATTTGAGGAACCTCTAAAATTTTTGAATGATAAAAATGTTTCCTGTCTTATTCCATTTCGTTTCCCGTTCTATTCCATTTCATTCATTTAGGTTTCAATACAAAAACTTATACACTCCGCATCATAACTATAGCCGCATTGCATTTTTCGGTTTATTTAATGTTCAAGAAGTATTTTTATGAAACCTATTATGGTATATTACAGTGTTATAACAGTTCACTTGTTTTTGTAAATTTGAGCCATCAGCTGTTTAAATTGAGAAAACGGCGACCTATAACTGTATTTGTCAGTGTTTCATAACTATAGCCGCATTTCAATAAAATCAGTTGAAATGAGCTCAAGTCAAATTTTCGTGGCCAAATTAATTTTTTTTTGGTAAAATTCGTTCCTCTATTAATTTTTAAACAAAATGCCACGTGGTAAATTTTTAAATGAAGTCGAACAAGTGAGAGTGTTACATTCGGCTGTGCCGAATCTTTTATACCCTCCGAAATGTAAAAAAAAAAATCCAGAGGCGTTTTTTTGGGGGGGGGGTTCGTGGGAGACATTAGGGGGCACCTTCCCCTTGCGATTTTGAACTTCTTCTGAGATAAGAATGTTGCATTTGCTTACCAAAAGTACAAAAAACTCTGCAAAAAATGCGTTTTTTTTGGGTTGGTTTAGTTCTCCAAGGGGGACCTTTTTTCCCCTTGGTCCGATTTTGCCCATTTCCGAACTTAACCTGACTAGGAATATAAGACATATTCGTGCCAAACTTCGGAAGTCTAGCTCTTTTATTTTGGACTGTATCGTGTCCTCTACAGACGGACAGACGGAAAGAAGGTCAGACGGACGGACGGACATCGCTAGAATGTCTTAGAATCGATCACTGATCAATACAATATAAACTTTATGGGATCCTAGACCGATATATTGATGCGTTACACACGGAATGACAAAGTGAGTATACCCCCATACTGTGGTTGGAGGGTATAAAAAGTCAAAATTTTAGCCTTTTTAGAATGTGGTTTAAGTTATCGCGAAATTGGACGAAAAATTAAGCGATCTGACAAAGTTACCCGAAATTTTGTAGAAAATAAAAGTGGATACGGGATGAACAAAACAGGGGGTCCAAAAAAAAGCTATCTGAAAGAGATCAACGCTGTATTATTAACGCTGCTAGCAATTCTATGAAAACTCTTTCGCAGATTGGTAATGAATGCGGGTTGAATGTGTCCAATTCTACTATAAGTAGAGTCTTAAAGGAGTCTGGAACGATAAGAAGACTTTTATTTTTTACAAAATTTCGGATAACTTTGTAAGATCGCTTAATTTTTCGTCCAATTTCGCGATAATTTAAACCACTTTCTAAAAAGGCTAAAATTTTGCCTTTTTCGACTTCATTTAAAAATTTACCATGTTGCATTTTATTTAAAAATTAATAGAGGAACGAATTTTACCAAAAAAAAAATTAATTTGGCCACGAAACTTTGACTTGAACTCATTTCAACTCATTTTATTGAAATGCGGCTATAGTTATGAAACACTGAGAAATACAGTTATGGTCGCCGTTTTCTCAATTCAAACAGCTGATGGCTCAAATTTACAAAAACAAGAGAACTGTTATAACACTGTAATATACCATAATAGGTTTCATAAAAATACTTCTTGAACATTAAATAAACCGAAAAATGCAATGCGGCTATAGTTATGATGCGGAGTGTATACTCTTTATCTTAAAAGATATAATAAATAACATTTGACCCTTCTATAACCCATTGTTTACACCGTTTTACCCTAAAAATGTTAAATTTCTAAATATGTCCTTCACTAGGAAGAGAAGGAGGATCTTATGGTCAAGTTTCAAGTTTTCGTAGTCTTTAGGTTAGGTTAAGACAGGTTGAATAGGCGTTCGCCATTTGGCGAACTTATTCGGAGCCCATACGTCACATAGTGATTCTCTTAACTATTATTTCCCTACTCCCCTTCTGATTCTACTTCTTTAACATCCCGATTCCCTACTATATTTAGCTAGAGACGTTAATAAGACACCGTTTAGGCATTCGAAAAATCTATGCCCCAAATTCTTTAGGCAGCTCCTTGTCCAAACCGGACATTCACATAACAACTGTTTCACTGACTCCTCCTCCTTCACTTCTCCCAACTTCTACAATAGTCCCTATCAGAAATTCCTGTCAGTACTCACACTAATAGGCTAACCGTCCGTTTAACAAAAGTAAGAAGACTTTTTGCCCTCTTAGGATTTGGCGGAGGCCACAGAGTTCCCGATATCCTGCACGAAGTCAGTGATATCCACCTATCCTTCATTCTATTCTCTTATCAATTTCGTTCATCAATTCCACTATACGAACCGAGATGTCAGGTTCCACCCGTTCCCCCACCGACTCAGAGCCATTTCTCGCAAATGCATCAGCCAATCCGTTTCAAGCGACCACACTGTTTCCAGGGACCCAGATAAGCGCGACTGTGTGCTAACTGATTTGACGAAATGTTAATAATTCCTAACGATTCCCGATTTTACAGTGTTTTATTCTAATGCCTTCAGAGCTGCAAGACTATCCACAAAAATGTTAATGGCGCAATGGCAAAGGTTCCTTGTTAACAATTTTGAACGATACCCGATTTTACAGTGTTTTATTCTAAGGCCTTCAGAGCTGCAAGACTATTTACGAAAATGTTAATGTCGCAATGGAGAAGGTCCGTTGACATAATCATCTGATCGGTTTTATCAAATGCAAGTATTTCAGCTTAAAAAATACGACACTTGCCCGGAAGTTTCAATGAGACCTCGATTTCGAGGCATTCAGAGTATATTCCCGAACACGTAAGCATCTCCATCTTTTATCCGTCCGTAAATATTGAGATCGTATATTCTGTTATAACAGAGTTTTCCGACCAGTATACCCTATTTGGTATTTGGACTTTGAAGGTTCAAAGTTCGTCTGCGGTAAGATATAGTCGTTTTTCTGTTTCTGTTCCGTGCTGAACGTTGGAGTCGTTCTATTCACCAAATTGGTGAAAGCAAAAAGGTAGCTCTAGATATTTCCAAGGCTTTTGATCGTGTTTGGCACGATGCACTCATTTCGAAGCTTACTGCATTTGGTGTCGGTAATTATTTCTTCCGATTTCTATCAAGCTCTATAAAGCTTTTTTAGAGACCACTTTATAAGTGTTGTTATAGAAGGGATCTCACCGGATGAGTTTCAGTTAATTCATGGGTACCGCAAGGTGCTGTTCTTTCTCCTACACTTTTTCTTATTTTTCTTAAAGACCTTCTGGGTCTTACTTCCAATCCTATCTATTCTTTCGCAGATGACAACAACATGTGTCATTCATTTTCCTTCAATCATAGACCAAGCCTTACTAAGGTTGAATCAATGAGGCAGAACATGAGTTACACACTCAATCCTGACCTTACGACAATCTCCGAGTGCGGTCTTGCGAATAAGGTCGATTTTAATGCTCGTGAGACCCAATGTTGTATGTTGACCAACAGACGGCTTGTGGAATCAGTGTCATCTGTATCCATGGGCTGTTTTTCTATTGAGGAATCAGATACTCTTGATGTTCTAGGCATAAAAATCTAATGTGATGTTCGTTGGAACTAACATGTTTTTCAAGTTCCAAAAGAAGCAATCAATTGTCTTGTTTTGCTTAAACGGTTCAAGAATAACTTCACTCCGTCTGATCTAATCATAATTTATGACGCCTATATCCGACAGAAAGTGGATATTAACTCCCATATCTGGGCAGGTGTTTCAAAATACATCTTATTAAAGCTTCCGGATCGGGTGCAAAGGAGTTCGTTGAAGCTCATCAATGGCACTAGGATATCCAGATCTTTTCTTTCACAGAGCAATGAGGCAAAACATGAATGACACACTCAATCATTACCTAATGACAGTTTCAGGGTGAGGTCTTGCGAATAAAGGTAGAAACAGAACAAGCACGGCACGGGGGACGGTTGCCGTTGCCGGAGAATATAGGCCCAAAACAATGACGGGGGACGGCGACGGCAAAAAATGTTATTTGTTTGTTCAGTGGTGCCAACTTTTAATAAAATTAGAGTAATTTTACGGAAAAAAATCGCTTATCACATAGTCAATGTGATTAAGTTGGCACTACTGTACGTTTGTAACACCATTGTGAATGAAAAAATTAAAAATTGTTGTGAAAATGCGGCAACCCTGGAGTGTGAGAGGGAGGGAGATTGAGAGAACCCGGAGATAAAATAAAATAAGTTTCAATTTTTTGTCGTGCCGGTCACGGTTTTTAGCTGTCAAATCGTATGGAAAAAGACGTGCCGGGCTTGTTCTGTTCCTACCTTAAGATCGATTTTAATGCTCGTTTTATCCAATGTTGCATGTTGACACACAGACGGCTTGTGGAATCAGCGTGGTATAGCTATTGAGGAATCAGATACTCTTGCTGTTCTAGGCATGAAAGTCCAATGTGATGTTCGTTGGAACCTACACGTCTTTTAAAAGTCGAAAAAAGCGTTTAAGTGTCTTGGTTTCTTAAAACGGTGCAAGAACTACTTCACTCCGTCTGATCTCCTCACCATTTATAACGTCTATATCCGACAGAAAGTGAAATACAACTCCCATATCTGGGCAGGCGCTTCAAGGGTTATCTTGAATTTTCGGGATCGGGTGCTAAGAAGTGCGTTAAAGCTCATCAATGACAGTTTGGTATCTAGCTCTTTTGACTCATTAGAGCATTATCGGCTTGTGGATTGTGAGTCATTGTTCTATTGATATTACCTGAGATAGGCAAACTTATCCCTGAGGCACGGGAGCATGTCCGTAGTACCTTCCTTTCCAGCAGTTTACATCCGCTCATTGTCGACTGTCCAATGTATCGCACAACGCATAACAGCGACAATACGTTTCTCGGTCGAACTAGTTGTATGCGGAATAAACTCCCCGCAGAAGTGTTCCCAGTCGGTTATAATTTGGAAAAAAATAAATTAAATGTCCAGAAACATTACTCCCTCTTTCCTTCAACTCAAAACCTATTTTGCTAATACCAACACAATGCATTGCATTAGAAGCGGGGATCCCATGAGGGCTGAGTCTTTATTAGCTCGAATTTTCTGTTGTGTTAGTCAAAATTCACTCGACCATCTTGTCTAAACCTAAGATTGTAATAAAAGAAAATTTTTATACACAAATAACCATATTTATTACTATTAAAAATGTTTCAGCTAAAAAATTTAATAAGAAATGCCAGTGTTGGACTTGATCCAATCCAAATAACTGGTCAAACGGGTAAAGGCAGCAGGATAACCCAAAGCACAACCAGCAGCAGCACCGAAAGAAGTCAAACCAACTTGTACACCAGTGGATTCCAAAGTCAATGGACCACCAGAATCACCATTGCAGGTAGATACACCACCAGCAGTGGAAACACAAATGTTGGAAGCAGCAACAATAGAAGTACCATAAGTAGCAGCACAGACAGGGTTGGTAATAACGGTCATACGAGCCCATTGCAAGTTATTGGTAACACCGCTGGCAGAGTCAGAAATACGTCCCCAACCAGAAGCAATAACGTTTTCACCAGCAAAAGTAGAGTAAGAGCTAGCAATAGCGGGAATCTTAACAGCTTTAACTCTATTAGAGTAGGTGACTGATGGAATTCTGATCAAGGAGATATCATTTCTCAAATTGGCGCTGTTCCAGCCAGAGTGGATAATAACATTACTGCTAGAAACGGTATAGGTTATTTCAGCTGAGGTACGTACAGTAGCTCCCAAGTAGACGGTAATGGAAGAAATACCATCGGTACAATGAGCAGCAGTTAAAACCCATTGGTTACCAATCAAGGAACCACCACACCAGGCAGAGGCAAAAGCGCTAACTCTCAAGGATAGACCCACTTGATAGGGGAATTGTCCAACGGCGGCAGTTTGACCATTGGTAATGCGTCCTTCATTACCAACAACGGGTACCACAACACTGCGCGATACAAGTTCAGCAGAAGCGGTGGCCAAAGCCAAAGCGAAGACAATTAAAAGTTTCATGTTTCTACTAGAATGCGAAAACAACTGATGTCTTTGGTGATCAAATGCAGGCAGTTTTATAGTGCATTTTCCTATTGCAAACCAACCAGAACAATAAAACTATTTTTGATAAGACTTGATTTGCAATAAATCAATACAAAAACTTTTAATATTTTAAATAAAACTACATTAAATGATAAGTTACAATGCATTTTTCCCCTAAGCTTTTGAGGGTTTTTAGGAAATATCGGAATAAAATTGGTTGCATATAACGTTTAGTTTCACTAAGACCATAGATAACAATTGAATTGATCCCAGCAAATTTTTAACTACTTTGAATTTTATATTTGTCATATTTATAAAGGGCTCGTTACTTAACTGGTAACCAATGAAGATATGAACATTTTTAAAAGCTTAATATTCGATTCAAACGGTATTATAACGTTTCAAACGGTACATTGGCCTATATTACGAAAAACGATAGGGAAAAATAATGCATATTTTTGATTTTTTTTTTTTTGGTTTTGCATTATATTGCAATGCATTTCATAACCGTTACCATTTTTAAGATGGTAACTAAATCGGAATAGGATGAAACCAAAAGCAAATCAAAGTTGACATTTTCCTTAACAAAACCCTCAAGGTTTTTTTTTAGTTCAGTAGAAAATTTTTTTACAGTGGAAGATTTTTTTTAGTGAACTGTTATTAAAATTTTAAGTACTTGAAAACTGTATAAGAGGCGTATACTTAATATTGTAATTGCCTTTAAATAGCAATCATACGCAAAGGCGCACGGTGGTTTATTTGTAACCACCAATCAAAAAATATTTTGTAGCCCCCCGGGGTCTAAGTGTATGACTTTTAACCCTTTCTGCCATAAAAAGGTTTCATTTGTTTAACAAAAATGCAAAAAAGGCTGTGAAAAATGGCGCTTTTATCGAGGTTTTTTTTAGTTCTTTAAGGGGGAACCTTTTTGCCCCTTATCAGATTTTTCCCATTTCCGAACTTAACCGGCCTTTTACTATGAGACACATTCGTGTAAATTTTCAGGAGTCTAGCTCTTTTATTTTGGACTGAATCGTGCTTTATACAGACGGACGGACGAACGGACATTCATAGAATGACTTATAATTAGGGTTGCCATCCGTCCTCTTTTCCCCGGACACCGTCCTCTTTTTTAGGGCGTCCGGGGCAGTCCTACTTCTTTTTTAGAAAGTGTCCGGGGTTATCCTACTTTTTGCACTTTTCCCCATACATTTTTTTTTGATAATTCTTAACTTTTGAATTATTGGAATCGCTGTATTTTCGCTTACCAGGAGTAATATCAACTTTTTGAGAGCAAAACGAGCACAAAAATAAAAAAAAAAAAACACTTTATGTAGTGCGAAAATAACTATGTTGACATCACTTCTTATCAGCTGCCGTGGGTTTTAAAGATTGCTCTCCGAAAAAAGATTTGGTATCAAACAAAATTTTCTAAACTCCATTTGTTTTTCAAAAATTTCCATTTTCATTTCAAAATTTTCTAAAAAATTTTATGAAAATTACTTTTTAATTTAAATAAAATTAGATTTTTTAATTGTATTTCAAAAATTTCTATTTGGATTTAAAAATTATGCAAGTGGTTTTCAAAAAATTTTATTTGTATATCAAAATTTTTTGAAAAGCATTTGAAAAATTTTGATATACACATCGAAATTTTTGAAATATACTTAATTCGAATTTTCCGAAAAGCATTTTGAAAATTTTGAAATATAAATATAAAATTTTTGAAATACTATTGGAAGTTTATCAAATGGAATTTTTAAAAAGCATTTAGAAAATTACAAATAAAAAATTTTGAAATACAATGGGGATTTTCTGAAAAACAATTTTTGTAAATTCAAAAGGAAATAAATAGAAAAATCTGATATACAATAGAAAATTTTTGACTTATATTTCGAATTTTTTGAAATATACAGTGGGTAAAAAAAGTAGTCGGACACTCATAACCTCAATTTCTTTCATTAAATTTGGTGGTTAAAATTCATGAAATTCCAAAATGTATTAGTACCATTTTAAAGATGGTTTTTCACACTTTAAGAATCAGTTGTTCTTGAATCAAAATGATAGCTAAGTTTTTTGCAAATCAGCGAAAACTAAAATAACTTGTAAAATTACCTCAAAAAAGAACTCGGACACTCATTAAATGCTTCCAGATTCCGCTTAATTCTAAATAAAATTAAAATGGTAAATGACTTAATTTTATCCTGGTGTTACTAATTGTTAACCTCCATGTCAGTTAAGCCAACATTTTTATATAATTTAAGCGAATTCAGCTGAAATCTCCTAAAATAAGAGTTTTTCAAAAAATTCAAAAATTTTCTATTGTATATCAGAGTTTTCTATTTATTTGTACTTCAAAATTTTCTAAATGCTTTTCAGAAAACTCCATTTGTTTTTCAACCAATGGTACCAACGCATTTTTGAATTTCATGAATTTTAACCACCAAATTTAATGAAAGAAATTGAGGTTATGAGTGTCCGACTACTTTTTTTACCCACTGTAACTGGAAATTTTTGAGTTATAAAGGAAAATTTTAAAAATAAAATTGAATAGATATTTCCAAAAAATTGAAATATAATTGGAAATATATTTTTTTAGTGAAAAAAAAGGTTTTCTTAATAAAAATGATTTGTTTTTGCATATTGTATTGCTTTGTTGACTTGTTTTAAATAAATTTATTATTAAAAAAAAATGTCCTCTTTTTTGGGTCAAATGTCCTCCTTTTTTAAGGTTGACGTCCTCTTTTTCTCAAAATGCAAATGGTAACCCTACTTATAATCGATCATAGATCAAAAATATTTATACTTTATGGGGTCCCCGACTTATATTTCTATGCGTTACAAACGGAATGACAAAGTGTGAGTATACCCCCATACTGTGGTTGGAGGGTATAAAAATCTAGCACTAAACTAAAAAAATGTCAACTTTCATTTGCTCTTGGGTTAATCCCAATCCGATTTGGAAAATTCGATTTTGTATCACTGTGTAATTTAGAACCGCAATCATAATTTTTAAACGTAGTCATAATTTTAAAACTTTGTCTTAGTTTAATAACACAGTCATAACCTTATAACGTAGTTATAATTTTATAACGTAGTGATAATTTTAAAAATGACAATGTTAAAACGAAGTCATAATAAATACTAAAACTACATTTATTTACGAAGTCATAATTTTAAAACGTAGTCATAGTTTTATACCGTAGTCATAATTGTTGTACGTAGTCATCATTTTAAAACGTATTCTTAATTTTATTACGAAATCATAATTTTATAACGAAATCATGATTTTAGAACAGTGATACGCATTTTTGTAATTCCTATTCCCGCGGGAATAGGCGCTGCTTGTGCGCTGTCAACACACATACACTATAAAATTCTGTTGCTTAAGCAAATTTGTTGACTTTTCGCTTGCTACTACCCACACAAGCATAAATGTTATAGTATGTGTCTGCGTATCGCTGTTTTAGAACGTAGTTATAATTTATAAAGTAGTCATAATTTTATAACGTAGTCATAATGTTTAAACGTAGTCATAGATTTATAACGTACTCATAATTTTATAACGTTGTCATAATTTTATAATGTAGTCATAAATTTATAACGTAGTCATAATTTTATCACGTAGTCATTATTTTATAACGTAGTCATAATTTTATAACGTAGTAATAATTTTATAACGTAGTCATAATTTTATAACGTAGTGATAATTTTATAACGTAGTCATAATTTTATAACGTAGTCATAATTTTATAACCTAGTCATAATTTTATAACGTAGTCATAATTTTATAACGTAGTCATAATTTTATAATGTAGTCATAGTTTTATAACGTAGTCATAATTTTATAATGTAGTCATAATTTTATAAGGTAGTCATAATTTTATAACGTAGTCATAATTTTATAACGTAGTTATAATTTTATAACGTAGTCATTATTTTATAACGTAGTCATAATTTTATAACGTGGTCATAATTGTAAAACGTAGTCATAATTTTATAACGTAGTCATAATATTATAACGTAGTCATAATTTTATAACGTAGTCATAATTTTATAACAAAGTCATAATTTCATTACGTAGTCATAATTTTATAACGTAGTCATAATTTTATAACGTAGTCATAATTTTATAACGTAGTCATAATTTTATAACGTAGTCATAATTTTATAACGTAGTCATAATTTTATAACGAGTCATAATTTTATAACGTAGTCATAATTTTATGACGTAGTCATAATTTTATAACGTAGTCATAATATAATAACGTAGTCATAATTTTATAACGTAGTCATTATTTCATAACGTAGTCATAATTTTATCGCACAACGCAATATAAAAAGAACTCGTTCATCAGCCGTAGAAGTCGTTTGTGGAATAATCTTTCTTCGGAAGTCTTTCCACAAACACTACTACATCTTTCCTCCTTCCCATAACCTATTTTCCTGATATCAACAGAATGCACTGCATTTGTAGAGGGACATCCCTTGAGTGTTGGTTTAATAAAAACAAACAAAATAATTTTATAACGTACATAATTTTTTATAAATTAGCATATTTTAAAACATTTGTTTAGAAAAAAATTATTAAAAATATTGGTTTCGGCCGAATATTTTTTATCCCGCTTATTTAGTATCGACTTTGGTTCGACTAGAAAAAAAAATGGTTTCTGTTATAATTTTTTTTTTTAACCCTACACCACCTACAGGGTATAATGACTTTGTGCTAATGTTTGTTACTACACAAAAAAATATTGGTCCTAGAGCCACTTTTAAACATTCCGATCGACTAAAAATCACTTTTTGAGTCAATTTAGCAATTTGGCTCTTATAATGGACTATAATAGCTATTCATTCGAAATTTGGCAAGTAAACGTATTTTATATATTCCAAATCATCTTTCCAAATTTTAATTCATTTATGTACATTTTTCACCGGGATGTGGGTGTTTTCTACAGCAATGAAATATCTAACAAAAGATAAATCCCATCGGTACATGTTTGGACGTAAGACCCATTTTCCGCGGACTGATGTAGGATATTAAATGTTCGGTCTTAACCGACTATAGTTTTCTTAATTTTTTTATGTTTTATCTTATCTTTGTATTAAAAAACACTTTAAAAATTTCACCAAATGTCTTTTTATTTTAAATTAAATCAGTTCCGATAATAAATATTAAGTACGACATTTCCAATGGAAATTTACCATATCTATTCCAGTAAATTGCACCCTATAGTAAAAGAGGTGGTGATACTTGATAAGTCGTGTTGTTAAAACACCTTGACCTGTGATCAAAATCAAAAAAAATGTTTGATTAAAAAAATATTCAATTAATCACGAATTAATTTGGTGATTGGTATAACAATTCTCTTCACTGGAGAAGAGTCGCCTTTTTCATGATTGAAATTCGTTTTCAATTCTTTCTGTAAAGATATTGCGAAATTTTTACACCTTGATGTCCAGTTTATATCAAAAAAAAAATTTTACCCGTTAAGGATAAGAAAATATCTCCACTAGAGGGCGCAGTAGAGCATTACCGCAAAATTTTTTTATTCCAAAGAAATTTGGGAAAGAAAAATGTTAAAAAGTTTAAATATCACAATACTTCATATTCAGATACACAAAGGATAGTGCTAGGATACTATTATTCCCTGAAACGACCAAAGGAATTTGATTTAATATTATGTCATCCAAAGAATGGAAAAATATTGAAAATAAAAAAAATTTAATTAAAACAACTGTGGCCTCGAGCTTGTCTATTAATATGGAATTAAGCTTAAATAAATACCGAGAAACACCAACTAAAATTTTAAAGAGAAAACATAAATAAGTGCACTTAAGGGTTAAAATCATATCACTCATTAACAGAAACTCCCTGTATATCAGTTGAGTTTCCTGTCTTGTGAATGCAGTTTTTGTATATTTTTTTCTTTATTCATTCTTCGCTCTCGTTTTCCCTCCACTACGGATTTTTATATCAGCTGACATTTTTTAAAGTAGTTGCTATGAAAATACCAACAAATAAAAGAAATATTTTTGTGTAATATTGATAAAAAGAAGAAAAAAATAATGAAATAACGACACAAGACTGACGCGAGCCAGTTAATAAAAAATAAAAGAACTACTTCTGACAACTGCTACTGGTGCTCCTACTGCTGCTAGCTGTCATTATCAAAGGGGGTTTTTTTGATAAACACATGCATACACCAACTAGAGTACATTGAGTTTGGCAAAATTACCCCGAAAGGCATATGCCAATTATGAGTTTATTTTTTTATTTTTTAAGAGTTTTTTTGTTTGTGTTCTCTTAAATATTACAGTGTGAATACAAAGAAAATGTACATAATTAAGTGTTTCGGAAAAGAACTCAAAATTTAAAAAATTGGACCCAGCTTTTTAAATCTGGGAATTAAATGTTTTCGAACCTACGCAATTTCCTATAAGAATTTGTTCCCAAAAGCGAATAAATATTTTTTTTCAAAATCTGAAGAACAGTTCGGTCAAAAAGAAAAACTTTTAATCAGAATTCGTTAATTGAAAGAAGTCAAAATTTTATAATGTAGTCATAATTTTGTGACGTAGTCATAATGTAGTTTTAATTTTAGAACGTAGTCATGATTTTATACTGTAGTCATGATCTAATAACATGGTCATAATTTTATAACGTGGTCAAAATTTTATAACGTAGTCATAATTTCATAACGTAGTCATACTTTTATAATGTAGTCATAATTTTATTACGTAGTCATAATTTTATAACGTACCCATAATTTTGTAAAGTAGTAATAATTTTATAACGTAGTCATAATTTTATAAAGTAGTCATAAGTTTATAACGTAGTCATAATTTTATAATGTAGCCATAATTTTATAACGTAGCCATAATTTTGTAAGGTAGACATAATTTTATAACGTAGTCATAATTTTAAACCGTAGTCATAATTTTACAACTTATTCATAATTTTAAAACGTAGTCATAATTTTATAAAGTAGTCATAATTTTATAACGTAGTCATAATTTTATAACGTAGCCATGATTTTATAACGTAGCCGTAATTTTATAACGTAGTCATAATTTTATAAAGTAGTCATAATTTTATAACATAGTCATCATTTTATAACGTAGTCAAATTTTTTAACTTAGTCATCATTTTAAAACGTAGTCATAATTTTATAACGTACCCGAGTAAAAATTTTCTGGTCTAATCATATATAATTTGATACAATCTTATATGAGTTAATATGCTTCCGTATAAATTTATATAAAATTTTATCTATCACTTTGATACGGTTGATCTACTTTATATCCTTAGATATTGCTCCATATATGATTAGATTCGTATTTTGGTTTTGCTCATCAAATTATATAAAAATAGATATTATAAGATCAATTTGATCAAATTAGATTTGACAAAATTCAGGATCAAATTGTATCAATTTTTATATTTTTTGATCTTAAGTAATACAATTAGATATTATTTGATACAACCATTTTACGGATCAAATTAGATCTATTTAGTAAAATTAACATAATATTTTTACTAGGGTAGTCATAATTTTATAACGTAGTCATAATTTTATAACGTAGTCATAATTTTATAACGTAGTCATAATTTTATAACGTAGTCATAATTTTAGAACGAAGTCATAATATTATAATTTAGTCATAATTTTATAATGTAGTCATAATTTTATAATGTAGTCATAATTTTATAATGTAGTCATAATTTTATAATGTAGTCATAATTTTATAAAGTACTCATAAGTTTATAACGTAGTCATAATTTTATAATTTAGCCATAATTCTATAACGTAGCCATTATTTTGTAAAGTAGTCATAATTTTATAACGTAGTTATAATTTTATAACGTAGTCATAATTTTATAACGTTGTCATAATTTTATAGCGTAGTCATAATTTTATAACGTAGTCATAATTTTATAACGTAGTCATAATTGTATAACGTAGTCAAAAGTTTATAACGTAGTCATAATTTTATAACGTAGTCATAGATTTATAACGTAGTCATAAATTTATAACGTAGTCATAATTTGATAACGTTGTCATAATTTGATAACGTAGTCATAATTTTATAACTTAGTCATCATTTTAAAATGTAGTCATAATTACATAACGTAGTCATAATTTAATAACTTAGTCATAATTTTATAACGTAGTCATAATTTTATAACATAGTCATAATTTTATAACGTAGTCATAATTTGATAACGTAGTCATGATTTTATAACGTAGTCATAATTTAATAACTTAGTCATAATTTTATAACGTAGTCATAATTTTATAACGTAGTCATGATTTTATAACGTAGTCATAATTTTATAACGTAGTCATGATTTTATAACGTAGTCATAATTTTATAACTTACAAAGGAAGTCTGCCTAGTGTCACCCGCGGATCATTGTGGAATTGGTTTTATTTTGAAGAGCAGAAAAAATAAAGGGACACGTATTTTTTTTTTAACCGGCTCAAATTTATATTTAGGGGGTAAAAAGGAGGGGGGAAGACAAGGCCATTTTTCAGTTTTTTTTTCGTTTATCTCCAATATTATGCAAATAAACCTAATCATGTTACATACCAAATGAAAGGTCTTTGGAAAACCTATCTACGTGTGCTAAGAACGTATCCAAACATGCACAACTTTTCGTCATATTGAGTAAAATACCAAAATTTTAGGACATTTTTGTTAATAAGTCGAAAAATAATAGCTTCTTTGGCCCGTTGTTAGCACCACGAGATAGGTATTTTTAATACCTTTAATCTGATACTACACGTACCTATATTAATTTTGTTTAAATATGCGTAAATCGTAAAAAACTGAAAAATGTCAATTTTCCCCATTACAAATCGACCCCCCCTAAAAATGAGTTTGGGCCGTTAAAAAAAAAATACGTGTCGAATTAATTTTCGTTCTTAACAATATATCCAAATTTCAGGAAGATCGGAGGGTGACACCAGGGAGACTTCCCTTGTTAGTCATAGTTTTATAACTAGTCATAATTTTATAACGTAGTCATAATTTTATAACGTAGTCATAATTTTATAACGTAGTCATAATTTTATAACGTAGTCATAATTTTATAACGTAGTTATAGTTTTATAACGTAGTGTTAATTTTATAACGTAGTCATAATTTGATAACGTAGTCATAATTTTATAACGTAGTTTTAAATTTATAGCACAGACATTATTATAACGTTGTAACAATTTTATAACTTATTTTAGTCATCATTTTATAACGTAGTCATCTATATATATAAAAGAGTAATGTGACTGACTGACTGACTGACTGACTGACTGACTGACATACTCATTCATCATCGCCCAGCCCAAACCGCTGAAGCTAGAGACTTGAAATTTGGACTGTAGGTCCACCTCCCGGAATATAGATCCACTAAGGCTGGATTTTTGCCAATGTTGATTCTAAGGGGGTAAAAAGGGTAAAAAACTGTACTTTTGGTACTTTTTATATCTCCTGAAATAATGGTCATAGAGACTTGAAATTTGGACTGTATGTTCACCTCCCGGAATATAGATCCAGTAAGGCCGGATTTTTGTCAATGTTGATTCTAAGGGGACAAAAAGGGTAAAAAACTGTACTTTTGGTACTTTTTATATCTCCTGAAATAATGGTCACAGAGACTTGAAATTTCGACTGCATGTTCACCTCCCGGGATATAGATCCAGTAAGGCTGGATTTTTGCCAATGTTGATTCTAAGGGGGTAAAAAGGGTAAAAAACTGTACTTTTTATATCTCCTGAAATAATGGTCACAGAAACTTGAAATTTGGACTGTATGTTCACCTCCCGGGATATAGATCCAGTAAGGCTGGATTTTTGCCAATGTTGATTCTAAGGGGGTAAAAAGGGTAAAAAAATGTACCTTTGGTACCTTTTATATTTCCTTAAACAATGGTCGTAGACACTTGAAATTTTTAATGTAGGTTCAGCTCCCGGAATATAAATCTACTAAGGCTGGATTTTGCCAATGTTGATTCTAAGGGGTAAAAAGGGTAAAAAACTGTACTTTTGGTACCATTTATATATTCTTAAATACTTAAAATTTGCAATGTAGGTTCACCTCCCGGAAAAAATATTCACCAAAGCTGGGTTTTTGCCAATGTTGAATCTACGGGGGTAAAATGGAAAAACGTGTACTTTTTAATTTACTGAAATAATGGTACCTTTTATAAAAAGTACCTTTTATAAAAAGTACCTTTTTTAAAAAGCACCTTTTATAAAAAATACCTTTTATAAGAAGTACCTTTTATAAAAAGTACCTTTTATAAAAAGAACCTTTTATAAAAAGTACCTTTTAAAAAAGTACCTTTATAAAAAGTACCTTTTATAAAAATATCTTTTATAAAAAGTACCTTTTATAAAAAGTACCATTTATAAAAAGTACCTTATATAAAAAGTACCTTTTATAAAAAGTACCTTATATAAAAAGTACCTTTTATAAAAAGTACCTTTTATAAAAAGTACCTTTTATAAAAAGTACCTTTTATAAAAAGTACCTTTTATAAAAAGTACCTTTTATAAAAAGTACCTTTTATAAAAAGTACCGTTTATAAAAAGTACCTTTTATAAAAAGTACCTTACATAATAAGTACCTTTTAAAAAAAGTACCTTTTATAAAAAGTACCTTTTATAAAAAGTACCTTTTATAAAAAGTACCTTTTATAAAAAGTACCTTTTATAAAAAGTACCTTTTATAAAAAGTACCTTTTATAAAAAGTACCTTTTATAAAAAGTACCTTTTATAAAAAGTACCTTTTATAAAAAGTACCTTTTATAAAAAGTACCTTTTATAAAAAGTACCTTTTATGAAAAGTACATTTTATAAAAAGTACATTTTATAAAAAGTACCTTTTATAAAAAATACCTTTTATATAAAGTACCTTTCATAAAAAGTACCTTTTATAAAAAATACCTTTTATAAAAAGTACCTTTTATAAAAAGTACCTTTTATAAAAAGTACCTTTCATAAAAATTACCTTTTATAAAAAGTACCTTTTATAAAAAGTACCTTTTATAAAAAGGACCTTTTATAAAAAGTACCTTTTATAAAAAGTACCTTTTACAAAAAGTACCTTTTATAAAAAGTACCTTTTCTAAAAATTACCTTTTATAAAAAGTACTTTTTATAAAAAGTACCTTTTGTAAAAAGTACCTTTTATAAAAAGTACCTTTTAAAAAAAGTACCTTTTAAAAAAAGTACCTTTTATAAAAAGAACCTTTTAAAAAAAGTACGTTTTGTTAAAAGTACCGAAAGTACATTTTTGGTACTTTTTTATTTCCTTAAATAATAATCATAAAAACTTGAAATTGGAAAAGTTTCCAAAAAATATAATGGTCACAGAAACTTAAAATTTGGAATGTAAAATCCTTCGGTGAAAAAAGATGTGGAAAAGTACTTTTTGAAAGTTCCGTTTCTTAAAGGGGATAAAAAGTACTTTTAATATTTGCTAAAACAATGATCCTATATAATTGAAATATGGAGTATAGGATACTTCGGTGAATAAAAATCATTCTGGAAGAGGTACTTTTTGGAAATTCCGTATCTAATGGGGGTAATAAAGTGTACTTTTGGTACTTTGTTTGTTCCTATAATAATGACCTTAGAAGAAGGAGATGGAATTGGAAATGAAATGGAGTAGAACGGGGAACAAAATGGAATAGAGCAGGGAACAATATGGAATGATATTTTTTACTCAAATTTTTCGTGTTTAGCTTTTTTCTCTATATTTTTCCCCTCTATATATTTTTTCACTCAAACTTATTTTTTTTATTCCAATTTCTTTTATCACTGAAATATTTATTCACTCAAAATCCAAGATCCCGACATAAGGGCTCAAAAATTGTCAATATATTTTTCCCCCGGAACGAACATGATAACATACCAGCGAAGTTATTCAAATTTTATTGTTTAAATTATTCATTGAAATATTTTTTATGGAAGACTTAAACGTCCACAAGTAAATAAAGCAAAGACTGCGTAGGGGAATTTTTTGGAAATCAATAGAGTAATCCTGATCCTTCTATTATCCAGTATTCAACACAACCGGTAACGAAGTACCGGGATAGTAAGCTAGTAATTTATATAATAGTCATAGGTCAGAACCTTAAACGTTTTCATAATTTTATGGCGTAGTCATAATTTTATAAGGTAGTTATAATTTTATAAGGTAGTCATAAGTTTATAACGTATTCATAATTTTAAAGCGCAATCTTAATTTTATAACGTAGTCCTAATATTACAACGTAGGCATAATTTTATAACGTAGTCATGATTTATAACGTATTCATAATTTCATAACGTGGTTATGTTTTTATAACGTATTCAAAAAAAAAATTCATCAGTAAAATCTGCTTTGAGCCGTATGAGAAATCTGCTGATTTTAGCACACCCGGTTTGCTTAAAATCTGTCTAGTCGAAATCTGTCAAGACAGCACAAATATCTGCTGATTTCAGCTGAGCAATCTGATGGTTTCAACAGAAAAATCTTCGAAATTATATCGAGTTTCAGCCATATGATACATCTGTTGATTTTAGCAGACCCTTAAACTCTGTACACACACAAAATTATCGGCTAAAAATTTTCAATTAAATCTATTGATCAACAAAATTTAAATGAGTCAATTATTGTTTTGATCAACATTTTTGTTATTTTCTTTAACTATCAAATTACAAATTTTCAAAATACCAGATTTTTTTCGCTTCAATTTATTTGAATACATTAATTCAAACTTTTTTTTATTGTAGGCAACATATTGGAAAGCAAAAAATATGAATTTCTTCATAATTTTTCCATAAGCTTAAAGTTCATTTGTTAAATCAATCATTATTTTAATTGACTTTTAATAAAAAATCAAATTTTTGATCAAAATCGGAAAAGTGATTGATTGAAAAAAAACAATTAATCACCTACAATTTAATGATTGATATAACAATTTTCTTTATCGGAGGAGTTTCAATTAAAAAATTAATTGAATCCGCGTTTTTGTTGATTGACTTTCGTTTCTTTCTGTGTACTGTGCAATGAAAAAATTCAAGAATTTTTTTTTTCCAAAGTGATATTTTTTTTAAATTATGCTGTTTTCCAATAATAAAATCTTTTTTTTTAAGTTCCAACTTTGAAAAAAAAAACTTATATTTTTTGTGGAAAATGGGATAACTAAACATTTCTTTAAAATTAACAAAACAATTTGTTGTTTTATTTCTTAATTTTGGGATTTTAAATTTCACAAAAAATCTAAAAAAAAAATACATTTTAAAACTTAAAAAAAATTAAAAAAAGACTATTTCTTTAAAATAACAAAATAATCTGCTAAAAATCTGCACAAAAATATTTTGAAATCTCGAAAACAGAATCAGTAAAATTGCAGGAAAATGTCTATATTTTTTAAAAATGAATAACAGAGAATTTATTAAAAATATTAATTTCAGCAGAAAAATCTGCTAAAAGTTTGCTAATTCAAATTGAAAGTTATTTTACAGATTTTTTGACAGCGTTTTTCTTTGGAGTGTAAGAGTAAAAACTTCTGAGAATATTTTTTTTTAATTTTGTTACCACAAAAATAAAAATCAATAAACACAACATTCGCGTTAAAACTCAGTTAATAAATAATGCAAAAAGTTCGTTGACATGACGTGTGTAAACAAATTTAAAGGCACTGAACTGCAGTAGTAAAACACTTTGTACAATATTGTGTTTTATTTAGTGTTTTTCTGTTATTGCATGATGACGATGGTGCGATGTGATGGTCAATCATTATAAAACTACCATGCAAACATATTAAAATTGACAGTTTATGTTTTTGTTTAAACTAAATAATGACAAATGTGACGTTTTTTTTTGTTAAAGTAAATGTTTGCTAATTTAGTTAAAAAAAAATTAAATATTTATAAAAAAATACTGCAACAAAGGCGCCAACTTCGACCATTATTTTACTTTTTTCGTAACATCTAGCAATGTTTCATCAAAAAAAGGGGTTTAAATTAAAATTTAAAAAAAAAATATGCACTGCAGCAAAAAAATTCAATGTTGCAGTCAATGTTAAAAAAATATGTCTGAAATTAAAAATTATAAAAAAAGAATAATATGACAGCGTATAGCAATGACATTGTTGTGGTACTGCACTGTGCTCTATAGTTTTTTTCATGCCTCAATTATGTACCAACACCCCACACCGCTAACATTAACCAACCACCCTTCGAAAACACTGTGCAACAGGATTTTGAATCTTGAATGGCGTAAAACCAAAATGAAAGTATACCCTTACACACAAAAAAAAACCTAGTCAAATTACTAGAAAAAGTTTTGTAATCCCATTTTACTAATATTTGACAGTTTTCTTTGTTTTATAACAAAAAAAAAAATAATCGCAATTTACATTTTTTTTTTGTAATTTTACAAATTATTTTGTAATTTTACAAATTTTTTTTGTAATTTTACAATTATTTTGTAATTTTACAAATTATTTTGTAATTTTACAAATTTTTTTTGTAATTTTACAAATTTTTTTGATATTTTACAAATTTGTTTGTAATTTTAAAATTTTTTGTAATTTTAAAATTTTTTGTAATTTTACAAATTTTTTGTAATTTAACAAATTTTTTTGTAATTTTACAAATTTTGTTTGTAATTTTACAAATTTTGTTTTTAATTTTACAAATTTTTTGATATTTTACAAATTTTTTTGTAATTTTACAATTTTGTTTGTAATATTACAATTTTTTTTTGTAATTTTACAAATTTTTTGTAATTTTCCATTTTTTTGTAATTTTACAAATTTCAATGAATTTTTTACAAAAAAAAAATCTAGTAAATTTACGAGAGTTCCTTGTAAGTTTTATTGCGCCAAAAAAGTTGTAAATTTACAATTTTATTGGTAAAAAACTTGTAAAATTACAAAAAAGCTCGTAATTTTTACTAGGAATTCTCGAAAAATAGGAGGTAGGAGAAAATCTAGTAAAGTTACGAAACCTCGTTGTAAGTTTTATTTTATATTAGGTAAGTTTTATTATATTTTACAAGGTTTTGTTTTTAAGTGTAGTAAACCAAAAGCCCCGAAGGGTTTTTATGGCCCACTGAAGTTTTGAAATTAGTCAAAAACAAGTAAGAAAGTTATAGTCGGTCAAGACCGACCATATGATACCCTACACCTAGGGTTGCCAGATACTAGAAGTCAAATAAATGGATAATGGAAAATTTTCACCTGGATTTTGAAAAAGTAACTGGACCCATACATAATTTTTTTTTATTAATTTAATAAAAAATCAACTGATTTTCATATGTGAAACATATATTTTTATTTTGGACTAAATGGCCGTCTCTATTTGCCACGGCAAAATATGCCTTTTTTAAGCATTTCTATTACTTTTTCGTCATCGGCCTGAGGATTGTTAGGGTATATTTTTCTTTTAAATGACCCCTCAAAATTAAGTCCAAAAAGGTCAAATCTGGAAATCTAGGAGGGCAGTTAAAATTTCCGGGACGTGCGAAGTCAAAAAAGAGCGACAACAACTGACCATCATTTGCAGATTTGACCCATCCAGACATATTTTTGTTTGGTTGTTTTAAAAGTCAAATGCACGACAAGAATCCCTAAATCATTGACGAAAACATTCCTGCCGAAATCAACGCTAGACTGGCCGAAATGCTCGAAAAAGTTGTAAAAAAATTAGTGAAAACGCAGTAAACAGAGCACATTTCCCATTTATTATATTTATTTATGTTATATTTATGATTAATATTTTATTCAAAAAGAAGTCCCAAAAAATTGTAAAAAATATTTAATAAAAAAAAAAATAATTGTTAAAATAAAAGACATTATGTTTTAACTGGAAACTAGAACAGACCTCAAATAACTGGAAAATCCAGGCCATTCCAGGCCGTCTGGCAACCCTACCTACACCAGTGTTTTTCGAAAAATAGGTCCTAAGTCCAAACATGGACCGATTGGACCTATCTTTTGTCAGATTTTATTTAGTGTAGAAAACACACAAAGAACAAATGTTAGTGGAATTAGGTTATTTTTTTTGACAATAGACCGATTTAACTGAATATCGGTCGAAATTTTTTTATTGTATTCCGATGCGATTAGGTTACCAAAGTACACGTTTAACACCTACAAATAAAATTTTAATCAAATATTTTAATTTTTATGAATTTTGAGGAAATTATGTGAATATCGGGAGGGTGGTTTGTATGGGGACTAGGGTGTTCAGTCGATTAATTCTTGTTCGATTAATCGAACAATTTTAGACGAATAATTGTTCGATTAATTTAAAATTGCTAATTTCGATTAAAGGATTAATCGAAGAATTTATGTCGATTAATCGAATAATAATAATATATGGTTTTTCTGGAAATATGTATAATTTTTAAAAAGTTTTAAGTCCAATAAACAAACCATGTTTATTTATGTTACCGTTGGAATTACAAAAAAACAGTCATGTTTACTTAAGTGGTACTTATTTCAAATTTGGATTTGTTAAACGACCTAAATAAGTACCTGATACAATTTTGGGCCAAATCGGTTAACTGCATGACCGCGCTAAAATCGGTCAAATTTTCAAGTTTTGGGCAAAAACGCACTAAATTATAAAAATAAAATTACAAATTTAAGATTTTCCCAAATGTAGTCAGATAATAAATATAATTTTTTTTTGTGATATCGGTTATCCATATAAATTTGTCAAATAAATTGTTGAAAAATGTGTAGAAATTAATTCTACACATTTTTCAAATCTCCAAAATGATTTTTTTTTTTTAATTTTCTCAAACAAATTAACAGAATTTTATAATTTTGTTTTCTTGTTGTTAATAAAATGTTAAAATACTTGTAACTACCGTTGTTTATTTACTCATGTATCAAGTTTTTCTGAATTTGTAATTATTCGATTAATCGAACAATTTTAAAATTTGATTCGTTTAATCGAATAATTTAAAAATGGCAAATATCGATTAATCGTTTAATCGAACAATTAAAAAACCCGATTAATTGAACACCCTAATGGGGACTACGAGAAGGACTGCCCCGATTCCTTTGAAATTTGGTATGAAGGTTTGTGCATACAAAATGTTATTACCTGTTGAATTTCAAAACGATATCTATTATAATACGGTTTTTAGAGGCATTTAAGCGAAATTCAAAGGGGGTGTTTGTATGGGGGCTAGTGTTAACATGGACCGATTTTTTTCAATTCCAATAGGCTTCGTCCTTGGGCAAAAAGAAGCTTAAGTTTCAAATTTCAAGGCAATTGACTGAAAATTGCTACCTGTTTCGTGCTTGAACCGATAAATGGACAGACGGACGGACGGACATCGCTAAATTGACTCAAAAAGTAATTCTGAGTCGATCGGCATGCTTGAAGGTAGGTCTAGGACCAATATTTCGGATAGTTACAAACATCAGCACAAACTCATTATACCCTGTACCACAGAGTGGTGTAGGGTATAACAAGTAAAAACGTTAAATTCGACTTGCCGAATCTATGAATGCCCCCCACAATGCCCATTTTAAAGAATAGTACATTTTTTAACGTGAAAAAAATTAACAATTTTGATTAGAAATATTTTATTTTGAGTAAAAACAATTTTTTGACATTTTTGTAAAAAAAAAATAAAATTTACTAACTTTTTTTTTTGAGTGTAAAATTTTTTTCGAGTGTAAAATTTTTTTCGAGTGTAAATTTTTTTTAGTGTAAAAATATTTCTGAGTGACAAAAATACTTTGTAAAGTAGTTTTGTGGCTTGACAATGTGTTTAAAACTTGTTTTTTTAAAGCTCGTTTTTTTTTTTAACACGTGCATTTAAGGTAAAACCAATCTGAAATTCACGGTTTTGCTAATAACTTTTAAACCACTGGACCGATTTGGCTGAAATTCAATACGAATCAGACCAGGGGAACGTCAAAGAGATATCTCAATCTTCAGCATCCTCAGGATTGTCGTTCGAAAGTTAGCGTGTTTTTTTATTTCGTAAATTCGCGAAAAAAAATTGTTTTTCAGTATTTTGGCTGTAAACTGCTGAAAGCTTTACGGATCAAAATGAATATTGGCTTAACTTAAAGGTGTTTAAAATGGTTTTCATAGCTTCACGAGGACTTGATGACCTTAAATTTGTTGCACAGTGCACTAAGGAAAATGGGTGTGAGCTACAATTGCAACTTGTATTCATACACATAAACATCCATTGTTGCATTGTTGCGGCAATAAAGCAGCGGCGGCAAATCATCAGTTGTGATAATATACAACAACGAAAAAAAAAACACACTTGAATGTTGTATTTGTATTGTCAAAAGGGAAACCATGAACAAACAACAATATGATAAGTCATATATAATTTGTAACATAACAGATGACACATACTTTTAAAGTGTGACCATTTAATTGAGAAACAAAAAAAATTTCAAAGGAAAAATTCATGATAAAACATTATGAAATTCTAGGGAAAAGCGTTCCGATTCTAAGGAAATTTTTGCTATAGAAATAAAATTCAATAATAGCTCGAGGCCCAAAATGATTTTGAAATCAGATAAATAGTTTCGGAGATTTTTAAATTTTACGTTATTGGACAAAAGTTCAATAAATTTTTTTATTGAAATTCCTCCAATAATGAAAATTGTTATACCAATCATCAAATTGTAGGTGATAAATTAAATATTTTTTTAATAAAAATTTTTATTTTATTCCTTTTTACCCTATTAAAATATAAATCTCTAAAAGGTACTTTTTCAAGAACGTTTTTTTTTATGATGAAGGATCCCTCCCTCATTCGAAATTTTAAATTTCTATGACCATTATATCATGAATAGAAAAGGTACCAAATACACTAATTCACAGCTTTTTGCTCCGTAGAATCGGAATTTCCTAAAAAAGGAGTTATATCGGAATATTTTTAAATCGAATGAGTTGTTTTCGGATATTTAATTTTCAAGTTTTTTGGTTTAACGTGGGAAAAGAAATGTTCGTGGTCGAAGAAACCTAGTATTTGTTCCCCCTGAAGGACCACTCTAAATAATTACGACAACATTTTTGAAATCAGACGAGTAGAGTAGTTTCACGTTTTTATGCGTTTTTTGCCAAAAGTAGAAAAATGTTTAAATTCTAAGAACTTTTTCCGTATAAAAAAATTTTTAAAATCTGGAAAAAAAATTCCGTACACTCAAAAAAAAAAACCCTTGTAAAATTACAAGAAAAACTTGTAGCATTTTTTGTTTGCTACCTCCTATTTAACAAAAATTCCTAGTAATTTTACAAAATTTTTTACCAATAATTTTGTAATTTTACAAGGTTTTTACCAATAAAATTGTAAATTTACAAATTTTTTTGAGACGATAAAGTTTACAAGGAGGTTTAGTAATTTACTACACACAAAATTTTTTTTTTTCCATGTACGATTTTCATAGTATTTATAAACAAATTCATACAATTAATTACTTTTTCATAATATTTATAAACTTTTTCATAGTATTTATGAAAAATTTTAAAAATTCTTAAATTTCACATATGATTTATTCATAAATACTATGAAAGAGTTTATAAATATTATGAAAAAGTAATAAATTGTATGAATTTGTTCATAAATACTATGAAAATCGTTCATTGAAAAAAAAAATTTATGTGTAGATTTTTTGCTACCTCCTATTTTACTAGAATTCCTAGTAATTTTACAAGCTTTTTACCAATAATTTTGCAATTTTACAAGCTTTTTACAAATAAAATTGTAAGTTTACAGTTCTTTTGGCTCAATTAAAATTACAAGGAATTCTCGTGAATTTACTAGATTTTTTTTTTTGTAAAATTATCTTGGAAATTTGTAAAATTACAAAAAAAAAATGTAAAATTACAAAAAAAAAAATTGTAAAATTACAAAAAAAATTGTAAAATTACAAAAAAAATTTTGAAATTACAAAAAAAAAAATTAAAAATTACAAAAAAAAATTGAAAAATTACAAAAAAAAAAAATGTAAAATTACAAAAAAAATTTAAATTTCGATTTGTTAATAAACAAGGAAAACTGTCAAATATTGGTAAAATAGGATTACGAGACTTTTCCTAGTAATTCGACCATGTTTTTTTTGTGTGTATAAAAGTAAACGTCAGCAGCAACTTACAACCTAACATCCGTAAAGAAAAATTCTCAGATTCTGAGGCATTTTTATACCCTCCAACCACAGTATGGGGGTATACTCACTTTGTCATTCCGTTTGTAACGCATCGAAATATCGGTCTGGGACCCCATAACGTATATATTTTATTGATCAGTGATCGATTCTAAGACATTCTAGCGATGTCCGTCCGTCTGTAGAGGACACGATACAGTCCAAAATAAGAAAGCTAGAGTTCCGAAGTTTGGCACGAATATGTCTTATATTCCTAGGCAGATTAAGTTCAGAAATGGGCAAAATCGGAACAAGGGGAAAAAAGTTCCCCCTTAGAGAACTAAACCAACCTAAGAAAACCCGCATTTTTTGCAGGGTTTTTTGTACTTTTGCTAAGCAAATGCAACATTATTATCTCAGAAGAAGTTCAAAATCGCAAGGGGAAGGTGCCCCCTAACGTCTCTTACCAATCCCCCCCCCCAAAAAAGACGCCTCTGGATTTTTTTTAAATTGTTTTTTTACATTTTGGAGGGTATAAAAGATTTGGCACAGCCGAATGTAACACTCTCACTTGTTCCATATAGAAAACTTCTCAGATTCTGAAAAGTTTTTCCATATAGAAAAATTCTCAGATTCTGAGACATTTTTCCATATAGAAAAATTTCATACACAAAATTTCCATATAGAAAAATTCTCAGATTTTCAGACATTTTTCCATATAGAAAAATTCTCCGATTCTGAGACGTTTTTCCGTATAGAAAAACTCTTAGATTCTAAACATTTTTCCATATAGAAACTAAGAAAATGTCCATATAGAAAAATTCTCAGATTCTAAGAAACTTTTCTGAATAGAAAATTTTCAGATTCTGATATATTTTTCCGTAAAGAAAAATTCACATATTCTAAAATATTTTTCCGTACAGAAAATGTCTCAGATTCTAAAACATTTTTCTGTATAGAATTCTGAGACATTTTTTCTTAGATTCTGAGACATTTTCTGCATAGAAAAATGTCTCAGATTCTGATTTTAAGAATTTATGAAAGATTCTGAGAATTTTTCATTAAAACAAATTCTCAGATTCTGCAACACTTTTTGTATAGAAAAATTCTTAGGATTAAAATGATCGTCAGGATTTAGAGTTTTTAAACAATTTCCAGTAATATCTTAACATCTATGACTTACAGTATTTTTTTTTTTTTAAATATTTTTTAAATATATTCATGATTATACGATAGCCAAAAACAAAAACATACCTGAAAGAATAAGAAAATGTTTAAACAAAATTAGTAAATTTTAAATGCTAAAAATTATTACAAACAAAAAATATGCAGTTTTTTAATAAACCGCCAATTTACAAAAAAAAAAAGTTTTCAAATAAAAATTAGCATAAGAAATTTTTGTTTTTAAATTTTACAGTTAATATTACGCAACTGTTTTTAGACGTATAGTAAAACCCGTTACTAAATGCAGAATTTAAACTGTAGTTTTTAAAGTACTAGAGGAGAGAGAGAGTATATGCTAGAGATGGACGAGTGACAAAGAAAATTTCTGTTGTGCTTTAGTTGTTTAATTAAATAGATTATTAAATGCTAGTGATTAAAAAAGTTGTTGAATAAAAAATTATAATTACTTTTGTAATTGGCTTAATAAAATTATTTATCAAAACTGCAACTTAATGAAATTATGATTAAACTAGAACTGTGATAGCGTAAACTGAGAATCGACTAATAATATTTAAAATCTGTGATTATTTTTTATTAAAAAATAAAAAAATGTTTTATTTGAGCCTTAAAATATAATATTTTAAGTAGGTTTATTCTAGCTCGAGGTCATTATTTCCTTTACTAATTAAAACCATGATATTCTCATAGCATAATTTTCAAAAAAATTATTTTTCTGTTTTAAAATTATTTATGTTAGTCATTTTTGCAAGACTTAGTTGACACGTGTTTCGGAATTTGTCATATTCTATGGTCAAGACTATTTAGCAAATATAAAAACCGTTAACTACAAGTAGCAAATGGAATTTAAATGACAAATCGCGAATGTAGTGTAGAGTTTTTATATTTTCCTCTAAAAGTGATGGTGACTCAAAAAAAACTCACTCACTTGTCCATCTCTAATCCATAAAAAAAAAACATTGACAATTACAAGAAATATACAAGAAAGCAGCATTGCTTGCAAAGAATTTGCAAACTGCAAATAAGAAAAGCGAAAAGAATTGCCATAAAATATGTAGAAAATAATGCAGCTCTTGTCTAGCTACTTATTGTGTGTGTGCGAGTGAGTGTGTGTTAAAATACTTTAGATAGAAAACGAATAAAATTCGCGTTTTACAGTTCAAGTAGTGCTTAAGCTGAACTTTATTATGGACATGTGTAATAATTTTCGTTGAATTAATGTTGAAGTTTAAATGGCTAAATGTTAAACAACCAACCAACAACATCTTTCTTACTTGTTTTTCACATTTTTTTGCGTGTAAATCTATGGAAAAAAGAATTATGAGCAAAGTAAAGAAATTGTTGATGAAAGAAATAACAAAAAGATAAATTTAAACTAGTAGCCTGGGACTGCATTAAACAGTGACTCATAGAATTGCGAGAACATGTCGAAGATAACAATTCAGCTGTAATTTTAAACAAGTGAGAGTGTTAAATTCGGCTGTGCCGAATCTTTTATACCCTCCAAAATGTAAAAAAAAAAAAATTTCAGGGGCGTCTTTTTTTGGTGGGGGGGGAGGGTGGTTTGGGGGTTTGGTGGGAGTCATTGGGGTACATCTTTCCCTTGCGATAGATGTTATCAAATGGATTTATTATGATTCATGCAATTATTTAATCCTATTAATCATTATTAAAATACATTTTTTATATCCACGCCCACAAAAGGGGCGGGTAAAATTTTATTTTAATTTTTTTTTTATCCGCTGAGTCCACATACAGGGTTTTGAACTTCCTCCGACATTAAAATGTTGCATTTTCTTAAAAAAAAAAGTACAAAAAATCCTGCAAAAAAATACCGTTTTTCAGAGGTTGGTTTAGTTCTCCAAGGGGGAACTTTTCCCCCCTGGTCCGATTTTGCCCATCTCCGAACTTAACCAGCCTATGAGCATAAGACATATATGTGCCAAATTTCAGGAGTCTAGCACTTTTATTTTGGACTGTATCGTGTCTTCCACAGACGGACGGACGGACATCGCTAGAATGTCTTAGAATCGATCACTGATCAATAATATATATACTTTATGGGGTCCTAGACCGATATTTCGATGCGTTACACACGGAATGACAAAGTGAGTATACCCCCATACTGTAGTTTAATTTGGCCTTGTCGAATGTATTGCTACCTACCACAATGTCAAAAAGATTATTTAAAAAATAAAAAATAAAATTTTTAAAAAAAATTTCCGCGAAAAAAAAATTTGTAAAAAAAATTCCGCGAATTTTTTTTGTAAAAAATATGTTTGTATTTGTTGAAATACTATTCGGTACCTAATTTTATTCAAATTTGTCAAGCAACAGCCGAATTAAAGCATTTTGTATTTTTAGGTTATGTTGAATGTACCAAAATTTTCGAGGTATCCTTACATTTTCATTCATAACTTTTGAACCACTGAACCGATATCGCTCAAATGCGATACCAAACTTCTCGGGGCAACAACAAGTAAATATGTTAAGTTTCAGTCATATTTGTGTAAAATTTTGTCCGTAAACAAGTTAATACCATTTTCCACAATGTCAAGAAGATCATTTCCAAAATTTTTATACCCTCCACTCTAGTGATAGAGGGTTTATATAAGTTTGTCTTTCCGTTTGTAACTCATCGAAATATCGGTCTGGGACCCCATAAAGTATATATATTCATGATCCCCGATCGATTTTAAGACATTCTAGCGATGTCCGTCTGTCCGTCTGTGTAAATGGTGATCACGGCCAAAATATTACACGGAGATGACTGAAACTTAACATATTTATTGGTAAGTTTCCCGAGAAGTTTGGTATTGCATATGGGCGATATCGGTTTAGCGGTTCAAAAGTTATGAACAAAAATGTAAGGACACCTCCACAATTTTAGTACATTCAACATAACCTAAAAATACAAAATGCTTTGATTCGGCTGCTGGTTGACATATGTGAACGTAATTGAACACCAAATGGTATTTAAACAAGTACAAACATATTTTTTGACAAAAAAAGAAAAAAATCGCGGATTTTTTTTTACCAAATTTTTTTTTGCGGAAATTTTTTTTCAAATTTTTTTTTTTTTTGTCAAAAGTAATTTCCTTTTAAATAAAGTTTTTTTCAATAATCTTTTTGACGAATTTAACTTTTTTACTTTTTTTTTTTTTTTTTTTTTTATTTTTTTTTTATTTTTTTTATCATAAAAAATCCAAAACTTTGATCGTGGGGCGCCACGGGTTAGTTTAATCCGATTGGCCACAAATTTGTAACACATAACTTTAAAGCAGTGGTGCGCACACACATACATACTATAACATTTATGCTTGTGTGGGTAGTAGCAAGCGAAAAGTCAACAATTTTGCTCAAGCAACAGAATTTTATAGTGTACGTGTGTCGACAGCGCACAAGCAGCATTTTTTAGCCTATTCCCGCGGGAATAGGAATTACATAAATGGCCATCACTGCTTTAAGGCCGAGAAGAATAAACATTTGTCTGGACGTTCAAAATCGAAAGAAAAACTTTTTTGCTATGACGTGACAGGTGAAAATTGGTCTTATCACAAAATTGTCTCAACTCCACTTATTCCATGGCCGGAGACAATATACATATCAAAATTTTGTTTTATTCACGAATTTTTTTTTATACACTCAAAAAAAAAAATTTAGAAAAAGAAAATTTTTTCGAGTTGTCCAAGTTTAAAAAAATTAAAACTGCCACCATCTGGCACATAAACTTACCCAAAATTTTTTATACATTAACATTGTGCGTGGTTTTGGTGTTTTTCTTATGTATTCCATATAACAAAATAAAATTTTACTATTTTTACACGAACAAATTATAAATAAGACACAGTCACAAGAAATGCATCTAAACACCTGCACTTAGAAGCCAAACAACAAAAACACTTTCCTTATAAAAAACACAATTATTTCAAAATTTAAACACAATATAAAAAAATTACACAAGAAACCATAAATATGAGAAATAAAAACACCATAAAAATGTTCACATTAATACAAAATTATAAACTATAATTATAAAAATTCCACGGATGCCAATGTAATAAAAAAAAACTCAAAATACACAAAATATGATGAAGAAAAAACACTATAAAACTGTTCAAGTCTTTAACTACTGAATTACTCGCGAAAACTAAATTATTTGACACTGATACTTCTTGAAGAATTCATCTTAAAAAAAAAGTAAAAGTTTATACGCAATACCTTAAAATATTTATTAATATCACATACTACGGAGCTTATCATGTTTTAAAGAAAAAAACAGTTTTATCTTATATTTAGTCACAGTTTTTCAATAGTAGTTTAAACTTGGGTTAATAATTTTAAATAGCGGACAATAAAAGTTTGAGAATTTGAGTCCGTACCCCAAAAGCTAAACGATACCGTTATGATATCGAGGCAATATCTAATTATCGCGTATTACACGAAAACGAAAGTATTTTTGTTCTTAATGTACCATTCCTTATGATAGCGTGTTTTCTTAAAAATATAATATCGTTTTCGCTATCGATAATTCCAGTCATAACTATAGTAAAATCGACATTTTCTAGAATTTATCGAAAAACTATCGTTATACCAGGCGATAACGATATCGTTTCGAATTTACCCTACAACATTTTTTCGGAAAAAGAGAATATATAAAAGAATTAATGAAAATTAATCACGCAAACTCACGCAAAAAAATCGACTCATACACATACACCCACTCACTCACGCAAACAATTTATTCACACACTTAGTCACGCAATATTTTTTTCCACTCACACTCACTCACTCGCACATGTTCCGATCTCTAATTAAAACAATAAAATTACAAAAACGCTGTTAAGAATTTTCTACCATCATATGGAATTAAATGGATTTTAGGATATACAGTGGGCGACAATACATTAGAAACTTTTTTATAGTAGATGCAATTTGTTAAAGATAATGTAAACAATACTAACCGTTATTATTATCAAACGAGCATTACACTGTGCTCGAATTTGACACTTTTTTTAACAAGCTGGGCACCCTAATGGTAAAGTTAATTCGTGTCGGCTGAATTTAATGGTGTTAGCCGTTTTTCGAAGTTGGCGCTCGTGTTTGCGATTTTCGCAATTTAAAATTTTGATGCAAAAGTACAATAAAAACGATATTTTTAAACTTTTGCGATAATTTTTTTATTTAAAACCATTTAAGTCTGTTAAACTAACATAACAAACCATAATACCTTGACTTTTTTTCGCGAAAAACATTTTTTGTTCGCGAAAAATCTTTATGTTAGTAAAAAAATTGGTTCAATACAAATATTTTTAGTTTGATTTAAATTTACGACAGCCATCTGGTAAAGCTAGTTCCTGTACACTAAATCCCATTGTATTATCAGTTTTTTCAAAGTTAGCTTAAGTATTAGCGATATTCGCGAACATTTTTTATATTATTTAGACAATTACTGAATTTTTATCATCAAAATTCTATTAAATATACAAAAAAAATTTATTCGAGGATATTTTTTTTCGCGAATTTTTTTTTTCGCTAATTTTTTTTGGCGAAATTTTTTTGCGAAATTTTTTTTTATTTTGCTATTAATTTATGAAAATCAGTAGAATACTTTACATTACAGACACGAAATTTTCGAAAAAAAATTGTTTTCGCGGAAAAATGTTTATTCACTAAATTTTTTTTTTTTCGCGAAAAATTAGAATGCATTTTTTTAATTTATATTTGAAATAAAAATTAATTTATAATAAAATTTAATTTTTGTTATATCTTGGCTTTAGAATTTTAAATCGCGAATATCGCGAATACGAGCGCTTACTTCGAAAACCGGCTAGCACCATTGAATTCAGCGTAGCCGAATTAGCTTGACCAGCAGGGTGCCCAGCTTGTTAATTTTTTGTGACTAGCACAGTGTTATTATAAAAAATGTTATGTAGGTAATTTTAAAAGTTTTAATTTAAACTTTATAGCGTCCAGATTGAGTAAATAATAAATGTACTACGAGGGTCGATCTGGAAAATGAAATTATTTATAGACATTTTTCAGAACATTTTTTAAAAATATTTCTAAGTAGATTTTTTCCAAGTTCAAACATTAAAAATTTAAAAAAACGTCCAATAGTTTTTATTCAATGATCAAAAAAATTTTCCAAAAACCCAAACAGACAAAATTCACATTTTTTGACCTCCTTTTCTTTTGACAAACAATTTTTTGTAAACAAAGAAAAATTTTATTTATTTTAATTTTTTCTTACTATACACTTAACATCTTTTCTTTGTTTACAAAAAAAATTGTGGTCAAAAGAATTGGAGGTCAAAAAATTTGGATTTGTTTCTACTGTACTTAAAAAATTTTACAGTTTGTTTGGGTTGTTGTAAAAATTATTTGATCAATGAATACAAATTAATGGACCTTTTTTAAATGTTTAATGTTTGAACTTGAAAGAAATCGACTTGAAAATATTTTTGAAAAATGTTCTGAAAAATGTCTAAAAATAATTTTATTTTCCAGATCGACCGTCGTAGTAGCACATTTATTATTTACTCAATCTGGACGCCATTAAGCTTAAATTAAAGATTTTTAAATTACCTACATAACATTTTTTAAAATAATACTCTTTAGATTAACTTGTTAACTCCGTCTTAAACAAATTGCATCTACTAAATTCGGCCTTGCCGAACGTATTGATACCCTCCACAATTTCAAAAAGATTATTGCAAAAAACTTTACTTAAAAGGAAATTACTTTTGGAAAAAAAATCCGCGATTTTTTTTTTTTTTGTCAAGAAATATGTTCGGACTTGTTTAAATATGTTCACATATGTCAATCAGCAGCATTTTTAGGTTATGTTGAATTAGGATTTGCAATGCGGTTTTAATCGTAACCGTAACCGCGGTTAACCGCATTATTTAACCGTAACCGTAACCGCATAAAAAATTCTGCGGCTACGGTTAATTTAATAAACATAATATTTATAGGGCAAAAGATAATTTTTAGAACAAAACAATGAAAAAAAAGGAACAAAAAATAATAAAAAATTTATAGATACAAATAATGTCCCAGAATATTAAACTTTTTCTGTTGCAAAAATTTTTTAGAATCTTAAAATTTTTCTGTAAAATAAATGTCTCAGATTCTGAGACAGTTTCTAATTAGAGTTTTTCACGGGAATTCCCGGGACGGGAATTCCCGTAAATTTTCGATCCCGAAATCCCGGGAAATAGAGCGGGAATTCCCGGGAATTTTAGTTTCATTGAAATTGTTAATTTTTCCACTTCTATTGATTATTTTGTATGTGATTTTTTATAGATTTTATTAAAATTCTTGATAATTGATGACAGAAACGTACGCAGGGACAAGAAGTACCCAAAAAGTATTCCAAAGGAGTACCTAAACAGTATTCCAAATCTGAGACTTGCGAATTGAAAAATGTCTCACAATATCTAAATCTTCGATAGGATACAATTACACAGTGATACAAAATCGAACTTTCCGAATCGGAGTGGTATGAAACCAAAAGCAATTGAAAGTTTACATTTTACATAACAAAACCTTCAAAACGTTTTTTTAGTTCAGCGCTAGATTATTTTTTACACGCATTTAAAGTTGGTGATTTTAAAGCCTTTAAAGCTTTTGTGCCCTTTAGGAGCCCCTGGGGGCACTTATTGGACATGTGGAGTCCAGCGTCTAAACTTAAGTTCGAAATTACGTTAGCTATAACTGGCTTGAATTTCTTTGCAATCGGTCTCGTACCTACTTACTGAATAGCCAAATTATTAAAAATAATCCACTGTTCACAGTTGCGTATGATTATTATTTAAGGGCAGTTACAAAATTAATCATACGCCTTATACAATTTTCAAGCAATAATTATAATAAAAGTTTACTAACTTCAAATGCGTGTAAAAAAAATCTAACGCTGAACCAAAAAAAAAGTGTCGAGGGTTTTGTTATGCTTTCATTTGCTTTTGGTTTCATTCCATTCCGATTTTGGTTGTTGTACTGTGTTATCAGAACCTAACACTTTTTTCAGAAGCTGAGAAATTTTCTTTCTGAGACCTGTATTATAAAAATTAGCAAGATGATTATTTGTTTCTATATAAAATATTTATGTCTCTGGACATGATTCTCTTTAAATCGATAAATTGATATAAAATCTGTGTAAGGAATGACTATGAAATTAACGGGTTTTTCTTTTAAAAGCAAGAATTTTTAGTTTTTTTTAATAATTTTTTGGGGTAAATTTTTTTATAATTTCATTTCACTGAAACAGTTACATTTAGTTTCAGAGACATAATTTAAATATTCAGTTTCATTGTGTTTTAGAGGCAAAGCGCTGAGAACCAATTGTAAAAATAAACTGATATGAATTAGAATAAATTATCAATTTTTATTATTACAACAGATAAAGCTATGTGAAATACCATATATCCTAAAAAATACTTTTAAGTGACTTCAACATATTTGGGCCGTTTTTTTTTATAAAAACTGGGTAACAAGAATTGTTATTTTTTCTCGAAACTTCTTTTTTTTGTTTATTTTAAAGGTACTAAATAGATTTTTATGGTGTTAATAAACATTATAAATAGTGTAATCGCATTCATAAGGTTTTTATATATTTTTTTGACAAAAATTTTGGGTTTTTAGTGTTTGCGGGAATTCCCGGGATCCCGGGAAATTTAAAAATGAATCCCGCTTTCCCGGGAAATGAAAAAGTCCGGGAAAAGAAAAACTCTATTTCTAATGAAAATATGCCAGAGAGTCAGATACTTTTTCTTTAAAAATATGCCACAGAGGCTGAATAATTTTCTATTAAAAAAATGTCTCTGGGTCTGAATCTTTTTCTATAGAAAAAAATACTCAGAATCTAAAACATATTTTTTAAAAAATATCACTCAGAATCTAAGACTTTTTCTATTGAAAGAATATTTCTGAATCTAAGGCTTTTTCTAAAGAACAAATTTATGGATTTCTGCAGAAAAAATCTTAGAATCTGAGACTATAGAAAAAATGTCTCAGCCACTAAACCTTTTTCTAAAGAACAATACGGACATTTAAGACTATTTAAATACAAATCCCTAGAATCCAATTTTGATTGAACAGCGGTTAATCGCTTGAATTTTAACCGTAACCGCGGCTAAGGAAAACTGCGGTTATTTGCAAACCCTATGTTGAATATACGAAAATTTTTGATGTGTCCTTACATTTTCGTTCATAACTTTTGAACCGCTGAACCTAAGTAGCTCAAATGCAATACCAAACTGCTCGTGAGAACTTCCAATAAATATGTTAATTTTCAGTCATCTCCATGTAATATTTTGGCAGTGATCACCATTTACACAGACAGACAGACAGACAGACAGACAGACAGACAGACAGACAGACGGACAACGCTAGAATGTCTTAAAATCGATCGGGATTCATGAATATATATACTTTATGGGGTCCCAGATCGATATTTCGGTGCGGAATGACAAACTTATATATACCCTCTATCACTAATTGTAAGTGGAGGGTATAAAAACGTTAACTAAACACTGAAAAACTGACTGTAATTAGTTTTCTTGAATATGCCTAAACTGCTGCTACGGGTAAATAAACTTATTGACTGAATTTTTAAATTTTTTTTTTAATCTTTAGCAAAAATATTATCTTTATTTATTTATTTTTTTTTTGTTTACTCTATATAAATATAAATGGCTACGACACTATAGTTGGTTAAACTCTAAACGTGCTAAAAAGCGGGTAAATAAATGAAATATGTTTTTTTTTCAAAAAAGAGGTACGATTAAATTGATCGACCGTGTTCGAATCAAAAATATGCTACACATTCTGAGACATTTTTCTTATAGAAAAAGTCTCAGATTCTGAGACATTTTTCTTATAGAAAAAGTCTCAGATTCTGAGACATTTTTCTTATAGAAAAAGTCTCAGATTCTGAGACATTTTTCTTATAGAAAAAGTCTCAGATTCTGAGACATTTTTCTTATAGAAAAAGTCTCAGATTCTGAGACATTTTTCTTATAGAAAAAGTCTCAGATTCTGAGACATTTTTCTTATAGAAAAAGTCTCAGATTCTGAGACATTTTTCTTATAGAAAAAGTCTCAGATTCTGAGACATTTTTCTTATAGAAAAAGTCTCAGATTCTGAGACATTTTTCTTATAGAAAAAGTCTCAGATTCTGAGAAATTTTTCTTATAGAAAAAGTCTCAGATTCTGAGACATTTTTCTTATAGAAAAAGTCTCAGATTCTGAGACATTTTTCTTATAGAAAAAGTCTCAGATTCTGAGACATTTTTCTTATAGAAAAAGTCTCAGATTCTGAGACATTTTTCTTATAGAAAAAGTCTCAGATTCTGAGACATTTTTCTTATAGAAAAAGTCTCAGATTCTGAGACATTTTTCTTATAGAAAAAGTCTCAGATTCTGAGACATTTTTCTTATAGAAAAAGTCTCAGATTCTGAGACATTTTTCTTATAGAAAAAGTCTCAGATTCTGAGACATTTTTCTTATAGAAAAAGTCTCAGATTCTGAGACATTTTTCTTATAGAAAAAGTCTCAGATTCTGAGACATTTTTCTTATAGAAAAAGTCTCAGATTCTGAGACATTTTTCTTATAGAAAAAGTCTCAGATTCTGAGACATTTTTCTTATAGAAAAAGTCTCAGATTCTGAGACATTTTTCTTATAGAAAAAGTCTCAGATTCTGAGACATTTTTCTTGTAGAAAAAGTCTCAGATTCTGAGACATTTTTCTTATAGAAAAAGTCTCAGATTCTGAGACATTTTTCTTATAGAAAAAGTCTCAGATTTTGAGATATTTTTCTTATAGAAAAAGTCTCAGATTCTGAGACATTTTTCTTATAGAAAAAGTCTCAGATTCTGAGACATTTTTCTTATAGAAAAAGTCTCAGATTCTGAGACATTTTTCTTATAGAAAAAGTCTCAGATTCTGAGACATTTTTCTTATAGAAAAAGTCTCAGATTCTGAGACATTTTTCTTATAGAAAAAGTCTCAGATTCTGAGACATTTTTCTTGTAGAAAAAGTCTCAGATTCTGAGACATTTTTCTTATAGAAAAAGTCTCAGATTCTGAGACTTTTTTCTTATAGAAAAAGTCTCAGATTTTGAGATATTTTTCTTATAGAAAAAGTCTCAGATTCTGAGACATTTTTCTTATAGAAAAAGTCTCAGATTCTGAGACATTTTTCTTATAGAAAAAGTCTCAGATTCTGAGACATTTTTCTTATAGAAAAAGTCTCAGATTCTGAGACATTTTTCTTATAGAAAAAGTCTCAGATTCTGAGACATTTTTCTTATAGAAAAAGTCTCAGTTTCTCAGATTCTGAGACATTTTTCTTATAGAAAAAGTCTCAGATTCTGAGACATTTTTCTTATAGAAAAAGTCTCAGATTCTGAGACATTTTTCTTATAGAAAAAGTCTCAGATTCTGAGACATTTTTCTTGTAGAAAAAGTCTCAGATTCTGAGACATTTTTCTTATAGAAAAAGTCTCAGATTCTGAGACATTTTTCTTATAGAAAAAGTCTCAGATTTTGAGATATTTTTCTTATAGAAAAAGTCTCAGATTCTGAGACATTTTTCTTATAGAAAAAGTCTCAGATTCTGAGACATTTTTCTTATAGAAAAAGTCACAAAAAATGCTATCTGAGGACATTTTGTTAAAATAAAAACTTTATTATCAACTTTATTAATTAGTTGCCATAAAAATTGCAATTACACAAAATAGCGTTTTTAATTTGCAAATAAAAAGAATATAAGAAAATGTTCTTCACTTTCTCTCTGTCTGTCTGAAAGTTTGTCTCTTTTTCTCTACTTCTGACAAAAACTACACGGTTCGGTGAACAAGAAACAACAAAAAAAGAAGATCTAGCATTCGGCCAAAGTCGTTATATAATGTTAAAGCCGAATGTTCGGCCAAACTTTTAATATTCGGGTAAATTTGCAATATTCTGCTAAACTTTTAATATTATGGGAAATTTTCAGTATTCAGGCAAACTTTCAAACATTCTACAAAATTATCAAAAATTTTAGTTAAATTTTAATTTTTCCATTGTCGACAAAATTTAAAAAAAATCGGCCAAACTCTCAATATTCGGCTAAACCAGAGCCAAAGACGAACATGACAATTTTTTTATTAAGAATCCATTATTTTCTTCTTTCTAAGATCATTTCGACAATTCTACAAAATATTTGCCAAATTTTCCATAAATTGCGACTGGGACTTTAGCATGAATGCATGTTTCAACCCGGAAAATGCCAGGCACTTCATTCTGTTTTGTATAAAATCTACTTTTTCTAATAATTCTGCAAACTATAACAAATAATTTACTAAAAATACAGAAGCCAGGAAATGTTTTAATTTCAAAAATTTCACTTCTCACAATTCGGCCTTTGGAAAAAAATATTCCTGAAGTCGTACAGAATATGAAGCCTCATATTCGGTCAGACTCACTATTAATTTCTAAAGAATGACAAAGTATTTAAAATTGCAAGTTGCAACAAGTGATTATGATGCCATGGGAGTATCAGCAGCGCAAAACAATAACAAAACAACATGCCACAGACGGAGAAGATGATAAAAACAGTATGACAAAAATAGAAATTAAAATACATGACGAAGAGAAGAAACTACTTGTTAAGGAATTATGCATTGAATAAAACAGAAAAAACAACAAAAGATCAGAACTTTAAAAGAATCTATTTTGAAAATTCTAATTTATTTTTCATAATTTGAGGATTTTTGACAAAAATACTTTAGAAACCACAGACCATTTAGACATGCAACCCCCTCTGATACAAAAAAATATTTTTTACTTCTTACACCACCCCGAGATTCTCTAAGATATTCCGCTAGAGATGTCAATGAGACACTGTTAAGGCAATCTAGGTCATCGAAAAATCTTTGCCCCAAATGCTTAAGGCGGCTTCTCACCAGACCCGAACATTAACATAACAAGTGCTTTACCGACTCCTCCTCCTCCACTTCCCCGCAACTTCTACAAAAGACCCTATCAGAAATTCCCATACGCGCGGCCATTTGACCAATCATACAGTGTCCTGTAAGTACTCCCAGTAATAGGCTAACCGTCCGTTTGCCAAAAGTAAGAAGACTTTTTGTCCTCTCAGGATTTGGCAGTGGCCACATGGTTCGCGATATCCCTCTCGTAGTCAGTGATATCAAGCTTCCATTCTCAGATATCCCATAAATTTCTTTCATCAATTCCACTATAGGAACCGATATGTCAGCTTCTACAAGTTCCCCCACCGATTCAGAGCCTTTTCTCACACATTCATCAGCCAATTCGTTTTCAGCTATCCCACTATATCCAGGGTCGGAGATTACCTTGACTGTGTGCTGACTGATTCGACGAAGGGATCGTATACAATTCCTAACGATTCCCGATTTTATAGTGTTTGATTCTAAGGTTAATGGCATAAGATCGAAGATCCCTTGTCATAATCATCTGCGCGGCTTTATCAATTGCAAGTTAATGAGCCTGGAAAACACTACACCCCAAAAAAAACGTGGGTATTCAATACTAAAAATTTAACTAATTTTAGTCCAAAAGGACCTAGTGCAGAAATTGGTAACCAATACTAAAATTTTTAACTAATATTAGTCAAAATCAGTAAAAATTACTAATGTTAGTACTTTGAAGATACTAAAATTAGTAACCAATTAGTAGATTTTGGTACAATATCACTTACTAAAACTTTTACTGTAGAATTATTTTGAGTGTACACTTATCCGGAAGTCTCAATGAGGCCCCTATTTCGAGGCATTCAGAGTTCACTTCCGAACCCGTACCCATCTTAACCTTTGATCCGTCTAAAGTTTGAGATCGCATTCTCTGTTATAACATAGTTTTCCCGCCCAGTCTTCCCTAGTCGGTATTTGGCCTTCGAAGGTTCTGTCGAAGTTCGTCTGTGGTGATATACAGTCGGTTCTCTGTTCCAGTTTCGTCCCGCCCGCCGTTGCTTAAGTATTTGTGACTCTCTTAACCTAAGAGCTAATTTTTCTGCTGTGCTCTTGACGTAAATATCTCCGTGCTGAATGTTTAGTATCACTTCCAGGCCGGCCTGGGGTGCTAATCTTATAGCACCTGTGATACCCACACACGTCAGTCGTTGTACCTTCTGCTCTCCACCACACAAGGACACCATGGGTAAGTAAGTATTGGTCCAATTATCGCACCATACATCCAGTGCATAATACACGGTTTTAGACCCCACCTTCTCCCAAAAGTTCTTCTGCAGGTGTAAAAAGCGCATAACGAATTTTTCATCCTTTCCTCTCTATTTCTCTTCCAAGAAAACTTTGAGTCCAGGATCACACCCAGGTATTGCGCCTCATTAGATAGCTCCAGTGTAATTCCATCTAATTTGGGAAGAACAAACCTGTCTATCTTAGTGCTGATTCTATGAGTTCGCTAATCGTTGGTAGAAACTTACCTTTTATTAGCATCACAACGTCATCAGCGTAGATAACCACCTTGATCCCCATTCCGTTGAGTGACTCGAGGGTCTAATTTATAACAAGATTCCACAGAAGGGGAGAGATCACTCCCCCTTCTGTAATGCTTCTTGTAACTACCGTTTCACCGTTTCACCATCACATATTTACAACCCTTACCTACTATATAAAAACGTAACAATGGCATGATTATACCGAGGGACCCTTGCAAGAGTGCCGGAAATATTCCATCAGGCCCTGCCGATTTGTAGGGCTTGAAGAAGTGAACCGCCCACGTTATATTGTGTTCGTCCACCATTGTTCTGATGAATTCGTTTCCCGGAATTGTGGGTGGTGAAAGTGTACCCAAGGGAATATCTCTTTTCACATCGTCTCTGCAAGTTGCAGAGACTGCAACCCGGCAAATGGGTATCCATCAGAAGTTCAATGACTTCCTGACTGCTTTCTGCGAAGGATCCATCTGACTTTTTGAGAAATCCTGGTACACTGGAGGCTTTAGAACAATGGTTCCCAACCTTTTTTACGCCACGCCCCACTTTTAAGTAAAAAAATTGCGTTGTCCCCCCTACACTCAAGAAAAATTTGTTAATTTTTCTAATTTTTGTTTCTAATGAAAAATTATTACTGGTATAGCAACGTTTTTGAATAAAAAGCATTTAAACTAAGTTTCTAGTAAAAATTTTAAGCAAATTACAAAATTTTTGTATTTAATTTTTCTACAAAAAATAGTTTTTGCAGTTAATTTAAATAAAAAAATCTTGAAAATTTGCTCGTTGACCCCCTGGAACCTTCAAATTGCCCCCCAGTGGGGCGAGAATCAAAGGTTGGGAACCATTGCTTTAGAAAGAACTTTGCGGAGTCCCACCGCTTCCATTTCCCCACAGAAAATGGACCAGCATTCCCTTTTCGGTTTCCAGGTTTCCTTTTTGAAAGCATTTAAACTGAGACGATAGTTCTTTCGCCGTGTTATTTTTATTTGCCTTATTGAAGAGTTTCCTACTTTCTGTTCTTAGAAACTTGAGTTCCGGCGTCCACCATAGTTGATGGATCTTCTTCGGAGACAAGCGCTCTGGACAAGATTTAAGATAAGCTTCCCTAAGGGTGTTTGTCAATTAACTAACAAGAGTCCTCCAAATCCAGTATGCTGATCGGTTTATCAATTTCTGGAGCCAGTAGTTCTCTAACAAGACTTCGGAATTTAACCCAGTTCGTTTTCTTGGGGTTCATATAAGGGATCATATTATCCAATGAGAGATCAATGCTAAAGAGTATCCAGTAATGGTCCGAAAATCATTACAGAATACCAGTCTGAAATTCAGAATCTGATAGTTTTTCTATAGAAAAATATTTCAGAACCTAAATATATTTCTATAGGAAAAATGTCTCAGAAAAATCTTAGACTTTTTCTAACGAGAAAATGTCTCAGAAAATTATACGTTTCTTTAGGAAAAATTTGTAACAAAATTATACTTTTAACAGGCGCGGATCTAGCTTTTGGTTTTGGGGTGGGAACCAAAACCAAGAGCTAGACCTGCGCCTCTTATATGGTCATATATCTTCATATCCATATATCCTCGTTTATGTACCCATATACGAACATTTTTCACCGGGTAGGAAAAATATCGCAAAATCTGAAAAATGTTCTATAAATTTCATAATATTTATGATTACATTTTTTAAAACTCCTGTCAAGTAACTACTTACACTAAACTACCAGCTACAGTTGTAAAATCTTTGTAATTATTTTTTTTTTTTCTTCTTCTCAAGAAGAAAAACAAGAAACGGAAATGGAAAATGTAATAAAAATAAAACTATAATAATAAAACAAACCACAAATAACACCAAAATGAGATAAAAATTTAAAGTACAAATTAAAAAAAAAACAAGAAAAAAAAATCCACAACAATAATAATAATACTGTATTTGGTACGAAAAAAAAAAAAAACAAAGAAAAAAATTGTAAAATCAAAACTAGAGTATTTTTAAGGAAAACCACAATTTACACTACAGAAACTCCCAACTATTGCAATACAACACAAAACATAGATCTGTATAAATCTATACAAAACTTAAAATTCAAAGTTACTGTGTTAGTATGGCTTTCAGCAAGCAAGTCACAAAAGTAGCTGGCTGGCTGGCAGACGGACAGACAGACGGACGGACAGACAGACAGCAGTTTGAGGCTGGTTTCCTCCGTTGATCAGTTGTTTGGTTAGCCGGTCGTTCATTTGTTATAATAATGCAAGTGAAGACTGAATACAGAAATGTTTTGTCAGTCAACCAGTCATTCAAATACAGTGTCCAAAGATATGTTTTAAGATTTGTTGCAGTGTAATTTTTTTTTGTTGTTGCTGTTGTTGTGTGTAAATAGACTGACCCATTATAAAGGCGTTTTTGATGTGTGTGTGTAGTTAGAGTTTTAGTAAAATATACAGTGGTCGACAAAAGTCTACGCACGACTACAAACAAGAATTTTTGTAAAAGGTGATATTTTTCAAGCTTTAATTTAATCTTAATGGTGTCTAGATTGAATAAATACTAAATGATTGAATAAATACTTAATACTAAAAGACGATTTTTTCTACACTCAAAAAAAAACTGTAATGTTAGCAAAAAAATCTTGTAAACCTACAAGAAAATTTGCTGATTTTGAACCCACAATTTTTTTGGTAAAGTTAGCAAAAATGCACTGAAAGAATTATTGTTCATTCCATCTATGAACAAATTTCATAAAACCAAATTCATAGAATATATGAAACAATTCATTGGCTGAATGAATATTCATTAGTATTCTGAAATTTTTCATACAATTTTATTCATAGATTTTATTAAATTCATAGAAAAAATTCATAGAATTAATGAATGTCATTCATAGATAAAATGCCATCAATATGCCATTTATTTTTTTAAATAATTAAAATAATGTTACAATAATTAAAACAGTTGAATAAATTTATTAAAAAAATAAAAAAAAAAATAAAAAAAAAAATTTCATTGCTGCCCTGACCGGGGCTAGAACCCAAGACCTACCGGCTGAAGTGGCAATTGTCGACGCCTTAGCTATCAGCGCCACCAAAGAAGAAAAATCTCGCCAACTAACGCTTGGTTTTATAACGCTTCATTTTTGTAAATACACAAAATATTTGTTTTCTACAAACACACACACAGCTTTTGGCAGAGCATTGTGACAGAGCAAAGACACAAATTTAATATGTTAGCAGAATATTATTCAAAATAGCTTTTAAGTGTTGTTACTTGTTTATATAATTTAGCTAAGTTGTTAGACATTAAGCTTCACGAACAAGAGGTTTTATGTTCGAATCTCGGTGGGGATAAGTTAAAAAAAAAATATAAATTTTTAAAAATAGAAAATAGTAAATAAATGAAATAATAAAAATAAAATAAAAAAAAATAAAATTGAAATAATAAAATAAATAAAAATAGAATTGAATATTTTTTTTTCCATAGCCTATGAACTTTTTCATAGGTTTCTGGTTTCTATGAATTTGTTTCATAGATTCTATGAAGGGCATCATTGGCTCACTTCTAATGATTTTTTTCATAGAATCAATGTACGTTTTCATAGCCGTAATGAACAAAATTCTTTCAGTGTGTTTTACCAAAAATTAGATAACTGAAATTTTTTTTATTTCAACTTAGTTCATACACATTTCAGGACCCCATTGGGTTCGGACCCGATAGGTCCAAACCCCGATGGGCCCAGACCTAGTTGGGTTCCTTAAAAATCGTCATAGTTTTTGATCCAAAATTTGTGTCCGTTTCGCTCTACCTTGCTTAGTTTTTGAGATACGTGGTTTTAGGGGACCACTGAGGTTTTGAGAATTAAAAAACTCGATAACTTGAAAAATATTACACGGAGAGCTCTTGTTCTACGTGTTGAGAGCTACAAAAATGTTTTTGGACTTTTTGTTGTGTCGAAAATATTTACCGAGATATGAGAATTTAAAAATTTTCGGGAATGCTAACTTTTTTGGATCCAAAGTTAGGACCCATTAGGTTCCACACATGTGAATATGATCGGCGATACTATGGGAAGCCCCAGAACCAAAAATGGCCTCCATTTTGCTCTATCTGGCTTAGTTTCCAAGATAGCGCCATTTTAAGTTTTCATTAAAAAAAATACAGTTTATTTTTGCTAATATTAGCAAAAAAGCTTGTAAAAATTTGGTCAACTCAATTTTAAATTTAGCAAAAAAAAATTAGTTAAAATTTTGTTTAAAATTGCTAATGCGCTAAATGAAGTTTACAAGATATTTTTGCTAACATGCTAATCTCAACTAAAAATTTGCTAAAGGTTAGCTGACTAGCATTAGCAAAAAAAATTAGTAAATCTACTAATGTATTATTTTGAGTGTAAGATAAAACATTAAAAATTTAAAAAAATGGTCCAATATTTAATATTCAGTTATCAAAAAATGTAGTCAACGATTCAAACAAAAATTAAAAATTTTTAAATACAGTAGAAGAAATCCCAATTTTTACCTCCAATTTCTTTGACCACCAATTTTTTGTAAACAAAGAAAATGTTTAATTATTATCACTTACTCAAAAAAAACCATGTAAAATTAAAAGAAAAACTTGTAACTTCTTTTTGTTTGCTACCTCCTATTTGACAAAAATTCTTAGTAATTTTACAAGATTTTTACCAATAATTTTGTAATTTTACAAAGTTTTTACCAATAAAATTTTACATTTACAAATATTTTGACACGATAAAGTTTACAAGGAGATTTCGTAATTTTACTATATTTTTTGCTACCTCCTATTTTACGAGAATTCCTTGTAATTTTACAAGCTTTTTACCAATAATTTTGTAATTTTACAAGCATTTTACCAATATTTTTTTAATTTTAAAGCTTTTTACCAATAAAATTGTAAATTTACAGTTTTTTGGTGCAATTAAAATTACAAGGAATTCTCGTCAATTTACTAGATTTTTTTTTGTTAAATTATCTTGGAAATTTTGTAAAATTACAAAAAAATTGTTAAATTACAAAAAAAAAATGTAAATTTTGATCCAAATTTGTTTGTTAAAAAACAAGGAAAGCTGTCAAATATTAGTAAAATGGGATTACGATACTTTTCCTAGTAATTTGACAAAGTTTTTTTTTTGTGTGCTGATTTGTACTAAAATTAATAAACAATTAAATCTTTTCTTTGTTTACAAAAAAATTATGGTCAAAAGAATTAGAGGTCAAAAAATGTGTATTTTTTCTCCTGTAATTAAAAAATCTCACTGCTTGTTTGGGTTGTTGTAATTGTTTTTTGATAACTGAATATAAACTATTGGACCATTTTTTAAATTTTAAATGTTTGAGCTTGGAAAAAATCGATTTAAAAATAGTTTTAAAAAATTTTCAAAAAAATTTTCTTTTAAACCCTCGTAGCACATTTATTATGTACTCAATCTAGATGCCATTAAGCTTAAATAAAGCTTAACCCAGCAAAACTTTGGTAACGGGTGGTAATTATATAACACATTACCAGGTAATGTATATATCTTATTTGTAGCATTATTTTATGATGTCTTACCAAACATTTGTTCCACAACGTATTATTTTAAAGTGAAAAATAATACATTACTAATAATTTGCTACGTAATGCATGATTATTGGAAAAAATGTATTTCATATTTATTATTTCTAAATATTAAATCATGGATGACTTATATTTGGTTACATTATGTATTATTTCAAAGTTTGAAATAATGCATTATTTATAATTGAATACATAATGCATTACAATAACATAAAAAATAAATATTTTATAAAAAAATGCATAAGTTTAAACTAGAGATGGATTCACGACAGAAATTTGTTAATGAAACACACTCACTCAGGAGTATATTTTATCTCGCTTACAATCACGTGAGTAAATTTAATACAAAATTACTTTTTCACTACTCGTAACACCTTATATATTACGTTCTGGTATGCTATATTATAAACCTTACTCGTAACCTATAAAATATCATATATTTTACACCTTACTCGTATTCTTCGTTAAAAATTTATGACTTATTTTATACCTTACTGGTATTCTTTGTGATAATGTATATGCATTACTTTTAGTCTCATCGCCTGTTAAAATCATCAATGCTGCAATGTATAAAATAAGAGATCTTATACCTTATTTTATACCTTATATGGTAAGGTAAGTTTTGCTGGGAAATTAAAGCTTGATAAGCCTAGACAGCACTTTTTACAAAAATACTTGTTTGATAATAATTCTTGCTAACTTTGTCGTTAGGGAATTACATCTACTATGTAGTCGTATGCAGACTTTTGTCGGCCACTGTACATGTGGATGTTGCATGCAACAACGTGCTTGCAAATAGTCAGTAGTTTAACTTGTTTTATTTGTGGATTTTTGCTGTTGTCGATGCATAAGAATGTTGCTTGTATACACGTTTATACAACATTGCTACAAAATGTTTGATGAACAAAAATTTTAAAAAAAATATATATGGCTAGGAAATACTTGTATACAAAATTTTAAATTTCTAGCTAGTAATGATTTTTTTTAAAGTTTTTTCAAATATGTAAAACTAAAGTGTTGTCAATTTAGCGGGTTTTTTTAATTTTCGAAAATAATGGTTTTGTTACAATTAAAATTCTGTTAGAAAGATCAATAAAAAAATCCGAAAATTTTATTTAAATTGAAATTAAAAAAAAAACAAATAAAAAAGTTAAATTCGGCCTTGCCGAATGTACCCACAATTTAAAAAAGATTATTGCAAAAAACTTTATTTAAAAAAAATTACTTTTGAGAAAAAAAAAATTTTTTAAAAAAAATTTCCGCGAAAAAAAAAATAGTTAAAAAAAAAATCCGCTATTTTTTTCTTTTTTTGTCAAAAAATATGTTCGTACTTGTTTAAATACCATTTGGTATTCAATTATGTTCACATATGTCAACCAGCAGCCGAATTAAAGCATTTTTTATTTTTAGGTTATGTTGAATGTACTAAAATTTTTTAGGTGTCCTTACATTTTCGTTCATAACTTTTGAACCGCTGAACCGATATCGCTCAAATGTAATACCAAACTTCTGGGGAGAACTTCCAATAAATATGTTAAGTTTCAGTCATCTCCATGTTCAAAATTTCCACAGACAGACAGACGGACATCGCTAGAATGTCTTAAAATCGATCGGGGATCACGAATATATATACACTCAAAATAATTCTACAGTAAAAGGTTTAGTAAGTGATATTGTACCAAAATCTACTAATTCGTTACTAATTTTAGTATCTTAAAAGTACTAACATTAGTAATTTTTACTGGATTTGACTAATATTAGTTAAAAATTTTAGTATTGGTTACCAATTTCTGCACTAGGTCCTTTTGGACTAAAATTAGTTAAATTTTTAGTATTGAATACCCACGTTTTTTTTTGGGTGTACTTTATGGGGTCCCAGACCGATATTTCGATGAGTTACAAACGGAATGACACACTTATATATACCCTCTACCACTAAGTGGAGGGTATAAAAATATTTTGAGAATTTTCGTTATAAAAGTAAAAATGAGCTATTTTTATATTAATTGTCATATTTTTTAGTGCATATTTTTATAGTTTTTAGTGCATAATTTTGGATTTTTAGTGCATAATTTTAGATTTTTAGAGTATATTTTAGGAGCTTAAAACATAGTGACAAAATTTTAAATACCCTCAACCTCTAAACAACCTCAACCTAAAAATCCGTATATTAAGAACATCTCGATTATTTTTTTACATTTACAGGGTGTTTAAATATTCGACAAGGCCGAATTTAATTTTTTTACGGGTTTTTTTTTCTTAATTTTTCCATTTTCAGTCAACTATGTGAAATTCTCATCAACAGCAGCTTAAAAAAAAAAACACAGAAAATGCAGATGAAAAATACAGGAATTTATTAAAAACTAACCAACTGTGGAGACTTCTAATATAAAAGTATAAAATAAAAAACAGAAAAATGTATACGATTTACATAAAACACAGCAGGTTAGCTACAATCTGGAAAAAAACAACATTTTAATTGGTTCAATTGTAATAAACAATTATGCATAAATACATAAACACGTTCATAAAGGATTAATTAACAAAATAATTTTGTGTTTAAAACAGTGGAAATTCAAAAGAACATAAAATTGGAATTAAGAAAAGCGGAATTAAAATTTTAAGATTAAAAAAAAAAAAATTTTAAAGAAAAATTCCAGTAAAAATATTCTCAAATTGTAGAAATCGTTTCTTTTTTAGAATCTGTAGTCATTTGTACAATACGTAGTCGATGTTAAAAACCTAGTCATTGTAATTTACGTAGTCATTGTACATTACATAGTCACAGAAAAATACGTAGTCATTGTCAAAAACGTAGTCATTGTCAAAAACGTAGTCATTGTCAAAAACGTAGTCATTGTCAAAAACTTAGTCATTGTCAAAAACGTAGTCATTGTCAAAAACGTAGTCATTGTCAAAAACGTAGTCATTGTCAAAAACGTAGTCATTGTCAAAAACGTAGTCATTGTCAAAAACGTAGTCATTGTCAAAAACGTAGTCATTGTCAAAAACGTAGTGATTGCAAAATACGTAGTTATTGTAAAATACGTATTAAATATAAATTACGTATTTATCGTAAAATACGTACTCATTGTTAAATATGTGGTCATTGTGAAATACGTAGTCATTGTAAAATAATGTAGTCATTGTAAAATACGTATTCATTGTAAAATACGTAGTCATTGTAAAATATGTGGTCATTGTAAAATACGTAGTCATTGTAAAAAAAGTGGTCATTGTAAAATTCGTACACTCAAAAAATTTTGTCATTAACTGTTTGTAGTTTATTTAAAAAGTTTTCCGTTTAGTCGTTTTTAAAAGAAAAAACATTTGTTTGATGTTCAGTTTTTATTAATGACTACTTCAGTCCTTTGTTTCAAAAATAACACACTTAAAAATAAAGACTTTCATTAACATTTAATTTTTAAAGTCATTTATTTTTGTTCTGTAAGTAAAAACTACTGATTGTTCTTTTGATTTTTAATGATTTGTGTAGGTAATTTTTTTTAAATTGTTGGTATTTTTTAATGAAATATCATTAGTTTTTACCTACACAAGTCAGTTATTTTTTTGTAGAAAAAAAAAAAATCAAGAAATTATTTATAGAAATATAAAAACATGTTTGTATCAAGTGACTTTAGCACGATGGGTAGAGTGTCTGGCCAGAATGTAGTTGATTGCGGGATCGATTCCCTAAAAATTTTATTAAAAATTTTTAAAAAAATATTTCAATAAAAAATTGTAAAAAATTACCTACGAAATCATTAATTTTTATTGTTTTCGTAGGATATTTTTTTGAAATTTGTTGGTAAAAATAACAGAACTATCATTAATTTTTAATGTTTTCGTAGGCAATTTTTTCCGAATTTGTTGGTAAAAAAGAGTGAAAAAAACGTAATTTTTTAATGTTTAATGTTATTTATTTTAGAAAATTTTGTCAACAGTTAAAAATAACTGTTGATGTTTGTTAAAACAAATGAATAATTACTGGGATGGTTTTCAATTGTTTATTCACTGGTTTTAAGTGTGTTTTCATTTGTTTTTGCCTACAAAATATTTTGAGTGTAGTCACTATAAAAACATAGTCACTGCAGAATACGTAGTTATTTTAAAATATTACTGTAAAATAAAGTCGTTCCCTATAGAAAACTTCTCAGCTTCTGAGACACTTTCCTTACAGAAAAATTTTCAGATTCTGTTACATTTTTCCGTATAGAAAAACTCTCAGACTTTGAGACATTTTAACGTATAGAAAAAGTCTCAGACTTTGAGACATTTTAACGTATAGAAAAAGTCTCAGACTTTGAGACATTTTAACGTATAGAAAAAGTCTCAGACTTCGAGACATTTTAACGTATAGAAAAAGTCTCAGACTTTGAGACATTTTAACGTATAGAAAAAGTCTCAGACTTTGAGACATTTTAACGTATAGAAAAAGTCTCAGACTATGAGACATTTTAACGTATAGAAAAAGTCTCAGACTTTGAGACATTTTAACGTATAGAAAAAGTCTCAGACTTTGAGACATTTTAACGTATAGAAAAAGTCTCAGACTTTGAGACATTTTAACGTATAGAAAAAGTCTCAGATTCTGAGACATTTTTCTTATAGAAAAAGTCTCAGATTCTGAGACATTTTTCTTATAGAAAAAGTCTCAGATTCTGAGACATTTTTCTTATAGAAAAAGTCTCAGATTCTGAGACATTTTTCTTATAGAAAAAGTCTCAGATTCTGAGACATTTTTCTTATAGAAAAAGTCTCAGATTCTGAGACATTTTTCTTATAGAAAAAGTCTCAGATTCTGAGACATTTTTCTTATAGAAAAAGTCTCAGATTCTGAGACATTTTTCTTATAGAAAAAGTCTCAGATTCTGAGACATTTGTCTTAGAGAAAAAGTCTCAGATTCTGAGACATTTGTCTTATAGAAAAAGTCTCAGATTCTGAGACATTTTTCTTATAGAAAAAGTCTCAGATTCTGAGACATTTTTCTTATAGAAAAAGTCTCAGATTCTGAGACATTTTTCTTATAGAAAAAGTCTCAGATTCTGAGACATTTTTCTTATAGAAAAAGTCTCAGATTCTGAGACATTTTTCTTATAGAAAAAGTCTCAGATTCTGAGACATTTTTCTTATAGAAAAAGTCTCAGATTCTGAGACATTTTTCTTATAGAAAAAGTCTCAGATTCTGAGACATTTTTTATAGAAAAAGTCTCAGATTCTTATAGAAAAAGTCTCAGATTCTGAGACATTTTTCTTATAGAAAAAGTCTCAGATTCTGAGACATTTTTCTTATAGAAAAAGTCTCAGATTCTAAGACATTTTTCTTATAGAAAAATTCTTAGATTCTGAGACATTTTTTCTATATAGAAAAATTCTCAGATTCTGAGACATTTTTTCTATATAGAAAAATTCTCAGATTCTGAGACATTTTTTCTATATAGAAAAATTCTCAGTTTCTGAGTCATTTTTTCTATATAGAAAAATTCTCAGATTCTGAGACATTTTTCCGTATAGAAAAATTCTCAGATTCTAAGACATTTTGCCGTATAGAAAAATTTTTAGATTCTGAGACATTTTTCGGTATAGAAAAATTCTCACATTCTGAGACATTTTTCCGTATAAAAAATTCTCAGATACTGATACATTTTCCGTATAGAAAAATTCGCAGATTCTGAGACATTTTTCCATATAGAAAAATTCTAAGATTCAGAGACATTTTTCCTATACAAAATTTCTTCTTTGTTGTACAATGCGTATTCAGAACAAATTATTTATAAAAAATAAATGTGTAAACAATTAAATAAAGGAAATCGTTTTTTATATTGTAAACAAAAAATTCAAAACTAAATTGATATTAAAAATGTGTCATAAATTTATCAGAAAAATTAAAACATAATGAAAAATATAAAAAAATAAGTAAATTGAAAAAAAAAATCTTTAAAAACTAAAAAAAAATATTAATTGGCTGATAAATCACTAGGTGGTCTTCGTTTTAGTTTAAAAATAACCCCTTCAAATTAGATTTTTCAAATGAAAAATAAAATTATTTCAAATAGATTAGATCACATGATTAAAATCAAGAAAATAAAAAGAAAATAGAAATGTTCTAAACATAAAAAAAAAAATTATTATATTTTTCATATTATGCTTTATTATCATGCAGTTTAACCTAATGAATCAAAAAGGGCAACACAAATAATAAACTGTTATACAGCGTTTAGACTGACCATAAAAAGCAGCTTTACTGGATAGTTTTTGGTTTGAGGTAACAAATAGTTTAAATCTAATCAAAATAAGATACAGGGTTTGATACGAAGTTTTTTTTTATTAAGACCTGGATTCAGCAATCAAAAGATACAAGTTCAATTCATGGTTCAGCTAAAGAAATAATTTTTTTAAAATAATTTGAAAATTAATGATCTTAGCTTGAAAATACTTAGCACGCTTTGTAGCTTGACATTTTTTTCTACTTTTGTATTAAATTTTACAAAGTCTTCAAAGACGTTTTATTTTTTTAAAGTCAGTCTAAACGTGGTACTACAGTTAAATACAAATTACAAAAATAAAACTCAGCATGTACAGATACAATTTCATGAGAAATTTATCATTTATATGTAAGTATATAAAAAAAAAAAGAGTAGCAACTTCCGCAAGACTATAAGACTGCTGTGGTTTTTTTTTTTTAAATATTTCCATGGTCTGAAAGTATGATAAGTGATTAAAACGCAAGGAGTAGGGTATATAAAATATCTACAGATTAAAACAAAATGTTAAATGTATTTAATTATTAAATACTGCATTTTAATTATATATTCAGTCAAATTTATTGTAAGTTTTTACTTTAATGCAGCAGTCCGGATATCAATTGCCAATTGAGCAAACATGGGTTTTTATACCCTACACCACTCTGTGGTACAGGGTAGAGATGGGCGCGTGAGTGATTTTTGACTCACACTCACTGACGCTTAAGACAGGAATTTTCGAATCACGCACACTCACTCACGAGCATATTTTTTCGACTCACACTCACTCCACAAAAAAAATTTGAAACGAATTTCAATCACCAAAAACACGGATTCAATCAATTTTTTGATTGAAATTCCCCCAATTAAAAAAATTGTTATACCAATCATCAAATTGTAGGTGATTGATTGAAAATTTGTTCAATCAAACATTTTTTAGATTTTTATCAAAAATTTTATTAATTTTTTATTTATAGTCAATCAAAATAATGATTGATTTAACAAATGAGTTGTAAGCTTATGACAAAACTATCAAAAAATTCATCTTTTTTGCTTTCCAATATGTTGCCAACAATAAAAAAGTAAAACCCGATTATTTTGTATATTTTTGAATTAATCTATTCAAATAAATTAAAGCGAAAAAAAAATCTGGTATGTTGAAAATTTGTAATTCGAAAGTTAAAAAAATAACAAAAATTTTAATCAAAACATTGATTGACTCATTTAAATTTTGTTGATCAATAGATTTAATTGAAAATTTGTTGGCCAATAGTTTTTTGTGTGTCATAATCACGTGAGTAAATTAAATACAACTCACACTCACGTTTACTCACACTCACAGAACTCTTATTTATACAAAAAAAAATTTCAAAAACTAAAATTTAAAAATTCTTTCAAAATTTTCAGCAAAATTAAAAAATCCGCGAAATTTTAATTTTTTTTTTAGCTTTTTTCGACACAAAATCTTAAGTTTAGCCAAATTTTACTATTTTTTTGTTGTTTTTTTTTTAAATAATATAAAGAGAAAATAAATCACGTAATAACATCGACTCACGCACACACACTCAATCAAAAATCTTACTCACGCACACTCACTCACGCAATTTTTTTCTCCACTCACACTAACTCACTCACAATCACGTGAGTAAAATTGAATTCAGTCACACTCGCGTGATCACACGTGAATCACGCTGTAATCTGCTCATGTGCCCATCTCTAGTACAGGGTATAATGAGTTTGTGCTGATGTTTGTAACTATCCGAAATATTGGTTTTAGACCCACCTTCAAGCATACCGATCGACTCAGAATTACTTTCTGAGACGATTTAGCGGTGTCTGTCCGTCGGTTTGTGCCTCTAAACGTTGTGAGCACAATACAGGTCACAATTATCAATCGATTTGGTTGGACTTTGTAACGTGCCGTTACAAGGAAAACACTTTTACATATACCGCATCACTCTACTTGTACCCATACGCAATATCCAATTATTTGATAGTTAATAATAGCAAATAATTAGTACTATTTCGCAATTCTCGTTGAGTTGGTCAAATTGTTATTTATAATGACAAAGTTTGGCTGACTAATACTACGAGAATCCAGTTGGAGTTCGTGCTATATTTCGTACTACATACGTTGTATAACCGTAAGCCGACAAGATTCCTGTTCCCGACTCCGCCGTATGTCGTAGTTGGTCCGTAGATTATACGAACGCCGATTATTGTTCGTATATAAGTTGTAGTTTGAAAGTATCTTACTAACCCGAAGCCGATTAGTGTTCGTATTAGCCGCCGTATTTACTTACACGAACGCCGATTATTGTTCGTATTTACTTTGTAGTTTTGAATGCATCTTACCAACCCGAACGCCGATTATTGTTCGTATTAGCCGCCGTATTTACTTACACGAACGCCGTTTATTGTTCGTATTTACTTTGTAGTTTTGAATGCATCTTACTAACCCGAACGCCGATTATTGTTCGTAGTAGCCATAGTATTTACTTACACGAACACCGTTTATTGTTCGTATTTACTTTATAGTTTTGAATACACCTTATTAACCCGAACGCCAATTATTGTTCGTATTAGCCATCGTATTTACTTACCCGAACGCCGTTTATTGTTCGCCTTTACTTTGTAGTTTGAAAGTATCTTACTAACCCGAACGCCGATTATTGTTCGCATTAGCCACCGTATTTACTTTCACGAACGCCGTTTATTGTTCGTATATATTTTACTAACACGAACGCCGTTTATCGTTCGTGTTCACTTCGTAGCTTTGCATTACTTAAGTAACCCGAACGCCGTTTATCGTTCGTTTTTGCTCAGTGGCATTACATCAACCTTTTCAACCGAAGCGCCTGTTATTGTTCGTATTGGTAATCTTATAAACATACACGAACGACGTGTTTTGTTCGTGTCTTCTTTATAATATTGGACAAATCCTTGAGAGCCTGCAACCAACGCCGGGGTTGCCGACGACCTTGAAGCAAATCGTCATTGCCGAAAACGATCGAAGAGCCGATTGAATTTATATTAGCTTAAGTAGTATAAGACAACTAGGTTAAGATCTTGGTAATAAAGTTGTGTGCGAGATAAGATCGTACTTTTGTAGTTAAACCACAAAAGCATTCGTCTTTTATTTATTCGAAGGAAGCAGACCTTTGTCGAACCTGGACAGACTGAGCTCTATCCTAGCTGGAAAATAAAACTGCATCACAACTTAAGCTTCATTTGGCCTAAGGACAAAGCCTGTTGAAATTGGAAATAATCGGTCCATGTTTAGACCTAGCCCCCATACAAAGGTCCGCTTTATTTTGGCACAAATGAATTTAATGACCGTATTATAATAGCTATCATTGGCAGGTAAACATATTTTGTGTTCACAAATCATCATTCCAAATTTTAAAGAAATCGGAACAGTTCTTCTTGTAGTCCCAATACAAACCACCCTCCCGATATTCAAACAAATCTCTCAAAAATTATGAAAATTGGAAATATTTCATAAAAATTTTGTTTGTAACTGTTAAACGTGTGGTTTGGTGGTCTAATCAATTCTGAATATTATTGGACCATTTTTGGACTTAGACTCATATAAAAATTTAGCCCGATATTCTGTAAAATCGGTCTTTTGGCAACAAAAATAAGCAAATTTCACTTAAATGTTTTTTGTGTATGTTTTCTATACTAATTAAAGTAATAAAGTATATAAACGAAATATGGATATAATCGGTTCATGTTTGGACTTGGGACCCATTTTCAGGAAAACACTGGTGTAGGGTATCATATGGTCGGTCTTGACCGACTATAATTTTCTTAATTGTTTTTAGATTAACTTAACCCTAAACTGAAAGCACAAAAATTGGATTAAAATCTTTTACAAGTAACGTACGTTTTTATATGAGGTAAAGCCCTCATAAAGTAACTACGTAGTAACAAAGACGTAGTCTTTGTCTGATGACTCATTGTCTTTGTAAGATGACGTAGTCTTTGTAAAAATATGAATGCTTTGTAAAAACACGTAGTTTTTCTAAAAACACGAAGTCTTTCAAAAAAAACGTATTTGTAAAAAAAATCGTTGTTTAATGACGTAGTCTTTGTTAAAAAATGTTGTTGTTAAAAGACGTAGTGTTTGTAAAAAGACCTAGTCTTTGTAAAAAGACGTAGTCTTTGTAAAAAGACGTAGTCTTTGTAAAAAGACGTAGTCTTTGTAAAAAGAAGTAGTCTTTGTAAAAAGAAGTAGTCTTTGTAAAAAGACTTCGTCTTTATAAAAAGACGTAGTCTTTGTAAAGACATAGTCTTTGTTAAACGACATAGTCTTTGTAAAAAGACATAGTCTTTGTTAAAAGACATAGTCTTTGTTAAAAGACATAGTCTTTGTAAAAAGACCTAGTCTTTGTAAAAAGATCTACACCTTTTCCAATTGAAATTCAGAAAAGATCAATTGTAATTCAGAAATCACAATTGAAATTCAGAAATCCCAATTGAAATTCAGAATAGCCCAATTGAAATTCAGAAATCATAATTGAAATTCAGAAAAGCCCAATTGAAATTCAGAAATCACAATTGAAATTCAGAAAAGCCCAATTGAAATTCAGAAATCACAATTGAAATTCAGAAAAGCACAATTGAAATTCAGAAAAGATCAATTGAAATTCAGAAAAGCCCAATTGAAATTCAGAAAAGCACAATTGAAATTCAGAAAAGCCCAATTGAAATTCAGAAAAGCACAATTGAAATTCAGAAAACCCCAATTGAAATTCAGAAAAGCACAATTGAAATTCAGAAAAGCACAATTGAAATTCAGAAATCGTAATTGAAATTCAGAAAAGCCCAATTGAAATTCAGAAAAGCACAATTGAAATTCAGAAATGTCCAATTGAAATTCAGAAAAGCATAATTGAAATTCAGAAATCGTAATTGAAATTCAGAAATCGTAATTGAAATTCAGAAAAGCCCAATTGAAATTCAGAAAATCACAATTGAAATTCAGAAAATCACAATTGAAATTCAGAAAAGCCCAATTGAAATTCAGAAAAGCACAATTGAAATTCAGAAAAGCCCAATTGAAATTCAGAAAAGCACAATTGAAATTCAGAAAAGCACAATTGAAATTCAGAAAATCACAATTGAAATTCAGAAAATCACAATTGAAATTCAGAAAAGCACAATTGAAATTCAGAAAAACACAATTGAAATTCAGAATAGCCCAATTGAAATTCAGAAAATCACAATTGAAATTCAGAAAAGCCCAATTGAAATTCAGAAAATCACAATTGAAATTCAGAAAAGCCCAATTGAAATTCAGAAATCGTAATTGAAATTCAGAAAAGCCCAATTGAAATTCAGAAAAGCACAATTGAAATTCAGAAAAGCACAATTGAAATTCAGAAAAGCCCAATTGAAATTCAGAAAAGACCAATTGAAATTCAGAAATCGTAATTGAAATTCAGAAAAGCCCAATTGAAATTCAGAAAATCACAATTGAAATTCAGAAAATCACAATTGAAATTCAGAAAAGCCCAATTGAAATTCAGAAAAGCACAATTGAAATTCAGAAAAGCACAATTGAAATTCAGAAAATCACAATTGAAATTCAGAAAATCACAATTGAAATTCAGAAAAGCCCAATTGAAATTCAGAAAATCACAATTGAAATTCAGAAAAGCCCAATTGAAATTCAGAAATCATAATTGAAATTCAGAAAAGACCAATTGAAATTCAGAAATCACTATTGAAATTCAGAAATCACAATTGAAATTCAGAAAATGTAAACAAACCAATTATGAGTCACCACTATGTACATAGACACATTAAACAAATGCTGTACAACAATGAGAGTATTTAACTTTATTCTCTTGCTACGTATTGTAGAGAGCAGACAGACAATAATACACTCATAGAATGTTGTAGGTAAAATTTAGTTTAACTGAATTTTTATTATTTTTTGTAAATTAATTAATATAGTGAACAAAAATATTTACTCTACCATGACAAATGCATTAATGAAAAATTAGTTTTAAAGAAAAATAATAAAAAGTCAGTTTCACTTAATGTTACCTTAAGCATTTTATGAGTGTATTGTCTGTCTGCTCTCTACAATACGTAGCAAGAGAATAAAGTTAGATACTCTCATATACACATTTCTGTACTGCATTTGCATAATGTGTCTATGTTTGTAGTGGTGACTAATAATTGGTTTGTTTACATTTTCTGAATTTCAATTGTGATTTCTGAATTTCAATTGTGATTTCTGAATTTCAATTGGGCTTTTCTGAATTTCAATTGTGATATTCTGAATTTCAATTGATCTTTTCTGAATTTCAATTGTGTTTTTCTGAATTTCAATTGGGCTTTTCTGAATTTCAATTGTGATTTTCTGAATTTCAATTGTGATTTTCTGAATTTCAATTGTGCTTTTCTGAATTTCAATTGTGTTTTTCTGAATTTCAATTGGGCTTTTCTGAATTTCAATTGTGATTTTCTGAATTTCAATTGTGATTTTCTGAATTTCAATTGGGCTTTTCTGAATTTCAATTACGATTTCTGAATTTCAATTGGTCTTTTCTGAATTTCAATTGGGCTTTTCTGGATTTCAATTGTGCTTTTCTGAATTTCAATTGTGCTTTTCTGAATTTCAATTGGGCTTTTCTGAATTTCAATTACGATTTCTGAATTTCAATTGGGCTTTTCTGAATTTCAATTGTGATTTTCTGAATTTCAATTGGGCTTTTCTGAATTTCAATTGTGATTTTCTGAATTTCAATTGGGCTATTCTGAATTTCAATTGTGATTTTCTGAATTTCAATTGTGCTTTTCTGAATTTCAATTGTGATTTTCTGAATTTCAATTGTGATTTTCTGAATTTCAATTGTGCTTTTCTGAATTTCAATTGTGCTTTTCTGAATTTCAATTGGGCTTTTCTGAATTTCAATTGTGATTTTCTGAATTTCAATTGTGATTTTCTGAATTTCAACTGGGCTTTTCTGAATTTCAATTACGATTTCTGAATTTCAATTACGATTTCTGAATTTCAATTATGCTTTTCTGAATTTCAATTGGGCATTTCTGAATTTCAATTGTGCTTTTCTGAATTTCAATTGGGCTTTTCTGAATTTCAATGTGATAAAAATATTACACAATTGTGATATAGAAACAAGTAATATAAATCGGGAGATAGCATTACAAAATTCAATGTATATTGAACATACTACTGAAGAAGAAATCTTTAACATTTTAAATAAACTAAACGTAAGAAAAAGTGCAGGCTATGATGGAATTCGAGCCAAAGACATTAAAAATAATGCAACAATTTTAACACCAATAATTACATCTTTGATAAATCAAAGTATTTCCTCGGCAATGATTCCGATAATTTTAAAAACATCGATTATAAGACCGATATACAAAAGCGGTAAGAAAGATGAAGTTAATAATTATAGACCCATATCCATACTACCGGTCATAGAAAAGGTATTAGAGGAAATTATAGTCAAAAGACTAAATGCTTTTTTAAATAAATACAAGATCATCAATAAAAATCAGTATGGTTTTCAAAAAGAAAAAAACATAAATCAGCTACTAGGACGATTTGCAAATACCATTAACACTGCCATTGGTAACGTAGAGCACTGCCTAGTCTTATTCATAGACTTTAGTAAAGCTTTCGACACGCTATCACATTCAAAACTTTTAACAATTCTTGAAAGAAATGGTATAAGAGGACATGTACTGTCATGGTTTAGTGACTATCTTAATCTCAGAACGTACAGAGTCAAAATCAACAACAAAATTAGTGAGGAAGTAGAAACAAACCAGGGAGTTCCACAAGGATCAAAACTCGGCCCGCTGCTATATTTAATTTACGCAAACGATATGTTAAATACTTTGAACAACTGCCAAACTTATGCCTATGCTGACGATACAGCAATTATTGTTACCAACAAAAATATTGAAAGTGCAATTAAATCGATGCAACAACAACTTGATACAGTGTGTAAATGGTGTCATGATAATGGTTTAGTCATAAACGCCTCCAAAACAAAAATCATGCATATCAGACAGCCTAATATGAAAAAATCTAATGTTAAACTAAAATACCACGATGTAGAGTGCATACACAATAAAACAAATGATATAAATGATAACTGCAGCACTACGATTGAACAAGTAAACCATTACGAATATCTAGGGGTACATATTGATGATACTTTCAAGTGGAAAGTACACATTAATGAACTACAAAAGAAGTTACGTAAAGCAGCATTTTCTTTATACCACCTAAGCTACTCAGCACCATATTTTGTACTACGACAAGCGTACTTCGCATTAGCGGAATCGTATATAAGGCATGGTATATCTGCTTGGGGCAACTCTTCCCATTGTAAGAGATTGCAACAGACACAAAACCGTGTCCTTAGAATCCTATGGATGAAACATATTCATCACAACAACAATGTATCCAGCAACAACAACAATTTATCCATCAACAACAACAACAACATTAACAACAATACACCACTTCAAATTAACAACAACATAACAAACAATAATCTCACAAACAACAACGACAATTTATCCATCAGCAACAACAACATTAGCAACAATACACCACATCAAATTAATAATAACGTAACAAATAATAATCTCACAAGAAACAACAACACAACTTCAAATATCAGCAATGGTACCATCAACAACATCAATATCCTTTTCAACAATGACAACAATATAACGTCAATAAACAGCATCAGAAATAACAACAATCAACAGTTACTTACCAACAATCCGCCAGAAAACAACACAACAATCGAAACCAACAACAACAGCTCAACAAACAACAATCTGCAAATACCTACCAACAATCTGCCAGAAAACAACACTGCAATCGAAACCAACAACAACAGCTCAACAAACAATCACAACACAAGCAACAACAACGAATCAAAAAACTTACCTCGTGAACTAAAAATACTTAACGTCAAAAACATATATCGTCTAACGATATTAACTGAATTTAAGGAACCCGAACTTTTAGAAAGAATCAATCACCAATACAATACCAGACTTCGCACATCTGGTAGATTTAAGGTCGAAACTACCAAAAACACCTATGGAGATAGAACACTGAAAGTCATCTTACCTACAATATACAATGAACTGCCAAACAACTTGATTAATACCACAAATACGGTCAAAACTAAAAAAGCTTATAAAAATTATTTATTAAACTCACAATGAAATTTAATGAAATTTAGTAAATTTAAACATTTGAGAATTTTAATTAGTTTAAACATTTTTAAATAACATTTACCTGCAGACAAGCCATTTGGCTTAGCAGGTTTTTAGCATTAAGAATGTATTATATTTTAAATAATAAAATTATTGAAAATTAAAAAAAAAAAAAAAAAAAAAAAAAAAAAAAAAAAAAAAAAAAAAAAAAAAAAAAAAAAATTACGATTTCTGAATTTCAATTGTGCTTTTCTGAATTTCAATTGTGCTTTTCTGAATTTCAATTGGGGTTTTCTGAATTTCAATTGTGCTTTTCTGAATTTCAATTGGGCTTTTCTGAATTTCAATTGTGCTTTTCTGAATTTCAATTGGGCTTTTCTGAATTTCAATTGATCTTTTCTGAATTTCAATTGTGCTTTTCTGAATTTCAATTGTGATTTCTGAATTTCAATTGGGCTTTTCTGAATTTCAATTGTGATTTCTGAATTTCAATTGGGCTTTTCTGAATTTCAATTGTGATTTCTGAATTTCAATTGGGCTTTTCTGAATTTCAATTACGATTTCTGAATTTCAATTGTGCTTTTCTGAATTTCAATTGAGATTTCTGAATTACAATTGATCTTTTCTGAATTTCAATTGGAAAAGGTGTAGTCTTTGTAAAAAGACCTAGTCTTTGTAAAAAGACCTAGTCTTTGTAAAAAGACCTAGTCTTTGTTAAAAGATGTAGTCTTTGTAAAAAGATGTAGTCTTTGTAAAAAGACGTAGTCTTTGTAAAAAGACGTAGTCTTTGTAAAAAGACGCAGTGTTTGTAAAATACGTAGTCTTTGTTAAAATACGTAGTCTCTATAAAAAGATGTATTCGTTGTAAAAAGACGTAGTCTTTGTAAAGACTACGTTGTAAAATACGTAGTCTTAGTTAAAAGACGTAGTCTCTGTAAAAAGAAGTAGTCGTTGTAAAAAGACGTAGTCTTTGTAAATAGACGTAGTCTTTGTAAATAGACGTAGTCTTTGTAAATAGACGTAGTCTTTGTAAAAAGACGTAGTCTTTGTAAAAAGATGTAGTCTTTGTAAAAAGATGTAGTCTTTGTAAAAAGACGTAGTCTTTGTAAAAAGACGTAGTCTTTGTAAAAAGACGTATTATTTGTAAAAAGACGTAGTCTTTGTAAAAAGACGTAGTCTTTGTAAAATGACGTAGTCTTTGTAAAAAGACGTAGTCTTTGTAAAAAGACGTAGTCTTTGTAAAAAGACGTATTCTTTGTAAAAAGACGTATTTTTTGTAAAAAGACGTAATCTTTGTAAAAAGACGTAGTCTTTGTAAAAAAGACGTAGTCTTTGTAAAAAGATGTAGTCTTTGTAAAAAGAAGTCTTCGTAAAAAAATAGTCTTTGCAAAAATACGTAGTCTTTGTAAAAAGACCTAGTCTTTGTAAAAAGACCTAGTCTTTGTAAAAAAGACGTAGTCTTTGTTAAAAGACGTAGTCTTTGTTAAAAGACGTAGTCTTTGTTAAAAGACGTAGTCTTTGTTAAAAGACGTAGTCTTTGTTAAAAGACGTAGTCTTTGTTAAAAGACGTAGTCTTTGTTAAAACACGTAGTCTTTGTAAAAAGACGTAGTGTTTGTAAAAAGATGTAGTCTTCGTAAAAAAAAGTAGTCTTTGTAAAAATACGTAGTCTTTGTAAAAATACGTAGTCTTCGTAAAAATACGTAGTCTTTGTAAAAAGACCTAGTCTTTGTAAAAAGACCTAGTCTCTGTAAAAAAACGTAGTCTTTGTCAAAAGACGTAGTCTTTGTTAAAAGACGTAATCTTTGTTAAAAGACGTAGTCTTTGTTAAAAGACGTAGTCTTTGTAAAAAGACGTAGTCTTTGTAAAAAGAAGTAGTCTTTGTAAAAAGACGTAGTCTTTGTAAAAAGACGTAGTCTTTGTAAAAAGACGTAGTATTTGTAAAAAGACGTAGACTTTGTAAAAAGACGTAGTAGTAGTCTTTGTAAAAAGACCAAGTCTTTGTAAAGACATAGTCTTTGTAAAACGACAGTCTTTGTAAAAAGACATAGTACTTGTTAAAAGATATAGTCTTTGTTAAAAGACATAGTCTTTGTAAAAAGACCTAGTCTTTGTAAAAAGACCTAGTCTCTGTAAAAAGACCTATTCTTTGTAAAAAGACCTAGTCTTTGCAAAAAGACCTAGTCTTTGTAAAAAGACCTAGTCTTTGTAAAAAGACCTAGTCTTTGTTAAAAGATGTAGTCTTTGTAAAAAGATGTAGTCTTTGTAAAAATCCTTAGTCTTTGTAAAAAAACGTAGTCTATGTAAAAAGACGTAGTATTTGTAAAAAGACGTAGTCTTTGTAAAAAGACGTAGTCTTTGTAAAAAGACGTAGTCTATGTAAAAAGACGTAGTCTTTGTAAAAAAGACGTAGTATTTGCAAAAAAAAAAACGTATTTTTTTTAAACAGACGTAGTGTCTGTAAAAAGACATAGTATTTGTTAAAAGACGTTGTGTTTTAAAAAAAAAACGTATTGTTTGTAAAAAGACGTAGTCTTTGTTAAAAGACGTAGTCTTTGTAAAAAGACGTAGTCTTTGTTAAAAGACGTAGTCTTTGTTAAAAGACGTAGTCTTTGTAAAAAGACGTAGTCTTTGTGAAAAGACGTAGTCTTTGTAAAAAGACGTAGTCTTTGTAAAAAGACGTAGTCTTTGCAAAAATTTGAAGTATTTGTAAAAATACGTAGCCTTTGTAAAAAGACGAAGTCTTTGGAAAAAGTATTTGTAAATAGACGTAGTCTTTGTAAAAATACGTAGTCTTTGCAAAAATATAAGGTATTTGTAAAAATACGTAGTCTTTGTAATAAGAAGTAGTCTTTGTAAAAAGTCGTAGTATTTGTAAAAACTTGTAGTCTTTGTAAAAACACGTAGTAAAAAAAAGTAGTCAATTTAAAAGATGGGATTAAATTTCAAAAAGTGGTAGTTTTTGTCATGTCAACTACGTATTACTAGTAAAGAGCTTATGGCTAAGCAGTTATTAAGATTTTAAAGTACATATTATTAAGAATTTCACTTTCTTTTACGTCAATTTACATATAAATATTCAAGTAGTGGCTAGTTTTAAAAGACATAAAACTCTTAATTTCATCTCATTAATTTTATATGCATATATGTATATTTCTTTTTAATTTCCCCATAAAAACTATGGTGAGAATCTATAAAAAGAAACTATTTTTTGTGTATTTCAGTAAAAACAAACATTTTGTAAATGCTTTATTATAAATACTGCTACAAACAGCGGTTTTCACTTGATAAAAAAAATTTTAACCACAAAAAACACAGAATTGAAAAAAATGTTTGTATTTTGAAAATGAATTTCAAAACAATTGTAATGCAAATTTTAGTTTTTTGTTATTGTTTTGGATATGGATAACTTCCACTTTTTTTTAATATTGTATATAGTCAAATATATCGTCGAACTATATTCAATAAATGCCAACTCGAAAAAGCTTACTGTTCAGGAGAGCTAAAAAACTAGTTATTTCGCATATTATTGCAAAAATAAACAATGTATCTTCCACAAGATGGTTTAAATATTCTAAACAATTTTTACCTATGCAAAAATTTTCATATTTTGCACTTGTTTGCGTATTTTTCAGAGATGGCATTTATTACTATATCAAAAAACAAATATTTTTTTAGAGTTGGCATATTTTGTCGGAAAATAAAAATAAATTTTTTTTGGAAAAATTTAAAAAAATTTTTTTTTTTTGGTTTTTGTTATCCTTAGTACGGTAATTGCAAAAACTGAATAAAAAATTAAAAATCTTTGCATATTTTTAAAAGTTACTAGCTCCGAAAGCCTTTTAATCTCAGGGTGGTCAACTTTGGCACTCTGTAACTCACGCTGTACTGCAATAGGGTCACTCCAAACTAGCTATTTTGAAAGCTTATATCATTGACTTTATTTGCCCCATTCATAATGTTTCAATCTGATAAATAGTTTGAAAGTTACATAAATATAAGCAATTTTTTTTTTTGCAAACACTATTTACCGATATTTTCAAAATGGCAATATCTCGATAACCAGTCATTAGATATCAAAATCTTTACAGGATTCGCGTTTAGCATGGCAAATGCAATAAGATATGTGGTTTAATTTTTTTTAAAAAAATTTTTGAAAAATTTTTGGAAATTTACAATGGGAGTTGGCATTTATTTTCACCAAAAAAATATGTACTTTGAGTTAGCAGAATAACAAAAATGGATGTAAAACGACAACAAATTATTTTTTTGCTCTGAAATTTTTATGACAGATAGGTATTACATAGGGGAGCTATTTGCCATCGGAAACTCATTTCCGTCAAATTTGAGTTGGCATATTTTGAATATAGGTTCACGATATAATGAATGCGTTTTTATTGTTAAAAAGAAAAAAAAAACCTGAAAGGGTTTTTATGAGGTTAATATAGTTTTTTCTCAAATTAATATTAACGGTATCAAAATATTTGTTGTGATCAAAAAACCTAAAGTTTAAGACGACTTTATGTGCGATGCTACAAAATAAAAGTGCTCAAAATTTTTTTAAATATATAGTCATTGGAGTAGTAATGATTTAAAGACATAATCATTGTTCAAAGACATAGTTATTGTTAAAAGACGTAGTCATTGTTAGAAGTCATAGTCATTGTGAAAAGACATAGTCATTGTAAAAAGATGTAGTCATTGTTAAAAGACGTAGTCATTGTATAAAGACGTGGTCATTGTTAAAAGACGTAGTCATTGTTAAAAGACGTAGTCTTTGTTAAAATACGTAGTCATTGTTTAAAGACGTAGTCATTGTTAAAAAAAGTAGTAATTTTGAAAAGACGTAGTCGTTGTTAAAAGACGTAGTCGTTGTTAAAAGACGTAGTCATTGCTAAAAGATGTTGTCCTTGTTAAAAGGCGCAGTCATTGTTTAAAGACGTAGTCATTGTAAAAAAAAACGTAGTCATTGTTTAAAGGCGAATACATTGTTAAAAGACGTAGTCATTGTTAAAAGTAGCCATAGTTAAAAGACGTAGTCTTTCTTTTAATTCGTCAAAGTTACCAGGCACAGTCATTGTTAAAAGAAAAAGTAATTTCTAAAAAAAAACACACGTATTAGCCTTAAATTACGTTTTAGTAAGACTTGTTAGTTGAGTAATTTTATTCTTATGAATCATTTATCAATAATATAGGGTATTAACATTTATAGATAAATTTCTTATTGTTCTTGGCAATTTTAATTGTTTTGTTATACCCTCCACTTAGTGATAGAGGGTATATATAAGTTTGTCATTCCGTTTGTAACTCATCGAAATATCGGTCTGGGACCCCATAAAGTATATATATTCATGATGCCCGATCGATTTTAAGACATTCTAGCGATGTCCGTCTGTCCGTCTGTCCGTCTGTCCGTCTGTCTGTTGAAAATGCTGTAGCGGACAAAATATTACACAGAGATGACTGAAACTTAACATATTTATTGGAAGTTCTCCCGAGAAGTTTGGTATTGCATTTGAGCGAAATCGGCCCAGCCGATCAAAAGTTATGAGTGAAAGTTTAACGACACCTCTAAAACTTTGAAAATACAAAATGCGTTTACAGAGCTTCTGCTTTACAGATTCAAATGAAATTTGGTACAGAATAATATTATACCATGTACAATGTCTGTGTAAAATTTTGGAAGAATTGGACAAAGGGGTGTGGCACCTCCCACATTAGCCTAGCATGCAAAATGCTATAACTCGGCTTCTGTTAAACAGATTCATATGAAATTTGGTATAAAATTTTATTTTAGGATGTCTGATCTCTATGTAAAATTTGGGCGGAATAGATAAAAGGGGTGTGACACCCCCCATACAAACCTAGCATGTAAAATACTATAACTCGGCTTCTGATTAACGTATCTTAACAAATTTTAACATGGAGTGTAAATATGGTCTTTGTGGCCTATATAGAAAATATGAGCAAATTTGGAGCAAAATTGGCACATTTAGAAGATGATTTATCTTGGCCTTTAATAAACATATTTAAATACATTTGAAAAATGTTGTTAATATTTTATGTTTTAAGAGTTATTACTCCAGTTTACTTAAATGCTTTTTTTTATTTATCTGTTTTCGTTCTCGTTCTTTTAACATACCCGCTAAATTGTTAAACATTAAATCAGTCTGTGGTATGATGGCTAGAGTGTTAGTTTTTCATACATGGAGTCCCCGGTTCGAGTCATGGTAGGACTCAATATTTTTTTTTTTTTTTGTTTGTTAATATTGTTTATCATTATAATTTTTTTTAATCACCTAAATCTATACCCTTCATTATATTTATCGAGTCATTGATTTTTCTCAGTTTTTGCAAATATACAAATGTGCTGTTAATTATTAATTAAATGTCGTTTAGTTTTTCTTTTAAAGCGAAATTGAATTTTGGTGGAAAAAATATGGTATATTCAAAAAAACTTCTTTTACACACAGCAGTAAAGGGGTTTGTTGTAATATGCTCGGTTTTGTTTATCTCTTTTAAGATAGTCGTTAAATTGCTAACACATTCAGAAACAGTCTGTGGTATGATGGCTGCACTTCTGGCTTATCATTCATATGGTCGCAGGTTTGAGTCATGGTCGGGATGAAGTTTTTTTTTTTTATTTTTTTTTATTTAGCTTAATATTGTTTAAAAAATTACAATTCATTAAAATCACCTTAATAATTTATATTCGGTCTAACAATCAAAAGATTGTATTCTTTGTCATTGGGTAAATGAAATAATTTTTGGAAAAAAATTGTATATTCTACATTTTTTTTTTATACCATCCACTCTTTATTTGTGTTTTGATTGTTTTTTTTGATAATTTCTTGGATAAGATCAATATCAAACACATTCAATATATTTATATTTTGCGTCCAATTCTTACAAACGGACAGACGATTTCTGCCTATTGACGATTTCTGGCAACCCTGTTAGTAACGGTTAATTTTGTTAGCTTATAGTATGATCCCTATAAAAAACTAGGAATATATTTTTAAACCTACCACTGGGTATACCTACCACTGGGTATACTTACCACTGGGTATACCTACCACTGGGTAAGTTATTTTAAGCATTGCTGTGTTATAATCAAACAAAATTGCGAATTTGACATTCATTTTTAATGCTGCCAGTGGTCTAATGGTAGTGTCGTCGGATATTAATTTGGGGGCACCAGGTTCGTGTCCCGGTTTGGCTGAGAGTATAATTTTTTTTTTTTTTCATTTGTGGCTTTTTTTTTAATTTTACCATAAATAAGTTTTTATTTTGAGTTACTTAATTTTTTTAATTTAAAAATTTGAAATAAAATAAGTTAATAAATTTTTTTTTTAATTAAATTTTATTCATTAAGAATAAATTTTATAAATTTTATTATACCCTCCACTTAGTGATAGAGGGTATATATAAGTTTGTCATTCCGTTTGTAACTCATCGAAATATCGGTCTGGGACCCCATAAAGTATATATATTCATGATGCCCGATCGATTTTAAGACATTCTAGCGATGTCCGTCTGTCCGTCTGTCTGTCTGTTGAAAATGCTGTAGCGGACAAAATATTACACAGAGATGACTGAAACTTAACATATTTGTTGGAAGTTCTCCCGAGAAGTTTGGTATTGCATTTGAGCGAAATCGGCCTAGCCGATCAAAAGTTATGAGTGAAAGTTTAACGACACCTCTTAAATTTTGAAAATACAAAATGCGTTTACACAGCTTCTACTTTACAGATTAAAATAAAATTTGGTACAGAATAATATTATACCATGTACAATGTCTGTGTAAAATTTTAGAAGAATTGGACAAAGGGGAGTGGCACCTCCCACATTAGCTTAGCATGCAAAATGCTATAACTCGGCTTCTGTTTAACAGATTCGAATGAAATTTGGTATAGAATGATATTTTAGCATGTCTGATCTCTATGTAAAATTTGGGCGGAATAGAAAAAAGGGGTGTAACACCCCCCCATACAAACCTAGCATGTAAAATACTATAACTCAAATTCTGATTAACGTATGTAAACAAATTTTAACATGGAGTGTAAATATGGTCTTTGTGGCCTATATAGAAAATATGAGCAAATTTGGAGCAAAATTGGCACATTTAGAAGATGATTTATCTTGGCCTTTAATAAACATATTTAAATACATTTGAAAAATGTTGTTAATATTTTATGTTTTAAGAGTTATAACTCCAGTTTACTTAAATGCTTTTTTTTAATTTATCTGTTTTGGTTCTCGTTCTTTTAACATACCCGCTAAATTGTAAAACTTTTAATCAGTCTGTGGTATGATGGCTAGAGTGTTGGCTTTTCATACATGGACTCCCGGGTTCGAGTCATGTTAGGACTCAAAATATATATATTTTTTTTTGTTTGTTAATATTGTTTATTAATATTGTTTATTATTACAATTTTATTTAAATCACCTAAATCTATACTAGGGTGATTAGACCGGTTTTTCGAAACCGGTTTGAACCGGTTTTTTGTGGATTGCGACGGTCGGTCAAGTTTAATGCACGCAAGACCCAATGTTGTATGTTGACCCACAGAAATGTGGAATCACCAGCGTCATCTGTACAAATGGGTGGTATAGGTATCGAGGAATCGGACACTCTTGATGTTCTGGGCATGAAAATTCAGTGCGATGTCCGTTGGAATAAACACGTATTTCAAGTGTCGAAAGAAACATTCAAGTGTCTCGGTTTTCTAAACCGGTGTAAGAAGTACTTCACCTCATCCGATCTCCTAACTATTTATACCACCTACATCCGACCGAAGATGGAATACAACTCCCATATATGGGCAGGGGCTTCAAAGTCTATTTTGGAGCTTTTGGACCGTGTGCAAAGGAGGGCGTTGATGCTTATCAATGACCAGGCGCGGATCCAGGGGGGGGGGGGGGGGGGGGAGAATGGGGGGGGGGGGGGGGAAAGGAAAAGGAAAAAAGGAAGGGAAAGGAACAGAGAAAATGACCAGGATGCAAAAAATTCTAGACTTTATATAGAAAAATTTTTGATACTTATTTGACTCTGAATGAAAGAATTTTTTTATTAAGTAATTACCTCAAATATTAGGAAAAATGTCTAATAACTTTTCTATAGAAAAAATCCCTCAGCAGCTGAGAAATTTTCCCTAGAAAAAATGTTTCAGAATCTGCGAAAAAAAACTTCTGTAAAAAAAAAAATCACAGAATCTTAAATTTTTTTTGGACAATTTTTTAAGAATATGAGAATTTCTCTGTTTGAAAAATCTTTTAGAATCTGCGAATTCTCTTATAAGAGAATAAATGAATAAATGCAAATTTTTCTCTTGTCCAATAATAAAAAGTAAAATTTTTTCTATTGAAAAATGCTATACAATTTAAGAGCTTGTTTTTAGAAAAGTGTATCAACATTTTTTTATAAAATGATTTAGAAACTGATACTTTTGTATTATCTGACAATTTTCTCTTACGAAATCTGTTTCAGGATCTGAGAATTTTAGGAAAAATTTCTTAGAATCTAAGAATTACTTTAAAACGAGAATTATTTCAGAGATTTTTTATAAGAAAATTTTATCAGAATTTGAAAAAAAAAATATAGCAAGAATCTCTCAGAATCTCAGATTATTTCTATAAAATAAAGTTTAAAAATCTGAGACATTTTCCATAAGAAAACTTTGATCTGAGAATTTTTATATCAAAGGGTTTAAAAATCTGAACATTTTTATATCTTAAAAATTGGTTATATTTCTAAATGAAAAATATTTTAGAATCTAAGAATTTTTCTGTACTAAATATGTTTCAAAATCTGAGAAATTTTGTGAAGGAAACATGCATAAAAATGTTATTCTTGTTAAAAAGTTTTTTTTTGGAATATTAAACTTTTAGCAAGGAGTATCAATACTAAAGAGATCTGAACTCGCTCTTCTTCTGTTAAAGCCGCTCTTAAATTCCCTTTGCTAAGTCCGCAATCGAACTGGACGTTTGATCAAACCAAAAAAAAAATCCCTTAAGTTTGACATAAACAAAAAAAAAGTGTTGCAGTTTGGCGATTTTCAGACTAAAGCTAGCGTTTTTTTGCATCTAGCTGTAAAAAAAGTTTTTTTTGTGGATTATCGGGAAATCCAATGACTTTTTATTTGCTGACAATTTGTTTTAAACACTTTTAAAGGTATTTCCAAAATAATATTAACATAAAAATTATAAATTGATACATTTTTTTTAAATTGATTAAGCGCTTTTTCGATATAAAAAGTTAGCATTATTTGTCAAACCAACAATGTTAATTTAACATTATCGTATTTTCCTCGTCTAACAGTTTTCGTACCTTCTGTTAAAAAGTTTCAAAATATTAAGAGCGGGAGACAAAGAGCTTGCAAGCTCTTTGTCTTGCAAGCTCTTTGTCTTGCAAGCTCTTTGTCTCCCGCTCTTAATATTTTGAAACTTTTTAACAGAAGGTACGAAAACTGTTAGACGAGGAAAATACGATAATGTTAAATTAACATTGTTGGTTTGACAAATAATGCTAACTTTTTATATCGAAAAAGCGCTTAATAAATTTTGAAAAAATGTATCAATTTATAATTATTATGGTAATATTATTTAAGAAATACCTTTAAAAGTGTTTAAAACAAATTCTCAGCAAATAAAAAGTCATTGGATTTCCCGATAATCCACAAAAAAAAACTTTTTTTACAGCTAGATGAAAAAAAAACGCTAGCTTTAGTCTAAAAATCGCCAAACTGCAACTCTTTTTTTTGTTTATATCGAACTTAAGAGATTTTTTTTTGGTTTGATCAAACGTCCAGTTCGATGGCGGACTTAGCAAAGGGAATTTAAGAGAGGGTTTAACAGAAGAAGGGAGACTTCACATATCTTTAAGTATTGATAATCTTTGGAGCTTGCTTTTAGTATCAAAATAAGTTTTTGAAAAATAAGACTTTTTATGTAAAATTGTATGGGTCTATTCACAATTGTGAGTGGATATGACTGTCATAAGCCAGTTTTTGTGACTGAAATGTCATTATATCAATATTTTTCTATACAAACCTACATACAACAAATTTCAAAAATTTTAGATTTTATTTGTCAATTTTATAATCGTCTCGAGAGCAGGTCTTAAAATTTGCAAATAAAATTAAAAATGTTTTAATGTTTTTTGGTGGTTTGTATAGAAAAATGACTGTTATGACTGTTCAATCATAAAAATTGGAATATGACAGACGTAGTCATAACTTTGAATACCGTTTACAAGACTATCAACGGCCTTATTTATGAAGTAAATCGTAAAAAAAATGTTGAGCAAAAAACCTCAAATTCAAAAGCTGGATCCACGCCTGATTAAAGTATTATACCATTTTTTAATTGAAAAATTCTTTTAGAAAAAACCTTAATTTTTTGGTTTTCAATTTTAAATATATTACCAAAAATTTACACAACACCCCCCCCCCCCCCCTTCCTTACAAACATTAAGTTTTTTTTTATAAAAAAAAATCTCCCCCCCCAAATGAAATTCCTGGATCCGCGCCTGTCAATGACAATAGGGTATCCAACTCTATTGACTCACTGGAGCATCGTCGGAATGTGGGTTGTGTGACTCTGTTCTATCGATATTACCATGGAAAGTGTTCCGCTGAGATAAGTGAGCTTATCCCTAGAGCCCGAGTTTTTGTTCGTAACACTCGGTTGTCTAGTAGATCACATCCATTTGTTGTCGATTGTCCAGTTGATCGCACATCGCATTACAGAGAAGGTTCGTTTATCAGTCGTACTAGCCGTATGTGGAATAATCTTCCAGCGGAGGTCTTCCCAGCTTCTTTCAATGTAGATAAATTCAAGTCAAATATCCACAAACACTACTCCCTCTTTCCTCCTCCTCACAATCTATTTTCCTGATATCAACACAATGCATTGCATTAGTAGGGGCATCCCCTAAGTGTTGGTTCAACGTAAAAAAAAAAAAAAAAAAAAAAAAAAAAAAAAAAAAAAAAATAGGAGTAAAACTCGATTTATTTTTTTTAAGTGTAATTTGATTACTGAAAAGGTGTTCAAAAAAATTCCAACTAAATGCAAAACAAGTAAAAAAATAATTTCGCCTTCACCGAATCTTTAAATTGGAGTTTGCAACTTACTTTTGGAAGTGGGAAATTTTTACGCATAAAAAAAATTAAAAAAAAATTTTAGTATACATTTTTGTTGAGTATCAAAATTTTATTTTGAGTAATTTTTAATATATTTGGTTTTGATATTTTTTCAACCATTTTTATTAAATGTTTTAATAAATTAATATTCGAGCTCGTGGCCTTTTATTAAAACATGTGATTTTTTAATGTTTACTAGTTATTTTTGTTTAAAAATAAAGAAAGTTTGAAGTAAAAAATTTTTCATTGAAATTAAAAAATTTTTGAAATGCTTTTTATAAAATTCAAATTGTATTTAAAAAACTTCCCTTTGTATTTCAAAATTTTGATTTATATTTTAGAATTTTCATTTGAAAAATTTCTAAACGCTTTTCAGAAATTTCCATTTGTTTTTCAAAATTTTCCATTTATATTTCAATATTTTCTAAATGCTTTTAAGAAATTTTTAATTTGTATTTCAGAAATTTTCATTAAAAATGGAAACAAATAAAATACAATTGGAAATTTCTGAAACATAAATGAATTTCTGAAATTTGAAATTTATGAAGTATAAATAAAATTGAACATTTCGAAAACGTATGAAAAATTTCTGAAATATAATTGGAAATTTCTTAAAAAGAATTTGTATTTTCTGAAATAGAATCGGAAATGGTGATATACAGTCCCAAAATTTTCGAAACACCGACAATCTCTGATTGATTTTGGCCGTGAGCGTTATTTTTTTGCCTTATTTTGCAAAAAAACGAAAAAACCGGTTCAACCGGTTTTTTGTCAATTTGAAAAACCGAAACCGGTTTTTTTGAAAATGCTGATTTTCGAACTATTCGAAAACCGGTTTTTGAAAAAAGTCGAATAATTGATCACCCTAATCTATACCCTTCATTATATTTATCGAGTCATTGATTTTTCTCAGTTTTTGCAAATATATAAATGTGCTGTAATTAATTATTAATTAAATGTCGTTTTGTTTTTCTTTAAAAGCGAAATTGAATTTTGGTGGAAAAAATATGGTATATTCAACAAAACTTCTTTTATACACAACAGTAGAGGGTTTGTTGTAATTTGCCCGGTTTTGTTTATCTCTTTTAAGATAGTCGTTAAATTGCTAATGAAATAATTTTTGAAAAAAAAATTTATTTTCTACATTTTTTTTTATACCATCCACTCTTTATTTGTGTTTTGATTGTTTTTTTTTTTTTTGATAATTTCTTGGATAAGATCAATATCAAACACATTCAATATATTTATATTTTGCGTCCAATTCTTACAAACGGACAGACGATTTTTGCCTATTGACGATTTCTGGCAACACTGTTAGTAACGGTTAATTTTGTTAGCTTATAGTATAGTATGATCCCTATAAAAAACTAGGAATATATTTTTAAACCTACCACTGGGTATACCTACCACTGGGTATACTTACCACTGGGTATACCTACCACTAGGTAAGTTATTTTAAGCATTGCTGTGTTATAATCAAACAAAACTGCGAATTTGACATGCATTTTTAATGCTGCCGGTGGTCTAATGGTAGTGTCGTCGGATATTAATTTGGGGGCACCAGGTTCGTCTCCCGGTTTGGCCGAGAGTATAATTTTTTTTTTTTTCCATTCGTGGCTTTTTTTTAATTTTACCATTAATAAGTTTTTATTTTGAGTTACTTGATTTTTTTAATTTAAAAATTTGAAATAAAATAAGTTAATTAATTTTTTTTTTTTAAATTAATTTTTATTTATTAAGAATAAATTTTATAAATATTATTTTTACAAATCAAATCGATTTCAGTATTTTGATGTATGCCAATTGTGGGAAAACGTCAAAAATATTGTGCATAATATTGCGTCGTCTGTAGGTACCTTAATAAGCTAATTTTATCAATATTTCATCGAAAATGTGTAATATTTTACAAAACTATTCCAAACGATGCTAAATTAAATTGAGAAATTAATGGAAGTTAACATTTCGTTTCGTTTTTTTTTTTTTTGTTTTGATGAATGTTAACAAATTGGAGCGGAAAGCGTTTTTCCGCAATTGTCCTCATAAAAATGGAATTGAATTAAAAACTTAAAAATTGCCTTGTCTTCCCCCTCCTTTTTACCCCCTAAATATGAATTTGGGCCGCTAAAAAAAATATGTGTCCCTTTATTTTTTCTGATCTACAAAATAAAACCAATTCCATAAAGATCCGCGGGTGACAATAGGGAGACGTTTTAATTAATAGTTAAAAACAACAACGTAGACGTCTAAACAACAACAAATGTAGTTGTTTTAACTGTCTTTTGTAGTGGAATCTACCGTTATAATTTTTTGATATACATATTCATATAAATTTAAAAAAAAAAAACACGCTATTTTAACAGAAACGGTGTTTACAGATTTTCCAGCCCTGGTAATGGACAAAAAAAAATATTTTCTAAACACCATAGACACAGACTAGACAGTAGAGTTGTAAAACAAAAATGGGTAAAAACTTAGCGATTTTAGAAGATACAGATCGGTTTTTAGCTGGTTTAAAGCATGGCAACACTTTCTACTAGTTAGAAGTGAGTAAAACAATAAAAGCCGTTCTACCTTTTTTTTTCGTATGGCGTGTTACATATATTGGTTTTCTCTCTCTAACCTAATTAGTAGAATAATTTTAAAAAAATAACCATATGGTTAAAGACTACTTTTTTGACACTTGTTATAATTGTCGAGTCTGTATTAATCTGTGCCATTGATATTAAATTTTTAAAGAACGTGCATTAGAAAATCGTATTAATTTATAAATACTGGGATACAGATGGAGGGTATTTAAAATTCGGCACGGCCGAATTTAACTTTTTTACTTGTTTTTTATAGTATTATTGGTAAAAAAAACAAAGAACTCTTGCCTTTTTAATTGTTTCAGTGAAATTTTTTGGTTTATAAATTAATAACCATAAATTTTTTATACAAAGAAAGTGAAAAATTATTTTTTGTTTACGCACTGTTATGCAAAATATATTAAATTCTTCAATTAAAAAAGAATTGATTTTTATAAAAAAAAAATTGGTATAAATAAATTTATTTGATAAACAAAATGCCAATAAATGATGTAGATTTTTTAAATTTTTACTATATTTTTAATTCCTAATTCATTGCTAAAGACGTAGTCATTGCAAAAGACGTAGTCATTGTAAAAAATGTAGTCATTGTAAACGACGTAGTCATTGTAAACGACGTAGTCATTGTAAAAGATGTAATCATTGTTAAAGACGTAGTCATTGTAAAAGACGTAGTCATTGTAAAAGACGTAGTCATTGTAAAAGACGTAGTCATTGTAAAAGACGTAGTCATTGTAAAAGACGTAGTCATTGTAAAAGACGTAGGCATTGTACAAGACGTAGTCATTGTAAAAGACGTAGTCATTGTAAAAGACGTAGTCATTGTAAAAGACGCAGTCATTGTAAAAGACGTAGTCATTGTAAAAGACGTAGTCATTGTAAAAGACGTAGTCATTGTAAAAGACGTAGTCATTGTAAAAGACGTAGTCATTGTAAAAGACGTAGTCATTGTAAAAGACGTAGTCATTGTAAAAGACGTAGTCATTGTAAAATACGTAGTCATTGTAAAAGACGTAGTCATTGTAAAAGACGTAGTCATTGTAAAAGACGTAGTCATTGTAAAAGACGTAGTCATTGTAAAAGACGTAGTCATTGTAAAAGACGTAGTCATTGTAAAAGACGTAGTCATTGTAAAAGACGTAGTCATTGTAAAAGACGTAGTCATTGTAAAAGACGTAGTCATTGTAAAAGACGTAGTCATTGTAAAAGACGTAGTCATTGTAAAAGACGTAGTCATTGTAAAAGACTTAGTGATAATAGAAGACTTACAAGGGAAGTCTCCCTGGTGTCACCCTCCGATCTTCATGGAATTTGGATATGTTAAGAACGAAAATTAATTCGACACGTATTTTTTTTAGCGGCCTTAACTCATTTTTAAGGGGGGTCGATTTGTATGGGGGAAAATTAACCTTTTTCAGTTTTTTACGATTTACGCCTATTTAAACAAAATTAATATAGGCATGTTTGGTATCAGATTAAAGGTATTAAAAATACCTATCTCGTGATGCTAACAACGGGCCAAAGAAGTTAATATTTTTCGACTTATTAACAAAAATGTCCTAAAATTTTGGTATTTTACTCAATATGACGAAAAGTTGTGCATGTTTTGACACGTTCTTAGCACACGTAGATAGGTTTTCCAAAGACCTTTCATTTGGTATGTAACATGACTAGATTTCTTTGCATAATATAGGAGATAAACGAAAAAAACTGAAAAATGGCCTTGTCTTCCCCCCTCCTTTTTACCCCCTAAATATGAATTTGGGCCGCTAAAAAAATACGTGTCCCTTTATTTTTTCTGCTCTACAAAATAAAACCAATTCCATAAAGATCCACGGGTGACTCTAGGGAGACTTCCCTTGTTAGTAATTGTAAAATATGTAGTGATTGTAAAAGACGTAGTGATTTTGAAAGACGTAGCCATTGTTAAAAATGTAGTGATTGAAGTCATTGTAAATGACGTATTTATTGTGAAAAATGTAGTCATTGTAAACGACGTCATTTTATAAGATATAGTCATTGAAAAAGATGCAGTCATTGTATTAGACGAAGTCATTTTAAAAGACGTATTCATTGTAAAAGATGTAGTCATCGTAAAAGACATAGTCATAGTAAAAGATGAAGTCACTATTTAAGACGCAGTCATTTTAAAAAACATATTGATTGTAAAAGATGTAGTCATTGTAAAAGACGTAGTCATAGTAAAATATATAGTCATTGTAAAAGACGCAGTCAGTGTAAAAGACGCAGTCAGTGTAAAAGACGTATTCATTGTAAAAGACGCAGTCAGTGTAAAAGACGTATTCATTGTAAAAGACGTAGTTATTGTAAAAGACGCAGTCATTGTATAAGACGTATTCATTGTAAAAGACAGTAGTTACTGTTAAGACGTAGTCATTGTAAAAGACGTAGTCATTGTAAAAGACGTAGTCATTGTAAAAGACGTAGTTATTGTAAATGACGTAGTCATTGTAAAAGACGTAGTCATTGTAAAAGACGTAGTCATTGTAAAAGACGTAGTCATTGTAAAAGACGTAGTCATTGTAAAAGACGTAGTCATTGTAAATGACATTGTGATTGTAAAAAACATAGACATGGGGATTTACAGGTTCAAAAAATGGCGGAAAAATCGTTTTTTGGATTTTTCAGTCATTTCTTTCTAAGAAACTATAGGATGTTTACATATGAGAATAAAGGTTTTTTAGTCATTGTAAAAGATGTTGTTATTGTAAAAGACGAAGTTGTTAAAAAAAGTCGTAGTCGTTAAAAAAATCGTAGTCGTTAAAAAAGTCGTAGTCGTTAAAAAAGTCGTAGTCCTTTTAAAAGACGTTGTTCTTTTAAAAGACGTAGTCCTTTTAAAAGACGTAGTTCTTTTAAAAGACGTAGTCCTTTTAAAAGACGTAGTTCCTTTAAAAGACTTAGTCCTTTAAAGAGATGTAGTTCTTTAAAAATAATAAATACATTAACTTTTTAAAAAAACATAGTCCTTTAAGAAGACGTAGTCCTTCAAAAGGACGTAGTCCTTTAAAAAGGACGTAGTCCTTTAAAAAACACAATCAACTACAGATAACGTAGTCATTATAAACTACGTAGTAATTGTTAAAAAAAATAGTCATGGCAAAATACGTAGTTCTTGAAAAATTACGTAGTTATGGCAAAATACGTAGTAATTGAAAAAAATAGTCATTACAAAATATGAAGTCTTTAAACAAATTCAGTCCTTAAACAGTTTAAACAGTATTTCAAATACATGTCGAAGATAACATTACAAATACAAAACAATAGCAACGACTTAAATTGCAATCCCTGACTATTTGCATCAATGATTTTATGTTATACAAACAAAAAGAGCACCATCACATTTGCTCGTATTTTAGCACGTGCTATTTCTACTACTTTTTTTCGTTTATTACAAAATTCAAATACAAAAAACAGAAAAATAATGTAAAATAAAAAAAAAACTAATTTCAATTTCAATGTACGAGTATTTATTTCCTCGTTTGTTAACTGTCAGACGGACAGACAGACAATCTACACCCGCCTCAGGTCTATTCAATATGAGATTACGTTTGGTTTCAAATACACACACATTGTTCCTCCATTGTCTAGTCCAAAATGATCTGCATTACATTATATAGTAAATGGCGATTTGAAAAAAAATAGAAAACACAAACAAATCTTGAGTATTTTCGCAAAACTTGTTTTTCAATTCAAAAATAAAACAAAAACTGAAAATAAACATTTTATGGATTAACCTCTAGCCAGCTGTTTAAAGCACCAACTACACAGTAATGGACAGTTACAGCAAACGCAAAAAAAAAACAATTGAACCGTTCATGCGAATAAGGGAGAATAGACCATTTGTAGAATTTTCTCACTTCTACCCATATACAAAATTTTAATAAGGTATTCGAAAGAGAACTTGGATTTCAATTTTTGCTTAAATGGAAAAAGGGCGAAATCCAAAAAAATGTATTGAAATTTTCATAAAAATGTGTTTTTTTGCAGCAGATTTTTACCACATTTTTATGTGAATTGCAAATTTTGAAGAACTATTGTTAGTATTTGTTTGTAAGAATTTAAAGACTTCAAGGATACACTTTTTAAGGATTGCAAGGACAAACGTTTTTTTTTCATAATTTGTGTTTTTTATTACTGTCATTTGATACAGTAGTAATACTTTAAAATAAGTTTTAAGAATTATAATATTAGCCCTTAACTGCATATTACGCGGCAACATTGCAAGAACATGCAAAAAAAGATTTTCTTTTCTTTTGTTTTTTATTGTTTCCAATTAAATAGAAAATATAAAAATAAACGAATTATTGTACTTTTTAAGTATTTTTTGCAGAGGATTGTAAAAATCTGCAAAAAAAATCGCATTTATGAAAAAAAAAACGTGTTTTCGAAAAAGTGGTCTTTTCGCCCTTATTCGCATAAACTGTTCAATTGATCGTTAAACTCAGTGTTTAGATTGCTGCAATTTAAAACTAGATAACAATGGAAATCTTGTCTGGTATTATAAATTTGTTAAAGAAATAAATCTAACAAAGTATAGTATTTCAAAATGACTTAATACTAACTGAATTCAAGATTGTCGCCACAAATATTTTTGGAATTGCTTAAATTCCTCAAATTAATCACAATTGCGACGGACGGCTTAGACAACAATTATTTTTATTTTGCGGCAGTCTAAACGTACCATTAGATATATTTCATGCAATTGCATATTTCTGTTTTTCTTATATGGTTTAGGATAAATTGCAAATTTAAATTAAATCGTGTAATTTTTCAATTTTATATTCAGGGGATTTGAAATGATTTTTGGTATACATTACATTTGTTAATAGCTTGACCATTGTAATAATTATCAAAGTGGTTTGTTTTGAAATTTAGGGTGGATGGTTAAGATATTGTTTTGGCACGTGCCTTTTTTAAATAAAAGGTTTAAAAGCATGAATATTTTTAATAAAAAGGAGTAAAAGAGGTAGTCGTTCAAATACGACGTAGCAATTGGAATAAAATAGTAGTAAAACACGCCGTTATTGTAAAAGACGTAGTCATGTCAAAGACGTAGTCATTGTCGAAGACGTAGTGCTTGTAAAAGATGTAGTCATTGTTAAAGACGTACTCATTGTCAAAGACGTAGTCATTGTTAAAAACGTAGTCATTGTCAAAGACATAGTCAATGAAACAGAAGTATTCATTGTAAAAGATCTAGTCATTATAAAAGACGTAACCACTTTAAAAGACTATGTAGTCATTTCAAAAAAACTTAGTCACTCTTAAAGACGTAATCATTGTAGTCTTTGTAAAAGATGCATTCTTTGTGAAAGAATTAGTCTTTGTAAATAGTAGTCTTTATAAGATGTAGTTTTTGTAAAATACGTAGTCTTTGTAAAAGACGTAGTCTTTTTAAAAGACGTAGTCCTTGTAAAAAGACATAGCCTTTGTAAAAAGACGTAGCCTTTGTAAAAAGACGTAGCCTTTGTAAAAAGACGTAGCCTTTGTAAAAAGACGTAGTCTTTGTAAAAGATGTAGTATTTGTAGTCCTCATTTTCATTTAAAAAAAATGTTTTCATTTGAACGGACTTACAAGGGAAGTCTTCCGTCGATCTTCATTAAATTTGGATGTCTTTCAGAACAAAAATTAATTAGACATGTATTTTTTAGCGGTCATATCCATTGACCTTTTCAGTGAAAGAATTCAATATTTTTTGATTAATTAACAAAAATGTCCTTAAATTTGGTATTTTACTCAATATGGCGAAAAGTTGGGCATGTTTGGACACAGTCTTTGGAGATTTAGATAGGGATTCCAAAGACATTTGGTGAAAAAGGGAAGGGAATGTTCATTTTTCGGTTTTTTTGTTTGTTTATCTCATATACTATAACATAGGAGATAAACGAAAAAAAATTTCCATCATAATATAAAAACTGAAAAATGGACGTTCTTCACCCCCCCCCCCCCCCCTCCCTCATTTTCACCCCTTATCATGAATTTTATTCGCTAAAAAAAATACGTCTACTTTTATTTTTCTGTTCTAAAAAATAAAACAAATTCCATGAAGATCGGAGGGTGACATCAGGGGGAATTTCCTTGTTAGTCAATATTTCGAGCTTTTATAATTATCCTTAGTTTAGATTTACAAAGCTGTTTTCTGGTATCCTATTAAAGGTTTCTATGATAGTCGGTCTTTATTAAAGACGTAGTCAATTTAAAAGACGTAGTCATTTTAATATATTTATTGGCAGTTATTGTTAAAGACGAAATCGTAGTAAAAGACGTAGTGAATGTTAAAGACGAAACCGTGGTAAAAGACGTGGTAAATGTTAAAGACTTAGTCATTGTAAATGACGTAGTCATTGTAAATATCAAATTTAAGTCATAAAAAAGACGAAGTCATTGCTAAAGGCGTAGTAATTTTTCAAGTTGTTATGAAATACGTAGTCATTATTAAAGCATAACTATTATAAATTTAATTCAATCCTCCCATTTTTAATAAATTTAAAATGTAGTTGCCACAACACAAATCACAACTTTTAAAATCATTGCCACATCATAAATAAATCTAAACAGAATGTCAAGAAAAAAAGGTCTTGACTGTTGAAATACATAATATTAAAATAAACAGGAAACCTTTTTTTATAAAAATTTCAAATCATTTCTATGAGAAGAAAATCTATTAATATGACAAAATAAAGCATATGAGGCACTTTAGAAAATAAAATAAAGTCTATAAACAAATAGAAGTTTATTTATTTATGAGCCTAAACAAAAGTTGATACCTTTTCTACAGGAATTGACAATATGAAAAACGCACATCTTATTCTAAAGCAGTAATGCAAGGAAAAGTGTCAGAAACTTAAGACTGTAATTAAGTTCAACTGAAGTGAAGACATAAAGTACATTGAAAATGGCAACAAAAGCGACATCATGTACTCGACTCTACAATGTTTACAATGAAAATAAACAATTTATTTGAATAAAGTGTTTAGAGTGTAAAGCTATTAAAATGTTGTCAAAATATTATAACGTAGTAAAAATATGATAACGTAGTCAAAATATAATAACATAGTCATATTATTAGAACACAGTCAAAATATTATCACGTAGGCAAAATGTTATCACGTAGTCAAAATGTTATAACGTAGTCAAAATATTATAACGTAGTCAAAATATTATAACGTAGTCAAAATATTATAACGTAGTCAAAATATTATAACGTAGTCAAAATATTATAACGTAGTCAAAATATTATAAAGTAGTCAAAATATTATAACTCAGTCAAAATATTGACACGTAGTCAAAATATTGTAAAGTAGTCAACTTATTATAACGTAGTTAAAATATAATAACGTAGTCAAAATATTATAACGTAGTCAAAATATTAAAACGTAGTCAAAATATTATAACGTAGTCAAAATATTATAACGTAGTCAAAATATTATAACGTAGTCAAAATAGTATGACGTAGTCAAAATATTATAACTTAGTCAAAATATTATAACGTAGTCAAAATATAGTCCAAAAAAAATTAGTTTCAATATAACAACGTTATCAAAACATTTTACTCTCCACAAAAAATTATATAAAATTAAAAAATTAGTTAAAGAGCAAAATTAGCAATGCAGTTTAAATGCAGCATATAAAAAATTCATTTTCTTTTTATTGTTAATATGTAAAGTAGAGTTTTCTTAAGTATTAATAAAAGCAAACATGTGTAAAAGCGCATCAAACTTTTAAATGCATAGGAAAAAATGGTGCAGGCGAAGGCAATAACACACAAGTGTCAATGCTCTAGTTGCGCAAAAAAAAAAACGCAATTCTTAAAGAAATAGAATACAGATGTGCCTTAGGCGAAAAAGTAAAAAAAAATAACATAAATGAAAACATACTTAAACTTATGGAGAAAATTAATTGTTTCTATTTAACAAGGTCATTAAAATGTTAATAAATTGTCCGTTCAACAAATTTGTATTTGAACGTTTTTATATTTTTCAAATTAATTTTGCCAACACCCTGTATTTTTAATTTTTATACCCTGCAGCACTATGGCAAATTTTTGAATGGCAAACAAGTTCTTTTTTCGATTTGAAACGTACGGGTAAATTTTCCAAAACTTTGATCTCCCGGCAATCAAAGTTTTGCATTCTTGAAAATTTAAAACAAAAAATAAAAATAAATATCTCTTGCAACACATCATTTTCCTTATTTTGATGCGCTGAACACGACTATTAAAAAACAATTAAAATCGGTTAAACGGTTTTCGAGATATACCATTCTGAAATTTACAAAAATTACAGTTTTTTTAAATCTTTTTAGTGCATATTTTTGAATTTTTGTTTGCATATTTTTGACTTTTTAGTGCATATTTTTGACTTTTAAGTGCCTATTTTTGAATTTTTAGTGCATATTTTTGACTTCTTAATGCATATTTTAGGCAGATTCTTCTCTAATAATAAGTTTTGCATAAAATTATGTGGTTTCTTTAAAAAAAAAAAAATGATTTGCATCAATTATTTGCATAAAAAATATAACATGCAAAAAATAATTAAATCTTATAACAATTCTATCAGTAAAATCAAAAATATGCAAACAAAATTAGAAATGTATGATTAAACCTAAAAGTATGCAATAAAATATCGAATTTTTTATTTAAACTTAAAAATTTTAGAAGACAAAAATTGAAACAAATTAATTTTAAAGCTGCATACACTCTTCATTTTCATCAAAATATATAAAAAATTGCATATGCATCAAAATATGCATTTTCATTAAAAATATAGAAAAACAAACGACATACATTTAATGAGTTAAATTTGAAGACATTTATTTTTCCTAAAAAATGGCATCGATTTGATTTAACACATTTTTGTATATTTTGGCGAAAATGCATATTTTAGTTTTAAATGCATATTTTGTGCATATTAGTAACTTTTAAGCGCATATACACACTACTACCTAAAATGTATGCAAAAAAAATCGCATTTATTATTCAAACTTTAAATTTTAGAAGACAAAAATTGAAGCTAATTCTCTTTAAAACTGCATTCACTCTGCATTTTTATCAAAATATTTAAAAAATTGCATTCGCATCAAAATATGCATCGACATAAATTTTATGAGATAAATTCGAAGAGATATTTGTCCCACATTATTTTTTAGACAATAAACATGCATTTGCATAAAAATCGCAGAAAAAGGAACCAGTTATATAGCGGACTAAATATAGTGCTATATACACTCAAAAAAAAAAGTTTGTAAATTTACAAGTAAAAGGTCTTGTAATTCTATTTTACTAATATTTTTGTCTTTTTACAAAAATTGTTGTATATTTAATAAAACGAAAACTACAGTTTGCTTTGTAATTTTACTATTATATGTTGGTAAATTTATTTTACAAATTTTTTAGGTAAATTTACAAAAAAGTGAAATATTTTACAAATTAAAAAATATTACAAGGTGTTTAGTTTTTTTACACAAGAAAACTGTAATTGTACAACATAATTTTACTTGATGTTACTTATTTAGTCTTTTTACCAAAAAAAATGTTTTATTACAAACATTTTTTTTTAAGATCGTTTACAACACTCAAAAAAATAAAACTGTAAAGTTAACAAACTTTTTTTTGTTAACTCGAGTTTACTGGCTTTTTAGCTAATTTTTAGTTAAAATCAGCGTTTTAACTACTTTTTTCAGTTAAGTTCAATTTACGAAAATACTAGTTTTGAACAAATTTTGAATTAATTTTTTTTGTTGACTTTAAAACTGTGTTTACGAATTTTTATTAATTAATTTGCTGATTTCTCGTAATATATTTGTCGAGTGAAAAAATGTTAGAAATTTCTTGTGTAGCCTCCTACGCAAATCTCATAAGTTCTACTTAAGCTGAACTTAACGCTGTAAAAAAAAAGAAAAAATAAGTGAAGTGTTAGTGTATAAAATCAATATTTATCAAACTTACAATTTTTTTACAAAAAGTTTAGCTGAATTTAACTATTTTTTTTGTTAATACATACATAAAAATATTACGAAATTTTTAGCTGAATTTTTAGTTAAAGTTACGTTTTTTTTTGCTACATTCATTCTACGAAAAGTTAACTAAATATTTTTAGTTAAATTAACTAGAAATTTAGTAGGTTCAAAATCAGGTGTTTTTTTAGTTAAATTTAACTAAATTTTTTGCTAACTTTACAGTTTTATTTTTTTGAGTGAAGGTTTTCAGTTTGAAATGTATGTATTGAAAAGTACAAAATTTCAATATAATTTTACAAAAACTTATTTTATTACTAGAATTAATGTTGTTTTACAAAAAAAAAAAATAATTATTCAACAATAGGACACGCAAAAATTTTCTAAGTTCAGATTTTTTTTTTTTTTGCGTTTTGGAATAAAAAATTTAAGCCCTGTTTTCACATAGCCGTATACATGTTAACATTAACCGATTAACCGAAAACGCATCCACGTTTAACAAAATTTACTTGGCATCACTTCTGTGAAAAAGGTTTGTGTATTTGCTATTAACAAAGAAAAAGGTTTGTGTCTTTGACATTTCAATAAAAATGTTAACTTGGCATCACTTTTTATCGGCGCTTCATTTTAACGCCGATAATTATACAAGTTAAAAATAAGCGTGGATAATTTAAAATTTGTATGGGTAAGCGTATATACGGTAATGCGAAAACAGGGCTTTAGTTAAAATAAATTTTTTATAAATAATTTTTACACCATTTTTTTGGTAATTTGCGTTAAGTAAAATACCACAATTTTTATGTGTTTCTACTATATAATTGTTCTAGTTTTTTTTTGTATTTTTACCATTTTTTTGGTGATTTTACCATATTTTTGTGGTAATTTTTTTTTAAATTTGGTACCTAAAATGTCAATAGAAAGCTGCCAATTATGAAAAATCAAATTTTTCTTATTTTAACTGGTACTTAAACATCCAATCTACAATATCCAAAAATTTTTTTTCCGATGTTTTAAAAATACTTGTGAAAATAATTAAAAATTCAAAAAAAAAATGTTATTTTTTGACTAAATTTTCCCAAAAATATAAGAAATTTCTTGTGTAGCCTCCTTCGCAATTCTCATATGTTCTACTTAAGAAAAACGAAATGTCGAAAAAAATAAAAAAGTGCAGTGTTATACATTAAAAAGTTTGTTAAAAGTGCTCAAGTGAAAAAAAATCTTTTCAGGTTGTTGAAGTGCTACTCCAGCTGCCGAAGAAGGAAAAATGAGATGCACCAATGGAAAAACCTTTAAATTTACAAAACCAATATGTAAATAAACCAATTTTTTTGTAAATTTACAAAACAAATATGAAAATTTAAAAAACAAAATTGTATACTTACGAAAAAGTTGTAATTTTACAAAAATGAAATAGAAAATACAAAAACAATATTGTAAATTTACAAATTTTATGGTTAAACTACGGTTTTTACAGCAAAAAAATAAAGAAAAATGGTACATATACAATAAAAATTGTAAATTTACCACTTTTTATTGTAAATATACAAGTTTTTTGCATAAAAAACAGTAGTTTAACCAAATAATTTGTTAATATACAATTTATTTTTTTCATTTTCTATTTTTCCTTGTAAAATAACAACCTTTTTCTGTAAGTTTACAATTTTGTTTTGTAAATTTACCAAATTTTTTGCAAATTTACAAAAAAAATGTTCACCTCGAAGATGATATTTTACAAAAAAAATTGTAAATTTACATTTTCTTTTGTTAAATCAATTTACAAATTATCCCCGTAACTTTACGGGGATTCTTGCTAGTACATATTTTACAAAACCTGCCCCGTAAAATCACGGGGATTTTATGTCATTTTACAAACTTTTTTTTTTGAGTGTAGGGATGAGATTTCCATGCAAATGCATGTTTTTTGTCGATAGTCTAAAAACGATATCGACCAATTATCTTTCCAAATAAAGAAATTTGCGTTAAAATGGCATCGATTTGTTTTTGCATATTTTTGCATATTTTGGTGAAAATGGATATTTTTGCATATTTTGGTTTTAAATGCATATTTTGTACATATTTCCAACTTTTAAGAGCATATTTTTTGCATATTTTGTCAAAAACACAAATTGAAATTTATTTCTTTCAAAAACTATTTTAAATTTTAAAAATTTATTTTGGAAATAAGAAAAAATATTTTTTTTCTTTAAAATTTTTTTATAGATTGTCTTAATTTCTAAAAAAATTATGCTTATATAAAGTTTTAAATATTGCTATTTAAACCCGGCGTTACTTTTTGCTTTTTAAGAAGTTTTTCCGATGAAAACAAGATTTTTAATGCCCACATTTTATTTTTTAGTGCATATTTTTAGGTTTTTTAGTGCATATTTTGAATTTTTTAGTGCATGAAAATCTAATCCCTAGTGATATAGTAACCTGAAATCTGTTTTACATTATTAGGGCTGTGATTTTCATGCAATGTTATTGCATGTTATTGTGGATAGTCAAAAACGAAAGAACATTTATTTTTCGGAATCAATAAAGTTGCGTAAAAATTTCCTTGACTTGTTTTTGCAAATTTTTGCATATTTTGGCGAAAATGCACATTTAAGCATGTTTTAAGTGCATACTTTGCGGCTATCAGCAACTTTTAAGCGCATATCAATCGTTGAATATATTTATGCATAATTTGGTGACAATGCATATTTATGCATATTTTGGTTTTGAATGCATATTTTGGTTTCAAATGCATATTTTCGTTTTAAATGGATATTTTGTGCATATATGCAACTTTTAGAGTCCGACCGAATATTCGGTTTCGGTCTCGGTTTCGGCCGAATAATGGGGTTTCGGCCTCTATTCGGTATTCGGCAAAATTTTGGCCGAATATTAGCCGAAACCGAAACTTTTTGGTATTTTAAAAAATATGTAAAAAAGTCGGTGAATTTTTTGATTTCGTATTTTATTACACTTGTTTCAGTTCAATTGAAGAAAATGTTACAAGTTTATGCAATAAATGTAAAACTGTTTCAGTTCAAAAACTATTTTCTTCTAATCTGCAAATGAAATATAAAATTTTTTTGTAAGTTTTTTAAAAAACATATTTTTTTTTTCAAAAATACAACAATTTCTATGGTTTAAAAGCATTATATGCTGTATATTAATCTTTAACAACTTTTTAATAATTTTATTCATGCCAGGCGGTAATTTTTTTAAGTTTCGGTTTCGGTTCGGTTTCGGCCGAATATTACTTTTTCGGCCGAGTATTCGGTTTGGTTTCGGTTCGGCCTCAAAAACTGGTTTCGGTCGGACTCTAGCAACTTTAAAGTGCATTTTTTTTGCATAAATTAGTAAAAAACAATTTAAAATTAATTTTTTTAAAAAATTATTTTAAAAAAATTTTAATTTATTTTTGAAAATTCTGATTAATTTTCATTAAAAAACAAATATTGGTGTATTCGACCTTTAAATATTATATTTTGAGTAGGTTTATTCTAGCTCGAGGTCGTTATTTTCTTTACTAATTAAAACTATGATATTCTCATAGAATAATTTTCAAGAAAATTGTTTTTCTGTTTTTAAATTTAGTTATGTTGGTCATTTTTGCAAGACAGTACCGACACGTGTTTCGGAATTTGTCAGATTCCATTGTCAAGACTATTTAGCATATATAAAAACCCTAAACAACAATTAGCAAAGTGTTTTTAATGACAAATCGTTAATGATCAAACTAAAATATTAATACATATTTTTGAAAATATGAATATTTTTTTTTTGTTATAGTCTTAATTTCTTTAAAATTCTTGCATTTAAGTGTTTATATTAAGTTTTTATTTTTGATAATAAAACCCGGTGTAATTTTTTAATTTAAAAGACGTTTTTGGTATGAGAACAAATTTTTTTTTGCATATTTTTATGTTTTTAATGCATATTTTTTATTTTTTTGTGCATATTTTTGTTTTTTTTAGCGCATATTTTGAAATTTTAGTGGATATTTTTAATTTATAGTGCATGAAAATCGCAGTTCTAAACATTGTATTCTGCATTATATTCTTGTTGTTAAAATTTGTCACAAAGTACCTTTTTTAAAAAAATATATTTTTTTGAAATTTTTTTATTTGATTTTTTTTTTTATACTAGGACAGTGCCCAAAAAAATTTCTAAGAACTTACATAAAAATCCATTGGAAATAAGAAATGCTTACCTGAAAATAAAAAAAAATAAAAAATTAATATAAATTTAAAAAAAAAAATATTAAAAAAGACAAGTTAAAAATATGTTTATCAAGGGACGTGATTTCCAAGCAATTGCATGTTTTTTGTCGATGTCTACTAACGATATTGAAAAATTATCTTTCCGAATCAAAAAATTTCCTTTAAAATGGCATCGATTTGTTTTTGCATATTTTGGTAAAAATGGATTTTTTTGGTTTCAAATGCATATTTTGTGCATATTTTAAACTTTTAGGTGCATATTTTTGCATATTTTCAAAATTATCAAAAAACAAGTAAAAAATTTAAATTCGGCCTTGCCGAATGTAGTGATACCCTCCACAATTTTAAAAAGTTTATTGCAAAAAACTTTTTTTAAAAGGAAATTACTTTTAAAAAAAAAAATTTCCGCGAAAAAAAAATTGTGGTAAAAAAAAAAAATCCGCGATTTTTTTCTTTTTTGTTAAAAAAAATTGTTCGTACTTGTTTCAATACTATTTGGTGTTCAATTATGTTCACATATGTCAACCAGCAGCCGAATTAAATCATTTTGTATTTTTAGGTTATGTTGAATGTACTAAAATTTTTGAGGTGTCTTTGCATTTTCGAACCGCTTTTGAACCGCTGAACCGATATCGCTCAAATGCAATACCAAACTTCTCGGGATAACTTCCAATGAATATGTTAAGTTTCATTCATATCCGTGTAGTATTTTGGTCATGATCACCATTTCCACAGACAGACAGACAGACAGACAGACGGACATCGCTAGAATGTCTTAAAATCGATCGGGAATCATGAATATATATACTTTATGGGGTCCTAGACCGATATTTCGATGAGTTACAAACGGAATGACAAACTTATATATAACCTCTATCACTAAGTGTAGGGTATAAAAACACAAATTAAAATTTTTTTGTTTCAAAAACTTTTTAAATTTAAAAAATTTATTTTAAAAATATCCACCATCACAACCGTCAACCTCCCCCCTTCCTCCAACAAACAAACGCCCCTGCACAAATTTTTTTATTTTTTTTTTTTTTTTTTATTTTTTAGCATATGCACACTCAAAATAATCACTCTGTTAAATACTCTGTAAAATGACTGTAATCTCAATTCGACAAATATTTGACAAAGTTATCTGTCGAAATACAGATTTTAAGAAAATACTTTGTATTTTCTTGTGACCGAAAAACAAAATTTTATCTGTAATTTTACTTTTTACTTTGTAATCTCTATTTTACAGATAATAAACAGTTTTTTTGTTAAAATACGAATTTTAGAAAAATACTTTGTTTTTTTCTCGTAACCAAAATACTAAATTTCATTTGTAATTTTACTTATTGCTCTGTAAAAATAAAAATCACTTCAAAAAACTAAACCCCCCTTTAAAAAGTGTCTTATGGCGTTTTCTTTTCTGGAAAAAAATGTTGCACTTTTTTTTCTTTAATGACTCTTTATGCACAGTTATGTACAGTAAATATAGACGTATTTGGTACCAAAAGAAAGGTATTTATAAGGACTATAAAATGCTATATCAAGCATTTACAAACAATACTCAGTTTTTGAGCTGATCCGATAAATGTAAAAATTTATGGGTTTTTGAAATTGTTTTCAATAAAATAAGCGTGTTTCGACATTTTATTATAAACAGTTAGATAGAACTCGAAAATACCTTTCCTTTGGTATCAAATATGTCTATACTTACTGTTTTTTACTGTCCACAAGGAGTCATTAAAGAAAAAAAAGTGCAGAAAGTGCAACATTTTTTTCCAGAAAAGAAAACGCCATTAAATTACAATAACAACTGGTAATTTTACGAGGATGACGTGTAAAATTGGAGTTACTTGTTAAAAACTTATAATATTCACAAAAATAAAAAATTAAATTTGCAATTTGGAAGCATTAAAGCGGTAAAATTTAACAAAATTTTAATGCTTTTGAAGCAGAGAAGTTTTACTCATAAAATCGATTTAACTAAAACTTTGTAAATTTACAGAGTTTCTTTTTGTAAAATTTTGAACTCATAAAATGCATTTAACTCAAACTTTGTAAATTTACAGAGCTTTTTTGGTAAAATTCTTTTCCGTTTTATCAATATTTTACAGATAATTCTATAAATTTACAGTTTTTTTTATCGAAATCATTTTACAGAGTTTTCTTCGTAAAATAACAAAAAATCTTGCTGGTTGGAAATCTATGGTATTTTCTGCTGGCTCAGCAGAGTATCTCTGTAATTTAACAGAGTGATTATTTTGAGTGCAGGGTATAAAAAATTCGGCCCAACCGACCTTAACACTCTTACTTGTTATTTTTTATTTTTTTGCTAAACAAATTCATTAAAAGTTTAATGTAAAAAGTGCATTGCTCTTGTATATAACAACAACAAAATATTAGAATTTTGTTCGTTGTTCTACATGATGTTGATGATGCATCATAGAAAAACTCAAAGTTTGAACTATTACCGTACAATGAAAACAGCAAAAAAATGGAAAAAAAAGTTGCTTGCTTGCAACATAGAACTCTTTGTAATACGTAGTGTTCGTAGTAACATTGACTGATGGTTGGCTACATTAAAACAAAAACAAAACTTTTGTTGCCACATTTTAATATCCGTCCGTGGTACATAATAAAACTTGCACTTCAGCTCTCTTTGTGAATTATTTTTTTTTTTTTTTTTGACATAGAACGATATGGATTTTCTTTATTATTTTTATTTTTTTTGTAAAACAATTAGGTCTGTAGTACTACAATCTTACACTGTAGCAACTATGTAATTTTTTTTAGTCTTTGCAGTTTTACTAACAAGGGAAGTATCTCAACCCTTATGAACCGATTTGCCTGAAACTTAAAATATATACTAAAGAGACGATTTTAAGGTTGGGGTGTCTCGGCTTATCGGCCATATCGGTGTTTAAAAATTTCGTTGTCCCCTTATGAAACCATTTGGACCTTCGGGAAAATTTTGATAACTTCCGAACTAACAGGAATATCATCAAGGGCAAAAATACGGGTCGACTTAAATTTAATAAAGATTATTTCTTATCCATATGGATATCGTAGGTCTATGTCTTCACATAGGTACCCCCCAAAATTTACACATTTTCCTGAAAAAAATATTTAAAGAAGCCGAATTTTTAATGCCTATCCAATGCCACCATTGGATAGGCATTAAAAAAACCTTTATTCTCATATGAAAACATCATATAGTTTCTTAAAAAGAATTGGCTGAAAAATCCAAAAAACGATTTTTTCGCCATTTTTTTACCCATGTTTTGAACCCCTAAATCCCCGATATGGCCGATAAGCCGAGACACCCCAACCTTAGAATTGTCTCTTTGATATATATTTCAAGTTTCAGGCAAATCGGTTCATAAGGGTTGAGACTTCCCTTGTAAGAGAATATTACATAACATGTATTAAAACTACTTCAAAATTTTTAATATTACAAACAAAATACATTAATACTAACAATAAGATATTTTGACATAGTTTTACTACGATTAGTAAAATGTAGTCGAAATAGCAAAATAAAGAAAAAATATTAACACTGGTAATTACTCAGAAAACTAAAACGTAGTTAAAATATGTAACTGCAGGAAAATTTAAGAACTTAAAAATGTAGTTGAAATATTAAAATGTAGTCGAAATATTAAAATGTAGTCGAAATATTAAAGTGTAGTCGAAACATGCAAACATAGCCGGAATATTAAACGCAATCAAAATATTCAAAAATAGTCAAATTGTTAAAACGTAATATGAATACATACCCGAGTAAAAAAGAGTTATATATAGCCGTGACAAATTAGATCCCAAATATGGTGGACACAATTGTTTCATATATTATCTTCGGTTATCCCACAAGATCTGAACAGATAGTGTTATATATAAAATGATACGTAAAATGGGTCTATCTGGTTTTATCAGTTTGATCCGGACTGATACAATATAAAATAAATTGAGACTATAAGACATAAATATATATGGTTAGATATTGCTCTACATAAAGAACATATTTTTGTATATAACATTATATAAAGTGCATATGATTATATATAATGTTATCCAACTTATATGACGTTATAAGGAGCAATATATGATTAGTTATAATGGTTTTAGATTATATTTAATCGTATCAGTTTTCTCTAACTGATATATTTATATAGACCCAATTCACGTATCACATTATATATAAGGATATCCCGCTAGATCATAAAATATAACCGTAGATAATTATTAAAGTAATTGTATCCGCCATATTTGGGATATAATTAGTCATGAACTTTTTTTCTTTTTTTACTAGGGTATGAAAACATAGTCGAGATATTTAAACGTAGTCAACTTATTTAAAGGTAGTTAAAAAATATTAAAATGTCAAAAAATATATGTACATCAAAATTTTATAAATTAGTCGAATTAAAACCACGCAGTCAAAACACAAAAACGTAGTCAACATTTTAAAAAGTAGTCGAAATTTGAAAACGTACCCAGCAAAACTTACCTTACCATATAAGGTATAAAATAAGGTATAAGATCTCTTATTTTATACATTGCAGCATTGATGATTTTAACAGGCGATGAGACTAAAAGTAATGCATATACATTATCACAAAGAATACCAGTAAGGTATAAAATAAGTCATAAATTTATAACAAAGAATACGAGTAAGGTGTAAAATATATGATATTTTATAGGTTACGAGTAAGGTATATAATAAGCATACCAGAACGTAATATATAAGGTGTTACGAGTAGTGAAAAAGTAATTTTGTATTAAATTTACTCACGTGATTGTAAGCGAGATAAAATATACTCCTGGGTGAGTGTGTGTCATTAACAAATTTCTGTCGTGAATCCATCTCTAGTTTAAACTTATGCATTTTTTTATAAAATATTTATTTTTTATGTTATTGTAATGCATTATGTATTCAATTATAAATAATGCATTATTTCAAACTTTGAAATAATACATAATGTAACCAAATATAAGTCATCCATGATTTAATGTTTAGAAATAATAAATATGAAATACATTTTTTCCAATAATCATGCATTACGTAGCTAATTATTAGTAATGTATTATTTTTCACTTTAAAATAATACGTTGTGGAACAAATGTTTGGTAAGACATCATAAAATAATGCTACAAATAAGGTATATACATTACCTGGTAATGTGTTATATAATCACCACCCATTACCAAAGTTTTGCTGGGATAGTTTAAAAAAAAAAAAAAAAAAGGTATTTAACATTTTATATCGTTGAGTTGAGGGTGGGTTGTAAAAGCCTAAAATAATGAAATTTTTAGGCAAGTACATGCCCAGAAAAACTTTGGTAATGGGTAGTGATTATATAACACATTACCAGGTAATGTATATACCTTATTTGTAGCATTATTTTATGATGTCTTACCAAACATTTGTTCCACAACGTATTATTTTCAAGTGAAAAATAATGCATTACTAATAATTTGCTACGTAATGCAAGATTATTGGAAAAAATGTATTTCATATTAGTTATTTCTAAACATTAAATCATGGATGACTTATATATGGTTACATTATGTATTATTTGAAAGTTTGAAATAATGTATTATTTATAATTGGATGCATAATGCATTACAATAACATAAAAAATAATTATTTTATAAAAAAATGCATAAGTTTAAACTAGAGATGGGCTCACGACAGAACATTTCTAACGACACTCACGAGCATATTTTATATACTTACACTCACTTACAATCACGTGAGTAAATTTAATACAAAATTACTTTTTCACTACTCGTAACACCTTATATATTATCTTCTGGTATGCTATATTATTTCATTTCTCGTAACCTATAAAATATCATATATTTTACACCTTACTCGTATTCTTCGTTATAAATTTATGACTTATTTTATACCTTACTGGTATTCTTTGTGATAATGTGGATGCATTACTTTGAGTCTCATCGCCTGTTAAAATCATCAATGCTGCAATGTATAAAATAAGAGATCATATACCTTATTTTATACCTTATTTGGTAATCTAAGTTTTGCTGGGTGGCGCTCAGACTCAAAATAGTCCATTGTACCGTACGAAAAATTTAGCAAGAGTGAGAAAAGGTTTAGAAGAAAAAGAATGAAAACCAGTAAAAAAGTTAAATTCGGCCTTGCCGAATGTAGTGATACCCTCCACAATTTCAAAAAGATTTTTGCAAAAATCTTTTTTTAAAAGAAAATTACTTTTGAAAAAAAAAAAAAATTCCGCGAAAAAAAATTGTTTGTTAAAAAAAAAACGCGATTTTTTTATTTTTTGGTCAAAAAAAAATATGATTGTACTTGTTTAAATACCATTTGGTGTTCAGTTATGTTCACATACAACAACCAGCAGCCGAATTAAAGCATTTTGTATTTTTAGGTTATGTTGAATGTACTCAAATTTTTGATGTTTCCTTACATTTTCGTTCATAACTTTTGAACCGCTGAACAGATATCGCTCAAATGCAATACCAAGCTTCTCAGGAGAACTTCCAATAAATATGTTAAGTTTTAGTCATCTCCGTGTAATGATGTAAGGGACCCAGCAAAACTTTGGTAATGGGTTGTTATTATATAACACATTACCAGGTAATGCATATAGCTTATTTGTAGCATTATTTTATCATGTCTTACCAAACATTTGTTCCACAACGTATTATTTTCAAGTGAAAAATAATGCATTACTAATAATTTGCTACGTAATGCATGAATATTGGAAAAAATGTATTTCATATTTATTATTTCTAAACATTAAGTCATGGATGACTTATATTTGGTTACATTATGTATTATTTGAAAGTTTGAAATAATGAATTATTTATAATTGGATGCATAATGCATTACAATAACATAAAAAATAATTATTTTATATAAAAATGCATAAGTTTAAACTAGAGATGGGCTCACGACAGGAAAATTTCTAACGACACACACTCACGAGCATATTTTATCTACTTACACTCACTTACAATCACGTGAAAAAATTTAATACAAAATTACTTTTTCACTACTCGTAACACCTTATATATTATCTTCTGGTATGCTATATTATTTCATTTCTCGTAACCTATAAAATATCATATATTTTACACCTTACTCGTATTCTTCGTTATAGATTTATGACTTATTTTATACCTTACTGGTATTCTTTGTGATAATGTGGATGCATTACTTTGAGTCTCATCGCCTGTTAAAATCATCAATGCTGCAATGTATAAAATAAGAGATCCTATACCTTATTTTATACCTTATTTGGTAATCTAAGTTTTGCTGGGGATAATCGGATTTAGTTGACATTAAGTTTAAATGGCAGGCTGGCCCAAGCTCTATGAAAAAGCGAAGTAATAGAAATTTTGCGATTTTTTCTATTTTAATTTCTTGAACGTTGGACAAAACCGCAATTTTTTTGCCAATTTCAAATAGCGATATCTCGAAAACCGTCCGTGGTCAAAATTAATAAATATGATGCGTCGCAAGACTTTTTTTTTTTAATTTTTAAAAATTCAAAACTTGGATCGCCGGACGCCACAGGCTAATTTAATCCAATTGGCCTTAAATTTGTACCACGTAAGTTTAAGGTCTAGGAAAATAAAAATTTTCCCGGACGTTTAAAATTGGATAAAAAACATTTTTTAATATTAACAAATCACGGTTTAGATGTCTTAATATTAAGATGTAGTCGAATATATTAAGACGTAGTCGATATATTAAGACGTAGTCGATATATTAAGAGGTAGTCGAAATGTTAAGGTGTCGAAATATTAAGGTGTTTTCGAAATATTAAGTTGTTGTTGAAGTATTTAAGATTTCTCGAAATGTTAGAACTTGTCAAAATATTAAAAATGTTTGAACACACAAAACATTTTTGGCTAAAAAATGTCAATTAAATTTATTGATCAACAAAATTTAAATGAGTCAATTATTGTTTTAATCAAAATGTTTGTTATGCATACATTAATTCAAAAATATACAATATAATCGGGTTTTACTTTTTTTATTGTTGGTAACATATTGGAAAGCAAACAAGTTGAATTTTTTCATAATTTTGTCATAAGCTTACAATTCATTCGTTAAATCAATCATTATTTTGATTAACTATAAATAAAAAAAATTATCAAATTTGTGATCAAAAACGAAAAAACACAGTATGTAATAAAGGGGTTTCCTTTATTAATTATTTTTATATTTAATTATTTTTATGGGTCAAATAAGGCAGAATTAACGCCAGTATTTGTCCTCATAAAGTGCTAGTCGCAATAGTCCACAAATGGTCTTCTTGCTTCTTAGCAGTTATTTATTTATAAAAAAAATGATGAGACGATGCGCTTTTAATTTTAATATGTCTTTATTTGTTAAATGTTGCATCAGAATGACAAAAATTATAAATGATTGTTACTAGCTAACCATTAGTGGAATCAATAAACAAATCTAGTAAATGAAGAAGATGAAAAAACAATAACAATGCTATGATAACTCGAAAGAGAGTGAGAGTTATCCAAATAAATTTCTCTTTTAGTGATAATGAAAATATAAAAATGTGGTTATCAGTTATTCTTTTAAAAAAAGGTTAGGGTGTCCCTTACTAAGTAAAACATTGAAACAAATTCAAAATGACAAATACAATTATTACGTTATACAAACAAATAGTAATTTGATGCAAATAATAATTATTAAAATATATAAAAATAATATAAATTCAGGCTGCTACAAGTAAAGATTTAAGAACGTAGTCAAAATATTAAAACGTAGTCAAAATACTAAAACGTAGGCAAAATATTAGGTTAGGTTAGGTTGGATTGGCGTCCGCCGATTTGGCGAATTCACTCGGAGGCCATAAGGCCCATTGTGATTCCCCTAAAGTTGTCTCCCTACTCCCCTGATATATAAAATTCTACCTCTCAAACCATCCCGATTCCTTAAGGTATTCTGCTAGAGACGTCAATGGGACACTGTTTAGGCAATCTAAGTCATCAAAAAATCGTTGCCCCAAATACTTAAGACGACGTTTCATCAGACCCGGACATTCACACAACAAGTGCCTCACTGACTCCTCTTCCTCCACCTCTCCACAACTTCTGCAAAAGTCCCTGTCAGAAATTCCCATACGAACGGCCATTTGGCCGATTATACAGTGTCCCGTCAGTACTCCTACTAATTGGCTAACCGTACGTTTGCCAAAGGTAAGAAGACTTTCTGTCCTCTTAGGATTTGGCAGTGGCCACATGGTCCGCGATATCCTGCACGTGGTCAGCGATATCCACCTATCCCTCATCATATTCTCCGATATCCTACCAATTTCGTTCATCAACTCCACTATAGGAACCGAGATATCCGGTTCGACACGTTCCCACACCGACTCGGAGCCACCTCTTGCACACTCATCAGCTAATTCGTTACCATCGACCCCACTATGTCCAGGGACCCAGATTAGCTTGACTGTGTGCTGACTGATTCGATGAAGGGATTGTATACAATTACTACACTCAAAAAAAAAACCTTGTAAAGTTACCAATAAATCTCGTGATTTTACGAGGCTATTCTCGTAAAATAGGAGGTAGGTAAAATTCTCGTAAAATTACGAGGATTTTCTCGTAATTTTGAATGCGCCAAAAATTGGTAAAATAACCAATTTTATTGGTAAAAATATTGTTTTCAAACCGAAAAAAAAATGGTAAACTTACAAGAAAAAAATGGTAAAAACGAAAATGGTAAGTTTACAAACCAAAATGGTAAATTTACAACAACATTTGTTAAACAACATAAATACTCGTAATAAAATAATTTTTGTAAAATAACTGTTTTTTTTTTTTTGTAAATTAACTAGAATCCTCGTAATAAATTTTTCAAAATTTTGTCAACTTTTTTTTAAAATATTTTTCAATTAAAAAAAAAATTACAAAAAAAAATTGTTTTTTTTTAAACAACATAAATCCTCGTATAACATTTTTGTAAAATAACAGTTTTTTTTTGTAATTCAACTAGAATCCTTGTAATAAAAACTTTGTTGTAAAATTACAATTTTTTTTTGTAAAATAACCTTTCGAAATGGTAGAATACAATTACAAAAATAAACTTGTAAAATTACCAATAAAACTGTAGTTCTCGTTTGAGCAAAGTACAATATTTTTTGTTAAAAAACAAGAAAAATTGTTAAATATTGATAGAACGGGATTACAAGGCATTTTACCAGGCGTTTTACCAGTTTATTTTTTTGAGTGTAACAATTCTCGATTTTACAGTGTGTGACCCTAAGGCCTTCAGAGCTGCAAGACTGTCCACAAAAATGATGACGGCGCAAGGACTTAGGTCCTTTGTCATAATCATCTGCGCGGCTTTGTCAATTGCAAAAACCTCGGCCTGGAAAACACTACACTTGTCCGGGAGCCTCACTGAGGCCCTGATCTCGAGGCATTCAGAGTATACCCCCGAACCCGTACCCATCTCCATCTTCGATCCGTCCGTGAAAATTGAGATCGCATTCCCCGTTATAACAGAGTTTGCCGCCCAGTCTTCCCTAGTTGGTATTTTGACTTCGAAGTTCCTATTAAAGTTCGTCTGCGGTGAGATATAGTCGGTTTTTCGTTCTAATTCCGACCCGCCCACCGTACTTAATATGGTCGAGTGTCCCCAAGAGCGTTGCTTAAGCATTAGTGACTCTCTTAACCTAAGAGCCGATTTTGCTGCGGTGCTCTTGATGTAGATATCTACGGGCTGAATGTTTAGTATCACTTCCAGACCGGCCTGGGGTGCTGATCTAATAGCACCAGTGATACCCACGCACGCCAGTCGCTGTACCTTCTGTAGGTTGCAGAGATATGATTTCTTATCCGCTGCTTTCCACCACACGAGGGCTCCATAAGTAAGTATTGGTCTAATTATCGCACCATACATCCAGTGGATAATATACGGTTTTAGACCCCACCTTCTTCCGAAAGTTCTTCTGCAGGTGTAAAAAGCACATAACGACTTTTTCATCCTTTCCTCCGTATTCCTTTTCCAGTAAAGCTTTGAGTCCAGGATTACACACAGGTATTTCGCCTCATTAGATAGTTCTAGGGTGATTCCATCTAGTTTGGGAAGAACAAACCTGTCTATCTTAGTCCTTTTCGTGAACAAGACTAGTTCGGTTTTGGAGGGATTGACTCCTAGACCATTGTCTCTTGCCCACGTCAAGAGTATCTTAAGTGCTGATTCCATGAGTTCAATATTCGTTGGTAAAAACTTACCTCTGATTAGGATCACAACGTCATCAGCATAGGCAACCACCTTGATGCCCATTCCGTTGAGTGACTCGAGGATTTCATTTATTACAAGATTCCACAGAAGAGGAGAGATCACCCCCCCCCTTGTGGTGTGCCCCTTGTAACTATTTTCCTCGCTTCACCATCACCTATTTTCGAGTTAATCGCCCTGCTTTTCAGCATGTTGCCCATCCATAGAGTAATCTGTGTGTCCGTGCCCGTTTTTCGTAGGGCATTAAGAATTGACGATATTTTGATATTGTTGAACGCGCCTTCCACGTCCAGAAATAATGCCAAAACGTACTCTTTTTTGTGAAGAGTATCCTCAATCAAACCGACAACAACACTTAAAGCCGTCTCGACAGACCTACCCTTAAGATAGGCGTGTTGGGCCTCGCAGAAGTTGTCTGATGTGAGGATACTTCTCACATATACATCTACCAGTCTTTCCAGTGTTTTCAATAGAAACGATGACAGACTGATAGGTCTGTAATCCTTTGCGGTATTGTGGTTTATTTTTCCCGCTTTGGGAATAAAGACCACCCTAACCTCCCTCCATTCGGAGGGTATATATCCCGATGCCAGGCTCCCCGTAAAGATACGCAGTAGCCATGGCATGATTATCCCGAGGGACTTCTGCAAGAGTGCCGGAAAAATACCATCAGGCCCTGCCGACTTGTAGGGCTTGAAGGAATGGCCCACGTTATCTTGCGTTCGTCCACCATCGTTTTGATGAATTCATTAGTTGGAATTGCAGCTGGTGAAAGTGTACCCAGGGGAGTTTCTCTCTTCACCTCTGCAACCCGGAAAATGGGTATCCATCAAAAGTTCGATGGTTTCCTGACAGCTTTCTGCAAAGGATCCGTCCGGTTTATTAAGAAAGCCTGGTGTGCTGGGGTCCTTAGAAAGAACTTTACGGAGTCTCGCCGCTTCCGTAGTCCCCTCCAATTCTCCACAGAAGAAATATTAAAAGGTAATCAAAATATTAAAGCGTAGTAGTCAAAATATTAAAACGTAATCAAAATATTAAAGCGTAGTCAAAATATTAAAACGTAGTCAAAATATGACAACGTAGTCAAAATTTTACAATGTAGTCAAAATATAAAAACGTATTCAAAATATTAAAACGTAGTCAAAATATTAACGCGTAGTCAAAATATTAAAACGTAGTCAAAATATAAAAACGTATTCAAAATATTAAAACGTAGTCAAAATATTAAAACGTAGTCAAAATATTAAAACGTAGTCAAAATATTAAAATGTAGTCAAAATATTAAAACGTAGTCAACATATTACAACGTAGTCAAAATATTAAAAGGTATTCAAAATATTAAAATGCAGTCAAAATATTAAAACGTAGTATAAAAAAAAACGAAAACAAAGTGGAAATAGTAAAAGCAGTCGATAAATAAAATTGACAAATTGGAAAATTTTAAAATACATTTGAAAATTCTGCAAACATCGATAAAATTTGGAAATAAAGTAGTACATTTATGTTTTTGAAAGTATGATAGAATCTTTTAATTTTAGCAAGGCCAGGGTTAATTACTTAAATTTTAATTGCGGCAATACTATTAAAAATCTACAACATTTTTTTCTTTTTGTCTGTGTATTATTATTATAAAAACTATAAAATAATTCCCACAGATAACCACTGGAAATCGGATACCCCCTTTATTAATAAATCTTATGCTTTTTAACCCTTTCACTACCGACTTTTTTTGGCTAGTAATTTCTTGATCAAAATTTGTGAAAATGTAGATCTATGCAAAGTAAAAACTTTTTGTTAATTTCGTTGGTCTACCGCGCCCTCTAGAGGAGATATATCCAACCAAACTTGAAGCTTTCACATGCAGTATCTCCCGAACGAGTAAAGTTTTTTCCAAAATTCGAATTTTGTATTTTTCGTATCGAAAAGTTCTACAAAATCCGCTTTTAAGAAAGCTTGAACGATTATTATTCGATTTTTGAAAACTTTTTAACGTTTATTTTGTTTTGCAATTTTTTTACGTTATTTGAAAAATTTCCAGTTTGCCACCAAATATTGCGTGTAGAGTCCACCGGAATGCAAATTTATTTTTCCGAGCACATCTTTCGTAAAGATAACCCTTTAATGATCAATATTGTCAAAACAAAACACAAAAATGTTGTACGGTTAATTTTTAATGAATTTTTAAAGATAGTGTACAAGGGGAGTGAAAGGGTTAATAAAAATAAATATTTATATTAAAAACAAATGGTAGCTGTAGTTAAAAAACGTAGATAGATACAAAAAAATATATAAAAAAATAAAAATTGCAATAAAATCACGATTTAAAATAACAAACAAAGCCACCCTCTAAAAAAATCAGCACCCTCAATTGAACTTTTAACATCAAAAAAATAATTGTACATGATTTTTGCTGAAATTCTTATTTTCCCCAAAAACATGATACATAAGTAATTTAAAAGTATATAAATGTGTAATAGCTGTATGCAAAAAAAAATAAACTTTTGATGATGACTCAGGGGTAAAAGTTGAATATGAGTCAAATATAAAAAGTCTCTAAACAGAAAACCAAAATCGTAATAACCCAGCGAAATAATACAGGTCAAACAAAGGAAAACAGTTTTATTAAATGAACTAAAAAAAGGTTTATGAGCCGATCTTCTGTTTTACAGGAGAGTTCAGTTAAAAAATCACAAAAAGGTTTTTAATTTTCTATGAAAATTTCAGGCACAACACAGAAATAAACGGTTTAAATTTTTTTTTTTAAATATTCAATCAATGTTTTAATTGATTCAATTAAAAAATTATTTGCTATTTAAAGTTTTAAAAATAGCACCAAACAATTTTTTCCCCAACAACAACGTTTACTACGATCATTTTTAAAATTCTTACTAAGAATTCTAAAGAATTTCTTAGTATCAGCCAATATTTTATTTGAATCAATTAAAAAAATAATTTAATAATTTTTTTATCAACAAAAAATCATAATCACGGTTTTGTTATTGCAGCTTTAAAAGCAGGATCCTTTTTTAAACTCAATTTTAATTGTTTTTCTTTTTTGCTGGGTAAACTAATAATGTTTTACTAACGGGTGGCAATAAAGATAATATGAATGAGGAGATTTTTGTTAAAATGGCATACAACTTTTTCTCATAATCATAAAAATATAAACAAAATATCACGTATTTTGAATTGGTTGTATTCTGTATTAATTACCAACAAATATACAAACAACACATGTAAAAGTAGGGAGGGAGTCTGTTTTCAAAACAAAGCAAACGAAAAAAAATAAACAATAACATCTTTCAAGTAAAAGTATTGTAAAAATATTAGGGAGATTCAATTGATAGCAACAATGAAGCAAAATGACTACATCAGGGCTTATTTTTCTTTAAGAAATAAAATATTTATTTAATTTAAGCAGTAATTAAATAGAAGCAAGCTAAGTAAAAACGTAGTTATTTTGTATAAAACGTAGTTATTTAATATAAAACGTTAGTGATTTTATAGAAAAAGTAGTTATTTTTTTTAAAACGTAGTTATATAAAATGTAGTTTTTAAAATGTAGTTATTTAAAATATACCCGAGTAAAAATAATTTAATATGATCTTATATACTTTTATATAGTCATATTATTTCATATATGATAATGTGTGACACTATGTATTGCAAGATAAGTTTATATAATAAATTTTGATTTGGGATTTTTTTAAGATATCGCCATACATAACTATATGTTGTAACATCAGGCCCCATGCATCATTTTAAATATCTAAGTGTTTTATATAAAATTTTATATGCCTCCATTATTTTTAAATTTTTTTAAGTTTTTTCCAAGAATATATTTTTATCGCAAATATTTTCGAAGTGTTTTATATAAAATTTCATATGACTTCATATTTTTTTATTTTTCTAAGATTTTTCCTCCAAGCACCACTTTTTATCACGAATATTTTCTAAGTGTTTTATATAAAATTTTATATGACTCCATCTTTTAAATTTTTTCTAAGTTTTTTTCAAGGAACATTTTTTTTTATCGCAAATATTTTCTAAGTGTTTTATATAAAATTTTATATGACTCCATTTTTTTTAAATTTTCTAAGTTTTTCCAAGGACAATTTTTTTTGAAAATATTTTCTAAGTGTTTTATATAAAATTTAACATGACTTCATTTTTTGAAATTTTTCTAAGTTTTTTTCAAGAACAACTTATTTTTATTATTTCAGTTTTTCAACTTTTTATTAAAAACTTAAAAAAACATCCGATTTATAAAATTGTATAAATTTTAATATAATTGGATATAATTTTATATCATTGGATTAGACCAAAACTCGTATCAAAGTCGATATAAAGTTATATAAACTGATATTATTAGATATTATTCGATCAAATTTTATGAAACCATTTTTCGTATAAGATTATATCAAAATAGACGCGAACCCATATTAAATTATATATTGTGTCATATCAATTTTTTTACTCGGGTAGTTAATTTTTATAACGTATTAATAAATAAAGTTCTATAATTTTATAACGTCCCGAGTAAAAAAAATGATATGACGCAATATATAATTTTATATGAGTTCGTGTCTATTTTGATATAATTTTATACGAAAAATGGTTTCATAAGATTTGATCGAATATTATCTAATAATATCAGTTTATATAACTTTATATCGACTTTGATACGAGTTTTGGTCTAATCCAATGATATAAAATTATATCCAATTATATTAAAATTTATACAATTTTATAAATCGGATGTTTTTTTAGTTTTTAATAAAAAGTTGAAAAATTAAAATTTCAACTTTTCAAAATTTTCAAAAAACTTAGAAAAATTTTCAAAACATGGAGTCATGTTAAATTTTATATAAAACACTTAGAAAATATTCTCATAAAAAATTTTTCCTTGGAAAAACTTAGAAAAATTTTCAAAAATGGAGTCATATAAAATTTTATATAAAACACTTAGAAAATATTTGCGAAAAAAAAATTTCCTTGAAAAAAACTTAGAAAAAATTTAAAAGATAGAGTCATATAAAATTTTATATAAAACACTTAGAAAATATTCGTGATAAAAAAGTTGTGCTTGGAAAAAAACTTGGAAAAATATAAAATATGGAGTCATATGAAAATTTATATAAAACACTTTGAAAATATTCACGATAAAAATATGTTCTTGAAAAAAACTTTGAAAAATTAAAAAATAATAGGGGCATATAATATTTTATATAAAACACTTAAGACATTTGGAATGATACATGGGACCAGATGTTACAACATATAGTTATGTATGGCGATATCTTAAAAAAATCGCACATAAAAATTTATTATATAAATTTATCTCGCAATACATAGTGCCACACATGATCATATATGAAATAATATGACTACATAAAAGTATATAAGATCATATTAAATTATTTTTACTCGGGGTAGTTAAGATTTGATCACGTAGTTATAATTTTATGAAATTGGTTTAATTGCGCACCATAGAGTGGCAATTTTTTTTCAACTTTTTTTCTATAGAAAAAGTCTCAGATTCTGAGACATTTTTCTTATAGAAAAAGTCTCAGATTCTGAGACATTTTTCCTATAGAAAAAGTCTCAGATTCTGAGACATTTTTCCTATAGAAAAAGTCTCAGATTCTGAGACATTTTTCCTATAGAAAAAGTCTCAGATTCTGAGACATTTTTCCTATAGAAAAAGTCTCAGATTCTGAGACATTTTTCCTATAGAAAAAGTCTCAGATTCTGAGACATTTTTCCTATAGAAAAAGTCTCAGATTCTGAGACATTTTTCCTATAGAAAAAGTCTCAGATTCTGAGACATTTTTCCTATAGAAAAAGTCTCAGATTCTGAGACATTTTTCCTATAGAAAAAGTCTCAGATTCTGAGACATTTTTCCTATAGAAAAAGTCTCAGATTCTGAGACATTTTTCCTATAGAAAAAGTCTCAGATTCTGAGACATTTTTCCTATAGAAAAAGTCTCAGATTCTGAGACATTTTTCCTATAGAAAAAGTCTCAGATTCTGAGACATTTTTCCTATAGATAAAGTCTCAGATTCTGAGACATTTTTCCTATAAAAAAAATCTCAGATTCTGAGACATTTTTCTTATAGAAAAAGTCTCAGATTCTGAGACATTTTTCCTATAGAAAAAGTCTTAGATTCTGAGACATTTTTCCTATAGAAAAAGTCTCAGATTCTGAGACATTTTTCTTATAGAAAAAGTCTCAGATTCTGAGACATTTTTCTTATAGAAAAAGTCTCAGATTCTGAGACATTTTTCTTATAGAAAAATGTCTAAAATTCTGAGACATTTTTCTTATAGAAAAAGTCTCAGATTCTGAGACATTTTTCCTATAAAAAAAGTCTTAGATTCTGAGACATTTTCCTATTGAAAAAAAAAGTCTCAGATTCTGAAATTCTGATAATATCGTAGTCAAAATATAACAATGTTGTCAAAATATAATAACGTAGTCAAAATATAATAACTAAGTTAATATATCATAACATAGTCAAAACAAAATAATGTAGTCAAAATATAATAATGTAGTCAAAATATAATAATGTAGTCAAAATATAATAACGTAGTCAAAATAAAATTAATTTTTTAAATCCAAATTATATATCATTTTAATACGTTTTCCTTACAAATTGCATACCATAAATGTTTTTTGTTGTTTGTTAAATATTATATTTAAGGCCTTAATGTGGTTTGGAGTTTTTATGTTAAGTTCGTTGCCATTTTTTTTTTATTTTTGTTATTTTCTCATTTTGTTCATTTAGCAAAACTAAGGCCTGTTTAACATAAACTTTTATGTATTTTTTTCTGTATTATTTTGAAACAAAGACTTTCAAGTATTTTGTATTTATATTAGTAGAGTATAGAGTGTTCAACAATATTTTATGATTTTTTAAAGGCATATTAAACAAACAAAATGAAATTTGAAATACCAAAAAAAAAATATATTTTTCCATATGGCAAAAAAATATTTTTTTAAAATATATATTTTAATGATTTCCGTCGTTGCAATTTTTTGAATTTTTTGTTCATTTTATCAGTGGTTTAGTTTGGCTTTTTGGTCGTCTTTTTTAAGATATAGCTTCAAGCTATTTTGTATAGTTTTTTTTGTACTTTGAAATACCCACGCGAGCGACATACAATTTATAATATAGTATTGTGACTAAGGTTAAGTTTTGACTAAAATGCTAAAAAGAAGAAAAAAACTAAAAAGGGACAATTGCATGATGTGTCTTTGTGACAGGAAACTGTGGTAATTTGTCACTGTATTTGGGAGTGTTTGAAACATAAACATTAATTTATTGGTATTCTTGAAATAAGGAAACTGAAATTGAAGAGGAGAAAAAAAAAATGTTTTAAACAAATTCAAATTCTAAATTTAAAATTCTAGAGCTTCAAAGAAAATCACAAAGGACAACGATTGCAGTCCTTTAATGATTTAGTCATAATGTTTTAACTAAGCATAGTATAATAGCGAATTCAACTTTGTATAACGTATCCGTAATTCTATAACGCAGTCATAATTTTTAACGCAGCCATAATTTTATAACGTAGTCATAATTTTATAACGTAGTCATAACTTTATAACGTAGTCATAATTTTAAAACGTAGTCAAAATTTTATAACGTTGTCATAATTTTATAACGTAGTCATAATTTTAAAACGTAGTCATAATTTTAAAACGTAGTCATAATTTTATAACGTAATCAAAATTTTATAACGTTGTCATAATTTTAAAACGTAGTCATAATTTAATAACGTAGTCATAACTTTATAACGTAGTCATAATATTAAAACGTAGTCATAATTTTATAACGTAGTCATAATTTTATAACGTAGTCATAATTTTATAACGTAGTCATAATTTTATAACGTAGTCATAATTTTATAACGTAGTCATAATTTTATAACGTAGTCATAATTTTATAACGTAGTCATAATTTTAAAACGTAGTCATAATTTTATAACGTAGTCTTAATTTTATAACGTAGTCACAATTTAATAACGTAGTCATAATTTTATAACGTAGTCATAATTTTATAACGTAGTCATAATTTTATAACGTAGTCATAATTTTAAAACGTAGTCATAATTTTATAACGTAGTCATAATTTTATAACGTAGTCATAATTTTATAACGTAGTCATAATTTTATAACGTAGTCATAATTTTATAACGTAGTCATAATTTTATAACGTAGTCATAATTTTATAACATAGTCATAATTTTATAACGTAGTCATAATTTTATAACGTAGTCATAATTTTATAACGTAGTCGTAATTTTATAACGTAGTCATAATTTAATAATGTAAACTTTATAACGTAGTCAAAACTGTATAACGTGGCCAAAAAAATGTTAACATAATTTTATAACAAAGTCATAGATGTTGTTTTTTTTATTTTTAGTACCAAAAGGTACATAAAAATAAAATGTATTTATTCGGCCTTTATATATGTATATATATTCGATTAGAGTTTTATTCTAGTTCGAGGCCCAAAAATATTTCTATTTATGATATTGTCATAATAGAGTATTTTTAATTTATTGCTTTAAAAAAGTTACTATCTCATAGTATGTCTGTACTGATCAGTTTCATCCCCACTAAAGGAATCTTCAGCAGACTTTAGAGAATCATCGTTGGTCAATCAAACATCAAACCAGACATAATATTTGATATATTTCCCAAGTTATATGAGAAGTACTATTATGAAGGTCCGAAATCTGTTTTCCAACAAAAATAACTCTTTTAAAGCAAAAATTGTATATATTAAATCACCGTCGGTAACTATTAATATATGTGTTGCTGTTATTTTACAATAACAAACAGTGCCTAACCAAACAATAGTGTTGGTAGGATAAGTCGTACTAAACTTTGTGTTAAATGTTGTTTTTTTTATTTTTAGTACCAAAAGGTACATAAAAATAAAATGTATTTATTCGGCCTTTATATATGTATATATATTCGATTAGAGTTTTATTCTAGTTCGAGGCCCAAAAATATTTCTATTTATGATATTGTCATAATAGAGTATTTTTAATTTATTGCTTTAAAAAAGTTACTATCTCATAGTATGTCTGTACTGATCAGTTTCATCCCCACTAAAGGAATCTTCAGCAGACTTTAGAGAATCATCGTTGGTCAATCAAACATCAAACCAGACATAATATTTGATATATTTCCCAAGTTATATGAGAAGTACTATTATGAAGGTCCGAAAAAACTCTAATCGAATATATATACAAAGTCATAGATTTATAACGTAGTCATGATTTGATAACGTAGCAATTTTATGATGTAAAAATTAATTTAATAACGCAGTCATAATCTTAAACTGTTCTCATGAATTTATAACGATATCTAAATCTTGTCATAGTTTTTATACGTAGTCGTAATTTTATAACGAAGTCATATTTTTATATCGTATTCATAATTTTAAAACGTAGTCATAATTTAATAATGTAGTCATAATTTTCTAACGTAGTCAAAATATTATAAATAAGTCTAAATCATGTAACGAAGTCATAATTTTTAAACGTAGTTTTAATTTGATTTCTTGATCAAATTTTTATTACGTAGCCATAATTTTATAACGTAGTCATAATTTTAAATTGTTGTCATAACTAGAGATGGGCGCGTGAGTGATTTTTGACTCACACTCACTCACGCTCACGAAAGGAATTTTTGAATCACGCACACTCACTCACGAGCATATTTTTGCTACTCACACTCACTCACAATCACGTGAGTAAATTTAATACAACTCACACTCACTCACAATCACGTGAGTAAATTTAATACAACTCACACTCACGTGCACTCACGCAAGCTTCACTCACACTCACGTTGACTCACACTCACGAAACTCCTATTTATACAAAAAAAAAAAATTCAATAACTAAAATTTCAAAAATCTTTCAAAATTTCAGCAAAATTTAAAGTTCAGCATTATTTTACACTTTTCTTTGCTTTTTCGGGACGAAATCTTAAGTTAAGCCAAATTTTACAATTTTTTTGATGCTTTTTTTGGTACGAAAGGAAATATGAAGAGTAAATAAATCACGCAAAAAAATCGACTCACGCACACTCACTCACGCAAAAATCTTACTCACGCACACTCACACACGCAATTTTTTTCTCCACTCACACTCACTCACAATCACGTGAGTAAAATTGAATTCGGTCACACTCACAATCACGTGAATCACGCTCTAATCTGCTCATGTGCCCATATCTATTGAGATAAAACTCTAGATTTTTTGTATTTCTATAACTCATGTTACATAGAAACGTTTGACGCCTTTATGGAACGAAATAAAAAGATTCCTGTTACTTACGGGATCGAATAGAATGGGGAACGAAGTAGATTGGAACAGAAAAATTCTCAGATTCTCAAACACTTTTCTTATAGAAAAATTCTTTATAGAAAAATTCTCGTAGTTAAATTTTAATAAAGAAGTTAAAAGATTATAACGTAGTTATAATTTTATAACGTAGTCATAATTTTATAACGTAGTCATAATTTTATAACGTAGTCATAATTTTAAAAGTAGTCATAATTGTATAACGTAGTCATAATTTTATAACGTACTTATAATTTTATAACGTAGTCATAATTTTATAACGTAGTCATAATTTTTTAACGTAGCCATAATTTTATAACGTTGTCATAATTTTATAACGTAGTCATAATTTTAAAACGTAGTCATAATTTTAAAACGTAGTCATAATTTCATAACGTAGTCATAATTTTATAACGTAGTCATAATTTTATAGCGTAGTCATAATTTTGTAACGTAGTCATAATTTTATAATGCACTCATAGTTTTGTAATGTGTTGATAATTTTATAACGTAGTCATAATTTTATAGCGCAGTTAAAAATTTATCACAAAGTCATAATTTTATCAAAAAGTCATAATTTTATAGCATAGTCAAATTTTATACTTATTTATAAATTTTAAACGTAGTTTTAATTTTAGTCATAATTTTCAGCATAACGTAGTCATAAAACCAAATTTTAAAAAACATGTGTTTAAAATGAGATACAAAAATTTCGGGTATCAAAATGTTATGTGAGTTGTGCTCGGATATTTTTTGACAATTCAAAATAGATTTTTTTTTTAATTTGAAACCCTTTTCTTGTTTAAAAAAATATTTATCCCCCATATTTGTTTAACATTATTTATTCACTTTATGTCAATTCAAGTGTAAATTTGTTAGCTTTTCATATCAAAATCTAAGAAATTCTCAAAAAAATTTAAATATTACTGTCAATTTGTATTAAAGTGACTATGAACAAGAAACAAAAAATATCCTTAAAGATTTTAAAAAATCCAGGATAAAGAGAATGAAATAAAAATAAACAACCACCCACGTGTTTAAAAGGAAAAAAAAAAACTGAAAATATGGAAGGAATCTTTATAAAACACCCACAACAAACAGTTGAATCTTCCCCAAACACATGACTCATCAAAAAATTCAAATGCGTGCGTATGACTAACAAATAATAGCAGCAATTGTGGGTGTTTTTACAACCCCTATAAAACAGAAATCCTGCAGCAGGATTAAACACAAAATTGACGTAAATGTTTATGCAAGGATTACTCATATTTCTTTTTTTTTTAAAGAAGCATGAAAAATGATAAAATAATGAATGATTTGATGAAAATTTAAGAAGAATACAGCCTCGTTAAAGAAATTGATAAGGAAAAAGAAGTGTCCTTGAAATTTGTCAAAAATATAAATATAATGACAAATTTGGTTTCAGGTTGCCCCTGTCGTAAAATTATTTAAAATCACCCTTAATGAAGTGCTTGCAAGTGTCAAACTAATTAATGTTTTTTTAAAAAATAACACTGTGCTACAAAAGACCAAAAATAATTTATGCAGGGGTTCTCATATGATAATTCGGGTTGGTTGGAGTCCATAGAGTACTGATATACTCATAGTTTTTCTGGATCACTTCGTTAAGTACGTTTTTTATTGGCAAATGTGTTGAAAAACGGAAATTCTTAAATTACAATTTTAAAAAATTATTACTTTGTTAGTTTGTAACCGATTTTCGATTTTATGGATTTGTTTTAAAGGTATAGGTCTTACCTTTCAAACAAAACAAAAATATTAAAAATCGATCAAGAATTGGCTGAGCTACGATCGCTTAAGTAAAAAAAAACCGAATTTTTTGAAAAATTTGTCATATTCTTTACACTCTAAGTTGAAAGTGAATCATTAAACCATTTTTTAGAATTTTTTGTAAAAAAGTATAGTAAAGTGGCTTTCCAAAACACCAAAAAACATAACAATCGGTTAAAAAATGAATGAGTTATGCTAAGTTTTGTGATAGGACATTTTTAATTTTTTTCAGAAACGCTTCTAATTCAAGCATTATTCATAAATCTTGTTACTAGTAGTAATTTTATGCGCATATGCATATAAACTAGAGATGGGAACGTAATTAGATTTGTGCGTGATTCACACATGATCAGAAGTGAGCGTGATTGAAAATTAATTTTACTCACGTGGTTGTTAGTGAGTGTCAGTGTGAGTGGAATAAAAAAATGGGCGTGTCAGTTACTTCCAAATCCTATTTATAATTTTTTGGGTTTGTTTAAAAAATATCAGTGTTACATCTTAAACAAAAAAATATTGAGAATAGGTTAAAAACAGGCTAAGGTGCGCTTGTTTAAGTAAAAAACCTTTTTTGAAGAGTTATACCTGCAACATTTTTATGACAAAAAACATTTGACATTTTTGAAACGAAATTGGTAAAATTGTGGGATCATTTGATGGAAATTTTACCTGTTTATAAATATACGTATGAGGCATTCCACACCAAATGTTCAGCGAAAAAAAAAACATGTGAACCGTAAATTTTTAAATGGGTTGTATGGATAGCCATGTGAGGCATTCCACACCAACTGTTCCACTACAGAAAAACCATAGTGGTTTCAATGGGATATCATTTGCAAAGTATTCGCTCTTAGGGTACTAATAAATAACAAAAATAAAATTTAAGTTTTTTTCAAAAAGTGGGCCTTGTAGGCGTGGTCAAATATTAAAAATATCAAACTTTTTTGCCTGAGTATTTATTCACGATCACGCACGCTAATGAAAGAAAAAAATTATTCAAGCACGATATTTTATTTTACTCACGCTCACGTGAACATCGTGACCGTAACTTATTTTTTTCTACTCACGTGTGTGTGAATGAGCGTGAGCAAAATAAAATATCAGGCGTGACTAAATTTTTTCTTTCATAAGCGTGCGTAATCGTTATTAAAAACTCACTCACGCTACCATCGCCTTTTAAAATATTTTTTAAGTATTGATATTACTCACGTTTTAAATACCATTATTGTATAAAACACCGTCCGACACACTTTTGTACACATGGACCGGACCCGAAAATTCTGAAAGTAGGGCCAAAAAAAAGATACCCGTGTCTCCCAGTTTTTCTAGATCAATTCGCGTTTTCGCGAAAAACGCAAAAAAAAAAAAAAATTACATGTAAAAAAAATGTTCGCTTTTCAGAAAGTGGGGCTCAAAATAACATTCTTGTGTTTCCCGGTTTTTCTATATCAATTCGCGTTTTTGCGAAAATGCATTTTTTTTACACACTTGAAAAAATTTACTTCATTCCGAAAATAGGGCTTAAAATAAAATATTGTTCTAGTTTTTTCATATTAATTCACGAAAAATGCAATTTTGAAAAAATGTATTGCATTATTTTTTATAAATATAAAACATAAATATTAGAGATGGGCGCGTGAGTGATTTTTGACTCATACTCACTCACGCTCACGACAGGAATTTTCGAATCACGCAGACTCACTCACGAGCATATTTTTTCTATTCACAATCACGTGAGTAAATTTAAAACAACTCACACTCACGTGCACTCACGCAAGCTTCACTCACATTCATGTTGACTCACACTCACGAAAATTTCAAGAACTATGATTTAAAAAATCTTTTAAAAATTTTCAGCAAAATTTGCAGTTCAGCGAAATTTTACATTTTTTTTTTGTTTTTTTTGGGACAAAATCATAAATAAAGCCAAATTTTAAAATTTTTTTGTTGCTTTTTTGGTACAATAGGAAATATAAAGAGAAAATAATTCACGCAAACTCACGCAAAAATCTTACTCACGCACACTCACTCACGCAATTTTTTTCTCCACTCACACTCACTCACAATCACGTGAGTAAAATTGAAATCAGTCACACTCACGCGCGATTCACGTGAATCAGGCTCTTATCTGCTCATGTGCCCATCTCTAATAAATATACATGATTTACAGTAGAATTACGGACCTTATACAAAAATTGCTAAAATAAAATTCTCGTGTCTCCCAATGTAGTATGTATCTATTCGCGTTTTCGCGAAAATGCATTTTTTTGCACACTTAAAAAAAATGTACTACATTCGAAAAGTGGGACTAAAAATAAAATATTCACCTAATTTTTTTTTAAATTAAAATTAAATTAGCTGGAAAAACTCTGATACATTGGAAATTTCTTTTTAACTCTACTTGAAATTTTGCGAGTGTGCTAAAAAGAACAAAATATTTTTTTTTTTACAAATTTGCGAATTGATATGAAATAACTGAGACATAAATGCTAAATCTAAGCAACCTTTTTTTTTTTAACAGTGCTAAAAAAAATTTTTTTTAGCGTTTTTCGCGAATACGCGAATTGATCGCGAAAAATTGAGAGACACGGGTGTTTTTCTTAACCCCACTTTCTGAATAGCATATCTTTTTCTAAGTATTGTGAAAACTTTTTTTTTTTGTTGCATTTTTCGCGAAAACGCGAATTGATCTAGAGAAACTGGGAGACACGGGTATTTTATTTTTGGCCCAACTTTCCGAATTTTTGGGTCCGGTTCATGTGTACAGCCAAAAGTTGCAATTTGTTGGACGGTGAAATAAGCGTGTTGCAATTTTTGAATTTTGATTTTTCGAAAACAAGGCAAAACACATCTCTAAAAATTTCAGATCAGACAGAAAATTCCTTTAACTTTTTTTAAAAAAATAAAAAACAAATAAAATTGCGGCATGTTTTTTGATAAATAAAGTTTAAGTTTAAATTTAAAAAATTCAGAACTTCTTCTGAAAATGTTCCAATTTTTATTTTTTTAATTGATAGCCCATTCAAAAATCTATAAACAGCTTTTGTCTTTAAGACTTTACTGTGTTTCATTTAATTTGCATAAATATTGAAGTAAAGATGCTCAGGCAAAAAAGTTAGATATTTTCAATTTTTGACCACGCCTACAAGGCCCACTTTTTGAAAAAACTTAAATTTTATTTTTGTTATTTAATAGTACCCTAAGAGCGAATACTTTGAAAATGATTTCATATTGAAACGACACAACTTTTTTTTTGCTGAACATTTGGTGTGGAATGCCTCATATATGGAGCTAAGAAAATTACGTTTTTGGTTGTTCAATTTTTCAAAAACTGGGCTTAGGAGGCGTGGTCAAATATTGGAAAAAAGGCAAGTTGCCTTGTTTAAATATATATCAAATAAAAACGAAATGCACCAAAATCTCAAAAATGTACATTCTTGTATAGTTTTGTATCGGCTATCGATTAAAATTTTTTTGGAAAATTTTCAGAACCCGTTCAAAAATTTTCCATTTTTAAAAAAGTCAATTTATAAAAAATCCGGCCACGTTTGTTTTTTTTTTGTAATTCTTTTTTTTAAAGATTAGATGTTTGTCTAGCAAGATTTTTTTAAAAATTAAGAAAATCTATAAAAAAAAATTAAGAAGAAAAAAAAGTAATTTTTCTGATTTTCAAAATAAATTTTTAAAATTTAAAATAGTTTTTAAAAAAAATTTATTTCAATTTGTGTTTTTGCTAATTTATGCCAAAATATGCAATAATATGCACTTAAAAGTTCGAAATATGCACAATATATGCATTTAAAATCAAAATATGCAAAAATATGCATTTTCACCAAAATATGCAAAATATGTGAAAACAAATCGATGCCATTTAATGCAAATCTCTTGATTCGGAAAGATAATTGGTCGATATCGTTTTTAGGCTTTCAACAAAAAACATGCATTTGCATGAAAATCTCACCCTAGTTATATAAAAAACTTTTTTACCCGGGACCCATTGAAAAAATTTTGGTACACAATTTTTTTCTCACTGAACATTTGGTGTGGAATGCCTCACATGTATATATATAAACAGGTAAAATTTCCATCAAATGATCCCACAATTTTAGCAATTTCGTTTTAAAAAAACATGTTTGCAAGCGCACAGCTTTTTCTGTCATAAAAATGTTGCAGGTATAACTCTTCAAAAAAGGTTTATTACTTAAACAAGCGCACCTTAGCCTGTTTTTAACCTATTCTCAATATTTTTTTTGTTTAAGATGTAACACTGATATTTTTTAAACAAACCCAAAAAATTATAAATAGGATTTGGAAGTAACTGACACGCCCATTTTTTTATTCCACTCACACTGACACTCACTAACAACCACGTGAGTAAAATTAATTTTCAATCACGCTCACTTCTGATCATGTGTGAATCACGCACAAATCTAATTACGTTCCCATCTCTAGTTTATATGCAAATGCGCATAAAATTACTACTAGTAACAAGATTTATGAATAATGCTTGAATTACAAGCGTTTCTGAAAAAAATTAAAAATGTCCTATCACAAAACTTAGCATAACTCATTCATTTTTTAACCGATTGTTATGTTTTTTGGTGTTTTGGAAAGCCACTTTACTATACTTTTTAAAAAAAAAATCAAAAAAATTGTTTAATGATTCACTTTCAACTTAGAGTGTAAAGAATATGACAAATTTTTCAAAAAATTCGGTTTTTTTTACTTAAGCGATCGTAGCTCAGCCAATTCTTGATCGATTTTTAATATTTTTGTTTTGTTTGAAAGGTAAGACCTATACCTTTAAAACAAATCCATAAAATCGAAAATCGGTTGCAAACTAACAAAATAATAATTTTTTAAAATTGTAATTTAAGAATTTCCGTTTTCCAACACATTTGCCAATAAAAAACGTACTTAACGAAGTGATCCAGAAAAACTATGAGTATATCAGTACTCTATGGACTCCAACCAACCCGAATTTTTATATGAGAACCCCTGCATATTTTTGGTGTAGCACAGTGTAATAAAGGCGAGTCAGAAATGAGTGAACATGATACTAAAGATAAAAGTTGCCAGATTATGGACAGATTTAAAATTTTGACTGCGTTATAAAATTATGACTACGTTATTAAAATATGATTACGTTATAAAATTATGACAACGTTATAAAAGTTTACTACGTTATAAAATTATGACTACGTTATAAAATTATGACTACGTTATGAAATTATGACTACGTTATAAAATTATGACTACGTTATAAAATGCTGACTACACATAGCTATATTATAGCTATAGAACAGTAAACAGGGTCAAATAGAATGGGGAACGAAGTGGAATGGAACAAATAAATTCTCAAATTCTGAGACATTTTTCCGCATAGAAAAATTCTCACTGCGTTTTAGGATTAGGACTTCTTTAAAAAATTTTACTACGTTATAAAATTATGACAACGCTATAAAAGTATGACTACGTTATAAAATTATGACTACGTTATTAAATTATGACTATTTTATAAATATATGACTACGTTTAAAATTCTGACTACACATAGCTATATTATAGCTATAGAACAGTAAACAGGATCAAATAGAATGTGGAACGAAGTGGAATTCTGAGAAATTTTTCCGCATTGAAAAAATATCAGATTAAAGAAACATGATCAAATAGAATAGGGAACGAAGTGGAATGGAAAAAAATTCTAAAATCTGAAACATGTTTGGGGTAAAAGGGATTAAAGAATGGGAAAATATTCCTTTTCATATCCATTGATTTTTTTTAGTTCTATAACTCAAGTTATATGGAATGGAATGAAACCTAAATGGAACGAAGCGAAATGCAACAGGAAAAAGGATCAAATAGAATGGGGAACAAAGCGGATGGAACAAAAAAATTATCAAATTCTGAGAAATTTTTCCGCATAGAAAAATTATCAGATTCAAGAAACAGAATCAAATATAATGGAAAACGAAGTGGAGTGGAACAGAAAAACTCTCAAATTCTGAGACATTTTTAAATGTAAAGAATGGGAAAAATTGTACTTTTTATATCTATTGAATTTTTTTATTTATATTATTCAAGGAATAAAACCTAAATCGAACGAAACAAAATTGAACAGAAAAAAGGATCAAATAGAATGGGGAACGAAGTGGAATGGAACAAATAAATTCTCAAATTCTGAGACATTTTTCCGCATAGAAAAATTCTCAGTTTCAAGAAACAAGATCAAATAGAATGGGGAACGAAGTGGAAACAGAAAAATTCTCAAATTCTGAGACATTTTCAGGGTAAAAGAGTGTAAAGAATGGGAAAAATTGTACTTTTTATATATATTGATTTTATTTAGTTCTATAACTCAAGTTATATGAAAAGGAATGAAACCTATATGGAAAGAAACGAAATGGAACAGGAAACAGGATCAAATAGAATGGGGAACCAAGTGGAATGGAACAAAAAAAAAACAGATTCTGAGACATTTTTCCGCATAGAAAAATTCTCAGATTCAAGAAACAAGAACAAATAGAATGGGGAACGACGTGGAAACTTAAAAATTCTCAAATTCTGAGACATTTTAGGATAAAAGGAAAAAAGAATGGGAACAAGTAAAAAAGTAAAATTCGGCCTTGCCGAATATAGTCATACCCTCCACAATTTCAAAAAGATTATTGCAAAAAACTTTATTTAAAAGGAAATTACTTTTGAAAAAAAAAAAAATAAATTTTAAAAAAAATTTCCGCGAAAAAAAATTTTGGTAAAAAAAATCCGCGATTTTTTTCTTTTTTTTTGGAAAAAATATGTTCGTACTTGTTTAAATACCATTTAGTGTTCAATTATGTTCACATATGTCAACCAGAAGCCGAATTAAAGCATTTTGTATTTGTAGGTTATGTTGAATGTACTGAAATTTTTGAGGTGTGCTTACATTTTCGTTCATAGCTTTTGAACCGCTGAACCGATATCGCTCAAATGCAATACCAAACTTCTCGGGAGAACTTTCAATAAATATGTTAAGTTTCAGTCATCTCTATGCAATATTTTGTCCGCTACAGCATTTTCCACAGACAGACAGACAGACAGACGGACATCGCTAGAATGTCTTAAAATCGATCGGGGATCATGAATATATATACTTTATGGGGTCCCAGACCGATATTTCGATTAGTTACAAACGGAATGACAAACTTATATATACCCTCTATCACTAAGTGGAGGGTATAAAAATGCTACTTTTTTGTATCTATTGAAATTTTTATTTCTATAACTCAAGTTATATGGAAAGAAATGAAACCTATATGGAACGAAATGAAATGGAACAGGAAACAGGATTAAATAGAAGGGGGAACAAAGTGGAATGGAACAAAAAAAATTTCAGACATTTTTTCTGTATAGAATAATTCTCAGATTCAAGAAACAAGATCAAATAGAATGGGGAACGAAGTGGAAAAAAAAATTCTCAAATTCTGAGACATTTTTATGGTCAAAGGGGGTAAAGAATGGGAAAAATGCTACTTTGTATATATATTGATTTTTTTTAGTTCTGTATCTCAAGTTATATGGAAAGGAATGAAACCTACATGGAACGAAATGAAATGGAACAGGAAACAGGATCAAATATAATGAGGAACGAAGTGGAATGGAACAAAAAAATTCTCAGATTCTGAGACATTTTTTTCTATATAGAAAAATTCTTAGATTCAGAGTCATTTTTTCTATATAGAAAAATTCTTAGATTCTGAGACATTTTTTTGTTTATATAGAAAAATTCTCAGATTCTGAGAATTTTTTTTTTATATAGAAAAATTCTTAGATTCTGAGACATTTTTTCTATATAAAAAATTCTAAGATTCTGAGACATTTTTTCTATGTAGAAAAATTCTCATATTGTGAGACATTTTTTCTATATAGAAAAATTCTCATATTGTGAGACATTTTTTCTATATAGAAAAATTCTCAGATTCTGAGACATTTTTTCTATATAGAAAAATTCTCAGATTCTGAGACATTTTTTCTATATAGAAAAATTCTCAGATTCTAAGACAGTTTTCTTTATAGAAAAATTCTCAGATTCTGAGACATTTTTTCTACATAGAAAAATTCTCAGGTTCTGAGACATTTTTTCTACATAGAAAAATTCTTAGATTCTGAGACATTTTTTCTATATAGAAAAACTTTCAGATTCTGAGATATTTTTTATGTATAGAAAATTTCTAAGATTCTGAGACATTTTTTCTACATAGAAAAATTCTCAGATTCTGAGACATTTTTTCTATATAGAAAAATTCTCAGATTCGGAGACAGTTTTTCTATATAGAAAAATTCTTAGATTCTGAGAAATCATCATTCTTTAATAGAAAAATTTTCAGATTCTGAGACATTTTTTCTATATAGAAAAATTCTCAGATTCTTAGATATTTTTTTTATATAGAAAAATTCTCCGATTCTGAGACATTTTTTCTATATAGAAAAATTCTCAGATTCTGAGACATTTTTTCTATATAGAAAAATTCTCAGATTCTGAGACATTTTTTCTATATAGAAAAATTCTCAGATTCTGAGACATTTTTTCTATATAGAAAAATTCTCAGATTCTGAGACATTTTTTCTATATAAAAAAATTCTCAGATTCTGTGACATTTTTTCTATATAAAAAAATTCTCAGATTCTGTGACATTTTTTCTATATAAAAAAATTCTCAGATTCTGAGACATTTTTTAATATAGGAAAATTCTCAGATTCTGAGTCATTTTTTTTTATATAAAAAAGTTCTTAGATTCTGAGACTTTTTTTCTATATAAAAATATTCTCAGATTCTGAGAAATTTTTTCTATATAGAAAAAATTCTTCGAGACATTTTTTTATATAGAAAAATTCTCAGATTCTGAGAAATTTTTTTTTATATAGAAAAATTCTCAGATTCTGAGACATTTTTTTTATATAGAAAAATTTTCAGATTCTGAGACATTTTTTTTTATATAGAAAAATTCTCAGATCCTAAGACATTTTTTCTATATCGAAAAATTCTAAGATTTTTTTCTATATAGAAAAATTCTCAGATTCTGAGAAATTTTTTCTATACAGAAAAATTCACAGATTCTAAGACATTTTTTCGATATAGAAACATTCTTAGATTCTGAGACATTTTTTCTATGTATATATAGAAAAATTCTCAAATTCTGAAACATTTCTGAGACATTTTTTGTATCGAAAATGTTTCAGATTTTCTGATGTTTCCATCTGGCAACACTTTTTAATCTCATACCCTTATATGTGTATAATAACATGTTGCTGCGCTATAAATTGTGAATAAAACTTACTCCTCCCACGCTGCATTTAACAAAAGAACTGCATTTGCAAATATGTATATTTTAAGAGGATTTAATAAGATTACAAGGATATCTACTACTCTTTAGTGCTATAAAAAAAAGCATATAAAATGCATGAAATTTCCAAAAACAGGGAATATTCAAAAAAAAAAATCACCCCAATTCGCAAAAAAACAAACTTTGCAAAAAAAAAAATCCTACCCAGCCAAAAACAACAAGTGATTTGTGGTCCATTTTAAATTCCAAGGAGATTCTTTGGAAATAAATAGTTAGTTTAGGGATGATATTAAAAACACACATGTCACATTTTGGTGAACAACATGCATATGACAAAATAAATGTGGCATAACTTTTAGCTCATATTCGGTTTAATGTTGTATAAAAAAAAATTCTTCTAAAATTTTAATTTATGTTTAAAAATAGTTTTTAAATACAATTTTTAATTAAATTGTAAGATATTTTTATTAAGAGACTGAGAAAAAAAATACAACGATATAAAACAACAGTCACTGTTGTAATTTTAATAAATTAAACTTGATTGCAGCTGCACATATTTGCATTGTTTTTTAAAAAAATTTTTGTGATCAGCAGACAGTTAGTCACAAAATTGACCATAACTTTAAAAATCAGGTGCGATTGTTATTACAAAAGGCTCGGCTAAGAAACAAGCTACAACAGTTGCCAATTTTTTAGAGTTGGAGACAACTTTACAGGTGGTTACAAAAGTTTTTCCTCCTAAACCGATTTGTTCCATTTACAAACTTTAAATATGTATGACCATAAGGTACATTCTTAACAAGTTTCAGCATTCTATCTCCTTTCGTTTCTTAACTATTGTGATTTTAACAAACGAACATTGTTTAGTTAAAAATGTCCGCTAACGTCTTATGTCAGCATCCTTAGGCTCTTAGAGTCCGTTGTGATCGTTAGTTTGTTTTAAAAAAATTTCTGTGTTTGGTGTACGATAAATTCTTATGGTTGCTGTCCAGTGCTTACATATTTGTTTATATAAAATACTTTATATATGTATCCGTTTTTATTAATTAACATTAATTTTATGGTATGTACGGATAGATAAATTTATAAACAACAACCTTACATGAACATTATTATGCATTTTAGTTATTTAAATAAATTTTTTTTAGTTTTAACTTGACCATTGTTTCACTGAGGAATAAGGAATTTTTTATGTTTATGAATAAATTTGGGTTGGGAATGACTGTGAATGTATGGAAGTGTTGCCAGTATCCGTTATTGTTATTCAATCATTCAATGATTTTTTCCATTATTAGCATAGATATAGCATTTAGTGGAGCAATTTCTATTGTTTAGCGGTATAATAGAGTACAGGCACAACAAAAAAACTTAATCTCAGGCCGACATAATGTGTGGAAAACAAGCAAAAAAATTTAGTTCGAACTTGGTGAACATATTGATACATAATGCAAAAAATATTATAGCAAGAAACTTATTTTGAAAAAAAAATGGTGAAAAAAACTTGGTAAAAAAAACTTTGTAAAAAAATTTGTAAAAAAAAAATTTGAAAAAAAAACTTTGTAAAAAAAATTTGTAAAAAAACTTTGTAAAAAAAACTTTGTAAAAAAACTTTGTAAAAAAAACTTGGTAAAAAAACTTTGTAAAAAAACTTTGTAAAAAAACTATGTAACAAAACTTTGTTAACATTAAATTTTAGGGGTAAAAAAGTTCTCAGAATCTGAGAATTTTTCTATAGAAAAAATGTTTCAGAATCTGAGAATTTTTCTATAGAAAAAATGTCTCAGAATCTGAGAATTTTTTTATAGAAAAAATGTCTCAGAATCTGAGAATTTTTCTCAGAATCTAAGAATTTTTCTATAGAAAAAATGTCTCAGAATTTAAGAACTTTTCGATAGAAAAATTCTCAGATTCTGAGACGTTTTCAGAATCTGAATTCAGAATCAGAATGTTTCAGAATCTGAGAATTTTTCTATAGAAAAAATGTCTCAGAATCTTAGAATTTTTCTATAGAAAAAAAATCTCAAAGTCCGAGAATTTTCCTATAGAAAAATTGTAACAGAATCTGAGAATTTTTCTATAGAAAAAATGTGTCAGAATCTGAGAATTTTTCTATAGAAAAAATGTCTCAGAATCTGAGAATTTTTCTATAGAAAAAAATGTCTCAGAATCTGAGAAATTTTCTATAGAAAACATGTCTCCGAATTAAAGAATTTTTGTATAGAAAAAATGTATCAGAATCTGAGAATTTTTCTATAGAAACAATGTCTCAGAATCTGAGAATTTTTCTATAGAATAAATGTCTCAGTATCGGAGAATTTTTCTATAGAAAAAATGTCTCAGAATCTGAGAATTTTTCTATAGAAAAAATGTCTCAGAATCTGAGAATTTTTCTATAGAAAAAATGTCTCAGAATCTGAGAATTTTTCTATAGAAAAAATGTCTCAGAATCTGAGAATTTGTCTATAAAAAAAATGTCTCAGAATCTGAAAATTTTTCTATAGAAAAACTGTCCCAGAATCTGAGAATTTTTCTATAGAAAAAATGTCTCAGAATCTGAGAATTTTTCTTTAGAAAAAATGTGGCAGAATCTGAGAATTTTTCTATAGAAAAAATGTCTCAGAATCTGAGAATTTTTCTATAGAAAAAATGTCTCAGAATCTGAGAATTTTTCTATAGAAAAAATGTCTCAGAATCTGAGAATTTTTCTATAGAAAAAATGTCTCAGAATCTGAGAATTTTTCTATAGAAAAAATGTCTCAGAATCTGAGAATTTTTCTATAGAAAAAATGTCTCAGAATCTGAGAATTTTTCTATAGAAAAAATGTCTCAGAATCTGAGAATTTTTCTATAGAAAAAATGTCTCAGAATCTGAGAATTTTTCTATAGAAAAAATGTCTCAGAATCTGAGAATTTTTCTATAGAAAAAATGTCTCAGAATCTGAGAATTTTTCTATAGAAAAAATGTCTCAGAATCTGAGAATTTTTCTATAGAAAAAATGTCTCAGAATCTGAGAATTTTTCTATAGAAAAAATGTCTCAGAATCTGAGAATTTTTCTATAGAAAAAATGTCTCAGAATCTGAGAATTTTTCTATAGAAAAAATGTCTCAGAATCTGAGAATTTTTCTATAGAAAAAACGTCTCAGAATCTGAGAATTTTTCTATAGAAAAAATGTCTCAGAATCTGAGAATTTTTCTATAGAAAAAATGTCTCAGAATCTGAGAATTTTTCTATAGAAAAAATGTCTCAGAATCTGAGAATTTTTCTATAGAAAAAATGTCTCAGAATCTGAGAATTTTTCTATAGAAAAAATTTCTCAGAATCTGAGAATTTTTTCAATAGAAAAAATGTCTTAGAATCTGAGAATTTTTCTATGGAAAAAATGTCTCAGAATCTGAGAATTCTTCTAAAGAAAAAATGTTTCAGAAACTGAGAATTTTTTCTATAGAAAAAATGTCTTAGAGTCTGAGAGTTTTTCTATAGAAAAAATGTCTCAGAATATGAGAATTTTTCTATGGAAAAAATGTCTAAGAACTTGAGAATTTTTCTATAGAAAAAATGTCTCAGAATCTGAGAATTTTTCTATAGAAAAAATGTCTCTGAATCTGAGAATTTTTCTATAGAAAAAATGTCTCAGAATCTGAGAATTTTTCTATAGAAAAAATGTCTCAGAATCTGAGAATTTTTCTATAGAAAAAATGTCTCAGAATCTGAGAATTTTTCTATAGAAAAAATGTCTCAGAATCTGAGAATTTTTCTATAGAAAAAATTTTTCAGAATCTGAGAATTTTTCTATAGAAAAAATGTCTGAGAATCTGAGAATTTTTCTATAGAAAAAATGTCTTAGAATCTGAGAATTTTTCTATAGAAAAAATGTCTCAGAATCTGAGAATTTTTCTATATAGAAAAAATGTCTCAGAATCTGAGAACTTTTCTATAGAAAAAATGTCTCAGAATCTGAGAATTTTTCTATAGAAAAAATGTCTCAGAATCTGAGAATTTTTCTATAGAAAAAATGTCTCAGAATCTGAGAATTTTTCTATAGGAAAAATGTCTCAGAATCTGAGAACTTTTCTATAGAAAAAATGTCTCAGAATCTGAGAATTTTTCTATAGAAAAAATGTCTCAGAATCTGAGAATTTTTCTACAGAAAAAAAATCTCAAAGTCCGAGAATTTTCCTATAGAAAAATGTCTCAGAATCTGAGAATTTTTCTATAGAAAAATGTCTCAGAATCTGAGAATTTTTCTATAGAAAAATGTCTCAGAATCTGAGAATTTTTCTATAGAAAAAATGTGAGAATTTTTATAGAAAAAATGTCTTAGAATCTGAGAATTTTTCTATAGAAAAAATGTCTCAGAATCTGAGAATTTTTCTATAGAAAAAATGTCTCAGAATCTGAGAATTTTTCTATAGAAAAAATGTCTCAGAATCTGAGAATTTTTCTATAGAAAAAATGTCTCAGAATCTGAGAATTTTTCTATAGAAAAATTTTTCTATATAGAAAAAATGTCTCAGAATCTGAGAATTTTTCTATAGAAAAAATGTCTCAGAATCTGAGAATTTTTCTATAGAAAAAATGTCTCAGAATCTGAGAATTTTTCTATAGAAAAAATGTCTCAGAATCTGAGAATTTTTCTATAGAAAAAATGTCTCAGAATCTGAGAATTTTTCTATAGAAAAAATGTCTCAGAATCTGAGAATTTTTCTATAGAAAAAATGTCTCAGAATCTGAGAATTTTTCTATAGAAAAAATGTCTCAGAATCTGAGAATTTTTCTATAGAAAAAATGTCTCAGAATCTGAGAATTTTTCTATAGAAAAAATGTCTCAGAATCTGAGAATTTTTCTATAGAAAAAATGTCTCAGAATCTGAGAATTTTTCTATAGAAAAAATGTCTCAGAATCTGAGAATTTTTCTATAGAAAAAATGTCTCAGAATCTGAGAACTTTTCTATAGAAAAAATGTCTGAGAATCTGAGAATTTTTCTATAGAAATTTTTCTATAAAAAAAATGTAGTGTTTATAAACCGGTTTTTTTCCCAAAATTTCGGTTTTTTTGCAAACCGGTTAACCGAAATTGAAAAAATCCGGTGCACCGAAAACCGGTTTTTTTATGTCGGTTAACTGGTTTTTTTAAATACATTCAAACGGAATAATTTGCAAATATTTAGGGTTTGCACTTGTTTTTTTATGATATTTTAAAAATTTAATTTAAAAGACCTTGAAAATCCGTGAGAAAGAAAGTCTCAAATACTTTTTGTCTTTAAGAAACAATTTTCCAAATAAGAAATTTATTCCAAATCTGGTAAATATTTGAGTTACTCGCCGTTATAAGCGTTTTTTGGCTGTTAACCAGAATCCAAAAATCCTGTTAATGGAGAAAATGTCAATAAAAGAACATCGATATAAAATACGGTACTACAATTTATAGCGAATTCATGTATTTTTTTTAAATAAAACCAATAAAAATTAAAGCTCCGGTGAATATGGAAAAATAAAGCACCGTATTTAAATCCCGCTATTTTTAAAGGACAACAGTTGATAACTTTGCTCAAAGAAACAAATATGTCAACTTTAGTTACATTCGATTTTTTATTTAATAAAAATTAACAATTTTAAAATATTTTTTGGATTTTTCAGTTAAAGAAAAAAAAACCATTTAACCGGTTTTTTTTATTCCGGTTTAACCGAGAAAACCGGTTAACCGAAAAAGCTGAATTTCGGTTAACCGAGAAACCGGTTTTCCAAAATGTCGGTTTTTTATAAACTCTAAAAAAATGTCTCAGGATCTGAGAACTTTTCTATAGAAATTTTTCTGTAGAAAAAATGTCTCAGAATCTGAGAACTTTTCTATAGAAATTTTATTATAGAAAAAATGTCTCAGAATCTGAGAATTTTTCTATAGAAAAAATGTGTCAGAATCTGAGAATTTTTCTATAGAAAAAATGTCTCAGAATCTGAGAATTTTTCTATAGAAAAAATGTTTCAGAATCTGAGAATGTCTCAGAATCTAAGAATTTTTCTATAGAAAAAATGTCTCAGCATCTGAGAATTTTTCTATAGAAAAAATGTCTCAGAATCTGAGAATTTTTCTATAGAAAAAATGTCTCAGAATTTAAGAATTTTTGTACACAAAACAATTTTTCTGAATCTGAGATTTTTTTATAGAAAAAATGGGTCAGAATCTGAGTATTTATTATGAAAAAAATATTTCATAGTTTTTCTATACAAAAAATGTCTCAGAATCTGATAATTTTTCTATACAAAAAATGTCTCTGAATCTGAGAATTTTTCTATAAAAAAACAAATGTTTTAGAATCTAAGAATTTTTTTATACAAAAAATGTCTCAGAATCTAAGATTTTTTTTATATAAAAAAATGTTTCAGAAATTGACTACACTAAAAGTCTTCTTTTACAAAAACATTTTAGAATTTCCTATTTCCAAAATGTCACAAATTTTTCTGTAATGAAAATGTTTTGAAATATACAAAATTGTTTAAAAATCTTAGAATTTGTCTATGCCTCAGAATATGAATACTAGTTCGGCAAAAATGACAAGTTTTGCAGAAAACATCATGTTTTGCAGATGTTTTTTTTAGAAAACAATATGTGGCACAGAAATCAAACTTCTGCAGAAAAAAATTAATTTTGCAAAATACTAAGTTTGCAGAAAACACCCACTTTTAATGTTTTGCAGAAAGCATCAAGTTTTGCAGAAAACATTAAGTTTTGCAGAAAACATTAAGTTTTGCAGAAAATATCATGTTTTGTAGAAAAAACAACAAGTTTTGCTGAAAACAACAAGTTTTGCAGATAACAACAAGTTTTGCAGATAACAACAAGTTTTGCAGAAAACAAGTTTTGCAGAAAACAGCAATTTTAGCAGAAAACAACAAGTTTTGCAGAAAACAACAAGTTTTGCAGAAAACAAGTTTTACAGAAAACAACAAGTTTTGCAGAAAACAACAAGTTTTGCAGAAAACAACAAGTTGTGCAGAAAAAAACAAATTTTGCAGAAAACAACAAGTTTTGCAGAAAACAACAATTTAAGCAGGAAACAACAAGTTTTGCAGAAAAAAAACAAATTTTGCAGAAAACAACAAGTTTTGCAGAAAACAACAATTTATGCAGGAAACAACAAGTTTTACAGAAAATAATAAGTTTTGCGAAAAACTGCAAGTTCTGCAGAAAACAAGTTTTTCAAAAAACCACAAGTTTTGCTGAAAATAACATGTTTTTCAAAAAATAACATGTTTTGCAGAAAAAACCAAGTTTTTAGGAATTTAAATTATTTTTGTGCAAGAAATCGAAAAGCGTAAAATAAATATTTGCTTATTTCAATTTCATGAGTCTTCGTGTGTGAGCAATATTTTTATTTCGTAAGCGTGCGTGAGTCAAAATTCACTCACACGCCCATCTCTAATTCAAAGTGATCTTACTTGTATTTTAGTGAACAAGCAGTTTGGCGGCTGAAAGGCTTGAAAATAACATGGTTTAGAAAATAAAAGATTTGGCGAAAACAACAGTTTTTGCAGATTTTTTTTTTTGCAGAAAATAACATGTTTTGCAGAAAATAACATGTTTTTGCAGAAAACTAAATTTTTGTTGAAAGCAATATAATTTGAAAACAACATGCTTGGCAGAAAATAATGCTTTGCAGAAAATAACATGTTTTGCAGAAAATTACATATTTTGCGAAAATTACAAGTTTTGCAGAAAACAATAAGTTTTGCCGGAGAGCAACAAGTTTTGCAGAAAACAATAATTTTTCCAGACAACAGGATTTTTACAGAAACAACAAGTTTTGCAGAAAACAACAAGTATTGCAGAAAACAACAAGTTTTGCAGAAAACAACAAGTTTTGCAGAAAACAACAAGTTGTGCAGAAAAAAAACAAGTTTTGCAGAAAACAACAAGTTTTGCAGAAAACAACAAGTTGTGCAGAAAAAAAACAAGTTTTGCAGAAAACAACAAGTTTTGCAGAAAACAACAAGTTTTGCAGAAAACAACAAGTTTTGCAGAAAGCAACAAGTTTTGCAGAAACAACAAAAAAATAACATGTTTTGCAGAAAATAACAAGTTTTGCAGAAAATAACCTGTTTTGCAGAAAATATGATGTTTTGCAGAAAATAACATGTTTTTCAGAAAATGACATGTTTTGCAGAAAATAACATATTCAGGCATGTGATGGAAATCGAAAACGAAAACGATCAAAATTTGAACGGTCAATATTTTATGATCTGTTAAATATGAAAAAGATTTTATAACTCAATATAATACTTCTGATTTATCTGATATGTAAACGGTATAACAAATAAAATTTTGTTTTTTATTGAACAAAATATCGTCGATTTAAAAAGTGTTTGTTTTCGATTTCCATCACAAACCGGATTATGCAGTTAATTACAAATTTTTCAAGAAAACAAAAAATTTAGAGAAAAATGAAATATTCCAGAAAATGTGATAACATTTTCAGAAGCAACATCTATTGCAGAAAACACCATTATTTGCAGAATTCGGCAAATAATGGTGGTTAATTTGCAGAATTTGCAACAATTTAAAAAAATGTTTCAAAATTCCACATAAATCAAAATCTTTGTGAAAATTAAGTGTTTTAAAATTCCCCTTATGTTACACATTGCATACTTAATTGATTAAAAATATATTTCAACACTATCTGAGAAACCTACTTTTATGATTTAATTGAAAATCTCAAGATCATGTTATAAAAAAAATATTTTTGATTGATGGTTTATTGATAAAAATAACAAAAATACAAAATAAAAAACAAAAACCGCATTTAAATAAAAAAATAAGGAAATATATTAATAAAAAAATTATAGTAAACTCATACAATTCAAAACAATATTACAAAAACTGGAAAATTTAAAAAAAAAAAAAATTTAACCGAATTACGAAATTTATTTAAAATTAAACCCATTTTTTAACATTACCAGATAAGAAATTGGAAAAGTACACAGAAAAAAATATGGGGAAAAACAATTTGAGTAATCACTTGTTTAAATTTAAAAAAAGTTTTGAGTAATTTTTTAATTGACGCAATTAAAAATTTACTCAAAAATTTAAAAACAAATTGAGTAAATAATTTAATAAGAATTTAATAGCTTTTTTAATTTTTTTTTTTGAGTTTTCTTAGTTTTTTTAATTCTCGTTTAGTTTATAGTTTTTTGTATATATACATGAAAGTTTGTAATCATATTTATAAAATTTTTTTATGTCTTTAAGACAAAAATATATTTGGTAAAGTTTGAAAAAACATGTTTTTTTTCTTTGTAAAAAAATATGAAATTTTTTTAAACTTTGTTTTTTTTAGAGTAGAAACAGAATAAGCCCGGCACGACTTTTTCCATACGGTTTGGCAGATTAAACCGGTGGCCGGCGCCGATGTGAAATAAAACTTGTTCTGTTTTTAAAAGGTGGTGCTTCTTGTTCTGTTCCTGCACTTAATAGTGTCAATTAAAAATTTACTCAAATTTTTTTGGCAAACATTTAATAAATTTTTATTAAAAATTTACTCAATACTATTAAATCGTTTACTGGTGGAAAATTGAGTAATTTTTTACTCAATAGTATTAAAAATTTACTCAAATTTTTTTTTTATTTCTTTCTGTGTAATTGGTTATCAACAGGTGAGTTTTGTCAACAGAAAATTAAAATAAATAATTAACAATTCCAAGGAATTCATGTGTCATAGAAATATAAAATTTGCCGTGAAATTGTTTAACAAAAAAAAACACCTTAAGCAATAGTAATTTTTATGAATGAACAACAAAAAAAAAAACAAAATATGAATCATAACATAAAAATCTATTAAACAAATTATATTTAAAAAAGTGTTAACAAATTAATGAGTATGTTTATGGATAAGAAAAACAACAAAAAATATATTTAAACAAAAAAACTAGGGTACCATAAACAAATAAAGTGCAAATCAATTCAAATTATTTTTAAAAATAATTTTGCATAGCCATAAAAAAAAAAGTTATAAACATTTATGACGTTAAATATAATTTAATTAAAAAAATAGTGTTATGTTTCCAAGACATAAAAATAATTATTTTTGTATTATAAATTTTTTGAATTCTAAACAGAGAAACAATGTTTTTTTTTAGCAGAAAACAACAAGTTTTGCAGACAAAAACAAGTTTTGCAGAAAACAACAAGTTTTGCAGAAAACAACAAGTTTTGCAGAAAACAATAAGTTTTGCAGAAAAAAACAAGTTTTGCATAGCAAAAAGTTTTTACAAAAACCAAGTTTTAGAAAAAACAAGTTTTGCAGAAAATCAACAAGTTTTAAAGAAACACAACAAGTTTTAAAGAAAAACAACAAGACAAGCTCGAGGCCACAGTTGTTTTAATAAAATTTTAATTTTTATTATTTTCAATATTTCTCTATCCTTTGGATGGCATTTTCAGGAATAATAACGAGTAACAATAAACAAATACAACGACTATTCGCGTTTACATTTAATATTGTACTTGTTACATTAATAAATGTAAACGCGAATAGTCGTGTTGTATTTGTTTATTGTTACTAATTATTATTCCTGAAGATGCCATCTGAAAGATGGAGAAATATTGAAAATTAAAAAAATTAAAAAAAAAAATTGAATTTAATTTAATAAACACAACTGTGGCCTCGAACTTGTCTATTAATTTATATAGAATTGAATAAAAAGTTCGAATAAAGAATTGAATAAAAAGTTCGAATAAATAGAATAGTATTGAAAAACAACAAGTTTTGCAAAAAAAAAAACAAGTTTTGCAAAAAAAAATCAACTAGTTTTGCAAAAAACAAAGTTTTGCAGAAAATAACAAGTTTGTCAAAAAGCAACAAGTTTAAGAGAAAACAATTTTTTGCAAAAAAAAAACAAGTTTTTCAGAAAGCAACAAGTTTAAGAGAAAACAAGTTTTTCAGAAAACAACAAGTTTTGCAGAAAACAACAAGTTTTGCAGAAAATAACAAGTTTTGCAGAAAACAACAAGTTTTGCAGAAAACAACAAATTTTGCAGGAAACAACAAGTTTTGCAAACAAGAACACATTTTGCAGAAAAAATCAAGTTTTGCATAGCAAAAAGTTTTTAGGAAAACAAGTTTTAGAGAAAACAAGTTTTTCAGAAAAAAAAAACAACAAGTTTGTTTTCATACCAAAAAGTTTTTAGGAAAATAAGTTTTTCAGAAAACAAGTTTTGCAGAAAAACAACAAATTTTTGAAGGAAAACAACAAGTTTTGCAGAAAATAACAAGTTTTGCAGAAAGCAACAAGTTTAAGAGAAAACAAATAGTTTTGCAGAAAACAACAAGTTTTGTGGAAAACAATCAGTTTTACAGAAAACAACCAGATTTGCAAAAAAATACAATTGGTTTTGACAAAAAAAAACAGTTTTGAAGAAAAAAAACAGTTTTGAAAAAAAAAACACAGTTTTGAAGAAAAAAAAAAGTTTTGCAGAAAACAACCAGTTTTTCCAAAAAAAACAAACAGTTGTGCAAAAAAAAAAACACCAGTTTTGCAGAAAGCATCCAGGTTGGCAAAAAACAACAAATTTTGCAAAAAAAAAAAAAAAACAACCAATTTTGTTGAAAAAACTATTTATCCAGAAAACAACTAGTTTTACGTTTAAAAATCTTTCTTGCAAAAAAATAATTTTGTAGAAAACAAAAAGTTCTTTACAAAAAAACATGTTTTGCTAAAAATGGGATGATTTTTCAGAAACAGTCTTTCTGTTTTCTGAAAAATCATAGCAAAAAAAAAATACAACACTTTTTTTTGTGCAGAACATAGTGTTTTGCAGAAGACCGCACGTTTTGCCAAAAAAAAAATTAACAACAAATTTTGCAGTTTTGCAGAAAACAACTTAATTTAAAAAAAAAGTTTTGCAAAAAACAACAAGTTTCTAAAAAATTTGCAAAACATTTTCTTGCAGAACATAGTGCTTTGCAGAAAATAATATGTTTTGCAGAAAACAGCACGTTTTGCCCAAAAAAATGTTTGCAGAAAATGACAAGTTTTACAGCAACCAAGAACCTTTGTAGAAAACAACAAGTTTTGCAGAAAACAACAAGTTTTGCAGAAAACAACAAGTTTTGCAGAAAACAACAAGTTTTGCAGAAAACAACAAGTTTTGCAGAAAACAACAATTTTGCAGAAAACAAAAAATTTTGCAGAAAACACAAAATTTTGCAGAAAACTAGAAAAATTACATAAAAAAACAAGTTGCAAAAAAATTTTAAAACACTTTTTTGGCAGAACATAGTACTTTGCAAAAAATAACATGTTTTGCAAAAAAAAATCATGGTTTGCAAAAAAAAAATGCTTTGCAGAAAACTACAAAAGTTGCAGCAAACAACAAGATTTGTAGAAAACAACAAGATTTGTAAAAAACAACAAGATTTTGCAGAAAACAACAAGATTTGCAGAAAACCACTAATTTTACAGAAAACAACAACTGATTTTGCAGAAAACAACAAGTTTTTCAAAAAACAAAAAATTTTGCAGTAAACAAATTTTGCAGGGAACAACAAATTTTGCAGAAAACAACGAATTTTGTAAAAAAAAACAAAACTGCAGAAAAAAATGTTTTGCAAAAAAAAGAGATTTGGCAGAATACTAAATGTTTTGCAAAAAACAAAATTTTTTGCAAAAAACAAAATGTTTTGCAAAAAAAAAAAACATAATATTTTGCAGAAAACAACATCTTATGCAGAAAATAAAAAAAATAAAAATTGCAGAAAGTAACACCTTTTGCAGAAAATAACGTCTTTGTCAAAAAATATGTTTTGCACAAAAAAAACACGTGAGAGTGCTAAATTCGGCTGTGCCGAATCTTTAACACATTTTAATATGTAAAAAAAATTTAGTCGGGGACGAGTTAGACTTTTCCTATCCCCCTCGCGAACAACAAGTTGCAAAAAAAATTGCAACACATTTTTTTCAGAACATAGTACTTTGCAAAAAATAACATGTTTTGCAGAAAAAAATCATTGTTTGAAAAAAAAAATGTTTTGCACAAAACGACAAGTTTTGCACCAAACAACAAGATTTGTAAAAAACAACAAGATTTGCAGAAAACAACAAGTTGTGCAGAAAATAACAAGTTTTGCAGAAAACAATAAAAAATTTTGCACAAAACAACAAATTTTGCACAAAACAACAAATTTTACAATTGTTTCTATTCACAAAGAAACAAGCAAAAAAAGTTGCAATTTTAACATTTTGCAATTTTGCAAGACTAAAATTGCTGACGTGAATTCCATTAATATTTTGCAAAAATCAAAATGTTTGGCAAAAAAAAATACAATTTTATTGGTAAAAAGCTATAAGGAATTATTGTCAAATAGGAGGTAGTAATGTTTTGCTTTTAAAAAAGTTTTTCATATAATAAAGATTTCTTAACGCATATTTTTTATGTTTTTAGTGCATATTTTTGACTTTTAAGTGCATATTTTTAACTTTTTAGTGCATATTTTAAGCGGATGTTTTCAATTTTTTAGTTCATCTTTAAAAATAAGTTTTGCATAAAATTATGTGTTTTCTTTGTAAAAAAATGTTTTGCTGCTATTTTTTGCATATATAATATGCAAAAAAAATAAATCTAATAGCAATTCTATCAGTAATTATGTATATAAATATTTATAATTTTGTTTATATAAATTCAATTGTTTAAATAAACATTTTATAAACAAAAAAATATGAATACACTTGCAAAAATTTTCTTTTTTATGGCTTTTTAAAGTTGTTTATATGGTGTTTATTGTTTTTTAATACATTTTTAAATTATACCTACATCGAACATATTTTGTTTATAAAATTTTCAATTGATATAATATAAATTAAAAAAAAAAAAATATAATATCTTTAAAGCACCATAGGTGGCAATTAACATAAACTATAACTTGTATAAATTTGTACAAATTTCTAAAGATTTTAGTATTTCGAGAGAAAGTTTTCTAAGTGTACAACCGTTTTATGCATTATAAGCATTTTAAAATACGGATGATTTCAGAAATATAATTTTTAAAATACATAACAGATTCAATATACTTTTAGAATTATTTAGAGTTTAAATAACTTAATAAAGCAAAATTGTGTGTTCTTAAAAATCAATAGAGCTACGACTTTAATGCACTAAAAAATCAAAAATACGCAACAAAAAAAATCAGAAATATGTAATAAAACCCAAAATGTATGCAATAAAAAATCAAAATGTATGCAAAATTCAGGAAAATTAAGTTAAAATCTGCATTAACAATCATGGAGTACTCTGCATTTTCATCAAAATATGTACAAATACGCATTTTCATTAAAATAAGCATTTTCATTAAAATATGCATTTTCATCAAAATATGCATTTTCATTAAAAACATTGGAAAACAATCGTCATAGATTTTATGAAATAATTTCGAAAAGATATTTGTGTCATATTCTTTTTTAGACAATAAACATGCATTTGCATGGAAATCGCAGACCTAGTAACCAATTATAAACTGCACTAAATATATTGATGTAGTAATCTGAAATGTGTTTTACATTATTAGGGCGATTTCCTTATAAATGCATGTTTTTTGTCGAGAGTCCAAGAACGAAAGTGAAATTTGCGTAAAAATGTCATCGATATGTTTTTTGCATATTTTGGCGAAAATGCATATTTTTCCTTATTTTGGTTTTAAATTTACATTACAAGTATATTTGCATTTTTTAAGCGAATTTTTGCATATTTTACACAAATATATTTTGCATATTTTTTGCATTATTTAGCAAAAACCGAAATTGAAATTAATTTGTTTAAAAAAAAAATATTAATTGTAGATTTTTTTATAAATTGTCTTTATTTCTTAAAAATTCTTACACTTAAGTGTTTAGATAAAGTTTTAATTCTTAATATTAAACAAAGGCTTAATTTTTTGATTTAAAAGAAATTTTACGTATTTAAACAAGATTTTTTTCAAACATTTTACGCATATTTTTGATTTTTTTAGTGCATATTTATGATTTTTCAGCGCATATTTTCTATTTTTTACTGCATGAAAAAACCAGTCCTATACATTATATTCTGCATTAGATTATTTTTGCTCAAAATTGGCAAAAAGACACTCATTTAAAAAAAAATTTGAAATTTTTTCATTTGATTTTTTTTTATACTTAAACAGCTCCAAAAAAATGTCTGGGAACTTACATAAACATCCATTGCAAATAAGAAAATGCTTACCTGAAAATAAAAAAAAGAGAAAAAATAAATTAATAAAAATTTAAAATCTAATTTTAAAAAACAAGTAAAAAACAGTTTTCAGAAAACTGGATCTGTCCATTTTTTTAAGAAAAAATGTTTAGCATAAAACTTGTTTTGCCTAAAACTTGTTTTGCATAAAACTGGTTTTGCATGTAACTGGTTTTGCATAAAACTTGTTTTGCATAAAACTGGTTTTGCATAAAACTGGTTTTCCATAAAACTTGTTTAGCATAAAACTTATTTTGCATAAAACTTTGTTTTGCATAAGACTTGTTTTGCATAAAACTTGTTTTGCATAAAACTCGTTTTGCATAAAACAGGTTTTGCATAAAACTTGTTTAGCATAAAACTTGTTTTGCATAAAACTTGTTTTGCATTAAACTTGTTTTGCATAAAACTTGTTTTGCATAAAACTTGTTTTGCATAAAACTTGTTTTGCATAAAACTTGTTTTGCATAAAACCGGTTTTGCATAAAACTTGTTTACCATAAAACCTGTTTTGCATAAAACCTGTTTTGCATAAAGCTTGTTTAGCATAAAACTTGCTTTGCATAAAACTGGTTTTGTATAAAACTGGTTTTGCATAAAACTTGTTTAGCATAAAACTTGTTTTGCATAAAACGTGTTTTGCATAAAACTTGTTTAGCATAAAACTTGTTTTGCATAAAACTTGTTTAGCATAAAACCTGTTTTGGATAAAACTTGTTTAACATAAAATTTGTTTTGCATAAAACTTGATTAGCACAAAACTTGTTTATTTGTTTTGCATAAAACTTGATTAGCACAAAACTTGTTTATGATAAAACTTGTTTTGCAAAAACTTGTTTTGCATAAAACTTGTTTAGCATAAAACTTGTTTTGCATAAAACTTGTTTTGCGTACAACTCGTTTTACATTAAACTGGTTTTGCCTTAAAATGGTTTTGTATAAAACTTATTTTGCACAAAACTTGTTTTGCCTAAAACTCGTTTTGCATAAAACTTGTTTTGCATAAAACTTGTTTTGCATAAAACTTGTTTTGTATAAAACAACTTAATTGCATAAAATAACTTATTTGCAGAAAACAACTTGTTTGCATAAAACAACTTGTTTTGAATAAAACACTTGTTTTGCATTAAAAAAATTGTTTTGCATAAAACAACTTGAATTGCATAAATTATGTTGCGTCAAACATTTTTTTTGCATAATAACAAATTGCTGAAAAATAATAAAATAATAAAAATTTTGCATAAAAAATTCCATAATTTAGCAGAAAATGGTGTAGCTTAAATATTAAATATGCATTCCTTTCCATCCAAAAACTGCAATACAAAGACATATTTGAATGTGTCATATTTGCATTATACGAGTTTGTAACCAATTTATAAAATATATTTTATTTTTTTTTCGAAATTAATATTCACGTTGCACAAATTGGTTGAAGGTAAAAGCGCCAATATAAAAATACAAATAAAAATAAAAAGAGAATACATGTTTTAAAATTCCTAAAGACTGTCTGCAGTGACTAGAATCATAATTAGGATGATAGACAGGTACACAAAACTAAATATTGACATACAGTGGCCGACAAAAGTCTACGTACGACTACATACTGGATGTGATTCGTTAACGACAAAATTAACAATTATCAAAAAAGAAAATTTGTAAAAACTCCTGTTTAGTTTATTTAACAGGTTTAAATTTAAGCTTAATGGCGTCCAGATTGAGTTAATATTAAATGTGCTACCAGGGTCGAAATGGAAACAGTAATCAAAAATTGTTTCCACGACTCAAAAAAAAAAAATCAAAATTTTTTAAATACAGAAAAAGAAATCCGCGTTATTTGACCTTCAATTCCTTTAACCACAATTTTTTGGTAAACAAAGAAAAAAATGTCGACCCTCGTAGAATATTTAATATTGAATCAATCTAAACGCCTTAAGCTTAAATTACCTAAACAGCACTTTAACAAAAATACCTGTTTGCTAATAATTAGGTCTATTATTGTTAACTTTGTCGTTAACGAATTACAAATACTATATAGTCGTACGTAGACTTTTGTTGGTCACTGTATATATAAATTTTATTATTTAAATATTGTAAGAAGTTTGTTTTTAAGGAACATAAAGAGTTTCAGTGAGAGTGAGTAATACCAGTAGTTTAATTTAAGACAAAAATTTTCGTAGACAGAATAAATATTTGTAATATCGCTCAGTTACTACAATAGTGGCATAATTCAAAAAAACGTGGTTTTTGAGTTATGTAACGAACTTTTTTCTATGAAAAACCATGAGAAAGATTTAAAGACGTTTTCTGCAAAATCAGGTTTTTTTGAGTTAGGTCACTATTGTAGTAAATGTAGCGATATGTAGAATTGAATTTTTAATCTTTTTAAGATTACAAAACTTTATAAAGTTATTAAGTTGATTCAGGCATGTATTATTTAATTAACTTCCGTTTTTATGATAATTTCCGCTCTAGCTTTTATTTAAGAATATCTTCTAAAGGAAATTCAAGCAAGTACTTAATGTCATTGCACCATTCTTTCCATACCCAAAAAACCAGTATGGCAAGTTAGTTCAAGTATACCCAGCCTGAAATTGCAAGCGGTACAAAAAAATTTTAAAACTGGCAAAGTATATTTTCTTTGGGAAATAAAGTACTTTTCCAGTGTTGGAAATAATAATCCTAAATGTGCTTTACAAATGCTTTTTTACAAAAAATATTAAAGCTTATTATTATACCCACCACAGTATGTCATTCCGTTTGTAACGCATCCAAATATCGGTCGGGGACCCCATAAAGTATATATATTACAGTAGAATCTCACAAATTAGAACTCTCACAAATTAGAACTGTCCAGAAATTAGAACCGGCTATTTTAATGTATTGGACGCTCTGAAATTAGAACCTGTGGTTTTAATTTCTGGAAGTTTTTTTTTATTTTCACTTCAAAATGTTTTTTTTTTAAAGCTAAATAGGGGAAAACCCGAGTTATTATTAGTTAACGCTCTAAAATTAGAACCAGTGGTTCTAATTTCTGGACTTTTTATTTTGTTTTTTTTTCACAATTCTATAAGCGTAAGAGAAATCGAAAAATGGAAAAAGATGGGTTTAATGACGGATCAAATAGCAGTGACGATGATATAATCGATGTAACGTCTGTTTTTTCTCATTTCAAAGCGCTTAAAAGCGTTTTTCTACGAATTTAATGTGTTAAATTAATTAAATATTAACAAATAAAAATTGTTTTGTGTTAAAATAAAGCATTCGTAACTGTTTTTATTTTTACTTTGTCATTTTCTTTGAAAAAAAAATGTCCAGAAATTAGAACTTTTCAGAAATTAGAACTACCCGAGGAACAAAGTGGTTCTAATTTGCGAGATTCTACTGTATTGATCTATGATCGATTCTAAGACATTCTGTGAATGTCCGTCCGTCCGTCCGTCTGTCTGTAGATAACACAATGCAGTCCAAAATAAAACAGCTAGACTCCTGAAGTTTGGCAAAAATACGTCTCATGTTCATAGGCAGGTTAAGTTCGTAAATGGGCAAAATGGGGACAGGAGGGAAAAGTTCCCCCTTGAAGAACTGAACTAACATCTGAAAAAATACAATTTTTTTACATGTTTTTTGTATTTTTGTTAAATAAATGAAATATTTGGTATATTTATCGCGTTGGGAAGGTGCGTTCTAAGTCCCCCACTGACCCCTTCACCCCTCAAAAAACGCCCCTGACAATTATTTTTAATTTTTTTACCATTTTGGAGGGTATAAAAGATTCGGCACAGCCGAATTTAACACTCTTGTTTTTTATTAGATTTTTTACAAACAAATCTGCAAAATTTGTTTTATTTACGTTTTGGAGTAAAAAATTTTATTACAAATGATTTTAGAAATTCGTCCTTGCCGAATGTATTGATACCATCCACAATTTCAAAAAGATTATTACAAAAAACTTTATTCAAAAGGAAATTACTTTTGAAAAAAAAAAAATTTTTGAACAAAAATTTCAGCGAAAAAAAAATTGGTCAAAAAAAATCCGCGATTTTTTTTCTTTTTTTTCAAAAATATGTAAGTACTTGTTTAAATACCATTCGGTGTTCAATTATGTGTACATATCGCTCATTTACTTGTATAGTGTCATAACACAAAATATGTCGTTTTTGGGTAAACCATACAGAATTATTTGTTATATCCTGCTTTATATTGTGTCAACAATTTGGATTAATATCTTCTAAACTCAACGTTTGGGAAGAGAACACGCCATTATAACATTTTCTATGTACGGGCCTTTTGCAATGTAAAACAAGTTTCAATTGTAAACTTTAAACAGGTTTTCTGTAAAATCAAACATTTTGCGTTATGACACTATACAAGTAAATGAGCGATATGTCAACTAGCAGCCAAATTAAAGCATTTTGTATTTTTAGGTTATGTTGAATGTACCAAATTGTTGAGGTGTCCTTACATTTTCGTTCATAACTTTTGAACCGCTGAACCGATATCGCTCAAACTTCTCGGGAGAACTTCCAATTAATATGTTAAATTTCAGTCATCTCTGTGTAATATTTTGAACGTGATCACCATTTCCACTGACAGCCAGACAGACGGACATCGATAGAATGTCTTAAAATTGATCGCTAATCAGTTACATATGGGGTATTCCATGTCAAATCGGACACTTTGAATTATTTTTTTGTTTTTTTTAATTTTCCCAATTTGTTTACAGTTTTTTATACCCTTCGAAAACTCCTTGGTGGTAAATTTTCAGATTTTTTTGATGACCAAAAAATTCTTAAAAGCGCTCTAGTATGTGATTTTTAAAGCTTAAATCTCATTTCTAAAATTTGTTTGTACTCCTTGATTTCTTTGAAATTTTTTGGTGTAAAACTTCTGTCGATTCTACAAATTTTTTGCCCAGTAGGATCGTGGGATAACAATTATTACTATTTTATAAAATTTAAAAATTTTTTGAAAAAATTTTATTGTAATTTTTTTTTTGGAAAGCAAAAAATATGAATTTTTGGATAATTTTGTCATAAGCTTACAATTCATTTGTTAAATCAATCATTATTTTGATTGACTTTAAATAAAAAGTTGATCAAAGTTGATCAAAATCAAAAAAAAGTTTGATTGAAAAAAATTTCAATCAATCACCTACAATTTGATGATTGGTATAACAATTTTTTTAATTGGAGGAATTTCAATCAAAAAATTGATTGAATCCGCGTTTTTGTTGATTGAAATTCGTTTTAAATTTTTTCTGTGAACGAACTAATAGCAAATCTCCAATTTCTGAGGGGGCTCCCACACAAAACGACATTTTTACAATTTGCTCCAACCGCTCTAACTGCCCTAAGAGTGCCCTTATAGCAATCAATTCTATGACCGACCCACAATATTTTTTTAGTCCAAACATTTGCTCTGAACATACCTACCCTCTATATTTAACTATTAAGGCGGTCCCCATACAATTTTTTTTTATTTTATGTAAGGGTAAAAATAAAAGTCTCACTAATGACCCCTCTGGGACGCACCATTGGACCGGTAGAAGCTGATTAAAAAAATTTACAATTTACAAAAAATTGTATGGGGACTGCCTTAAAAATTAGAGATAGAGGGTAGGTGTGTTCAGAAAAAATGTTTGGACTAAAAAAATACTGTGGGTAGGCCATATATTTTGTTGGTCTAAGGGCACTATTAGGGCAGTTAGAGCGGTTGGAGCAAATTTTAAAAAATGTCGTTTTGTGTGGGAGCCCCCTTAGAAATTGGAGATACGGTATTAGTTTGTTCCAAAGAAATGTTAAGACGTAAAAATTAATGGGGTCGGGCTTATAAATGACCACTCTATGACGCACCATTGGAGCAGTAGCAATGGTTTTAAGATTGAAAAATTACAAGAAAATTATTTTTACAAAATTTTTAAAAATAGTAATATATATTTAGTGAATTTTTATACACACAAAAAACCTAAAAATATGTTGTGAACGCATTGACATGTAAAATTGCAATTTTAGATGTCAATGAGTTCGCAACATATTTTTAAGTTTTTGTGTGTATAAAAATTCACTAAATCCCCTGATGATGATTCTCAAAGAGAATTGAAATATTGGAATGGAATAAAAGAATATTTATTCACACGAAAAAACTGGCCTCGAGCTCGAAGAATTTTTATTTATTTAAAATTGTAAAAGTGGAATAATAACAATTTTAATTAATTTATAATTTAAAAAAAAGTTAAACCCATGCCAATTTTGGAGAGGGGGTGGCCTGGTGGACGAAGAATAACTCATATATATTTTTTGGAAAAGTTATCCAAGTTGCAAAACATTTTTGGAAAATCCCGAACACAAATTTTTTCGTTTTGGTCCGCTTGCATTTTTCTGCCTGGGTAGTAGTTATCATGCAAAGGGTCTACTTATTTTTATTTTTTTGCATTATTTTTTTTCTTCTTTTTAATTTTCTTTAATAAATTGCATTATACTCCCATAGGATATACAATTGAAAATCAATCGAAGTATATTGTGCGACTTGTATTGTGTGTGTGTGTGTGTTGTGCAGTAAGATTAAAAGTCTAAGACTCCCCAAGGAATATGGCAACAAAAAAAATCCAATGTCTACCAATGAACTATTTGCACATGAAGAATTTAATAGAACATAACGCATGGACGAGAGAGACACTTAGAGAAAGAAATTAAAATTACAAATTTAGCAAAAAAAATAGCAAATTTTGCAGAAAATAGCAAGTTTTGCAGAAAATACCAAATTTTGCAGAAAATATCACATTGAAAAGACATTTTGCAGAAAATAAGAAATTTTGCAGAAAATAACCAATTTTGTAGAAAAATTACCAATTTTGTAGAAAACAATAGTTTGCATAAAATAACACATTTTGCATAAAATACCACATTTTGCATAAAATAATAAATTTTGCAGAAAATACCCAATTTTGCATAAAATAACACATTTTGCATTAAATAACACATTTTGCATAAAATAACACATCTTGCATAAAATACCAAATTTTGCATAAAATAACACATTTTGCAGAAAATTACACATTTTGCATAAAAAAACACATTTTGCATAAAATTACACATTTTGCAAAAAAATAACATATTTTGCAGAAAATAATTTTTCAGGAAATTATGCAATATCTAAATTACAGCACTTTTTGCAGAAAAAAACTAACTTTGCAGAAATTAACAAATTGTACAGAAAATAAAAATTTTAGCAGCAAAAATACGTTTTGTAGTAAATTTCAAGTTTAGCATTAAATAATAAATTGTGCAAGAAATAACAAACTATGCAAAAAAATAAAATTTTTGCAGAAAATAACCAATTTTGCAAAAAAAAAAAATTTGCATAAAATAATAAAATTTGTAGAAAACAACAAATTGCAGAAAATCAAGACAAAAAATAACATAAACATTTTCAGAATATAACAAATTTTGCAAAAAATAATAAAATTTTGCAGAAAATAACACATTTTGCATAAACTAATAAAATTTTGTAGACTACAAAATTTTTTTTAGAAAACAAAAGAGTTTTGCAAAAATATAACTAAATTTGCAGAATATGCCAAAACACATTAACAGTAAACAACAAAAAAAAACACTAGAGATTGCAATAAATAACTCGTTCTGCAGAAAATTCCAAATTTTTTGCATATAATACATTTTGCAGAGTAAAACACATTTTTCAGAAAATTTACGTTGGTGAGAACAAAATTGGGGCAAAATGCAAAAAAAAAATATGTCATGCGATAAAATTATCGCATTTGGCTCTAATAAAATTTTGTCTCAAGTTCGATGACAAATTTTAAGTTTTTTTTTAATTTATTGAACGTGGGCAATTTTACAAATTTCAAATAGCGATATCTCGAAAACCGTTCGACCGATTTTAATTGTTTGTACCCTCCACTCTAATAATAGAGGGTATATATAAGTTTGCCATTCCGTTTGAAACTCATCGAAATATCGGTCTGGGACCCCATGAAGTACAATATTGATCTTTTTCGAATTACAATTGATCTTTATCGAATTAAGATTGATCTTTTTCGAATTACAATTAATCTATTTTGAACTTAAATTGATCTTTTACGAATTAAAATTGATCCTTTTCGAATCACAATTGATCTTTATCGAATTAAGATTGATCTTTTTCGAATTACAGTTATTTTGAATAAATAAAAATTTATCTTTTATGAATTACTATTGATCTTTTTCGAATTGCAATTGATTTATTTCGAATTACAATTAATATTTTTCCAACAACAATTAATCTTTTTCGAATAACAATTGATCTTTTTCAAATTACAATTGATATTTTTCGACTCACAATTGATATTTTTCGAATTACCTTTTTTATCTTTTTTCGAATTAAAATTCGAATCTTCGAATTTCAAATAGAATCTTTGAATTACAATTGATCTTTTTCGAATTACAATTAATATTTTTTGAATTACAAACGGAATTTTCGAATTACAAATAGAATTGTGGAATACCAAGTAGAATC